>CM076846.1:53013588-54213588 GCA_039519185.1 Astragalus membranaceus
TCTCAATCAAAGTCACACAATCAATCCAATCAATCAAAAACTCATTTTTAACGAATTGTATCAAAACGCGACATATTTTCCAATTAACGGTTTTTAAGTCAAAATCTCTCAAACTCGATTACCAAATAATATTCCAGTCCAGCGAAAGCGGTAAAACAGTTAATTAATTAATTCGAAACATAAAATCCTAAACGTGAGTAGAACTCACCCTTGACGCGTGATCCACGATCGAGCCGAAATCACCGAGTAGCCACACGAATGCTCCCCGCTCCGGCGACACCCACTCCGCTTCCAAAGCTTCCCACTCGATCACGAAACCGCTTTTGACCGAAATGCCGAATTTCTCAAAATCCTCCATGGACACTATTCATCATCTTCTTCAACCTCAAACCACTATTCACCAAAAACCCCAATTTGCACCCAATCCCCTTGATTCTTCACAAACTCCAAATCGGACTTCAATATTTGCGCTATCCACCTTGAGCTCGCTCCTCACCACCATTCTAGGCTTTCCTTTGAGCTTGAACCACAAAACCTCCATTTTTCTCCAAATTTCGAAAATGGTGAATTTGTGTAGAGTGAGTTGATGATGGTGTTGTTGGTACCAAATCGAAGAGGAAGTAACGCTGACCATTTTTCGTGTTGGAAGGAAGTCGTTTTGATGAGCCGAAACCTTCCCTTTTTCCTCTTCTTCCTCCTCACCCTTTCTTTCTCTTTTCTCTCCTTTTCTCTCTTTTCTTCTCTGTAACTCTCGCTTCCTCTCTTCTTTCTTTCTTTCTTCTTTCTTTCATTTTATTTCTTTTCTTCTCCTCTCACATGCACACACGTATACATATATATATTTATTTAATATATAAGCCGTAACGCGGTCAAATTACCATATTGATCGAAATCTCCTATTTCGATTCCAAAACTTCTTTGACCCGTATTATCCGGTTAACGATCCGATGACAATCAATAAATAATTTTAGCACTCAGTAAATTTACCAGTCAAGTACTAAATTAATTTAATTGGGTTAACACCCAAATAATTCTATTAATTATTTTGCGGATGTTACATGTTAACCCCCTTTCTCAAAAGGTAAATAATAAAAAGAAAATTTGAAGTTTTCTGAAGCGGACAAAATTAGTATTATTTCTATATCTTTATTTCCATTTCACCAACAAATATGAAAAGGCCAATTCATATTTCTTGGCGAAATGTGAAATAAAGAGGGGCAGTTGTAATACCCCAATTTTGTCCGCCTAGGGTCAAAACCCTAATTTTCCACAAAAATAGTAAACTGTGAAGTGTGAAATCATTTTGTAGAGTGTAAGGAGCATTTTGCAAGAATTTTTAAGGTTTTAAAGTCATCCTAGGGTTTTTAAGAATCATTTTTAGAGTGGAAATGCATTTTTTGGGCAAGAAACAAGTTTTTAGGTCAAAGGGTAGTTTGGTCATTTTGCAAAGTAGGATAATTTCTCATCAAGAATCATTGTGCACTTTTGAGGGAATTTATTTGAGCGAAAATATTTTCGGTCATGCATATATGTGGCGCATGCATTTCCAAATCCAAAAAGGCATCAAAAAGGAATATTCTACAAAATTGCAAGGTGAGATTTTTATGATATTTTTGGTCATGGTGATCTCATAAAATAGCATATTCAAAAGATTCCTAGTATGTGGCCTAAATGGGGTGTATTTTGTGCAATTATCCTAAGAGGAATAATCAAAAGGAGAGATAATGGAAGGTTCATGAACCGGACAAATAGTACAATTGCCAACTAGCAATTTGTACCCTTTCCACTCCTCATGAGCTGCGCATAACCAGCCCATTATCCCTCCATTTTTGATTTATTCTCATTACTTGCAAAGTGTATCTCAATCATGACCCTCCATTCAAATTAAGATGCAAATCTCCACCATTCATTCGTAGTTAATGGCAATCTTGTGATAGGAAATTGTGGAGAAAACTTTTTTGGAAATTCACACCCTCTCCACTCCCCTCATGAGCTGCGCATATCACACCCATTCACTCCCTCATTTGTGCTTTCTCAATGTCCTCAATCCATGTGATCATCAATCCTAGCCTTTGATTCAAAATTAAAGTCCAATCGTAGAGCACAACTAGAATGCAAGGACCGAAACACCCTCAACCCTAATTGCATTCTATAAATACCTCGTTAAGCCCATCTCTCGGGATCTTTTTTTGGCCTCTCATTCCTCACTCACACAACCCTCACACAATTCTCCCTTCTCCTTTTCCTCTCCTTTGGCCGAATACTCTTACCCCCATTTCCTCCTCCATTCTTCTTCAATTCACTCCCATTTTCTATCTCAAATCCACTCCTACTTCACATATCATCCTCCTCTTCTACTAAAATATAATTGTTCATCATCTAATCTCAAAAATCAAGGAAAGGTGAGCAAGTTTCATTGAAGTTTGTTGAGGATTTAGTTGGTTTGTGGTCTTGTGCTTCATATTATTCATTTCCTAACTTGGAGTTAAGGTAAAATCCTTAGAACCTTGCATCATATTTGAGTTCTTTCCTCAAAAATGTGAAATCATTCATCCTATCATCTTCATATCCTCATATTGTTGATTGTTGTTGGTGAGAAGTGTCGTAAGCACTTTGACAAGCACTTAGGGAGGCTTGGGTGCTTATGGTGCTTCTCACCCTTGAATGATTGATGATTTGTCTTGATTTGGGTCTTGACCCTTGCATTTCATGAAATAAAATGTTGTTTTATGACATATTATGTTTCGCATACTTTTAGAAAAATAGGGTTTATGTTAGTTTTGTGCATTTCTTTGCCTAATCACAAGACCCTTTACCAAAAATTGTAATCTAGCTTGTTTTCTCATATTATCTCACTTGCTTTCAAAAATAAATGGGTTCTTGGTTATGTATTTGGGTCGCATATTGTGAATAAATAGGGTTTTTATATGTTTGCTTATCATTTTAAGTTGATGATAGGCAATATGACTCTCACTTGTGCCTAGTGCACCTTGCTTAAAGTGATGAGGATTGTTCTATATGATTCAACCCTTTTAGTTTAGGTGTTGTTTAAACTGATGATAGGCAAAGAGATTCTCACTTGTGCCTAGTGCACCTTGTTCTAAGTGATGAAGATTGCTCTAGGTGATTCAACCCTCCTTTTAGTGTATGAGGTTGCTTATTCTTATGAATTACTTTATAATTTGTCTTAGGTTGATGATTGGTAAAATGACTCTCACTTGCGCCTAGTGCACCTCGATCTAAGTGAGGAGAATTACCTAGAAATGATTCAATTTCTTTTATAATTCTTAATGAGTAGGAAGATGCAAATTTAGGTTTCCTTTTATGATAGTTAAATAATGCGTGAATGCTTGACGGCCAATTGGGCCTATGATGGCATTCACCTTGAAAGGTTTGTGTAAATGTAATTTAGGGTTCGTGTAGGTTTTGTAAAGGATAGGTTGTCCTAATCTTGATGCATCCTCACTTGCAATTGTGGTGTTGGTTCTTGGAGTTTGTGTAGGTTTTGGCAAGGGATGGACTAACTCTAGTCTGGATGCATTCTCACTTGTTAATGTAAGTAATTGCAAAGGATAGGCCAACCCCCTAGTCTTGATGCACATGTGTTCTTATTCATTTATACTTGTTTTTGTGCTTGTTATGTGATTAAGTATTGAATTGGTGTTCACGATTTGCTTGCTTGTTTTGATGATCGCATTGACTTTGTAATCCGACTTCAAAGTTCAAAACCTTTGTTACTCGTTAGTAACACCTCAAAACCATGTCGCATTCAAATTATACTACAATTTGTTACTCGTTAGTAACATTTACAATTTCAAATCTTTTTCATAACCAAGAACACTTTCAAACATCAAAAAGCCATCTCACAAACCAAAAATCAATTCGATTGCGAAAACCCTTTTGATTACCTAAAGTAAGAACCAATTATCATTAATGATCACTCGCGCCGTTGCCGTTTGGTTGTTAACGATAATTTCATTTTCAAAGGAATTAGTAGTGTGACCACTCTAAACCGTTGTTGTTTGGTCTTCACGAACACTCCAACTTAAATAAAACCAATGGTCATCGATGATCATTCACGCTGTTGCCGTTTGTTGTTAATGACGATTGCATTCTCGAAAGGGTTAGTAGCGCGGCCACTCTAAACCGTTGTTGTTTGGTCATCGAGAACACTTGAATCAAAAGCAAAACCGATTATCATTAATGATCACTCGCGCCGTTGCCGTTTGGTTGTTAATGATGATTTCATTTTCAAAAGAGTTAGTAGTTGACCACTCTAAAACCGTTGTTGCTTGGTCATCGCGAATCCTCATTCCTATTGCGAAAACTCACCTAAACAAGATAAAAGACAAAAACCTTTTTTCAGGACAAACAAGAACTACGTAGCTTTGAATTCTCCATCGCACCGGGAGATACGTAGGAGCGAGCGGCTAACTCTCGTCAAGCGCCAAAAATAAAATTTTTCATTAAGTCTTCTCATTCCCTTTGAGGCAAATTTTAGTATTTTCCAAATCAACACTTAAAACCACACGTTTAATTAAGGTTCCCTTTCGGTAGAAATGAGGTGTGGGGTGCTAATACCTTCCCCATGCCTAACCGACCCCCGAACCCAAATCCTCCGGTTTTCCAAAAGGCCATCCGCTTTCCAAAAAGGTTTTTCTTCAATATTTTCCTTATAAAAAATATTGGTGGCGACTTCATTGTTTTAAAAAGTTGTAAACGAAGAAAAATCCCCTCAGAGACCTTTTCGGGTGCAACACTATGACAACAAGTATGTGATCTAGACCCCGAATTTCAAGCCTACAAACCCATATTCCTATGGTGATCATAACCCTAAATCATTAAAACTATCATATGTCGTAATAAAGCATTAAACATAGAGGTCTAGACATATGATAAATCATACAAACAACTGAATTAACCATAGCAAAGTGTTCAATAGATAGGTTTGGGGAGAATCATCTCTCCCTAATCTGAGAAATTTAGTTACACATGATCAGAGAAGTACAAACTAAGATAAACGAGACAATACAAGTGAAGGAAGTCATGAGAACCTTCAAACCCTTGCTCCCAAGTGCCTGGAAGCCTCCAAATTCACCTCTCTCAGCTGCTCTAGACCTTGGCTGCGCTCCAATCGATCAGTCCTCGAAATTTCGCTGAAAAATCCTTAAAAACCCTAACTTTTACGCACCATCGCGACGCGACCCGCACCTGTCGCGACGCGAAAACTTCCAGAAACAAATCCTGCGAAATACTTCTGCTGCATCGCGACGCGACACCTCCTGGTCGCGACGCAAAAAGTTTCAGTAACCAATTCTTCCAATTCCTGCTGCATCACAAGGCAATTGTTTGGTTCGCTAGCCGATGCCACAACAACTTGGAGGTCTTCAATTACAGTATAACACCAGAAATGCTGGAAATTGCTTACAATTGACTTCGTAATACATTTGATCGAAACTATGCTAATTCCCCTGATAATGACAGGATTACAATCAAACTCATGCAGTTTTGGTTCTAAACTTGAGCAACTTATATCATATGACCGAGAGTCAACAACTACCAATAATTTGATCCATGGGATGATCTCGAACTAATTTCCAAGTCTTGGGCAAATCATCATGTGTTCTTCCAAGGAGATGGTCATCAATGTTTTAGGGCTCTCGTTCCACTTCGGCTTCTTCTTGAGGTTCCCCTTTCACCTCGGCTTCTTCCATACTTTCACTGGTTGATTCAGGCATTCTGTCTTTGATCATCTCAACCACTTCATCCTCATCATCAACTTTCTTAGCAAACAGGTTAGTCTCATCAAAAGAAACATGTATTGATTCTTGGATACATTTATCAATTTTATTGTAAACAATATATTCTTTACTATGACTTGAATAACCCATAAAAATACCTTCAATTGATTTTGCATCAAACTTACCCAACTTGTCCTTTGTGTTGAGAATGTAGCACTTACTTCCAAAAACCTTGAAGTATGAAATATTTGGAGCTCTACCATTCCACAACTCGTATGGTGTCTTGTTAAGAGATGGCCTCAGGTACACCCTGTTTAACACATGACATGTATCTACTGCATGTCCCCAAAAATACCTGGGAAGGTTGTGCTCGTTCAGCATTGTTCTGCTCATCTCTTGTATGGTTCTATTCTTCCTTTCCACCACACCGTTTTGTTGAGAGTCCTTGGAGCTGAAAAGTTGTGATGAACACCATACTTTTCACACCAAGTCTTGAATGATGAATTTTCGTACTCTCCTCCATGATCACTTCTAATTTCCTTGATGGCTAAGCTTTTCTCATTCTGTAACTTTCTGCACAGCTTAGCGAACTCATTAAAAGCATCGCTTTTATTTGCAAGTAGAATGACCCAAGTATACCTAGAATAATCATCTACAATCACGAAGACATAATTGGACCCTCCTAGACTTACAACATCAATTTCACCAAATAAATCGAGATGGAGGAATTCAAGCACATCGTTAGTGGAAATAACAGGTTTTGAATTAAAGGAAGATCTATGCAACTTACCCAGCTGACATGCATCACATAATTGACCCTTTTCATACTTTAGCTTGGGTAGACCTCTAACATGCTCATTCCTACACAAACTTAGATAAAAGTTCTATACTAGCATGTCCTAGACGTCTATGCTACAGATTCACAAATCCACTGGCTTTGTTGCCCACTGTCAACCATCCACACATTTTTCTTCTTGGATGATTGACCAACCTGCAAAAGGAACATCAACAACTAGTACGAGGTACCCAAATTTTATTGGGTCCTTGGGGGTTAGTCCTCAAGGGGTTTGTTTTCACACTCCACCTTGGTTTCTTACAAGTAGGTATAAGGGTACCAAGCTCACACAATCTACGAATAGGGCATCTATGAGTGCCATGATTCCCTTTCTGACAATAAGTGCAAGAGAAAACAATAGGTGTCTCACTTGAAGTAGCAGCTACAAAAATCACTTTCTTTTTCAATTCAGAGGAAGTAATTTGGGAATGAAGTAACTTGGTCAAGGTCTTTTCACCAACCTCAAACTTTTTTATAGATTCTTTCCAATTTTCAACCTTGACTTTTTCAAAATTTTGTTTAAACTCAAGAAGCTCAAGGTTGATAGGTTTAGTTTTATGTAGCTCATTTTTCAACTTAGCTACTTCCTTCTCAAGAGTCTCAATTTGTCAAATCCTTAGAGTCTCATGTTCATTATAAAGAGCTTCAAAAGCCTCACTCAAGTCTTGACTACTACACACATCATCAAATAAGTCATCATGCTCAAGTGAATCAAAAAGACTATGGTTAGCAAGGATTACCTTAGGGGTGTCATTTGCCATAAGACAAACAGCACTGGCAGTTTTCTCTTCTTCATCTATTTCACTATCAGTGTGAAGATTATCCCATGTAACCTCAGGGGTGTCATTTTCCATAAGACAAACAACATTTGCGACCTCCTCTTCTTCATCTGTTTCACCATCAGTATCAATATTGTCCCATGTAGCCATCATGGCTTTCTTTTGTGGGTACTTGGATTTTAGCTTTGGACAATTCACTTTGAGATGACCCGGTTTGTTGCATTCAAAACATTTTGGTTGATCATCTCTTCTCTCATAACTATCTCCTTTAATTTGTTGTACCCGGATTTCTTTGAATAGTCACCTTTCCCAACCTTGTTAAATCTCATGAATTTTTTGAATTTCTTGGCAAACATAGCCATGTCTTCATCATAGGATTCTTCATCAAACTCAACCTATTTCCTTGCCATCTTAGGAGTCTTGGCAGAATCAAGAGCAAGAGACTTCCTTTCTTTGACCCAATCAAGTCTTCTTGAGGTAAAGTGTCAATATCTTTGGCTTCAGTGATAGCACATGTCTTGGGAAAGATCAAGGATGCAAGAATCTTCCCATTCAAATCCTTCGTTGAATACTTCTAACTAAGTGCTCTCAAGTTATTCACTATCAAGTTCAATCTTTGGTGCATAGCTGCAACAGATTCATCTTCCTTCGTCTTGAAGGCTACATACTCAGAAGTGAGAACTCTAATCTTTGTGTCCTTCACTTGAGTCGTACCAACATGTGTCGCTTCCAGACAGTCCCAAACTTCCTTGGCTGTCTGACATTCTTTCACCCTTCCATATTCTTCTTCACATAGAGATAGGTGAAGAATATTCATTGCTTTGGCATTTAGAGATATTTTTTCTAGATCAGGCTTTCTCAGCTCACTCAAGTCAATGGGTACTTCCTCAACTGCACCAGTAGCTTGAGATTTGGTAGTATCTCCCTCGGCAGCAACCCCAGGTTTAGTAATCTTGATTCTCATAGGAGTGAGTGGTCCATCAACAATGATCCTCCATAAAGTGAAATCTATATAGCCTGCACATGACATTTCATTCGACTACTCCAATAGTCATAGTTAGTCCCATCGAACAGGGGTGGCCTATTGAAGGACATCCCCTCTTTCCTAAATGAACCCATAATAAAAAATTGCGAGATGTTAAGCTCTATAAGCAATTTCTAGCTACTGATACCAATTGTTGGACTATATGATAACCTTAGAGGGGGGGTGAATAAGGTTATATGCTAAAATTGAAATCTTTTTTATTTTTGAGAATTGAAGATGCTAGTTTAAATCGAATGCGGAAAAGAGGATTTAAACTATATGCAATACCTAAGCAAGTTATAACAATGGTAGAAACAATTACAGTGATATTGAAGGCTACGTGAAGTAATATCAAATGCAATGATAATTAACATGTATACAGTAAAAGCAAAGTAAAGATAAGGGAAAGAAGTACACCGTGATTTTTACGAGGTTCGGGATAAAAGCCCTACGTCCTCGGCCTCCGGCTTTGAAACCTTCGGACTTGATAATAACCACTATATGAGAAGAACTTCTTCAACGTCTTACAAGCAAGCAACTTCCCTATAGCTACCATACCAATCTCAATTTTCCCAAATTGAGAACCCAAGCTCCCCACTAAGGATTTCGCTACAATTCAATCTCCCCAATTGAATTACCCCAGAAAACTTCTCAGGATTTCACAACAACCAAGTATAGATGATTACAAATGAAAACTAGGATCCAATCACTCAAGCAATATAACAATGATGTAGTTGAGAGAGATGAGAAATTTGGATTCAACAATGAAGAACTTGAAGAATGAATATGACTGTGAGAGTTCTAGTTATTTTCTTTTTTTGATTTGTAGGTTGTTCTTATTCTATCGTGACAACCCTAAGTCCAATTTATATGGATTGTGAAAATATGACCGTTGAAGCAATTTTTAACACTATTTTGATAAGTAAGATATCGATTGATTGCTTAAAAGAAGTAGGATGAAAATCGATTTCGTCTTTAAATTAAAATAAGAGAAAAATCGATTTTATGCCTAGGGAATTAAGAAGGAAATCGATTGCTTGCTCCCAAAAGCAAGAGGACAATCGATTTTGGTCTTTAAAAATAACAAGTCATCAATCGATTTTTTTATTTCCAAAACAAATTCTTTTCTAAAACCAATCTAATATAGAAATCGATTTTTGGCTTTAAAAGAATAGAAGCGAAATCGATTTTTGGCTTCCTAAACCAGCTAGAAATCGATTTAGCACTTAAAATACACAAAGTCATCAATCGATTGTTTTCTTTCCAAAAACAATTTAGCAAATCGATTTTCCTCTCTAAATTGAAGCACAAAATCGATTTCCCTCTTTAAAGAAGGAAGCAACAAATCGATTTTATACTTTTAAAAACAACAAGTTATGATTCAACTTCTTTGTTTAAAACAACTAGTCATTATTTGTGCCTAACCAATTAGGCTTTTATATAAAAGATTTTTCCATGCTTTTAACAAAACAGTTATATTTTAAAAGATCATCTCTCAACTACAAAAGTCATAGAGCTGAAGTGACGGGATCTTACACGCTTCCTATGGAAAGCAAAATAACACATAAGTCTTGAACGCTTGAGTTGCTTCTCCTCCGAGCTGCTACACTTTAAGATATCATGTGCTTTGGTTCATGCCTTGTGCTTTGGTTAAACTATAACCATTAGTAAACAAATTGTAATTTGTTATCATACAGAACAAAGAGTGTTTGACCTTGGTTCAACAGGTGACTCCAACGATGTGTCCTCGACCGGTTTTGGGAAGGCCTGTTCCAACACCGCGACCACGGGAGCTACGGGGATGGTCCGTGCGTTCCCTTCTCTGGAAGAGGTGAGCATCTGGAGTGTCTCCCTCATCCTATGGAAAACCCTTGCCCTCTACAGCCCCCTCTTCTGTGAGTGTGATTTAGACACCACTGTGGGGGTTGGTGCCTCTGTTACTGTTTGTGTCATCCACTGACCTTGTGGCACCTCCGAGGGTGGTCTTACGGTTCTAGTAGCCCTCAACTCACGATCATTCAGGACAGTGATATCTACTAACGTCACGTCTTGTGCCGTAGTGACCTGTGCGACCCTCATTTCTTCCCAAGGATGAACCTTCTCTCCTAGGTTTGACACGGCAGCTTACCCAATAGGTTCATTGGTGGACCGACTATGCCCCCAAGGCAGGAGGTGTTGGAGCGTTTCCCTCAGATCTTGGGGCCAAGGTGCATGCCTTTCAGGGTTATGCTTGGATAAAGCATCCCCTTCTCGACGCTGACTTGGCTCTCCAGTCTGAAGTTTTTCTTGCAAGAGAGCCATACGCTCCGCCACCGTGGATCCTTTAGGAGGTGACCCCAGTCGGTCAAAGACTAGTACTTTCTTTTCTAGGGGGACCTCCTGTTTAGGGACCCACATGTACTTCTTCTTTCCATTCCCTCGATCGCTCCCTAAGAAGGAGACCATATTGATATTCACACTGGGGAAAGGGTTTGTGTCAACCGTCATCTCTGACGCCCCCTTATCGGCCATCTTGAATCTCCTCTCTTGATAGCCTCTTGAATGGCTCGACGGAAGATAATACAGTTAGAGGTGGCATGACTGAAGGAGTTGTGCCACTTACAATATTTCTTCCCCTTTATTTCGTCAGGAGGGGACATCTTGTGGACGTCAAGGAGCTTGATCTATTTGTCTTTCAATAGATAATCAAAGATCTGATCGGTCTTAGATTTGTCAAAGGAATACTCATCCCTGTTCTCAGCTTCATCCTTCTCCTTTCCTTTTTCTAGTTTAAGGGAGGGCAGAGGTAGGCCTTTCCTTTGACTATCTCAACCATCATGATGTCAGCTGTGTAGTCAAATGAGTCGTCATAGTCTGAGTCTTCGGATAAATCAACCACTGATACTAATTGAGGTCCTTGACCCCTAGTGGCCCTTTTCCTTTCTCTCTCTTGTATGAACTGCTCAATCTGAACTGCCGTGGAGGCGAGGCCACTAAGGTCACTGCAAGCTTGTCCCACAAGCTTCTCCTTCTTCCCAAACTTCTCTTTCTTTCATGGAAGTAAGTTGATATTCTGGGAAAGGAACTGTACACTTTCCGGCCATCTTCCAGAATCATTCAATGAAGTCATTCACAACCTCGTCTACCTTCTGCAGTAAATTCATGAGATCTGCTGCAGTGACTTCAGGTTGTGGCCAATAGAATCTGTCATGGAAGCACCTTTCCTTGTCTGCCTAGGTGTGTATAGAATCAGGTGGGAGTGAAGAGTACCATGAAAAAGTAGTCCCTGTCCGAGACAAGGGGAACAGCTGCAGCTTGTGATACTCATTCTAATTCCCTTCTCCAAGCCGTGAATTGGCCGATGTGTTCCATTATAGACTTGCCATCATCCCCGGAAAATGTACCACAGTCCGGAGTTTTAAATCCTCTAGGTAGAGGCACCAATCTATCTACCCACTCAGGGTAAGACTTCCTGCACTGGCCTGTCGAGCAACTTCAACTGCACACCGAAGAATCTCCTGATGGTGTCAGCTATCAAATTAGGGTCCAGGAGTTGGGGCCGTGATGGTCTTTCATGTGGAGGCGTTGGTCGCCACATTGTATCTCGGAGACCCTGCTCCCCTGGCTGCGGTGGTACCTGAGGTGGAGCATCTGTCCATGGCTGCCCAGGCACTACTTGGGCCAGGTTAATAGGGCCAGTTCCTGGTACAGAAGCCTGGGTACCTCGTTGAGGTGCAAACTGGTTCCTTGGCTGCTCGACCGGGAGCCACATTCATTTGTGTCTGTATATAGAAACCCGCCGGATAGGTACTAAGTGCTCCGGACTACGACTGACTAGGGAACGGGTTTGTTGAGCCAGGTGGGCTCTGGACCCATGGCTGCTGACTCGGGTAACTTCCGCTGTCCTGTCAATTCCTGTTTCTGGGACGAAGGCTTGCCCCCTTGCGTAAGTCAGATAGTTAGCTGCGGTGGAGCACACATAGGATGGTCCTTGTGGCTGACCCACCAAGCCTGCTGCCTCGGGCGGCCTTCTGGCCATTTACACTTGTCCCCGTTGAAGAGAAGTCATGTTAGTGACATTTGCCATAAACTACCCCCTAGGGTTGGTAGTGGTAAAAGTACCAGGCTGAGGAATTGCAGAAGTCGGATTTACCTGAAGAGAGAATGCCTGCTGAGGCCCAGTCATGCTCCCGCTCAGTGGACACTGTTGCATGCTTCCCATTGGGTTATAGGAAGATGCCTGCTGAGCTCCAACAGGGCCGGTGTATGGTAGGGTTTGATGTGTGCCTCCAGAGAGTTGGGTTGTCTTCCCTGCGATTGGTCGGGGAAACTGTGGTTCATTGTGCCTCTCTCTTGCGTAGCACGCCTCTGTTCCGCTTCCTTGGCCTATCAGCATTAACCGTTGAGGTGGTTGTCACCGAAGAACTTACTAGCTCGGTGTTCTTCGTTTTGGGGGAAATTCCCTTTTTTAATGCTGAAGGTGGCTCCATACTTAGGTGCCTGCTAGAGCGTAGGTGCATACACCAACAATAATCTAGTCCAGGCGAATAAAACGTGATTGTTCGTTCACCCATTCCTATCCCACCGGGCGTGCCAATTTTTGTTTTCGTCAAACTCTTAAGTCCTAGCCGTGGGGTCGGCCAGAGGCCAATACACATATACCAACCTTTATTCTTCAATCATTTCTTTACTTCTAGCATAACTCGTGTTTGGTCCTTTCTCAACAAGAGAAACGGATCGCAACAATTCCATTTATTTCGATATTCATTTTTGCGTTATTAATGAAGAATACTTGTGTACTAGTACCATAACTCGTACAGTTAAAATTGTGAAAATCAACTAGTTTCATTGAATGAGGGACAAATCCCTATTTATACAAGCACTATTACAATAGCTAACAAACCGGAAAACAGAATAATTGTAACGAAGGCTCTGTTTGGCGCGTCCCATTCACTAGCAAATAGCGAATGCGACTAGAGTATTTGATTTGCGGGTGCCGAGTAGCGTTTAGCATTTCTAGAGTAGCGTTTAGTTTTTTTAGAAAAGCTAGGAGCGTTTAGCATTTTTTTAAAAACTACTTCAAGTAGCGTTTTAGCGGATGTATAGCGTCTCACTTTTTTGGCATTTTACCCTTATTATATTTCTTAAATTACTTTTGTTTCCTCTTAAACGTTTTGTCATCATTAAATAAATTAATCATTGATTAAATATCTGTTGAGTATGGCTCATATGCACTAGTACACCAATGTTGACATTGGCACGCAAATGTGTGCGTTGAAGAACTAGAACACCATAGTGTGACATCGGCATGCAAATGTGTGCGCTGAAGAGTAAATGTGTTTGTTTTCTAGAAAATTTCATGAAGAATTTCTATCAAACAAAAGAATTCAAAAGAGATAAGATTAGAGGACTTGAATTAGATCCTAAGTTAAGCAGTTGACAAGTTTACAATACCAGTCTCAACTTGCGTGTATTTGAAAAGGAAAAAGGTTTAAAACAGAACTCAATCGTGCAATCAATCAAATCAAAAATTCTAGAATAATCACTCAATTGAATTCGAAGTAAACAGTTAGCACGAATCACTTGAACAAAACACGGGAATCAGACCTAGAAAAGGGTGAACATCATGAATCCTTCAAGCACTTTACACTAATGGTTTTCTAAGGTGTTAATAAAACAAGGAAAAACTTAAACATTTCGCTGAAGTCAATTCTCGAGAAGGAAAGAACGTCAAAAATTCCTTAAATACATCAATTAATGAAGTAAAATAAAAAGTGCGAAAACAAAAGAAAAGGACAAGAGTGAGGTACTCAATTGTCAAAAGTAAAAGTGCATTGAATTGAAAAGAGTTTCGAAAATACACGAGATTGACTCAAACATACATTCTTCACCACAATTTTCAGAGATCTTGTGTAATCGGATGTGTTAGGCGTGATGGGTTACTGAATGTTATGGAATCGCCACTAGTACTACGTACGAACTGCTATTTATAGAAATTACAAGTAGTAACTACTTAGTTGCATGGTGGACACATGTCTACTTCGAAAATAAACTAAGCTAAATAACATAAGATAATTGGCGATGCTTGATGCCATGTGTCTTTTGGCCTTTGGATCTTCTACACCTGTCCTCACATTTGAAGGCTTTAGAATAAACTACTTGGAACTGTCTTACACCATTGCACACCAGTTATGGTTCTTCGAATTGCATTTTGAAAATTGTCGTGTATGCGTACTCTAATCTCTCCGTCTGTCGAATCCTTTTGACTTGCTATGTTTTCGAACTTTGGCTTAGTGTTGTTATCGCGTCTTTATGGCTAATTTCGTAGATTCGAAATTCAGCTATAACAAATGCCCCCCAATGTTTGGTCTCGAAGTTGGAAAGAGAGAGTAAACATTTTGATAAGTTCTATCATTAGTAATCTAGTCAAAAGTTGGTCCTTGCAGTTAAAAAAGTAGACGTTGCTAATCACTTCAATGGCGCGCACAACACTTGTAACACCCTAAAATTATTTGATTAATTTATTTAATTAAATAATTGGGGATTTAAATTTAATTATTTGATGTAATTCGATTAATTAGAATTTTATTTATTTTTGGTGGTATTAGGAAGGAGTGGAGGCGCCACTTGCATGACTTGGGCTTAAGTGAAAAAGCCCAAGCCCATGATCTCCAAAGTGTGCGAAGGGGTGTTACATTAGTGGTATCAGAGCAGTTCGGTCTGTCCGGCCAATGTTGTCCTGTCATAGTGTCTTATGACAATAGATTAGTTCTAAATCTTTAGTTTGTGCTGCAGTGATAATGCTGGTTTTAGGAGTCTGACAACCTTTCAGAGGGAGAATCCGCCCACCTTTAAGGGCAAATATGATCCGGATGGTGCTATGGCTTGGCTGAAGGAGATTGAGAGGATTTTCAGGGTGATGGACTGTACTGTTGAGCAGAAGGTCCGCTTTGGTACCCACATGTTAGCCGAGGAGGCCGACGACTGGTGGTTGGCTACTAGGCAGAGGTTAGAGGCTGTGCAGGAAGAGATTACTTGGGAGGTATTCAGCAGGGAATTTCTGAGGAAATATTTTCCTGAAGACGTCCGCGGGAAGAAAGAGATAGAGTTCTTAGAGCTGAAGCAGGGTGGCATGTCTGTGACTGCCTATGCGGCAAAATTTGTGGAGCTAGCAAAATTTTATCCACATTACAGTGAGGCTACAGCTGAATTTTCTAAATGCATCAAATTTGAGAATGGGTTAAGGCCTGATATTAAACAGGCCATTGGTTATCAGAAGATTCGTGTGTTCGCAGATCTGGTTGACAGTTGCAGAATTTTCGAGGAAGACAGTACTGCTCGCTACAAAGCTACTTCTGAGAGAAAAGGCAAGTTTCAGAGTCGAAGCAAGCCGTATGAGGTTCCTGCGGGTAAGAGTTATCAGAAGGCTGCTGGAGGTAAGGGTCCTAGTGGGGGAGATGCCCCTGCTAGCATTGTCTGTTATAAGTGTGGCAAGCCTGGCCACAAGAGTACTACGTGCAGGTCGGATGATAGGAATTGCTACCGTTGCGGTAAAAAGGGTCATATGGCAGCCGATTGTAAGGTCAAGGATGTGGTGTGTTTCAACTGTGGTGAGTCTGGGCATATCAGTACGAAGTGTACAAAGCCGAAAAAGGAAAGGTCTACTGGGAAGGTATTTGCATTGGCAGGAGAGGAGCCTGAGGATGATGATGGTCTGATTAGAGGTACGTGTTTTATTAATGGTACTTCTCTGAAATCTCTTATTGATACTGGTGCTACCCATTGTTTTATTTCTGTTGATTGCTGTAAAAGATTGGGTCTTGTTTTATCTGCTATGTGTGGGGATATGGTTGTCGATACTCCTGCGAAGGGGTCGGTGATTACGTCCCAGGTGTGTTCTCAGTGTCCCGTGTCGATCTTCGGCAGGGACTTTATTGTGGATTTTGTCTGTTTGCCGTTGAGAGGTCTGGATGTAATCTTAGGCATGGACTGGTTAGAGAATAATCACGTTCATATCAACTGTCGTAGCAAGTCGGTTAGTTTCGGTGAAGAAAGTTCGGTTTTGGTGTCTGCTGACCAGTTGAAGAAATTGAAGAAAGAAGGAGTTCAGTTATTTGCGTTGATGGCTTCGTTGTCTGTTGAGAGTCAGGCTGTTATTGAAGAGCTGAAGGTAGTACGCGAATTTCCTGAAGTATTTCCTGATGAAATCCCGGGTGTGCCACCGGAAAGAGAAGTTGAGTTTTCGATTGATCTTGTACCTGGTACGAGGCCTGTGTCTATGGCACCGTACAGAATGTCGGCGTCGGAATTGTCTGAGTTGAAGACGCAACTTGAAGAATTGCTTGAGAAAAAGTTTGTGAGACCAAGTGTATCACCGTGGGGAGCTCCGGTATTGTTAGTAAAGAAGAAAGATGGGAACATGAGGTTATGTGTGGACTATCGTCAGTTAAATAAGGTAACTATCAAGAATAAGTATCCGCTTCCGAGGATCGACGATCTGATGGATCAGTTAGTGGGTGCTCGTGTTTTCAGCAAAATTGATTTGAGGTCCGGATATCATCAGATTAAAGTAAAGGATGAGGATGTTCAGAAAACGGCGTTCAGAACAAGGTATGGGCATTATGAGTATTCAGTGATGCCGTTCGGTGTGACCAATGCTCCTGGTGTATTTATGGAATATATGAACCGTATTTTCCATAACTACCTAGATCGGTTTGTGGTAATCTTCATAGATGATATTCTAATTTATTCTAAGTCAGATGAAGAGCATGCTGAGCACCTGAAGTCAGTGTTGGAAGTTTTAAAAGAGAAAAAGTTGTACGCCAAGTTATCGAAGTGTGAGTTCTGGCTGAAAGAGGTGAGTTTCCTTGGGCACGTGATTTCTGGAAATGGTATTGCGGTTGATCCGGCAAAAGTAGAAGCAGTGTTGGAGTGGGAGTCTCCGAAGTCCGTAACTGAGATTAGAAGCTTTTTGGGTTTGGCTGGGTACTACAGGAGGTTCATCGAGGGTTTTTCCAAGTTGGCCCTTCCATTGACTCAGTTGACTTGCAAGGGTAAAGTTTTTGTTTGGGATGCTCGGTGCGAGGAAAGTTTTATGGAACTGAAAAAGAGATTGACGACGTCGCCTGTTCTGACGTTGCCTAATCCAGAGGAACCGTTCGTTGTGTATTGTGACGCTTCGAAGATGGGTCTCGGTGGTGTGTTGATGCAGGATGGGAAGGTCGTTGCGTATGCGTCGAGGCAATTGCGGATTCATGAGAAAAATTACCCTACGCATGATTTAGAGTTGGCTGCTGTGGTATTTGTGCTTAAAATTTGGAGGCACTACCTTTATGGTTCAAGGTTCGAAGTGTTCAGTGATCATAAGAGTCTAAAGTATCTGTTCGATCAGAAAGAGTTGAATATGAGACAGCGTCGGTGGTTGGAACTCCTGAAGGATTATGACTTTGGTTTGAATTATCACCCCGGCAAAGCTAATGTCGTGGCTGATGCTTTAAGCAGAAAGTCCTTGCATATGTCGGCAATGATGGTGAAAGAATTAGGGTTAATTGAGGAATTCAGAGATTTGAGTTTGGTTTGTAAAATGACGCCTCGCAGTGTCAAGCTGGGCATGTTAAAGATCGATAATGATTTCCTGGGCAGCATCAGAGAGGCTCAGAAGTCAGATGTTAAGTTAGTGGATTTAATTAATGGGGTTGGTCAATCTGAAGATGAAGATTTCAAATTAGATTCCAGTGGTGTGTTGAGGTTCCGGGGTAGGATCTGTGTGCCTGACGATGAAGAGATGAGAAAGGCAATTTTAGAGGAAGGTCATCGTAGCAAGTTGAGTATCCATCCTGGAGCGACGAAGATGTATCAAGATCTGAAAAAGATGTTTTGGTGGTATGGTATGAAGAGGGATGTAGCGCAATTTGTGTATGCCTGTTTGACCTGTCAGAAATCTAAGGTAGAGCATCAGAAGCCTGCAGGGCTAATGCAACCGCTGGAAATTCCAGAGTGGAAATGGGATAGCATAGCAATGGATTTTGTGACGGGGTTACCGAATACAGCTAAGAGTCATGACGCTATTTGGGTGATCATTGATAGGTTAACGAAGTCTGCTCATTTTATTCCTATTAATATCACTTATCCAGTGTCGAGGTTGGCAGAGGTATATGTCAAGGAGATTGTGAGACTGCACGGTGTTCCGAAGAGTATTGTGTCAGATAGGGATCCGAGGTTCACTTCCGAGTTTTGGAAGAGTTTGCAGAAAGAATTGGGTTCTAAGTTAAAAATGAGTTCGGCGTATCATCCCCAGACCGATGGTCAGTCCGAGAGAACAATTCAGTCGTTAGAGGATCTGTTGAGGGCTTGTGTATTGGAACAGCGGGGTTCATGGGATTCATACCTTGCGTTGATTGAGTTTACTTATAACAACAGTCACCATTCCAGCATTGGGATGGCACCGTTTGAAGCATTGTATGGTCGAAAGTGTAGGACGCCATTATGTTGGTATGATTCGGGAGAGAGTGTAGTTTTGGGACCGGAGATTGTCCGGGAGACTACGGAGAAGATCAAGATGATCCGTGAGAAGATGAAGGCTTCGCAGAGTCGTCAGAAGAGTTATCATGACAAGCGGAGGAAGGATTTAGAGTTTCAGGAGGGTGAGCATGTGTTCTTGAGGGTTTCTCCTATTACCGGTGTTGGTCGGGCGTTGAAATCGAAGAAGCTCACTCCTCGATTCGTTGGTCCTTATCAGATATCCGAGAGAATTGGAAATGTGGCTTATAGAGTGGCTTTACCGCCAAATCTTTCGAACTTGCACGACGTGTTTCACGTGTCGCAACTTCGGAAGTATGTTTCGGATCCATCTCATGTGATCCAAGTGGACGATGTAGAGGTGCGGGATAATCTCACTGTGGAGACGATGCCCGTAAGGATTGAGGATCGTGAAGTGAAGGCGCTTAGAGGCAAAGAGATTGCATTAGTGAAAGTGGTCTGGCTAGGAGCTGCCGGCGAGAGTATGACTTGGGAGCTAGAGAGCAAGATGCGAGAGTCCTACCCAGAGTTGTTTGACCAGGTAAATTTCGAGGACGAAATATTCTAAGTGGGGGAGAGTTGTAACACCCTAAAATTATTTGATTAATTTATTTAATTAAATAATTGGGGATTTAAATTTAATTATTTGATGTAATTCGATTAATTAGAATTTTATTTATTTTTGGTGGTATTAGGAAGGAGTGGAGGCGCCACTTGCATGACTTGGGCTTAAGTGAAAAAGCCCAAGCCCATGATCTCCAAAGTGTGCGAAGGGGGTTATGTTGTTAGGGGCTAGGTTTTGTGGCCATTCGCAAAAATCAAGAGAGAAAACGCAAGAAAGAAAGAAAATAGCGTGAGATAGAGAGAGAGAGCAAGGAAGGGCGCCGTAGGAGAGAAGAGGAAGAGGAGGGAAGTTGCAACCAAGAAAGAGCAAGAACGTGATCTTGTTGCTGTGATCCTGTACGTGACTACCTCCGGAGCCTCCGTTCTTCAATTTCGAGGTTAGGGGAGCTCTATCACTCTATCTAATAGTTTATATGATGGGTTCTAGATCTAGGATTTGTATTAGAACCGTATGTTTCTTGATGTTCTTGGCGTGTTTGATGTTCATTACGTTCTTGACGTTCTTGATGTTAACTTTCGTATATATGTATATCATGAGTCTATGCGAATTTATCTATTGCTTGGGTTGATCCATGAATTTCGTTATTGGTGATGTTTTGCGTATGTGATGAGAATTAAAATGTTAATCTATGCGTTGGTTGTTGAAGGATGTGGTCGCATAAGGGGTTGTTGATGTTGGGCGCCTAGGGCGCCATGATGAGGCTAGTGATGTTGTTTGGTTTTAATTGAATTTTGATGAAATTGAGTTTTAGTGTTTTTTTTGAACGAGATAAATGCGTTTTAGTTGCTGGGAAAAATTGGAGTTGTATGTTTTAAAATTGTGAAGAAAACGAATTTTTAGTTGTTAAAAAGGTGTTGGACAAATTCTGGATGTTGTTGCTGGTTTCTGGGCGCTGGGCGCCTATGCTGGGCGCTGGGCGCCTGTTCTGTGTTGTTGTTGCGCGTGGGGGCGCGCCTGGGCGCTGGCGCCCGTGTTGTCTGTGTGTGTGCGTGTGCGCGCCTGGGCGCTGAGCGCCTATGGCGCTGTGTTGTGCGCGCGTTCCCCTGGGCGCTAGGCGCCCGTGCTGCGTTGCGCTGCGCTGTGCGCGCGCGTTGTTGCTCCTGGGCGCTGGGCGCCCGTGCTGTGTTGTGTGCGTTGTTGTTGTTGCCTGGGCGCTGGGCGCCTGTGCACTTGTTGCCTGGTTGCCTGGGCGCCTAAGGCGCCTGTTCCCAGGATGTTGCATAATTTTTCCAAAATTGTTTTTATCATAACTTTTGATTTAGATGTCCGTTTTGAACGATTCGAAAAGTGCCGTGAAGCTTTTTACGTTGTCTATTCATGGGTTCAATTTTTAAAATGAAAAATTGTTATTTTCTGACTGTTCGTGGGCGCCCAAGTGGCTGTCCCCGGTGATCGTCCCAGTGACATTGAAGAATGACGTGGAACCCTTTAAAATCCCTTTTGGCGTATAAACAACAGTTTTAACGTGGTAGTGTCAAAATGACTGTTTTGCCCCTAGTGGCCAAAGTTAATGATAATGATGTGTAAATGACGAGGATGCCCTTGGTGGCTAGTCAAATGACTGTTTTGCCCCTAGTGGCCAAAGTTAATGATAATGATGTGAAAAAGACGAGGGTGCCCTTGGTGGTTAGTCAAATGACGTTTTTGCCCTCAGTGGCTAATGTTTGAGTTAAATGATGTTTATGTGTGAGTGACATTTGGGGCCTGAGTGGCTAATGATGTTAAGGTCTAAGTGGCCTAGTGATGTTGTGTGATGATTATGAATTTGACAGGTGCTGTGCTCCGTGCGAGCAAACAGGTAAGTGATGGGTCACATTGTTGACTGTGATCTGAGAAATTGTGTGATTTTGTGAAGTGAGTGGTGCATGTCATAGAGTCTCATGCCCATATGCATAAAACCCAGTGATGTTTTGAGGCCTGAGTGGCCAAGTGATGATGAGGCCTGAGTGGCTAAGCGACGTTTTGTGAAAAGGTACCTTCATGCATATACCCGCGTGTGGGTTGCATTTCATAAATCTATATGACATGAGATGAGTTTTTGTACATGATGTGAATGATGACTATGATGTGGATGTCTGTGCATTGGATGTTGATTGTTCTAGTGCGTAGCCTATGATTAGTGCTTATCATATTTTCTATTATATAGACTGAAATGATGCTCACCCTTTCCTGTTTGAATGTTGCCCTCGTGTTGGTAACGTGCAGGTGATTCCCAGTGAAGGTATTAGCTTCACTTTTTGAGTCGAGTCGTCATGCTCTGATACGTAGCACTCAGGGGGGAAAACGAACTCGGCCTTTATTAATGATGTTTGATTATTATGTCCATGTGGACTATTTGGTTATGTTTTACTAATTTCCGCTGCGTAGTTGATTGTGTTATGAGGAGTGTTATAAGTGACGTTAACCATGAGGCTTGAGTTTTTGATATTGTGATGTGCTACGTGGACGTTTGAATTTGAGTTAAACTGTCTTTTAAAGTTTGATAAGCGACGTTTGATTTGAGTATGTGTAACATTTCCTATGAACGAGAATTTTTTTTTTTTTTTGAACTCTGATTTTTATAAACAAAGTGACGGGTAGAAAAGGGGTGTTACAACACTCCATACATCTAGTGCCGTTTTCAAGAGTTGTGTTAACTACTCTTGCACGCTGTCATCCACCATTAACGACCAAAACTAAAACTTGTAAATACTTTATTAATTGAAAAAATTACTCTCCTCGCTATTCTCTACGCTCGTTCTCTTCAAATAATCTCTGCATCTTAACCCTAGTTTCAACTTCGCATACCACATGGATTCTTCCCCCACCACTCAGAACTTCAAGAACTCATATCTTGATGGGAGTTCTTCTGCTATTACAAAGCCTCTCGCCGGCAACTTTTCTCAAGGCTCTCTCAAGAAGGGAACTCCATTCGAACTCTTGTTCATGATGGGGTTACTCATGCATTTTTAGGATCTCACCTTTCATACGCGGATACTTTGGAAACCCCTCTTGTCCTTTCTAAAGATATCCCACTAATTCTAGGGGCCAAAGAGAATCTTGGAGATCCATTTCCCATGGACTGCAAGACGGTTTCAAAGGAAACCCCTCAGCTTCAAATAGCATTTTCTGCAAATGGCTGAAACGTGTAGCTAAGGCCAAAGAGATCCAATGGAAACAAAAAGGTATTTATGACCTTGTTCACCTCAGTGCTTATGATCTCCATTTCAACGACGTGGAGATATTTGCGGGTCTTCACTTTTGGCACCCAAAAACCAATAGCTTTCTTTTCCCATGTGGAATGTTCAGTCCCACTCTTTATGAAGTTGTGGCTATTCTTGTCTTACACCAACGGATCTCCAATAAACTCTCATTGTGTCTTCCGGTGATGATTCAGTTCTTCCATATTTACCACAAACGAATTCACCTTGTCGAACAAGAGGACATGTGTTACCACCGATTCCAAACATGTAGCCTTGTTGTGGTGTTGGCTGACTTACTTTGTTATCTGCTGCAAAACGTTGCAGATTCCAAAGTATCTGGTTCCCATCGCTCGGTGCCTTCATGGAGGTAAGGCTATTTGCTTTAGATCTTTTATTTTGGCCCATTTTATGAATTTCTTACCGAGTTCGTTCAAGTTTTAAGGGACGGAGGAGAAATCAGAAATTTTTAAAGGCCTTCTTTGGTTTCTTAAGTTGTGGCTAAACTCTATGTTTCTATGCCACATCCTCTCCAATGTTCTTACACTACAACAAATTTGACATATACCAACAGACATCTATAGTGACGGTAAATAAAATCGTAGGTATATCTATCATATACCTACGGTCGTTTCACCAAACCGTGGGTATAGGTTTGCATCATAGTTTTCTATGTTAATTGTTTTTTAACATTACAATATCGGTTTCCTCTCTCATTTCCTTTCTTCCCTTTCACTGAGACTCTCTCTGTTCTCTCACCCACCCACCCTCACCGCCGGAGCTCACCATCACCTCCGGAGCTCACCATCACCGCCGCTCACCACTGTTTGTGCCTAACTTCCCTTCTCCTCCTCCTCTTCCAACGCATCCCATTTCTTCTTCTTCGAAACCCTCCCACTCTCTCAGTTTTGACCACCTCACACCCTCACCCCCTTTCCCTCCACTGCGCACCTCCGTCTCAAGATTCCCTCCGCTCAGAGCATCTTTCATTGTCGAGTTGAAAAAGAAAAACCCTAAAAAGAAAAAACCCTAACTCGAAGCCGCAGAAGAGTAAGAGGAACCAGAGCTGAGAGAATGGGGGGCAAATGTCCGCACAGAAACGTGAAGAAAACTTGAGGAAGAGAGAATCCCTCTACCTGTTGATGAAGATTTGCCTGGATTGGGCCAGTACTATTGTCTTCACTGCGAGTATGTGTCTAATCAACTTTTTCTTGCTTCCTATGTTATCCTTGTTTTTTTTATTGTTAGTATAAATTTTTCGCAAATTTAATGATTCTGTTACACGTGGTTGAAGTGTTTTGCTCTGCCATGCCAAGTTTAGGTAGAGATTTGAGAAACATGGGAGAAAAATCACTTCCCACTTTGCTTATTTCTTTTTGTTATTACTGTTAGTACTTAGGGTTGCTGATGTATTCAATTTCATCCCCAACTCATTTTTTCTGTCTCTATTTTAGTTGCTGATTGGCTTTGTAATCTAGTATGTGTTGCTCTTTATTATATGCAGTCGATACTTCTCCAATGTAGCTGTGAGGGACGAGCATTTTAAGACCAAAAAACACAGGAGACGGTATGTTGCTTTTCTTATGCTTCTTCTACCCATCCTTTGAATCCCACATTCTGCTATATCTATATTGCTGAATATTGGTTAGTTTGGTTGTATTGCTTGAATTTTGAGGCTTTTCCTATTTTGAAGTTATGTAATTGAGTGTAGTTCAACTGAGCACTAGTAAGCTCAAGTTTGGTGGTTGTGATTCATGCCCCTTTTGCCTTGTCCTTCCATGCCTTGTCAAGCTCCAACAGGTAATGTGAGATCTTTGAAATTTCTTCACCTCTCTTTTTGATCAAACTGTCACAGTCACAGCAAAATGCATTTTAAGAGCTAATTTGTTCAGATGTCCGTTCTTACTTTATTCATTAGTAGGAGTTTCTGTCTTGTAATGTATTGTGGATCACTATTGCCTTTCAGTTTACGGACACTGTGTGTAGTCTCCTACTTCGACAAACAAACTTGGTTAAAGATGCAGAGTTTGCTGCTGCTGTCTTTGGCCTGGATATTGACTCAGTGGGTGGGAACGTGCAGAATGAGAGTTTCATGGGTCTAAGTGATGCGAAACATTGTGGCAAAATGCGAGCACTTGAAAAACTATTGTTCTCATGGATTTCACATGGTGACAAAGTTCCTTTGTTTAGCTATTCTGTAAGGTGAATAAGTGGTATACCTTCAGACCATGTTTGGTACTTTCTTTATAGTTAGGATACATTTGGCAGTAGAGTGATTGAAAGTTTAGTTATTTTACTCTAATTTTAGCTTTTTAGATTCCTGATTTTAAACTTAAATGCACAAGTTTAGGTTGTAGAAATTCATCTTATCTGTTGCCTCTAGGCCATAGCAGTATCTTTTGGTCTCGGGATGATTGAACATCGTTGGCATTAGTAAACCACTCTCTACATGTCCCTTATTTTTCTGCTGTATAAATTGAGCTACTCTTGCCAGGATGCTGGACATACTGGAGAAATTTCTCATACGAAAAGGCTCTGCTTCTCAAGACTTGATGGGTCCACTCCAACTAATTTACGTCAGTCTCTGGTTGATGATTTCAATTCAAGTCCAAGCAAACTAGTATATCTCGAACCTGGTAGTGGAATGAGTTTCTTTACGATTCAGTTTCTTATTGGGCTCTTGTTTATTACAGTAGGTGTTCCTGATATCAACTCGTGCAGGTGGGCTTGGATTGAACCTTGTCAGTGCGAACCGTGTTGTGATATTTGATCCTAACTGGAATCCTGCACAAGACTTACAGGCTCAGGACAGGTCCTTTCGTTTTGGACAGAAGCGGCATGTGGTGGTATTCCGTCTTCTCGCAGCTGGCTCACTTGAAGAACTAGTTTATTCTCGTCAGGTGTACAAGCAGCAGCTCTCAAACATTGCTGTCTCTGGAAAGATGGAAAAACGATATTTTGAGGGTGTCCAGGTACCAAGATCTATGTATTTTGATATTGCTTTTCTTTTCATTTGTCTCTACATATTTTTTAAAGTAATTCTAAAAAAGAATTAATTTCCTTGCAGGACTGCAAGGAATTTCAAGGGGAGCTTTTTGGAATTTGCAATTTATTTCGAGATTTATCTGATAAACTATTCACCAGTGAGATCATTGAATTGCACGAGAAGAGTAAAGAAAAAGGGCTCAAGACAGAACAACAGAAGAAAATAAATCTGCCAGAAGAAACAGGTTTATTAGAATCAGAGTCTGAAACCAGGTTATGTTCTGAAACTGTGAGGGCTGCAACAAGTAAACCGGATCTTGAATTTGAAGACCTTGGTATGTTTCTTATAATCCTAAATTACATCCACTGTGGAATTCCTTGTTTTCTTTTATCATAAATCTTAGGTGACGAAAAAGTTAGGAAGATGGTGAAATGATATAACTTTATGGCCTTATCAGATATATAGTAATAGCAGGCAGACACTTTTCGCTGGTAGTCATTTTTTTAGGGTAATTATGGACATGTCTTCATATAATGTTAGTTAAACAATTTGTTTTTTTAGCACTTTATCAAAATTTCTATTTCCACTCACTATACCATGGCAAAGAATACTGGAAATCCTTGCTTTGCGGTCCTTGAAATTACCTGTTGATCCATGTAGCCAACTCCTATCTGCTTTTCTTGCCACCTAATTTCATTTGTTTTAGTTATTTATTAATTTAGCTGCAACAAACATTGTATTTGTTTCAGGTAATGACTTCTCCAAGTCCAGACACTAATGAAGATAATGACGCCAATGAAAATTAGAAGCAGATTTTGTTTTAGTTATTTTACGTTTTTTTAAATGTCAATATGATGCTCTTAGATTGACATTTTTAACTATTTTGTAAGTTGACATGCTTGTAAGACTTGATGTTAATTTTCAATATGATTATAGTTTTATTTTATTTTATTGTTTCATAAATATATTTATTTACTTTATATTTAGCATTTAATTGGTTTAATATTTCAATAGAAAATATTAAATTATCATCGGCATTAATGATAAGTGGTGCCACTAAAACCTACAAACTCTCTTAATAAATTCTTTACCAACGGAAATTCAGTCGTGGGTATAGCAAAATTAAGAGGGTTGTTAAAACCTATACCAACGGAAAAGTAACCGTGGGTATAGCTATAAGGTTTTGTCCAACAGTAAAAAAAACTGTCACTATAGGCTATAGCAACGCCATTTTTTCGTGGGTATAGCCAAATAAAGACCACGAATTTTTTTTCCGTTGGTATAGGTTTTTGGTGCTATACCCACGGTTTTTAACCCTTTACCCACGGATTTTTGCCGTTGCTATAGGTCAATTTTCTTGTAGTGTTACAACCTTTCCAAACCACGTAGCAAGCTACGGTATCACCACCTACACTTGGGGAGATATTTCTTAGCAGGGATTTCCTCGAATACTTTTATCTATTTTCTTCTTTAACCAAATTCGAAACTCCCTTAGTCCATTTACATTGAGACCAGTTGGACATGATTGGTTTCGACTCTCATTCTCATCTACTCTTCCCATATGGCAAAAACTTCTTAGGCCCTACTGCGTAGTTTACTCTTTACGTAGTCAGGAAGTCCAAGTCTTTGTGGTTCACCCCCAGTTTTTCCCTTGACAATATGGGTTAATCCCATGCTTACCTAACAAGGAAGTAGCCACTAATGATGGTTATATTGTCGTTTCGATGCCATATTCTACTGAGACTTTTGAAAATGAATTTTCGATATTTGAAGGTAAGCTTTTTGACCGCCAACTAGTTCCCTTTGAACCGTCGCTTTTCAAGTCTAGGAACATTCAACCATGATGGAACACTTATTTCGGCAAAGTTCGGCCATCTCTTGATTGCAACTTGGTTAAGTTCTCGAAGAAAAAGGAACATGACACTACCATGAACAGAAAAGGTAAGTTTACAATCTATACCTTAATTCACTTGTTTTTTTTTCGTCAACGCTTCCTAATGTTGCGCTCTTGCTTTGCAGATTCAGACCCTGCTTCTTCTTCACAAGTGAAGAACTCAAAGCCTAGTGGGGCCTTTTTCTCAAGAAAACCATGTGCTTTAGAGAGGCAAATTGTATCACCCGTACCTATTTGAAGAAGTAGATGGAATTGAAGTTTCACTTAAACTATATCTTCTTCAACTCCAATGGAGATTGATCTTACTCAAAGGACCCCTTTTGACACAGGTTTGGTCCAGTCCAGAACAGTTGCCCCCCAAGTCGAGATTATTCCGGAGGATGGTCTTGGCTTGAAGGATTTTCGTCGGTCTACCGGATGTTTGAAGTCGCGCGGGGCACTGCCTTTGTCACGACCGTGTTTTATCATTTTCACTCTCTAGAGTAAAAAAGGGAAATTTTTTCTTTGCCGTAATGCGTTACTCTCAAGGTTGTCAGACTCGAGAGTCTATATAGACTCGTGAGGAGACCGTAGACTCGACTCGTAGACTCGTAAGAGTCTATGAAAAAAAAATTACACTAAAAAAATCTGTAAAAAAAAATTACTGCAGTGTCGAAAATATTTAATCATAAATCAGTGAGCCTGTGAAATATAAAATTTATCAAAATAACCTATTTATAATTAGCAAAAGTAAATCCAACATTCCAATTTCTATCAAATTTAGCACCAACTAACACAAAAGTATTCTAAGTTTAAACATTCCAAAGCTCCTATCAAATTAGCAAAAGTATTCCAATTAACACCATCATCAGAATTAGCAAAACTATTCCAAATTTAAACATTCCAAAGCTCCTATCAAATTAGCAAAAGTGTTCCAATTAACACCAATTACACCATCATCAGAATTAGCAAAAGTATTCCAAGTTTAAACATTCAAAAGCTCCTATCAAAAGTATTCCAAGTTTAAACATTCAAAAGTATTTCAATTAGAATCTTGTCCTATAGATTTCCCTTTTCCTTTTACAAATGTAGAAATTATAGATTTCCCTTTCCTTTGAGATGAATCCACATCCACTTCCACAGTTTGAGTTTCCTCACCATCTTCTTCCTCCTCCTCAAGGTCAATTAACTTTCTTTTTCTCAATGCCTCTTCTTTAGCCTCCGCAATCGCCTTCAAACACAATAATTTAACTTCTTCCGGTACCGAAGTGCAAGGTTCTGACTCTTCTCTAGTACCACCCAGATGATGTTTAAATCTAGTTATTCCTCCACTAACAACTTTAAAGCAATAGTTGCATTTGACCTTTTTACCATTTCCTAGAACATCGGTTCCATATTTCCATCCAATATCAGTCCGATTTCCCGCAGCATTCTTTCTTGTTTTTGCTTTGGGAGCAGTAGTATTTGGATTGCTTGAAGACATTATGTGTACATGCAAACTGAGCAACCACTGTAATAGAACAAGCGAACACAGTAAACAACTAAACACAGTAAACTGTAATCAGAGCAGAACAAACGCAGTAAACACAACAAACACAGTAAACACAAATACACAATCAAAGAACAAGCAGAACAAACGCAGAACACAGAGCAAACACAGAACACAGAACTTTAGCAGAACAAACGCGGAACACAGAACATCAGAATGAACAGAAAAATCACTCACAGAGCATATACAAACCGAAGGAACAGACACAGTAAACAGAGAACAAAACAAACGCAGGAACATGAACATCAGCAGACACAGTAAACCGAAGGAACAGAGACACAACAAAATAGAAACCGAAAACGAAGGAACGAAGGAACCGAAAATACCTGTCCGAAGGAGATGAACGAAGGAACGCAGAGCAACGTCGAAGCAGAGCAACAAAGCAACGACGACGCAGAGCAACGAAGCAACGACAACGCAGAGAAACGAAGGAACGAACCAAGAAACGGCAGCAACACAGAAGTGATGAAGATGAAGTGATGAAGGAACAGCAGCAAGCAACGCAGAGCAGCGAAGAAACCGCAGCGAAGAAGATGATGTGATGAAGGATTAAGCCATTAGGGGTTTTCGTTTTGGTTGAAGAAATGGAAACGACGGTGAGAAACGAAGAAGCGAAGAATGAGAGAATGAAAGCGCGCCTAGGAATTAACTCAAAACGACAACGTTTTGTGTTTTTTATCTGAAATTTAAATAAATCCCCAAATTCGGTGGAATCGTTTCCAACTCGCGGGTTTGACCGAGTTTATACGAGTCCGTACGATTCTACCCGAGTTTACAGAGATTACGATTCTGCGTGGAATTTGACTCGTTTAGGCTTGGTAAACTCGTAAACTCGTAGACTCGTACGAGTGAACTCGCGAGTTTGACAACCATGGTTACTCTGTATGTCTTGTCGGGTCGTACAAGATCACTTCATTGCGACCGTGACTCACACCTCTCTTGGTGTAATCCTTGTGCCAGGCACCAAGCTAGGGTGACATATCCTGATATTGGCGTCCTCCTGGGCGCCTTATGCCATGGTGTTGAGATATCCTGACGTTGGCCCCCTCTTGGGCGCCTTGTGTCATGGTGTTGAGACATCCTGATGTTGGCGCCCTCGTGGGCGCCTTGCTAGCCGCTTGTTCGTTCTTGAGAGTAGGCACCCTCCCGGGCGCTTGTGGTGTTGTTCCCTGCGTGCGTGTTGTGGATGGTGCCCTCGTGGGCGCATTGTCATGTTGTCTTGGCTGCTGCCTCTTGGAGTAGGATCTGGCGCCCTCATGGGCGCCTTGTCATGTTGTCTTGGCTGCCGCCTCTTAGAGCAGGATCTGGCGCCCTCATGGGCGCCATGGGAGCCTTGTCATGTTGTCTTTGCTGCCGCCTCTTGGAGCAGGATCTGGCGCCCTCATGGGCGCCATGGGCGCCTTGTCTCGTTGATCTGGCTGATGCGTCTTGGCGCAGGAATTAGCGCCCCCATGGGCGCCATGGGCGCCTTGTTGCGTTTGGAGCAGGATCTGGCTCCCTCATGGGAGCCATGGGCGCCTTGTTGTGTTGTCTTGTTGCTGCCTCTTAGCGCAGGATCGGGCGCCCTCATAGGCGCCTTGTGCCACGACTCCTGATGTTGGCACCCTCCTGTGAAACATGTTTTGGCACACTCTAAGGGGCCTTGGTACCTTCCTGGATGTGCTAGGCGCAATCCTGCGAAACATGTTTTAGCGCCCTCTAGGGCGCCTTGGTGCCTTCCTGGATGTGCTTGGTGCCATCCTGCGAAACATGCTTTGGCGCCCTCTAGGGCGCCTTGGAGCGTTTCTGGATGTGCTTGGTGCCATCCTGCGAAACATGTTTTGGCGCACTCTAGGGCGCCTTGGGGCCATCCTGGATGTGCTTGGTGCCATCCTGCGAAACATTTTTTGGCGCCCTCTAGGGCGCCTTGGTGCCTTCCTGGATGTGCATGGCGCCATTCTGCAAAACATGTTTTCGCGCCCTCTAGGGCTCCCGGGTGCCTTCCTGGATGTGCTTCGTGCCATCCTGCGAAACATGTTTTGGCGCCCTCTTGGGCGCCTTGGTGCCTTCCTGGATGTGCTTGGTGCTATCCTGCGAAACATGCTTTGGCGCCCTCTAGGGCGCCTTGGAGCCTTCCCGCATGTGCTTGGTGCCATCCTGCGAAACATGTTTTGGCGCCCTCTAGGGCGCCTTGGTGACAGCATGGATGTGCTTGGCGCCATCCTACGAAACATGCTTTGGCGCCCTCTAGGGCGCCTTGGAGTCTTTCTGGATGTGCTTGGTGCCATCCTGCGATACATGTTTTGGGGCCCTCTAGGGCGCCTGGGTACCGGCCTGGATGCGCTCGGTGCCATCCTGCAGAACATGTTTTGGCGCCCTCTAGGGTGCCTTCGTGCTTATACGCTGGGTGTCTCCTCGTGGAGCAGATTTTGCGGGACAAGGTTTTGTGCCCTCATGGGTGCCTATACGTTGGGTGTCTCCTCGTGCAGCAGATTTTGCGAGACAATGTTCGGTGCCCTCATGGGTGCCTTGGACGCCTTGTTGCACAATGCTGGCTGCCCCCTTGCGAAGGATTTGCTTCCAGGTCACCTCCTGCCAGGAGCCCCTCTGCCAGGCGCCCCTCTGTCAGGCGCCCTCCTTGACAAGTGCCCCTCTGTCAAGCGCCCTCATGGGCGCTGGTTTCTCTTCATTGGCTCCCTGCCAGGCGCCCTCATGGGTGCCGGCTTGTGTGGACTTGTGCTCGGCACTCTGCTCTTTTGGTTCTCATCCTGTCTTTTAGCCTACTTTTCTTCTTGATGAAATTTCAGGGCTCGCTTGGTGCTGAAGGGAGTTTCTTTTTCCGTCTTCACCATTATTTGTTAGACATCTCCATGATCTTTTAATTTGATCAAGAGGTTCTGGCCGGGAGGCTTGTCACATAGCACGCCAACGGGGTTGACTTCGATATCATTGCCCCCTGATTTTTTATGTCACATTTTGAAACATCCAGGCTTCCTCTTTATCTAGCTTGTTTCTTATGATTGCAACTGGCACGCGTTGGGTGGCCTCGGGCGCCAGTCCTCGCCTTGCGCGTCTGAATGTATAATCTCATACTGCTTCGTGGCAAAGGCCTGTGTTTTGAAGTCGGCGCCTTCGTGGGCGCCTTGTGCCATGCCTCTTGATGTTGGCGCCCTCCTGGGTGTAACGCCCCGAATAATTAATTAATTATTTAATTGAATTGTTTAGGAAATTAAGTTGTAAGAAAATATTAGAGTAAAAATATATTTTCCTATGTGGGCCTAATTGTTGGTGTTAGGAGTAGTAAAAATAAGGGGGGTGTAAAGAAGGCCCATGAAGCCAAATCGGATAAGTGAATGAGAAAGCCCATAAGACCAAAGAAATTATAAAAAGGTGTTATTTTAGGGTTTGCTCACTTTAGAAGAAAAAATAATAAGAATTGGGAGAGAAGAGCAAGGAGGGGGCGGCGAAGAGAGCTAGGGCAAGGCCAAGGAGAGCTTCGAATTCGTCAATCCAAGGTAAGGGTGGGGTTCTAACTCTATAATCGGGTGTATGAAGGGCTTTATGTAGGGAAGTTAAGGAACCCTAGGTATTGTTGATTTTTGAAAACACTAGTTGTAGGTATTAAACTCTAAATGTTGATGTTGAATCCTATTGATGAGATTTGTTACCTATTGATGATGTATGCATATGTTTGTTGATGATTGAGAATCAAAAATCTGTCTTGGGCGCCCTCCGGGGCGCCGTCTTGTTGTTCGCAGGTTGCTGCTGGGCGCTGGTGCGCTGGGCGCCATGGGCGCCGTTTTGATGTCTGTCCTGGTTCTGGCGCATGGGCGCCAAGGGCGCCAATGTTGTGGCTGCCCTGTTGCTGTTGCTGTGTTTTTTCTGGCGCATGGGCGCCAATGGCGCCATTGTTGTGGCTGCCCTGTTGCCGTTGCTGTGTTTTTTTTGGCGCATGGGCGCCAAGGGCGCCAATGTTGTGGCTGCCCTGTTGCCGTTGATGTGTTGTTCTGGCGCATGGGCGCCAAGGGCGCCAATGTTGTGGCTTCCCTGTTTCTGTTGCGGTGTTTTTCTTGCGCATGGGCGCCAAGGGTGTAACGCCCAAATAATTTAATTATTTATTTAATTAAATTATTTAGCTATCTTATTGGTATAGTCACATTAAAATAATAATATGGTGTTTCATTTAAATCAGGGAGTGGTGTTTAGTAATTAGGTTGAGTAGTAGAAGGAGGCCCGTGATCCAAGAGCCCAATGGCATAGGCGCATGAATGAGAGCATTAGCTAGGGTTTGGATCACTTGCACATTTTGAGAAAAAGAAAAAAAAAAGAGATTGCGAAGAGAGAAGAGAGGGGTGGCGGCGCAATCAAGGAGAAAGTGGAGAGGAGCTCTTGTTGCTGTGGCTCTTTGGAGTTTTCGTGCAAGGAGATCTCGTATTCGGCAAAAAAGAGATTGCGAAGAGAGAAGAGATTGTCTCTTTGATTTTGTTTGGTGTTTATTTGGTGATGTTTGAATGTGTTCATGATGATTGCAATTTGGTGTTTGGTGATTGATCATGGTGGAAATCCAAAAAAAAATTGGTCCCTAGGCGCCATGGGCGCCATTGATGTTGTGTGTCGCACATGTTGTTGCGGTTATCCTGGTTCTGGGTGCCATGGGCGCCTGTCTGGTGATGGGTGTTCTGGCGTAGGCGCACAGGGCGCCATAGGCGCCGTGCTGCCGTTTGTGTTCTGGCGCTGGCGCACTGGGCGCCGTGGTGCATTTTTCGGTGTTGCGTTTTCGTGTTGCGTCTTTGTGTTGAGGGTGCCTGGGCGCCAAGGGCGCCGAATCCTGGCTGCCGTGTTGATGTGTTGCCTCTGGGCGCCTCTCTGGGCGCCGTCCTCTGTTGTTGGCCTGCTGGGCGCCCTCCTGGGCGCCATTTTGTGTTGTTTGGCTTGCTGGGCGCCATCAAGGGCGCCATTTTCTGATGGTTTGGGGCGCCTCATGTGGCTGTCCCGGGGTGTTTGGTGCAGTCGGCGCTGTAGGCGCCATGACTGGCTGCCTGTCTGTGGTTGTTGGTGACTGGGCGCCTGGGTGGCTGTCCCGGTGGTCGTTGTCATTGGTGTTGTAAATTGGTCGTTGTCATTGGTGTTGTCATTGGTGTCGTATAATTGTTGTTGGCATTGGCATTGTAAAATTGTTGTTGTTCCAGGTGTTGTAAGTTGTGTCGTCATGGGTGTTGTAAACTGTGTCGTCATTGGTGTTGTAAATTGTCGTTGCTCTCGGTGTTGTAAAATTGTTGTCGCCATTTACACTGTAAATCTATTGGTGTCTTTGGTGTCAGTGGTTGTTGATGTTACGGTCAAGTTGTTGGACTGTCCTATAGGTGTTGGTGTTATTGGTGATGATATAACAGGTGATGTGCCTATTTTATTGGCTAAGGTGATAGGTGATGGGTCTATGAACATTTGTTGATATTGGTGTTGTTGTGTCACTTAGATGACTATTGTTGTTGATTGTCCCTGGTGCATTGTTCATGGTGTCGCATACGTTTCATATGCATTATTTTGGTGATGAAGGCTTCGGCCTTGGAGCTATAGGTGATGATGATGATGCTCAAAAACTTGGTGATGATATAGGTGATGATGCCCTTATTGGCTATTTTATTGGTGATAATTGGTACCACATGCATATACCCGTTGGTGTGGGTTGCATCTCATTCATTTACTCACGACATTGGTGATGATTCTTGGTGATTGCAATTTGATGTTGTTGTGAAGCGGTATATATAGTTGTCGTAACTCTAGCATATTGCCTATCATATATACTATTATATTGTTAGATATCTCACCCCTTCTGTTTGAATGTTACCCCTATGCTGGTAACGTGCATGTGATTGCGAGTCAAGGCATGTCTGCCTTCGCTAGTCGAGTCGGTGTCGTCGCTCTGAGACGTAGCACTCGGGGGGGATGAACGCTAGTCTTTATTAGTTGTCCCTATTATTTGATTGCTGAAGTTTTATGGAGATGTTATGATTATTCATTCGAACCTTTATTTTATTCCGCTGCGTGGTGATAGAGTTACTGTCATGTAGACTAAACAGGTGTTTTGGGGGTTCGTCCCATTTATGACGTGCTATGTATCGTACTATTTTTAATGGTGAATTTTATTATTGGTGTGTGATGTTTTATTGGTGTAAATGTGGCATCCCTTGTGGGTGTAGTGAAAAATGTTTTTGAAACTCTGATTTTTGTCAAAAGTTTACCGGGTAGAAAAGGGGTGTTACATTAGTGGTATCAGAGCACGTTCGGTCTGTCCGGCCTAGTTGTCCAGTCGTAGTGTCAATTGACGATTATGTATTGTCAATTATCTCTAACCGTTGTTTATGTTGTAGCTTTGAGTTCAGATGGCTGGGAGGAACGACACTGCTTTTGCTGCTGCTTTGGCAGCTATGGCGCAGGCTGTGGAGAATCAGCAGAACGTTGGTGAGAATGCTGGGTCTCGTAGCCTGGCTACCTTTTAGAGAGAGAATCCGCCTACCTTTAAGGGTAAGTATGATCCCGATGGGGCTTTAGCTTGGTTGAAAGAGATGGAGAGGATCTTTCGTGTGATGGACTGCACTCCAGCGCAGAAGGTCCGTTATGGTACGCATATGCTGGCAGAGGAGGCCGATGACTGGTGGTTAGAGGCTAGGCAGAGATTGGAGACTGCAAATGAAGAGATCACTTGGGCCGTGTTCCGCAGAGAGTTTACGAGAAAATATTATTCAGAGGATGTCCGAGGTAAGAAAGAGATTGAGTTCCTTGAGTTGAAACAAGGGAATATGTCCGTGACTGACTATGCTGCTAAATTCGTGGAATTAGCAAAGTTTTACCCGCATTACAGTGAGGCTACTGCTGAGTTTTCCAAGTGCATTAAGTTTGAGAATGGGCTGCGGCCTGAGATTAAGAAGGCGATTGGTTACCAGAAGATCCGTGTTTTCTCCGACTTGATTGATAGCTGCAGAATTTATGAGGAAGACAACAATGCTCACTACAAGATTATGAATGAGAAGAGGAGCAAATTTCAAAGTCGTGGTAAGCCGTATGATGTTCCTGCTGGTAAGGGTAAAAAGAAAGCTGTTGTTGGCAAGGGGACTAGTAGGGGAGATGCGCCTGCTAGCATTGTATGTTACAAATGTGGCAGAGCTGGTCACAAGAGTAACGTGTGCAAAGCTGAAGTGAAGAGGTGTTACCGTTGTGGTAAGGAGGGTCGCGTGGTGGCTGAGTGTGAGTGTAAGGAGGTGGGCTGCTACAACTGTGGTGAAGGAGGGCACATTAGTACTCAGTGTCCAAAGCCGAAGAAGGAAAGGTTCAGTGGAAAAGTGTTCGTGTTGGCAGGTGAAGAGCCTACTGAAGATGATGGACTTATTAGAGGTACGTGCTTCATTAATGATACTTCTCTAAAATCTGTTGTTGATACTGGTGCTACTCATTGCTTTATTGCTGCTGATTGTTGTAAGAGGATGGGTCTTGTATTGTCTGCTATGAATGGAGAGATGGTTGTCGACACTCCAGCTAGGAGGTCGGTAACTACTTCTCTGGTGTGTTCTCAATGTCCCTTGTCGATCTTCGACAGAGACTTTGTTGTGGATTTTGTTTGTTTGCCGTTGAGCGGATTGGATGTAATCTTGGATATGAACTGGTTAGAGCATAACCATGTCCATATTAATTGTCGTAGCAAGTCGGTGAGTTTTGGAGGAGAGGAGTCTGGTCTGTTATCCGCTAGTCAGTTGCGGAAGTTGATGAAGGAAGGAGTTCAGTTATTCTCGCTGATGGCATCGTTGTCTGTTGAGAATCAAGCTATCATTGAAGAGTTGCAGGTGGTGTGCGAGTTTCCTGATGTTTTCCCTGATGAGATTCCAAGTGTACCGCCAGAGAGGGAAGTTGAATTCTCTATTGATCTTGTACCTGGTACCAGACCTGTTTCTATGGCACCGTACAGGATGTCCGCATCCGAATTGTCTGAGTTGAAGAAGCAACTTGAGGATCTGCTCGAGAAGAAGTTTGTGAGGCCGAGTGTATCGCCGTGGGGAGCTCCTGTGTTGTTAGTTAAGAAAAAGGATGGTAGTATGAGACTCTGTGTGGATTATCGGCAGTTGAATAAGGTGACAATTAAGAACAAGTATCCACTTCCGAGGATAGACGAGTTGATGGATCAGTTAGTGGGTGCTCAAGTATTCACTAAGATTGATTTGAGGTCGGGTTATCATCAGATCAAGGTGAAGGACGAAGATATTCAGAAGATGGCTTTCAGAACCCGTTATGGTCATTATGAGTATTCGGTAATGCCGTTCGGTGTTACCAACGTACCAGGAGTATTTATGGAATATAAGAATCGTATTTTTCATACTTACTTAGATCAGTTTGTGGTGGTATTCATCGATGACATTCTGATTTACTCTAAATCGGAGGAAGAGCATGCAGAGCATCTGAGGTTAATATTGGAGGTACTGAAGGAAAAGAAGCTGTATGCGAAGTTGTCAAAGTGTGAGTTCTGGTTGAAGGAAGTGAGTTTTCTCGGTCATGTCATTTCTGGTGGTGGTATTGCGGTGGATCCCTCGAAAGTAGAGGCAGTGTTGAATTGGGAAGCTCCGAAGTCGGCTACTGAAATTAGAAGCTTTTTGGGATTGGCCGGCTATTATAGAAGATTCATTGAAGGTTTTTCTAAGTTAGCACTTCCGTTAACTCAGTTAACCTGCAAAGGAAAGGCTTTTGTTTGGGATGCCCGTTGTAACACCCCTTTTCTACCCGTTAATTTATTTACGTAAAATCAGAGTTTTCAATTTTTAAATACACCACAAGGGATGTCACACTTACTTCGTTAAACGTCACGCGCCGAATTACTCGCTTTTCGAAAACAGTCTTATAATACTTACAAAACGTCATTGTAAATTAAAATACAACTTCACAGCGGAACGTCCAACAATTATACACAGTCTTAAATAAACTAAAACAACGTTCTATTTCCCCCAAGTGTTACATAATCAGAGCAGACGACCCGACTCAGCTAGTGAAGATACCTAAGCCTTCACTTGAGCTCACCTGCACGTTACCGCATAGGGGTAACATTCAAACAGAAGGGGTGAGTTCATCTAACCATATAATAAAGCATATGATAAGCACTAAGCTAGAGTTACGACACTATATCTACCACACCATGAAACATCAAGTCAATCATCAAGGATAAACCACTCAATTCCATCATCAAGTTACTCGGCACAACCAGTCGTCCCAATGTCATGCAGGAGTATGAAATGCAACCCCCTCGCGGGCATATGCATGAGGTACCTTTTCACAAACGTCGCTTAGCCTCTATGGCCTCATCGTCACTTAGCCTTTTGGGCCTCAAACGTCACTGGGTTTATGCACATGGGATGCATGAGACACTATGACATACACCACGCACAAACACACACATACACGGTCAACTATGTGACCCGTCACTTACCATTTTGCCTACTAAGAGGCACAGCACCTGTCAGTTCATAATTACGCACAACATCGTCACTTAGCCTTTCGGGCCTTATCGTCACTTAGCCTTTTGGGCCTCAACGTCACTTATTTTCATCATCACTTATTCATAAACATCAGCAACTCAAACAATAGCCACTGAGGGCAAAAACATCATTTACTAGCCACCAAGGGCATCATCGTCATTTACACGTCATTATCAATATAACATCCATCGTCAATCACAAGCATAGCCACTAAGGGCATTACCGTCAAAATCATCAACCTTTCAAGTACTAGCCACTGAGGGCATCATCGTCAATCAAACAGCATTATCAACATTGGCCACTAAGGGCAAAAAGGTCATTTAACTAGCCACTAAGGGCATCATCGTCATAATCACCCATTTTGACACTAAAGCGTTAAAACTGTTGGTTATACGCAAAAAGGATTTTTAAAGGACTCAATATCGCTTTACAACGTCACTGTAATGACCACCGGGGACAGCCACTTGGGCGCCCAGAAACCACCAGAAAATAATAAGTTTTTATTTTAAAAATAAGACACACAGGTAGACAACTGGAAAAGCTTCCCAACACTTTTTGAAACGTTCAAATCGGATGCCCGAGTCAAAAGATACGTCAAAAACAGAATAGGGGGAAAATGAGACAAATTCGACAGCTTCTGTCCCAACAAATTCGACAGCTTCTGTCTCAACAAGTTCGACAGCTTCTGTCTCAACAAATTCGACAGCTTCTGTCTCACCAAATTCGACAGCTTCTGTCTCAATAAATTCGACAGCTTCTGTCTCAGGACTTCGACAGCTTCTGTCTCAACAAATTCGACAGATTCTGTCTCAGTACTTCGACACAGGCAGCAACACAGATACTGGCGCAGGCAGCAACATTGGCGCACATAAGCAACACCCACCGAGCCAACTCCAAAATGACACGTGCTAAAATAAAACCACTCGAGCCAAAATGTTTAAAATTGAATTTGGGCAGGCAAATACAAAAGATGGCACGGTAAAATATGCCCAGAATTTGAAATTGCACCCAACACACCCCATATGCTCACCCAAGCAACACTTCCAGCAACAGAAAAATTCAGCAACAGTTTCAGCAACTCAACATCAAACATATGGCGCCCTAGGCGCCCAAGGACCAGAATTCTTGTTCAAAACACCCACACATCATGCCAAAACATCGTCAAACATGACCAAACCATTCTCAAATATACCGATCATCACCAATTGCATATGAACACCATTTAACACAATCAAATCATCATCAAAACGTGTCCAATCACCTTGAACATACACATTATCACATTTATCTCAAAATCATCATCAACCACAATTTCTCAAATAACAAGTTATCATACGCCTAGGGTTCATCAATAATCACTAGAAGTACATAAAACGGCATACATAGAGCCTACCCTTACTTAGTCCCCATCATAAAACCCTATTATAGAGAAGATGAGACCCACCCTTACCTTAGGTTATGACGAACACGCTATCCCTTATACGTAAGCTCCAAGAATCACCGCAACCCGATCCCCTTCTCCTCTTGCCTCACGCCCCTTTCTCTCTCTTCCTCCATGTCGCGCCTCCTCTTCTCTTTTTCTCCATGGGCGCCACGCCGCCTCTCGGCTCCTCTCTCTCAATTTCGCTAATTTTCTCTCCTTGGCACACAAATGAGCTAAGCCTAATTTTCTAGCTTAAGTATGCTTGGGCTTGGATCACGGGCTTTCTTCCACCACTTAAGCCCAAACGCTACACATCCCCCCTCAAAATAATTATTTCCAACCCAACTAAGGCTCACATATAATAACACCTATAATTATTTTATTAAGTAATAAATAATAATTATATTATTATTTCTACCACTCAATTTCATTTAATTAATTAAATAAATTAATCTATTATTTTTGGGGCGTTACAACTCTCCCCCACTTAAAGGAATTTCGTCCTCGAAATTTTTACCCGCCAAGGCTAACACTCTCCCACCAACGACTAAGCTATCTAGGCAACTAGTTCTATCTACCATGCTGATCACCATTTCTCTGATTACCGGCGGTAAGTGATTGGGCGGCCGTCCCTCCTACTTATTCAGCCAGGTAGCTTTGAGAAATAACAATCAGACACATCCTCTCCCTAAGGATCTCTGATAGGGATTTGAGCGTAATCACGTTGGTACCACGTGATCACCCCCTAAGCTCTATTAAAATTCCTTCCCAATACGACATGCTAAGACTCCGCTGCGCTACTCTGATAAACTAGCTCGCATTCTACCTCACTCATCTACCCTTAAGGATAACGAAATACATCGATCGTCACAGCATCACAACAAAATTCACAGAGTGCATCACAGTTGTACAACAAGCCACATAATTTAACAACACGACGACAACATCAACAAACAACTTTGCCACTTAGGCGACATCAACAACGACAAACCATCAGCAAAGCAACATCAGCAACAACAACAACGCATGGGGCATAGTAGCGGCGTACTAATCAATCATGGCCATCGGCCCACAACAACAAATCAACACAATATAACTTGGGCAATTCGGCGGTACCTAAGACAACACATAAACATCAACATTATTAACGAGGCAACCACAAGCAACAACAAAGCAACAATGCGGAGACAACTCCGGGACCAACCCTCCCATGACAACAACTTGGAGACAAGACTCCGGGATCAACAATCCCATAGTCAATAACACATCAGCAACTTCGGGCACCAAAGCGCCGACACTGCAGCAACAACTTGGGGCACTAAGCCACCGACAACACAATAACAACTTGGGGCTCTAAGCCACCGACAACACTACAACAATCTAATTCGACCGGCACGCCTAAAAATCAACTACACCAGAAACAGTCAATTTTTTGCCTTGATATTATAATATTCAGTTAGGCCTCTGAATAAGCTTTCTGAAACATTTTAGTTTACTCAAATCGGACTCCTGGGTCAAAAGATATTGCAAAAACATTCTTCCGTTACAATGACAGCATAAACTAAACAACCCAGGAATTCCAGCACTCACACATAAACTTCAACAATTTATTTACCCTATTAAACGACATCGGAATTTAGCAAACAACCCCTCTACGGAAAACTTACGGAGTCTAGTTTCTGGCTATACTTTTAGAATTTCAAAATGATGAGTCCAATAGCACAGTTTTCGCAAACAAGGCAGTAGGTCCAGAAAATGGGGCAGCGACTGTGTCCAAAGTTGTGACTCTTCTACAATGCCCAAAACAAACCCAAATAACACGAAACTTCAGCCTAAACAGTAAAGAATTTTGTCTAGTTTTCAAAGAAATTGGATTCATTCGAAAAGGACTTCATTTGAAAACACCACAATCAAAACACTGACTCTATGTCCAGATGGTCCCCAGAATTTTATCCTAACTTGCGAAGCCCATAACTGGAGCTATACTACTCCAAATGCGACCAAACCAAAGCCAAAATGACAAGCGTTCAGTCTAGTTTCTAAAATTGTAAGTTATATGATTTATCAACCAGTAAAACTGTCCCAGTTTAGCCGAAAGTCAAACCTACTCAGAAAGTGCCTACACAGTGAGCTTAGCAACAAATTAAGCATCTAAGCAGCCACAAATTCAGCCATGAAGCATAGTTTAAACTCCCCAATAATCCTACACCAACCAATTAAAATACATCAATCACTTCAACACACTCGCTATGTAAATTACGAGCAATACATATTCCATATAAATCAAACAATACATAGAGCACGCCCATATTTCTTAACCAATTTAAACATCATAGAGCACACAAGGTTTCGTACATACTAATACATTTTTGCTCCCAAAGAAACCCAATACTAGTTTTCAAAATCGCCATCAAATCATTTTTGACAAGGTTTTTAAAATCGACACAACAACAAATCATTACTCTTTTCCAAATAAAACCAACTAGAAAAATCATTTTCCAATCCAACCAAAACTTCACCTCCATACTTCCTCATTTAAAATCCTAAGTCAAAATAATTTATTTCCTTTGATCAACACCCACGTTCATTCATTTAAAAAAATAGATTTTATTACTAATTTTAGTATCCAACCGTAAAATCGTCCATTAGACATTTCAAAAACAATTTCACAAATCATTTTATTTTTTAGATCTCAAAACCACATAACACGATTCAAGAAGTAACGACCAAAAATTTTCATAAAATCCAAGCGTACAATATCAAACCCCAAGTAGCATGGAATTTGCAAAACAATTCATGAAGACCCTACACGTACAACACTGCATGTCAAAACAATCAGGAACCACACCAGAAATAAACAACTAACGCAAAAGATGTCATAATTCCTTAAAATAAATACGGACAGTCTCATCATGGAAACAATTATAAATCAAGGAACATCAAAACTCAACATTTTTAAGCATGGACGACATCACTTAGAGTGATCAAAACATTTTTGTGTATCGGGTAACAGCTTGACGTAATTTACCAAAACAATTTTCACAATGCACTTAGACTCCACATCAAGACACACCACCCAAGAGTTCATACAAGACCTAGTGCCGAAACAAATTTAAACCAGTCGAAACACATGTAAATATTAAACAACAAGGTAAGTTATTGAAAACCACACAAACGAAATCAGAATTCGTTCCACAAGAAGGTTAAAGAACAGCAACCAACAACAGGAACACAAAGTTCACACACGGAAGTGAAATACAACACACAGTACCAGCAGGGACCTCTCCCCCACTAGTTCACTTACCATTAGCAACTCATGGCCTTCCTGCAACACAAATATTGGTTAGCACTTAAAAGACAACAGTTGGTCGTACAGCGACACAACGACTCGACGACTTGGCCGGACGGACCAACCATTGCTCTGATACCACTAATGTAACACCCCTTTTCTACCCGTTAATTTATTTGCGTAAAATCAGAGTTTTCAATTTTTAAATACACCACAAGGGATGTCACACTTACTTCGTTAAACGTCACGCGCCGAATTACTCGATTTTCGAAAACAGTCTTATAATACTTACAAAACGTCATTGTAAATTAAAATACAACTTCACAGCGGAACGTCCAACAATTATACACAGTCTTAAATAAACTAAAACAACGTTCTATTTCCCCCAAGTGTTACATAATCAGAGCAGACGACCCAACTCAGCTAGTGAAGATACCTAAGCCTTCACTTGAGCTCACCTGCACGTTACCGCATAGGGGTAACATTCAAACAGAAGGGGTGAGTTTATCTAACCATATAATAAAGCATATGATAAGCACTAAGCTAGAGTTACGACACTATATCTACCACACCATGAAACATCAAGTCAATCATCAAGAATAAAACAGTCAATTCCATCATCAAGTTACTCGGCACAACCAGCCGTCACAATGTCATGCAGGAGTATGAAATGCAACCCACTCGCGGGCATATGCATGAGGTACCTTTTCACAAACGTCGCTTAGCCTCTATGGCCTCATCGTCACTTAGCCTTTTGGGCCTCAAACGTCACTGGGTTTATGCACATGGGATGCATGAGACACTATGACATACACCACGCACAAACACACACATACACGGTCAACTATGTGACCCGTCACTTACCATTTTGCCTACTAAGAGGCAAAGCACCTGTCAATTCATAATTACGCACAACATCGTCACTTAGCCTTTCGGGCCTTATCGTCACTTAGCCTTTTGGGCCTCAACGTCACTTATTTTCATCATCACTTATTCATAAACATCATCAACTCAAACAATAGCCACTGAGGGCAAAAACGTCATTTACTAGCCACCAAGGGCATCATCGTCATTTACACGTCATTATCAATATAACATCCATCGTCAATCACAAGCATAGCCACTAAGGGCATTACCGTCAAAATCATCAACCTTTCAAGTACTAGCCACTGAGGGCATCATTGTCAATCAAACAGCATTATCAACAACATTGGCCACTAAGGGCAAAAAGGTCATTTAACTAGCCACTAAGGGCATCATCGTCATAATCACCCATTTTGACACTAAAGCGTTAAAACTGTTGGTTATACGCAAAAAGGATTTTTAAAGGACTCAATATGGCTTTACAACGTCACTGTAATGACCACCGGGGACAACCACTTGGGCGCCCAGAAACCACTGTAAAAATAAGACACACAGGTAGACAACTGGAAAAGCTTCCCAACACTTTTTGAAACGTTCAAAACGGATGCCCGAGTCAAAAGATACGTCAAAAACAGAATAGAGGGAAAATGAGACAAATTCGACAGCTTCTGTCTCAACAAATTCGACAGCTTCTGTCTCACCAAATTCGACAGCTTCTGTCTCAATAAATTCGACAGCTTCTGTCTCAGGACTTCGACAGCTTCTGTCTCAACAAATTCGACAGATTCTGTCTCAGTACTTCGACACAGGCAGCAACACAGATACTGGCGCAGGCAGCAACATTGGCGCACATAAGCAACACCCACCGAGACAACTCCAAAATGACACGTGCAAAAATAAAACCACTCGAGCCAAAATGTTTAAAATTGAATTTGGGCAGGCAAATACAAAAGATGGCACGGTAAAATATGCCCAGAATTTGAAATTGCACCCAACACACCCCATATGCTCACCCAAGCAACACTTCCAGCAACAGAAAAATTCAGCAACAGTTTCAGCAACTCAACATCAAACATATGGCGCCCTAGGCGCCCAAGGACCAGAATTCTTGTTCAAAACACCCACACATCATGCCAAAACATCATCAAACATGACCAAACCATTCTCAAACATACCGATCATCACCAATTGCATATGAACACCATTTAACACAATCAAATCATCATCAAAACGTGTCCAATCACCTTGAACATACACATTATCACATTTATCTCAAAATCATCATCAACCACAATTTCTCAAATAACAAGTTATCATACGCCTAGGGTTCATCAATAATCACTAGAAGTACATAAAACGGCATACATAGAGCCTACCCTTACTTAGTCCCCATCATAAAACCCTATTATAGAGAAGATGAGACCCACCCTTACCTTAGGTTATGACGAACACGCTATCCCTTATACGTAAGCTCCAAGAATCACCGCAACCCGATCCCCTTCTCCTCTTGCCTCACGCCCCTTTCTCTCTCTTCCTCCAAGTCGCGCCTCCTCTTCTCTTTTTCTCCATGGGCGCCGCGCCCCCTCTCGGCTCCTCTCTCTCAATTTCGCTAATTTTCTCTCCTTGGCACACAAATGAGCTAAGCCTAATTTTCTAGCTTAAGTATGCTTGGGCTTGGATCACGGGCTTTCTTCCACCACTTAAGCCCAAACGCTACACATCCCCCCTCAAAATAATTATTTCCAACCCAACTAAGGCTCACATATAATAACACCTATAATTATTTTATTAAGTAATAAATAATAATTATATTATTATTTCTACCACTCAATTTCATTTAATTAATTAAATAAATTAATCTATTATTTTTGGGGCGTTACACCCGCTGTGAAGAAAGTTTCTTGGATTTGAAGAAGAGGTTGACGACGCCTCCTATTTTGACGTTGCCTAATCCGGAAGAGTCGTTTGTGGTATATTGTGATGCTTCGAAGATGGGTCTAGGTGGTGTGCTTATGCAAGATGGGAAGGTTATTGCGTATGCGTCGAGACAGTTAAGAGTTCATGAGAAGAATTATCCCACTCATGACTTGGAGTTAGCTGCAGTGGTCTTTGTGCTGAAGATTTGGAGGCACTATTTCTATGGTTCTAGATTTGAGGTGTTTAGTGACCATAAGAGCTTGAAATATTTTTTTGACCAGAAGGAGTTGAATATGAGGCAGCGACGATGGTTGGAATTGTTGAAGGACTATGATTTCGGTTTGAACTATCATCCAAGCAAAGCTAATGTCGTGGCTGATGCTTTAAGCCGGAAGACTTTGCATATGTCGGCAATGATGGTTAAGGAGTTAGAACTGATTGAGGAGTTCAGAGATATAAGTCTGGTTTGTGAAGTGACACCTCAGAGTGTTAAGTTAGGGATGTTGAAGATTGGTAATGATTTTCTGGACAGCACCAGAGAGGCCCAGAAATCAGATGTTAAGCTGGTAGACTTGATGGTCGGGATTGATCGATCTGAGAATGAGGATTTCAGGTTGGATTCCCAAGGTGTGTTGAGGTTCCGTGGTAGGATTTGCATTCCTGATGATGCAGACATGAAGAGAGCCATTCTTGAAGAGAGTCACAGAAGTAAGTTAAGTATTCATCCGGGAGCTACAAAGATGTATCAAGACCTGAAGAAGTTGTTTTGGTGGCTTGGTATGAAGCGAGATGTGGCGCAGTTCGTTTATGCATGTTTGACTTGCCAGAAGTCAAAGGTCGAGCATCAGAAGCCTGCGGGATTGATGCAACCGTTAGAAATTCCAGAGTGGAAATGGGATAGCATTTCGATGGACTTTGTCACGGGATTGCCTAATACTGCGAGAGGGTACGATGCAATTTGGGTGATTGTTGACAGGTTAACAAAATCGTCTCATTTTGTTCCTATCAACATCACATATCCAGTGTCGAGGTTGGCGGAGATTTATATCCAGGAGATTGTGAAGCTTCATGGAGTTCCTACTAGTATTGTTTCGGATAGAGATTCGAGGTTCACTTCAAATTTCTGGAAGAGTTTGCAAGAGAAGTTGGGGTCTAAGTTGAGGTTGAGTTCGGCATATCATCCTCAGACAGATGGTCAGTCAGAGAGGACAATTCAGTCATTAGAAGATTTGTTGAGGGCTTGTGTTTTGGAACAAGGAGGTTCGTGGGATTCCTACCTTCCACCTTTTGAAGCATTATATGGTCGGAAGTGTAGAACCCCGTTGTGTTGGTATGAGTCTGGAGAGAGTGTGGTGCTTGGACCGGAGACTGTTCGAGATACAACTGAAAAAGTGAAGTTGATTCGTGAGAAGATGAAGGCTTCATAGAGTCGACAGAAGAGTTATCACGACAAGCGGAGGAAAGATTTAGAGTTTCAAGCGGGTGAGCATGTATTTTTGAGAGTCACTCCAGTGACCGGTGTTGGACGCGCATTGAAGTCGAAGAAGCTCACTCCTCGTTTCATTGGTCCTTATCAAATTTCAGAGCGAGTCGGGAATGTTGCATATAGAGTGGCTTTACTGCCTAACCTTTCGAATTTGCATGACGTGTTTCATGTGTCGCAACTTCTGAAGTACATTTCAGATCCATCTCATGTAATCCGCATGGATGATGTGGAGGTACGGGATAATCTCACAGTGGAGACGATGCCTGTACGGATCGAAGGTCATGAGATGAAAATTTTAAGAGGCAAGGAGATTGCGTTGGTGAAAGTAGTCTGGCTAGGAGCTGCCGGAGAGAGCATGACGTGGGAGCTGGAGAGCAAGATGCGGGAATCCTATCCCGAGCTGTTTGAATCAGGTAAATTTCGAGGACGAAATATTCTAAGTGGGGGAGAGTTGTAACGCCCAAATATTTTAATTATTTATTTAATTAAATTATTTAGGTATCTTATTGGTATAGTCACATTAAAATAATAATATGGTGTTTCATTTAAATCAGGGAGTGGTGTTTAGTAATTAAGTTGAGTAGTAGAAGGAGGCCCGTGATCCAAAGCCCAATGGCATAGGCGCATGAATGAGAGCATTAGCTAGGGTTTGGATCACTTGCACATTTTGAGAAAAAGAAAAAAAAAAGAGAGATTGGGAAGAGAGAAGAGAGCGGTGGCGGCGCAATCAAGGAGAAAGAGGAGAGGAGCTCTTGTTGCTATGGTTCTTTGGAGTTTTCGTGCAAGGAGGTCTCGTATTCGGCAAATCTAAGGTAAGGGTGGGTTCTACCTTTATAATAGGGTGTATGATGGGTGTTATGTGGGAGATAGGCTCTATGTTGTCTCTTTGATTTTGTTTAATGTTTATTTGGTGATGTTTGAATGTATTCGTGATGATTGCAATTTGGTGTTTGGTGATTGATCATGGGCGCCATTGATGTTGTGTGTCGCATATGTTGTTGCGGTTGTCCTGGTTCTGGGCGCCATGGGCGCCTGTCTAGTGATGGGTGTTCTGGCGTAGGCGCACTGCGCGCCATAGGCGCCGTGCTGCCGTTTGTGTTCTGGCGCTGGCGCACTGGGCGCCATAGGCGCCGTGCTGCCGTTTGTGTTCTGGCGCTGGCGCACTGGGCGCTATGGGCGCCGTGGTGCATTGTTCGGTGTAGCGTTTCCGTGTTGCGGGTGCCTGGGCGCCAAGGGCGCCGAATCCTGGCTGCCGTGTTGATGTTTTGCCTCTGGGCGCCGTCCTCTGTTGTTGGCCTGCTGGGCGCCCTCCTGGGCGCCATTTTCTGTGTTGTTTGGCTTGCTAGGCGCCATCAAGGGCGCCATTTTCTGATGGTTTGGGGCGCCTCATGTGGATGTCCCGTCGTGTTTGGCCCAGTGGGCGCCGTAGGCGCCATGACTGGCTGCCTGTCTGTGGTTGTTGGTGACTGGGCGCCTGGGTGGCTGTCCCGGTGGTCGTTGTCATTGGTGTTGTAAATTGGTCGTTGTCATTGGTGTTGTAAATTGGTGTTGTCATTGGTGTCGTATAATTGTTGTCGGCATTGGCATTGTAATATTGTTGTTGTTCTTGGTGTTGTAAGTTGTGTCGTCATGGGTGTTGTAAACTGTGTCGTCATTGGTGTTGTAATTGTCGCCATTTACGTTGTAAATCTATTGGTGTCTTTGGTGTCGGTGGTTGTTGATGTTACGGTCAAGTTGTTAGACTGTCCTATAGGTGTTGATGTTACTGGTGATGATATAACAGGTGATGTGCCTATTTTATTGGCTAAGGTGATAGGTGATGGGTCTATGTACATTTGTTGATATTGGTGTTGTTGTGTCACTTAGATGACTATTGTTGTTGATTGTCCCTAGTGCATTGTTCATGGTGTCGCATACGTTTCATATGCATTATTTTGGTGATGAAGGCTTCGGCCTTGGAGCTATAGGTGATGATGATGATGATGCTCAAAAACTTGGTGATGATATAGGTGATGATTCCCTTATTGGCTATTTTATTGGTGATGATTGGTACCACATGCATATACCCGTTGGTGTGGGTTGCATCTCATTCATTTACTCACGACATTGGTGATGATTCTTGGTGATTGCAATTTGATGTTGTTGTGAAGCGGTAGATATAGTTGTTATAACTCTAGCATATTGCCTATCATATATACCATTATATTGTTAGATATCTCACCCCTTCTGTTTGAATGTTAACCCTATGCTGGTAAAGTGCAGGTGATTGCGAGTGGAGGCATGTCTACCTTCGCTAGTCAAGTCGGTGTCGTCGCTCTGATACGTAGCACTCGGGGGGGATGAACGCTAGTCTTTATTAGTTGTCCCTATTATTTGATTGCTGAAGTTTTATGGTGATGTTATGATTATTCATTCGAACCTTTATTTTATTCCGCTGCGTGGTGATAGAGTTACTGTCATGTAGACTGAACAAGTGTTTTGGGGGTTCGTCCCATTTATGACGTTCTATGTATCGTACTATTTTAAATGGTTAATTTTATTATTGGCGTGTGATGTTTTATTGGTGTAAATGTGGCATCCCTTGTGGGTGTAGTGAAAAATGTTTTTGAAACTCTGATTTTTGTCAAAAGTTTACCGGGTAGAAAAAGGGTGTTACAAAGGGCGCCAATGTCTTGCTGCCAAGGGTGGCTGCCCTGTTGTTGCTGGGCGCCATGTTGGCTGCCCTGTTCTGTTGCTGGGCGCCATGGGCGCCGTGCCTGATATTGCTAGGCGCCATCCTGGGCGTCGTTGTCTGTTCTGTGGCACTGGGCGCCATGGGCGCCATTTCCTGGTGTCTGGGCGCCATGGGCGCCATTCCCTGATGTGTTGGGCGCGTAGGGCGCCAGTTCCTGTTTCTTGCTGGGCGCCTAGTAGGGCGCCATTTCCTGCTGTCTCATGGGCGCCAATGTGTGGCTGCCCTGAATTTTGGAAAGCTTGTTAAAATTGGCCAATTGACATCTGTTGGTCGTTAAAGTTGTTAGAAGTGGCTACTTGATAATTGTTGGTAATGTGCCATAGTCGAATTGCCCAATCATTGGCAATATATTCTGCTGTAGGCCTATGGCCAACGTTGTTTCCTTTTGTCGTTGGATTGCCTCTATTTATTGGCAAGGATACTATGTCATGGGCCTAAGGCCAATTGTCGTTTCCTGTTGTCGTGAGTGAGGTGATACTATGTAACCATTGTTATTGATAGTTGAGCATTTATCATCGCGTCGCATGGCATTTGCATTTGTCCAGGGCTGATGGCCCTGGAGCTTCGTCTCACACGTCGGCCTGGATTGGCAAATTTTAGTCGTTGATGCCTCTATTTATTGGCAGGTTTTTTTGGTCGGGAGCTTTGCTCCAAACGGTACCGCATGCATGTGCATAGTATTGAGTCGCATTCCGCATTACATACCGTATTGCATATTTGAGTGGTTATGTTGTTGACCCTTGATGATTGAGATTACCTGATTGATGTGAAGTAACGTAGTTACATATCCTGATTCCATATATATTGTTTTTCATACCTCTTATTATATGGTTCGATATCTCACCCCTTCTGTTTGAATGTTACCCCTATGTTGGTAACGTGCAGGTAACCATGACTGAAGGCCATGTACCTTCGTTAGTTCGAGTCGGTGTCGTCGCTCTGATACGTAGCACTCGGGGGGATGGACGCAAATTTATTACTACTTTATTTTGTTATTCTATTGTCTGAGTTCGAGTTAAAACCCGTTTGAATCCGCTGCGTTGTAATTGCAAGTTGACTTCTTTCGTTTATTGATTCCTCCTATTTTATGTGCTATGCATCTGATGCTATAAGTGACCTAGTTATGCAAGTTTGTGGATTTTAGTTGGAAGAATGTAGCATCCGTTTAATTGTTGAAATTTTTGAAACTCTGATTTTTACTATTAAATCGCCGGGTAGAAATGGGTGTTACATTAGTGGTAACAGAGCAGTTTCGGTCTGTCCGGCCAAGTCGTCCAGTTATTGTGTCAACCGACGATAGAGTATTGTCGTTGATTCTAACTATTGTTTGTGTTGTAGTGATAAGTTAAGATGGCTGGGAGGAATGATGCTGCTATCGCTGCTGCTTTGGCGGCTATGGCTCAGGCCGTGGAGAGTCAACAGAACGTTGGTGAAAATGCTGGGTCTCGTAGTTTGGCGACCTTTCAAAGGGAGAATCCGCCTACCTTCGAAGGCAAGTACATTCCTGATGGAGCGTTGGCTTGGCTGAAGGAGATAGAGAGGATCTTCCGTGTGATGGACTGCACTCCAGCGCAGAAGGTTTGTTATGGTACTCATATGTTGGCAGAAGAGGCTGATGACTGGTGGCTAGAGACTAGTCAAATATTGGTAACTGCAGGTGAAGAGATCACTTGGGTGGTGTTCCGTAGGGAGTTTATGAGGAAGTATTACCCTGAGGATGTCTGGGGCAAGAAGGAAATCGAATTCCTTAAGCTGAAGCAGGGAAACCTGTCAGTTACTGAGTATGCTGCTAAGTTTGTGGAGTTAGCCAAGTTTTATCCGCACTATAGTGAAGCCACTGCTGAATTTTCGAAGTGCATCAAGTTTGAGAACGGGTTGCGGCCAGAGATCAAGAAGGCCATTGGATATCAGAAGATCCGTGTCTTTCCTGATTTGATTGATAGCTATAGAATCTATGAAGAGGATAACAACGCGCATTATAAGATTATTAATGAGAAGAGGAGCAAGCCTCAGAATTGTGGTAAGCCGTATGATGCTCCTGCTGGTAAAGGTAAGTCGAGAGTTGCTGATGGTAAGAGAACTAGTGGGGGAGATGCTCCTGCTGGTATTGTGTGCTTCAAGTGTGGCTAAGCTGGTCATAAGAGTAACGTGTGCAAGCTTGAAGTGAGGAGGTGTTTCCGTTGTGGTAAGACCAGGCATGGCGCACCTGAGTGCGAGCATAAGGAGATGATTTGTTTCAACTGTGGCGAAGGAGGACACATTAGCAGTCAGTGTCCAAAACCGAAGAAAGAGCGAGCCAGTGGAAAAGTGTTTGCTTTGGCAGGGATAGAGACTTCTGAAGAAGATGGACTTATTAGAGGTACATGCTTCATTAATAATATTCCTCTAACTTCTATTGTTGATACCGGTGCCACTCACTGTTTTATTGCTGCTGATTGTGTTGAAAGATTGGGTCTTGCGTTTTCCTCTATGAATGGATAGATGGTCGTCGATACTCCAGCTAAGGGGTCGGTGACTACTTCTCTTGTGTGTTCTCAATGTCCTTTGTCGATTTTCGACAGAGACTTTGTTGTTGATTTGGTTTGTCTGCCGTTACGTGGATTGGATGTGATCTTGGGTATGAACTGGTTAGAGTATAACCATGTGCTTATTAACTGTAGTAGTAGGTCTGTGAGTTTTTCTACCCCTGAAGAGGAGGAAGCTAGTTTGTTGTCTGCTAAGCAATTACAGAAGTTGATGCAGGAGGAAGTCCAGTTATTCTCGCTGATGGCATCAATGTCTGTCGAGAACCGAGCCGTAATTGAAGAGTTGCAGGTAGTGTGTGAGTTTCCTGAAGTTTTCCCTAATGAGATCCCAGGTGTGCTGCCAGAGAGAGAAGTGGAATTCGCTATTGATCTTGTACGTGGTACCAGACCTGTTTCCATGGCACCGTACAGGATGTCAGCATCTGAACTATCCGAATTGAAGAAGCAACTGGAAGATTTGCTCGAAAAGAAGTTTGTGAGACCTAGTGTGTCGCCGTGGGGAGCTTCCGTGTTGCTAGTAAAGAAGAAAGATGGAAGTATGAGGCTCTGTGTTGAATATAGACAGTTGAATAAGGTAACGGTTAAGAACAAGTATCCACTCCCTAGGATAGATGATTTGATGGATCAGCTGGTGGGTGTTCAAGTGTTTAGTAAGATTGATTTGCGATCGGGTTACCATCAGATTAAAGTGAAAGATGAGGATATTCAGAAGACGGCCTTTAGAACTCGTTACGGGCATTATGAATATTCGGTGATGCCTTTTGGTGTTACCAACGCGCCGGGAGTATTTATGGAATACATGAACCGTATCTTCCATACTTACTTGGATCAGTTTGTAGTGGTATTCATCGATGACATTCTGGTCTACTCTAAGTCAGAAGAAGAGCATGCAGAACATTTGAGATTAGTGTTGTAAGTCCTGAAAGAGAAGAAATTATATGGAAAACTGTCTAAATGTGAATTCTGGTTGAAGGAAGTGAGTTTCCTTGGTCACGTCATTTCAGGTAGTGGCATTGCGGTGGATCCGTCTAAAGTAGATGTTGTGTTGCAGTGGGAAGCCCCGAAGTCGGCTACCGAGATTAGAAGCTTTTTGGGGTTAGCTGGTTATTATAGAAGATTCATCGAGGGTTTTTCGAAGCTAGCACTTCCATTAACTCAGCTGACTTGCAAAGGTAAAGCCTTTATATGGGACACTCGTTGTGAAGAAAGTTTCGTCGAATTGAAGAAGAGATTGACGACGTCCCCTATTTTGACGTTGCCCAATCTGGGAGAGTCTTTTGTGGTGTATTGTGATGCTTCCAAGATGGGCTTAGGAAGTGTGCTTATGCAGAATGGAAAGGTAGTTTCTTATGCGTCGAGGCAGTTGAGGACTCATGAAAAGAATTATCCTACGCATGACTTAGAGCTTGCTACGGTTGTTTTTGTGCTAAAAATTTGGAGGCATTATCTTTATGGTTCTAGATTTGAAGTATTTAGTGACCATAAGAGTTTGAAGTATTTATTCGATCAGAAGGAACTGAATATGAGGCAACGACGGTGGTTGGAGTTGTTAGAGGATTATGATTTCGGATTGAATTATCATCCAGGAAAAGCTAATGTCGTGGCTGATGCGTTAAGCCGAAAGACCATACACATGTCAGCAATAATGGTTAAGGAGTTGGAATTAATAGAGCAGTTCAGAGATATGAGTTTGGTCTGTGAACTGACACCGCAGAGTGTCAGGTTGGGAATGTTAAAGATTACAAATGACTTTTTGGACAGTATCAGAGAAACTCAGAAGTTGGATGTTAAGCTGGTGGATTCGATGGTCGGAATCGATCAGTCTGAGAATAATGATTTCAAGCTGGATGCGCAAGGTGTGTTGAGGTTCCGTAATAGAATTTGTATTCCTGATGACGCAGGGATGAAGAAAGCGATTCTTGAAGATAGTCATAGGAGTAAGTTGAGTCTTCATCCGGGAGCTACTAAGATGTATCAAGACTTGAAGAATTTGTTTTGGTGGCAAGGGATGAAGCGTGATGTAGCGCAGTTTGTGTATGCATGTTTAACTTGTTAGAAGTCAAAATTTGAAGATCAGAAGCCTGCAGGGTTGATGCAACCGTTAGAAATTCCAGAATGGAAATGGGATAGTATTTCAATGGACTTTGTTGACAGGCTAACGAAATCGGCTCATTTTGTTCCTATTAACATCACATATCCAGTATCGAAGTTGGCAGAGATTTATATCCGAGAGATTGTGAAGTTGCATGGTGTTCCTATGTGTATCGTTTCGGATAGAGATCCGAGGTTCACTTCTGATTTTTGGAAGAGCTTGCAAGGAAAGTTGGGTTCTAAGTTGAGATTGAGTTCGGCGTATCACCCTCAGACGGATGGTCAGTCGGAGAGGACTATTCAGTCGTTGGAGGATTTGCTGAGAGCGTGTGTTCTAGAGGAAGGAGGTTCGTGGGATTCCTATCTCCCATTGACAGAGTTCACTTATAACAATAGTTACCATTCTAGTATTGGGATGACACATTTTGAAGCGTTGTATGGTCGGAAGTGTAGAACTCCTTTGTGTTGGTATGAATCCGGAGAGAGTGTAGTACTTGGACCAGAAATTGTCTGAGAGACCACTGAGAAGGTGAAGTTGATTCGGGAGAAGATGAGGGCTTCGCAGAGTAGACAGAAGAGTTATTGTTAAGACTTTTGGCAAGTGTACCAATTGTCGTTACAAGTAATAAAATACGGTAAGTAACCGGTCGATTCCACAGGGATTGCGCGTTGACAACAATAGCAAAATTGTAAATTCTTAGATTGTAAAGATTTGGTAATTTGAGTGATCAGTAACAGTACACAAACGTGAATTTTTAATGCGAGAAAAACCGACTAGGGATCGAATCCTCTCACCTCGCCTATCACATAAACCTTAGCCAATTCAAGTTAATTATTCAATTTCTAGATTCCATTCACTAATTAAGGTCAAGGGCAATTCCTTGTCTCAAGACCCCTATTACCCTAAGAGTGACCCTAATTCCTTAGGTGAAACATGCCAAAGGGTAATGCATTACGATTGAGAATTTTACACGAATTCACCTAAGCCATCACATATCCCTATGCCGATTACTAGCAGATGATCTAATTACCCAATTTCTAGCTACTAATTCATATTCCTATGCAATCACTAGCCTAGGTCATCACAATTATCATATGTAATTGAAAAGCATTAAGAACATAGGTATTTAGACAAGTAAATCGAATAACAACTGAATTGATTAGAACAATGGTTCACATGATAGGGTTGGGAGATTCATCTCTCCCTAATCTAAGAAAATTAGTTACAATCCATCCTAAGAGTAGAAACCAACATAAAATAGAAAACAAACATAAAGGAAGACATGAGAACCTTCAATGCCTTGTTCCCAAGTGGTGAGAAGGCCCCAAAATCGCACCCTCCAGCTGCTCCAAAGTGTGGCTCCAATCCCAAGACGAAGTCCCTTGAAAAATTGCTGAAACTGCTTTAAAAACCCTAATTCTCACGCACCATCGCGACGCGGCCCGTGCCCGTCGCGTCGCGACATAAGAAAGAGGCATCTGGCATCGCAAAACTACTCCGGGTCGCGTCGCGAACCCTCCTGGTCGCGACGCGATATTGAACAGAAATCAAATCCCTCCATTTTGCTGCATTTCCGGGCAAGTGTCTGGTTCGCCGAATGATGCCACAACCAATTAGAGGTCTTCAAGTCCAATTTAGCTCCAAAAGTGAATGAATTACTTACAAATGAACTTCCTACTACAATTATCTAAAACTAGACAAAATCCCCAGATAATGACTGTGATACAATGAAAAACCTGCACAATTGGTCCTAAAAATGCATAACTTACATCATATGATTGAGAGTCAACAGTTATCATGATAAGCGAAGGAAAGATCTAGAATTTCAAGCAGGTGAGCATGTGTTTTTGAAAGTCACTCCGGTGACCGGTGTTGGACGCGCTTTGAAGTCTAAGAAGCTCACGCCTCGTTTTATCGGTCCGTATCAGATTTCGGAAAGAGTTGGAAATGTTGCTTATAGGGTGGCCTTACCGCCCAATCTTTCGAAGTTGCATGATGTGTTTCATGTGTCGCAACTTCGAAAGTATATTTCAGATCCATATCATGTAATTCATATGGATGATGTGCAAGTACGGGATAATCTCACTGTGGAAACGATGCCTGTAGGAATCGAGGATCATGAGGTGAAGACTCTAAGAGGCAAGGAGATCACTTTGGTGAAAGTAGTCTGGTTGGGGGCTGCCGGAGAAAGCATGACGTGGGAGCTGGAAAGCAAGATGCGGGAATCTTATCCCGAATTGTTCGAGTCAGGTAAATTTTCGAGGACGAAAATATTCTAAGTGGGGGAGAGTTGTAACGCCCCGAATAATTAATTAATTATTTAATTGTTTAGGAAATTAAGTTGTAAGAAAATATTAGAGTAAAAATATATTTTCGTATGTGGGCCTAATTGTTGGTGTTAGGAGTAGTAAAAATAAGGGGGTGTAAAGAAGGCCCATGAAGCCAAATCGCATAAGTGAATGAGAAAGCCCATAAGACCAAAGAAATTATAAAAAGGTGTTATTTTAGGGTTTGCTCACTTTAGAAGAAAAGAAAATAAGAATTGGGAGAGAAGAGCAAGGAGGGGGGCGGCGAAGAGAGCTAGGGCAAGGCCAAGGAGAGCTTCCAAATCTTCAATCCAAGGTAAGGGTGGGGTTCTAACTCTATAATCGGGTGTATGAAGGGCTTTATGTAGGGAGGTTAAGGAACCCTAGGTATTGTTGATTTTTGAAAACCCTAGTTGTAGGTATTGAACTCTAAATGTTGATGTTGAATCCTATTGATGAGATTTGTTACCTATTGATGATGTATGCATATGTTTGTTGATGATTGAGAATCAAAAATATGTCTTGGGCGCCCTCTTGGGTGCCATCTTGGGCGCCATCTTGTTGTTCGCAGGTTGCTGCTGGGCGCTGGTGCGCTGGGCGCCATGGGGGCCTTTTGATGTCTGTCGTGGTTCTGGCGCATGGGCGCCAAGGGCGCCAATGTTGTGGCTGCCCTGTTGCTGTGTTGTTTCTGGCGCATGGGTGCCAAGGGCGCCAATATTGTGGCTGCCCTGTTGCCATTGCAGTGTTGTTTCTGGCGCATAGGCGCCAAGGGCGCCAATGTTGTGGCTGCCCTGTTGCCGTTGCTGTGTTGTTCTGGCGCATGGGCGCCAAGGGCGCCAATGTTGTCGCTGCCCTGTTGCAGTTGCGGTGTTGTTCTGGCGCACGGGCGCCAATGTCTGGCTGCCCGGTTGCTGTTCTGGCGGCTTGGGCGCCGAGGGCGCCCAGGGTGGCTGCCCTGTTGTTTCTGGGCGCCATGTTGGCTGCCCTGTTCTGTTGCTGGGCGCCATGGGCGCCGTGCCTGATGTTGCTAGGCGCCGTTGTCTGTTCTGTGGCACTGGCCGCCATGTGCCCCATTTCCTGGTGTCTGGGGGACATGGGCGCCATTCCCTGATGTGCTGGGCGCGTAGGGCGCCAGTTCCTGTTTCTTGCTGGGCACCTAGTAGGGCGCCATTTCCTACTGTCTCATGGGCGCCAATGTGTGGCTGCCCTGAATTTTAGAAAGGTTGTTAAAATTGGCCAGATAACATCTGTTGGTCGTTAAAGTTGTTAGAAGTGGCTACTTGATAATTGTTGGTAATGTGCCATAGTCGAATTGCCCCATTCATTGGCAATATATTCTGCTGTAGGCCTATGGCCAACGTTGTTTCCATTTGTCGTTGGATTGCCTCTATTTATTGGCAAGGATACTATGTCATGGGCCTAAGGCCAATTGTCGTTTCCTGTTGTCGTGGTTGTCGTGATGCTATGTAACCATTGTTATTGATAGTTTAACATTTATCATCGCGTCGCATGGCATTTGCATTTTGTCCAGGGCTGATGGCCCTGGAGCTTCGTCTCACACGTCGGCCTGGATTGGCAAATTTTAGTCGTTGATGCCTCTATTTATTGGCAGGTTTTTTTAGTCGGGAGCTCTGCTCCAAACGGTACCGCATGCATGTGCATAGTATTGAGTCGCATTCCGCATTACATACCGTATTTCATATTTGAGTGGTTATGTTGTTGACCCTTGTAGATTGAGATTACCTGATTGATGTGAAGTAACGTAGTTAGATGTCCTGATTCCATATATATTATTTTTCATACCTCTTATTATATCGTTCGATATCTCACCCCTTCTATTTGAATGTTACCCCTATGTTGGTAACGTGCAGGTAACCATGACTGAAGGCCATGTACCTTCGTTAGTTCGAGTCGGTGTCGTTGCTCTGATACGTAGCACTCGGGGGGGATGGACGCATATTTATTACTACTTTATTTTGTTATTCTATTGTCTGAGTTCGAGTTAAAACCCGTTTGAATCCGCTGCGTTGTAATTGCAAGTTGACTTGTTTCGTTTATTGATTCCTCCTATTTTATGTGGCTATGCATCTGATGCTATAAATGACCTAGTTATGCTCGTTTGTGGATTTTAGTTGGAAGAATGTAGCATCCGTTTAATTGTTGAAATTTTTGAAACTCTGATTTTTACTATTAAATCGCCGGGTAGAAATGGGTGTTACACTGGGCGTCTTGTGTCAAGGTGCAAAGTCCTGATATTGGCGCCCTTATAGGCGCCTTCCTGGACTCAGGCGCAAGTGATTGCCTTGCACATCTGTACGTATGATCTCATATCTCCTCGTGGCAGGTTTATTCTGGAGGCAGTTTGTCAGAGGGGTCTGAATCTAGCTTGCCCATCAGAGGTTGAGATATGTCTCATCGTGCCCCGTGGCAAAGTTAACTCCGGGGGTAGTTTATCAGAACTCGGTCTGAATTCAACTCGCCCATAAGAGGTTGCGACACGTTTAAAGTCGCTTCGTGCCTCGTAGCAATGTTAACTCCAGGGGCAGTTTATCAGAACTCGGTCTGAATTTAACTCGCCCATCAGAGGTTGCAACAAGTTTAAAGTTGCTTCGTGCCTCGTGGCGATGTTAACTCCGGGGGCAGTTTATCAGAACTCGTTCTGAATTTAACTCGCCCATCAGAGGTTGTGACACGTTTAAAGTCAGTTTGCACCTCGTGGGATTCTAGGGCAGTTTATCAGAATCAATTTGAATTTAACTCGCCCATCTGAGGTTGTGACACGTTTAAAGCCACTTCGCACCTCGTGGGACTCTGGGGTAGTTTATCAGAATTGATCTGAATTTAACTCGCCCATCAGACGTTGCGACACGTTTAAAGTCGCTTCGTGCCTCGTGGCAAAGTTAACTCTAGGGGCAGTTTATCAGAATCGATCTGAATTTAACTCGCCCATCAGAGGTGGCGACACAATTAAATTCGCTCCGGGCCTCGTGGAAAAGTTTGCTCTGGGGGCAGTTTATCAGAACTCGGTCTGATGATAACTCACCCATCAGAGGTTGCGGGTCAGTGGCCATGGTTTTCCATCTTCTGTTGATAGCGCCCTCCTGGGTGCCTTGTTGTTGATGGCGCCCTCATAGGTGCCTTGTTGCGACACGTTAAAAGTCGCTTCGCGCCTCGTGGCAAAGTTCGATATTGACCTGCGTCGGTCGGGGGATCTCCTCGATGGCGATCCCTGGTGGTGCCTCTGGTGTATATTGACCTGGTTCCACCGTTGCCCCCCAAGTCTAGATTATCCCGGGGGATGGTCTTGACTTGACGTTGTCGTTTAGGATGCTCTCGTAGGTTAGGTTTCCCTTACGGTTCGTGCCGTCGTCGGGTCTGCTAATTTTGTCAGAGGATCACAGCAATTATCCTGCTCGTCTATTGACATTTTTTGCTGACTTGCCTTGATCGAGGTGATTGATGGTGAGTATGGGCGAGCAAAACCGCATTTTCTTTTCCTCTTGGCCGATTACATTACACCTAGGGGGAGAGCATAGGAGAGTGTGAGGGCGAGCAGAATCACACCATCACTTCACGCGTTACTTTATTTCCTCTCACGCTCATGCATCATTTGATTTTCTCACGTGCTCGCGCACTATGTTATTTGCTCACGTGCTCGTGCACTATTTTATTTTCTCACGTGCTGGTGCACTATGTTTTTTTGCTCACGTGCTCGTGCACACTGCTTTATTTTTCTTACGTGCCATGCTGGCTGCTTCCGTAATAGGATTTGGCGCCCTCCCGGGCGCCTTGGGTGCTGGCTTGCCATGGTGCCGTCAGTTTGTTTCCCTTCTTGGGTGCGGAGACGTGTGAATTGGATTTCGAGCTTAATATGAGAATTGTAGCTCTGCTTCTTAGCTTTACAGCGCATGCTTACACGCCTCAATCAAATAAATACAGATGAAGTTATGGCCTGCAGACTAGACATCACCCTTGTAGGTGGGTATCTCTGGTGTCTGTGACCTCATGGTCTCGTCATTTGCTTGACTTCCGCGCCTTTCTTGGCAATTGCTACCCAAGACATCGTGGTCTCATGCCTTGGATCCCCGCCGGGTGGGTTCCGTGATCTTGGCTCCTTTGCTTTAGGAAGATGAGCGCGCCATGACACCCTTGACTCCCATACTTGGACAAATGCGTCTTCATCCTGTGGTCCGCACTTGAAATTTTGCGAGGGAGTAAGGATTAGTTTTCTTTGGAGCACCTACTTGAAGAGGAGAAGGGAAGTAGAATCTACCCGCTTCAACGTTTCTCCTTCTCGGTAAGTGTTTCATTCTGTTGATGGCGCCCTCAAGGGTGCCTTGTCGTTATTCGTAATTGTTCTCTTTTGCATTGTTGATGGCACCCTCATAGGTGCCCGGGTGCTTGGTTGCTAGGCGCCGGATACCTTCTTGAGAAACAGGATTTGGCGCCCTCCTTGGCGCCTTGGGTGCCTGCCTGCGCCAGCTTGGGTGCCGCCCGTAGGGGTAGGATCTGGCGCCCTCGTGGGCGCCTTGGGCGCGTTGTCACGTTGATCATGGAGCCGCCTCTTGGAGCAGGATCTGGCGCCCTCATGGGCGCCATGTTGCGTTGTCTTGTTCATGAGAGTTGGCGCCCTCGTGGGCGCCTGAGGCCAGATTGTTCGCGTGTAGATCTTTTGGCGCCCTGCCAAGCGCCTTTCTGGGTGCTGGCTCGTGCTTGACTTGGCACCCTGCCAGGCGCCCTCTTGGGAGCCGCCTGTGGCTGCCTTGGCACCCTGCCAGGCACCCTCTTGGGTGCCGCCTGTGGCTTCCTTGGCGCCCTGCCAGGCGCCCTCCTGGGTGTTGTGTTCTCACTTGGCGCCCTCTTGGGTGCCGAGCTGAGCATTCACTTGGCGCCCTCGTAGGCGCCTTTGTCCTTGGTTTCTTCTTGTATTTTATTCGTACTCAAACAACAAAATTCATAACTAGGCCTAGCCTTAGGCTCAAGTCCTGATGCTCTGCTCCTTATTCGGAGTCGCGAGTTTCATCCTCTTCTTCATTCACGTATTGGGAGAGCTTCCCTTCTTCAATGTCATCCCTGGGGGGTGCTGCATTTGCTGGTACTGTGCCCATAACAAGTCAGATCAGCCTTCATACTGCCAACCTCGGCCTCCTCTTGGTAGGCCATGTTGTCTTCTTCATAGTCCATGTACTTTTGATGCCGGCTTCGGTCGGGGGATCTCCTCGATGGCGATCCCCGGTGGTGCCTCCGGCGGGTGTCGACCTGGTTCCTTGACCTCTATTGAGTATCAACGATGGTGCCTCGAAGTCACCGTTGCTGGAGGAAGGGTTCCCCTGCCAGGCGCCCTGATGGGCGCTACCTGATGTTGCTATGGCTCCTTGCCAGGCGCCCTCATAGGGGGCCAGGCGCCCTTATGGGCGCTGTCTGATGTTGCCAAGGCGCCTTGCCAGGCGCCCTCATGGGCGCTGTCTGATGTTGCCATGGCTCCCTGCCAGGCTCCCTCATGGGTGCCAGGCGCCCTCATGGGCGCTGTCTGATGTTGCCATGCGCTCTGCCAGGCGCCCTCATGGGTGCTGCCTGATGTTGCCATGGCGCCCTGCCAGGAGCCCTCATGGGTGCCAGGTTGGGCATGTCCTTAGCACTCTGCTGTTCTTCCTGATGCGGCATAGCTTGAGTGCGATTGGCCAGGAGATCCAAAAGCTAACTCACATTCGAGGGCTGTGCAGGCTTACTGGTGCCTTTGTTAGGCAGACTGGCGACGTTGTCCTCGGTAGGCAGGCTGACGACGTTGCCCTCATTTAGGCAGGCTGACAACGTTGCCCTCTTTAGGCAGGCTGGCGACGTTGCCCTCATTAGGCAGGCTGTCGATGTTGCCCTCACGGGTATCCTCTGGTCGGGGGGCGGGTATGACAATGCTTTGAACCCGGGGTCTGCCTCTTGCAGCCATGGAGTAGCAAGAGAAAAGTTCGAGTAGTGATGATGTGAAAGATAGATATATCCTACTGTGGTCGCCAATGTTCTGTACCTAGAAATCAACGTTAAAAATCACACATTTCATCCAATTCACCAAATTTTATAGTGTTCCGGATTGGGCCTCGCCATTATAGACTTGGGCCAGCTTCAGTGGTCCATATTCATGATCGATAGAAAATCTTGCCATCCAACCTACCGTGGAGAGCACTTTACATCTCATTGCACTATCCAGAATCGACCTCGGCTCACTCGATTATAAAGGGATCGAGCCACGTCATTGGCACTATTCCCTAAAAACACGTTGTCCAATCAATGCATCAGGTATGGATTTATTACTACCTGACACCTTTTCTCTGAGCTGACTTGAGCGTCAGAGTGTGTGCAAGTATCACCCCTCTCCCCAAATCAACGCACCGGAGCACCACGTGGAGCAAGTCCAATATCACGCCTCAGTAGCATCTCGGCCTAGGTCTCTCTACCGTGACCGACTTCTAGGACAGTTCATTAAGACATATACCTGAGAAATAGGTTTAATGCTCTTAAGAGACAAGAGACATGCTACCTTAAAAATGAGAGTCGGGAAACCTAGCATTCGTGTAGAACTCATAAAAGAAGACCCCAACTTCCCCTTTTAGGTGTGACCTTAAGGATTTGATGAAGGGGACATAACCAAAACATTTGTTTAGGACTTAATAGCTAAACATAATTTTATTTGTTTTTGTTGCAAAAAAAACTTTAGAAGCTGCCTCTAACGAAAATGCATTGTCACATCTGATAATAATATACAAGATGAGGTGAAAATAGTTTTGTAAAAGAAATAACAACAAAAAAGACATCTAAATGGATTATTTTGTTCAGGTCTCAACTGACAGCTAGTTGGAAATATCTAAAAATAGTAGATAGTTGGTCAAATTACTTAATCATCTATTTATTTGTTTATTGACTTTACTTAATTACCTAATTATCTATTAGTAAAAAAAACACTTAATTATCTGTAAACTGAGAACACCTAGTACACATGGTAGAAATAGGCAATTCACGTCATTCTTGAATTGGCATGATGTTATGCCAGATACTCTATGTTAACGAACCTTTTTATAAAAGCACCAAATTGTAAAACCTTTACACATAAATTTTTCACCCAACAAATCACCACCATGATTAGTAACATGAGGTTTATTTCTAAAGCATTGATATTTTCATCGTCTATGTTGGTGTTGTTTTCAGCCACAATATATGCAAGTCAAGATAATATAAAGTCAGCTACATTTATATCTGAAAAGTTTGAGGTGCGTCCTGGAACAGTTGCGAACAAAAATCTTCGGAACATCGAATTTCCAAGGGGTCATGTTGGAATAAAGAGCTTTGATGTTGAAATAGTTGATGAAAATGGAAATTCTGTACCATTGTATGAATTATATTTACATCATGTTTTTGTGTTGAAATATCATGAACCAGTTCATTTGGATCCAACAAAACCTCTTAATGGAACGAAGTATGTGAGAAATGACGGAGCATGCGAAGGTCATATTCTTAACTATTATTGGGGCCTTGGAGCCGAATCAAGGGGAACAAGTACAAAGATGCCAGACCCTTATGCCCTAGAAGTAGGTAACCCTCCATCTGGGTATGTAGAGAAATGGCTCTTTAACGTCATGGTCATTGATACACGTGGCACAAAAGATAGTAAAGGTTGTACAGAATGTAGGTGTGATCATTTTAATCTCCCACCCAATCATTTAAATAAAACAAAAGGCATATATGGAAAACCATTGGGCCCAGATTATAAAGGAGGAATCTTTTGTTGCGAGGACGATTTTCAATGCACATTGAAGGAGGGTTTTCAGGCCTCAAAGAGAACTCTTGCCCTAAGGTACAAAATGACATGGGTTGACTGGGAACCACACCAGATTCCTGTTAGATTTTATGTGCTTGATGCTACGGATCGAGTGCGAACAAATGGCTCCAAATTAATCCATGAGTGTCAGGTAAACAAAGATTGATTTTATTTTTTATAAGAAAAATATATTTATATAAGAGTGGTATGTGTACTACAACTCGTTACGTCAAGATTCAGATTGAAATACTGGAAGGAAGCCAACCTATTTAGAACACCAATTCCACTAGACAACTTTTATCTTATCAATAGTTCTTAGGCTAGCTACAAAGAACACTTTGATCATTTTCATAATAATGGTATATATACATATATATATATATATATATATATATATATATATATATATATATATATATATATATATATATATTATTTTGTTTGTTTCAATTTGTTACAGGTAGAGTATTCTATTCCGCCAGGTACTTCTTTGAACCCCTCCCCTCATGTCCAAAGAGCAAGCATCCCAATGGAAAAGGGGGGTTATCTCGTCTATGCCACTGCTCATATACATACAGGTGGTCTTGACGCAAGTATATATGGACAGGTAATATAACGTTCAATATTATATATAGACTTTATGGTATATTGGTATAAGTTTGACTGTGAGTTCCTTAAGTACAAACATTCTTTTTCTTCATGTTATCATTATTTTTTGAAAGGTCAAAGAATTTTATTGCAAATACAGATGGGAACGAGAAATTTTATTCCATGTCAAAATTATAATTCGTCTTCACTTCTAATATATATATATATATATATATATATATATATATATATATATATATATATATATATATATATTCAATATTTTAGGATGGAGAGTTGTTGTGTAAATCAACACCAAAATATGGAAGAGGACAAAAACCGGGAAATGAGGAAGGCTACCTTGTTGGAATGTCTGGATGTTATCCAAAACCAGGTTCGATTAAGATTAAAAATGGCGAAATTGTGAGGGTGGAATCCAGATATAAAAGTGGCTTTCTCACTGGAGCTATGGGACAAATGTACATATGGTTGGCAGATCAATTACCAACACTACAAGAATAAAGAGCTTTTGTGGAGACTTTTTCTCAGCAACAATAGAGGTGCTGGAAAAAAATTGCATATGTCAACGATACTTACTAGTTGTTGGGATAAGAATTTTTTTCTCAACAACATCAATATAGCCGACCAAAATAGATATATCCCAATAGTGACCAATTTACCAACAACACAATGAGTTATTGATAAATGTATATATTTGTCAGCAAAATCTTATGTCCCCACTAAAGGTTATCTATAATGCCTGTCACTTTATCAAATGTTGGGATAAATACCGTACACGCGCCAACGAGTTTTTTTCCAAGCAGAATCAAGTTCTTGGTAGAAAAAAGATTTGGCCATGCCATTTACACGTTGTTGGAATAAATAATTTTTTCTCAACAATATCCAAATCTCTGGGATAAATAAATCTATCTTAACAATAAAGAATATTTAAAAACACATTTATTTTAAATTATTATCACATCAATAAAAAATTTACATTTTCAACTGTTCATAATATCAGTAAAATTACTTTTAAAATATATAATTAATGAAAAAAGTAGAATGTGTTTCTTAAGCAAATATTTTATTGAAAAAAGTAGAATGTATTTTTGAAAAATAAAACATTTTAAGAAGCATATATTGTTTAAAGAGTATTATCTCAATATTTATACATTTTTTCTATATTAGATTTATTATTAAAAGGGTGTTAGGTACGTCTAAATATAAAAACGTTTTGAGTAAAAAAAAAAAGAAATAAAACCCTTTATTCACAAGCTATCATGAAGTACATTACTTCAACCGTACGTGGCAGTTTCTTATCATGTTGAAAAGCAAAACTAAAAAAGAACAAAAAAATATTATCATGTTCAATTCATTTTTTTGATAAGTCAAAGAATTTTATTGATAGTTGGCATAATGATAAACAGTGAGAGGGATTATTATACCAACTCTCATAAGTAAGAGATAAATTAACACCCACCCTATTAGCAAACCCACCCCACGACAAATACCTAATATGGTTAACCATTTGTGATACATTAGCTATGCCTCCTCTAAAAATTATTTGATTCTGGTGTATCCAAATAACCCAAACGACTGTTGTCCATACTAAATGGCGTGATTTCTTCATCTGCTTTCCTCCATAGTTGGCTGCGTGTTGCTCAAAGTGATCGCGCGACCCAGTAAAATCTTTCGTATCAATCCCCAGCCACGACTGTTGTCCATACTAAATGGACAAATAACCCAAACGACTGTTTTCCATACTAAATGGCGTGATTTCTTCATCTGCTTTCCTCCATAGTTGGCTGCGTGTTGCTCAAAGTGATCGCGCGACCCAGTAAAATCTTTCGTATCAATCCCCAGCCACGAGTTTAGTTTCTGCCAGACTTGTACAGACTTGCTACGGCTGAAGAACAAGTGTGTTGAATCCTCAACACTCCTGAAATAGAGAACACTCCTGCTACTCGTCTCTGCGACTCTAGTTGGCAGGCTGCCGTTAAAACATAGCAATATGTAGCGAAAATAAATTCCCCAAAACTTGCGAGAACCTATAGTAGCAACGAATATGTGGCGGCAAATAAAACGAAATAGAAACGCACAATTGAACACCGTTGTTTTTAACGTGGAAAACCCCTTAAAGAAGGGGTAAAAACCATGGGTCGTCCAGACCAAAAAAATAACTCCACTATAATCAAATAAGGGTACAAGAGAGTCTCAACAAAGTGCACAAACTGCGCCAACAAATAGCCAAAACAACAAAGCACAAAAGCTTACAAACTGAGAACAAGAAGATGAAAATACACAAAACTGTAGCTTCGATGCCAAGAAGTTTTCCCTCTCCTCAGACCTCATTTCGAAGATCCGAACGATGAAAGTGTAGAACTATGTCTCATGAACCTGCTGTCAAAAAAGAAAGACAATTCAACGGTTAAGGAATCCCGAATCGCACGTTTACGGTGACAGGTTTTAGAGAAACGGGAATTGCTTTCTCTTCTTTTCTCTCTTTTGGTGGTTATGCTCTATTCCGAAAATCTCTCTCCTTCAACCCTAATTTAACCCGCTGCACTTATAACAAGTGAGAAACATATATAATGGGCTAAAATATTTGGGTCTTTCTCCACATAGGAAGGGAGCCCAATACCCAACATATCTCACCCTCACAACTATGTGGAAGTGATCGCCAAACAGGCGATATCACAACAAGTATGAAAATTCCCTCTTGGCAATGCTTTAGTCATCATATCTAAACCATTATCATCAGTATGAACTTTAGCTAATTCCAAAAACATAGCTTCAAAAATATCACGTATCCAATGATGCCTCACATCAATGTGTTTGAACTTATTATGAAAAGTCGGATTCTTACATGATGAATAGCACTTTGGCTATCAACAAATAAGATATATTTGTCCTTAACATAATCAATGCAAGAATTTCTTCAACCATATCAATTTTTTTCATGCTTATGTAATGGCGATGAACTCTGCCTCAGTAGTCGACAATGCTACACACTTTTGCAACCTAGACTGCCAAGCTAGAGCTCCCCCTGCAAACTTAATCATATTGCCCGAAGTGGACTTCCTGGAATCAATATCTCCAGCCATGTCTGAGTCGGAGTACCCCACTAAAGTGGGTTTGTCACCCCCAAAACAAAGCCTCATACAAGTAGTACCTTGAAGATACCTTAAAATCGATTCCACAGCATTCCAATGCTCTCTACCTGGATTTGACAAAAATCTACTGACTGTACCAACAGCATGCGCAATATCTGGTCTTGTACACACCATTGTATACATCAAACTACCCACAACAGATGCATAAGGAACTCGTTCCATATCAATTTTCTCATCTTCATTGGAAGGACTTTGTTTAGAAATCAACATAAAATGAGTAGAAAGAGGAGTGCTTACCGCCTTTGAGTATTCCATCTGAAATCTCTACAACACTCTTTCAATATAGTTCTCTTGTCACAACCTTAGTTTCTTCTTCTTTCTGTCACGCATGATTCCTATACCAAAAATTTGTTTAGCTGCTCGCATGTCTTTCATGGCAAAAGACTCGCTTAACTGCTTAATCAACATATAACAACAGGATAATGAAATAATCATTTGAAAAGATTTCTAACAAAGACACAATGATCAAAAGTAGTCTTTTTATATCCTTGGCCACACATAACTGCTAAAACTTCTTGTACCACTGTCTTGGAGCCTGCTTCAAACCATATAGACTCTTTTTTAGTATACACACATAGTCTTCCTTGTACCACTGTCTTGTACCACTCTTTATTAGTCAACATGAAGCAAAGTTGTTTTTACATCCATTTTCTCTACCTCAAATCCAGAGTAGCCGCCAAACTCAACACGGTTCTAATCGATGACATCTTTACAACAGGTGAAAAAATTTCATTAAAGTCAACACCCTTTCTTTGACGGAAACCCTTCACCACTAATCTGGCTTTATACCTTGGAGACTTAGAGTTACTCTTATGTTTCACTCTATAAATCACCTATTTTCCAAAGTCATTTTACCTTTAGCAACTTTACCAAATCATAACTGTGATTCTCATGCAATTACTTCATCTCATCATGCATTGCATCCAGTCACTTTTTACTTTCTTCACTCTCCACGGCCTCTTGGAAATACTCAGGTTCCCCTTCATCAGTCACTGTCACATACTCATCAGAAGTATACCTTGTAGATGGTTGTCCTCCCCTGAGTTGAGCTTGAAATGACTCAGAAGCACAATTGAACACTGATATTTTTAATGTGTAAAACCCCTCAAAGAAAGGGTGAAAACCACGGGTCGTTCGGACCAAATAAATAGCTCCACTATAATCAAATAAGGGTACAAGAGAGTCTCAACACGGTGCACAAACCGTGCCGACAACTAGCCAAAACAACAAAGCACACAAGCTTACAAATTGAGAACAAGAAGATAAAATACCCAAAACTGCATCTTCAGCTCGAAGACGTTTTCTCTCTCCTCAGACTTTGTTTTAACGATCCGAACAGTGAAAGTGTAGAGTTATTTCTCACGAACGTGATTTCCATAAACGAAGAGGATCTAACGGTTAATGAATCGGGAATCACACTTTTACGGTGACAGGTTTGAGAAAAACAGGTATTGCTCTCTCTCTCTCTCTCTCTCTCTCTCTTTCTTTTCTCTCTTTTGGTGGATATTCCGAAAATCTCTCTCCTTCATCCCTAATTTAACCCTCTCCACTTATAACTAGTGAGAGACATAATGGGCTAAAATATCTGGGCCTTCTCTAATATGAAGGGAGCCCAATACCCAACATAAAAATAGAGTGACGATGTATTGACACTAGGTGTCATACTTAGTGACTTACACCAATTAATAACTTCGCATATAAAATGAAATTTATCAATCCGACCGCTAAATAACATGATATTATCGTTGAGATCATAGATATCAAATTTCATAAAAATTCGAAATTATTTGACGATTCATCGCATTACTCTATTTTGGTGGCTAATATGTTAGTTAAAGATAAGTTAATTCGTAATGTTAGATAACACACCTATGAGTATCTAAATTTTCTGAAATTTGACATACATGATCACAGAGATAATATAATGTTATTCAACGGTCGGATTGATAAATTTCATTGTCTATGTGAAGTTAATAATTAGTGTAAGTCGCTAAGTTTGACACCTAGTGTCAATATATCCCGACTCATATAATTTGATGATAAAATCCATGCTTTAACTGATGATAAAAATCTATTCAACAACAACTTTTAGTAGATGGTTTAATTTGATGTATCCAAATCCAATAAGCACTTATGGCTTCTTGTAAAGAGAAAGTAAGGAACGATTTTCAAAGTGAAAAACGGAAGAAATTATTTTAGGTGATACCATGTTAAGTCTGTGAAAATGAACTCCTTTTTGTTGAATGAGGGATAAATCCCTATTTATACAAGCATGGTTACAATAAATAGCTAACAAACAAGAAAACATAATTGTATCTTTTTTTTTTATAAGCCAAAAAATTTATTAAGGGGGCACTAGTGTAACACCCCCTTCTAATTATCTACCATTTGATTAAAGGAAATCAGAGTTCTCAAAAACTTTTCAATGCATCCACAAGAGGGTGCCACATTTACGTCAACAACATATATAATAACGCTAACTTAATTCATAAAGACATAAAGTACGTGATACATAGCACCACAGTCAGCATAAACATCCTGTTTAGTTAACATCAACACAGTATAAAAACTATCGCAGCGGAAAAACATCGAATCTCAAGGTGTTCAATTACATCACCAAATAAACAGTCTAAAGACATCAATTAAATAAAATAAGTAAATTAAGACGCCCCCCGGTGCTACGTATCATAGCGGACTCAACCAACTAGAAGAAGGTACTAGATCACCTTCACTCGTTATCTCCCGCACGTTGCCGACATGAGAAGCAACATAAAAGCAGTAGAGTGAGTCTCTTTACATAAATAATAACAAATAAGATAAGCGTCATATTGGAGAAAACAATTAACAACACCAAATCACAACAATATTAATATACACCATCGTTTTATAACATCAAGAACAACACCGAAGGTATGAATAGTGCATGAAGTGCAACCCAGCTCCTAGGACATATGCATGTGGATCCATCATCACCTTAATAATAGCCTTGAGGGCACTCACCAAAATAAGGCCGAAGCCTTCTGCTCACCAATCATTTATCATAAGGCCGAAGCCTTCTGCTCACCAACCAATGCACATGATTATGTGACGCCATGAACAATGCACCATACACGCCAAAATAATGCAATAGCATACTCACCAATAATTTAATTAGCTCACCAATGATTTTACTAACTCCCAATAATTTAATTAGCTCACCAATGATTTTATTAACTCACCAATAATTTACCTCACCATTATATGTATGTCACCCTTAACACACCAATTACACCGTTCATCCAGTAAATAGGGATTAAATTGTCACAAAAGGACTAAACAACATCACCAGAAATAAAACAGCATCACAATAATATAAAACAACACAGCAATATAACAGCAACAGCAGCCTTTAAGGAAAACAGCAACAGCAATATTGAACATAACATAAAATTTCTTCGATCATACTTGATTTCATGATACTAATGTGTTTCCATCCTTGGGAAACCTTGAAGAGTGGATTAGAAGGGACTTAGGACCAATCGGGATGACTTAGGACATAGTTTTAAAGTTGGGTATCAGCAAGGGACGCACGATTCGTGTGCCTTGGCACACGATCCGTGCTCAGTTTTCAGAAAATCCACCTTGAGTACCAGAACCCCACGCACGATCCGTGCCCAGGGGCGCACGATCCGTGCGTGGCTACCAGTATTTCAGAAAACTCAGTTTTCGTGTTTTCTTGTCCATTCCGATCGTTCCCGTACCCATTCCGATTCACATCCGAACTTAATCATATAATCAAACAGTCATGGCAACCACATAACTCACACATTCAGTCAACAAACAATCATCAAAATTTCACCCTCAATTTTATTGAATCACTACAACAAACGCCTTATATGCATACTTAGTCTCATGTTCATTTTATCACCAAATAACATAGAATCATCACCAAACAACATAGAGTTACTAATTTGAATCTCAACATGTTACAAAACACAAAAACAACACACCCAAAACAATCAATTAAACATCCTCAACATAACTCATATAGGGCACTAATCTTATAGATTATTATGAACGAAAAAGAGCCCCCTAACCTTTAGAATTGAAGGATTCAACAAGACCTCTAGCAAGCCACCAAAGAAATCGCCAATCCAAGCTCTCCTCTCCTTGAAGCTCCACGCGAAACCCTCCTCCCTTGCCCTAGAACACGTCGTGCCTCTTCTCTCTCACTCTTCTCACTTGCGACTTCCTTTCTTTTTCTTCTCTCTATTTTACGATCCCTTCTTTTCTTTTTCTTTCCAATTCGCGAATGAGCCCCCTTCACTAATCCCTGCTCCATGCCCCTAGGCCTAAGTCAATGGGCTTGGGCTTGGGCCAATCCTACCACCCCGGAATTACCAACATCACTCCCTTCAATTTAAATAAAAACAATATATTAATAAGTTAATATAACAATAATAGTGCAACACTTAAATAATTTAATTAACTAATTAATTAAATTATTTTGGGTGTTACAACTCTCCCCCACTTAGAAAATTTCGTCCTCGAAATTCTTACCTGATTCAAACAGCTCTGGATAAGACTCCCTCATCTAACTCTCCAGCTCCCAAGTAGTGCTCTCACCGGCAGCTCCCAACCAAACCACTTTCACCAAATTAATCTCTTTACCTCTTAACACCTTCACCTCACGATCTTCAATTCTAACCGGCATTGTCTCCACAGTGAGGTTCTCCCTCACCTCCACATCATCCATTTGAACCACATGAGACGGGTCAGGAACATACTTCCGCAACTGGGACACATGAAATACATCATGCAAGTTCGAAAGATTAGGTGGCAGAGCCACCCGATAAGCAACTTTCCCAACCCTCTCCAAAATTTGATACGGACCAATAAAGCGAGGAGTTAACTTCTTAGACTTCAAGGCACGGCCAACACCAGTCACAGGAGTGACTCTCAAGAACACATGATCACGAGCTTGAAACTCCAAATCCTTCCTTCTCTTATCATGATAACTCTTTTGTCTACTCTGCGAAGCCTTCATCTTCTCACGAATCATCTTCACTTTCTTCGTAGTCTCACGGACAATCTCAGGACCAAGTACCACACTTTCTCCCGATTCATACCAACACAGAGGAGTCCTACATCTTCTACCATACAATGCCTCAAAAGGCGCCATCCCAATACTAGAATGAAAACTGTTATTGTAAGTAAACTCTATCAATGGAAGATGAGAATCCCACGACCCTCCTTGCTCAAGAACACAAGCCCTCAACAAATCTTCTAGCGACTGAATAGTCCTCTCCGTCTGACCATCTGTCTGCGGATGATACGCTGAGCTCAACCTCAACTTAGAACCCAAAGCTTCTTGCAAACTCTTCCAAAACTCAGAAGTAAATCTAGGATCTCTATCAGATACAATGCTCAAAGGAACGCCATGCAACTTCACAATCGTCTTAACATAAATCTCTGCCAACTTCGGAACCGGATAAGTAATACTAATTGGCAAAAAGTGAGCAGACTTCGTCAATCTATCAACAATCACCCAAATAGCATCAAATCCTCTTACGGTATTAGGCAAATTAGTCACAAAATCCATGGAAATGCTATCCCACTTCCATTCTGGAATCTCTAACGGTTGCATCAACCCCGCAGGCTTCTGATGCTCCACTTTCGACTTCTGGCAAGTCAAACACGCATACACAAACTGAGCTACATCACGCTTCATACCAGGCCACCAAAACAGCTTCTTCAAGTCTTGATACATTTTTGTGGCTCCCGGATGAATACTCAACTTACTCCTGTGCCCTTCTTCAAGAATTGCCTTCTTAATCTCCTCATCACTCAGAATACAAATCCTTCCACGGTATCTCAACACATCTTGCGCATCAATCTCATAGTCTTTATTTTCGGGACGGTCAATCCCAACCGCCAATTCAACTAGCTTGATATCTCGCTTCTACGCCTCTCGAATGACATCTAAAAATTCATTATGAATCTTCAATATTCCTAGTCTAACACTCTGAGGTGTTACTTCACAGACCAAACTCATATCTCTGAATTGCTCAACCAATTCAAGCTCTTTAACCATCATTGCTGATACATGCAACGACTTCCGACTCAAAGCATCGGCTACAACATTAGCCTTTCCCGGATGATAATTCAAACTGAAGTCATAATCCTTCAACAGTTCTAACCATCTCCTTTGCCTCATATTCAACTCTTTCTGATCAAACAAATAGTGCAAACCTTTATGATCACTGAATACTTCAAATTTAGAACCATACAGATAATGCCTCCAAATCTTCAAAGTAAATACAACTGCCGCAAGCTCCAAATCATGAGTAGGGTAGTTCTTCTCATGAGTCCTCAACTGTCTGGACGCATAAGCAACTACCTTACCATTTTGCATAAGAACACCTCCTAGTCCCATCTTAGAAGCATCACAATACACTACAAAAGGCTCTCCTGACTTAGGCAACGTCAAAATAGGGGACGTTGTCAACCTTTTCTTCAATTCATTAAAACTTTCTTCACAGCGAGAATCCCAAACAAACGCCTTCCCTTTACAAGTTAATTGAGTTAGCGAAAGTGCCAACTTAGAAAACCCTTCTATGAACCTTCGATAATAACCGGCTAGCCCCAGAAAACTTCTAATCTCCGTAACCGACTTAGGAGCCTCCTACTGCAACACGACATCAACCTTAGATGGATCTACTGCAATACCATCGCCCAAAATGATATGACCAAGAAAGCTTACTTCCTTCAACCAGAATTCTCACTTAGATAGCTTAGCATACAACTTCCTATCCCTCAAGATTTCCAACACTGACTTCAAATGTTCAAGATGCTCCTCCTCAGACTTAGAATAAACCAAAATATCATCGATGAAGACCACCACGAAACGATCTAGATACTCATGAAAAACACGATTCATATATTCCATGAATACCCCCGGAGCATTCGTAACACCGAATGGCATCACCGAATACTCGTAGTGACCATACCGAGTCCTAAACGCCGTCTTAGGAATATCTTCATCCTTCACCTTAATTTGATGGTAGCCCGACCTCAAATCGATCTTACTAAACACGCGGGCACCCACCAATTGATCCATCAAATCATCAATCCTTGGAAGCGGATACTTATTCTTTATTGTCACCTTGTTCAACTGTCGATAGTCAATGCAAAGCCTCATACTCCCATCTTTCTTCTTTACCAGCAACACCGGAGCTCCCCACGGCGACACACTTGGTCTTATGAACTTCTTTTCAAGCAAGTCCTCAAGCTGCTTCTTCAACTCAGACGCCGACATTCTATACGGTGCCATAGACACAGGTCTAGTACCAGGTACTAGATCAATAGCAAACTCTACTTCTCTCTCAGGTGGCACATCAGGAATTTCATCAGGAAACACTTCGGAAAATTCACACACTACCGGCAACTCATCAATCTTAGCTTGGCTCTCCATAGACAACGACGCCATCAAAGAAAACAGCTTAACTTCCCCTCTCATTACCTTATGCAATTGGCCAGCAGGCAGCAAAACTGATTCCTCTTTGACCGGAGAAGAGAAACTCACAGACTTATCAAAACAATTGATATGAACATGGTTATTCACCAACCAGTCCATCCCCAAGATAACATCTAACCCATCTAACGGCAAGCAAATCAAATCAACCATAAAGTCCCTACCGAAAACTGATAAAGGACACTTAGCACACACGAGAGAAGTAGTCACCGAGCCCTTAGCCGGAGTATCGATGACCATTTCCCTCATCATAACAGACAACACTAGATTCAACTTATCAGCACACACAGCAGCAATAAAGGAATGCGTAGCACCAGTATCAACAATAGCAAGCAACGGAGTACCATTAATGAAACACGTACCTCTGATCTCATTAGCCGTCTCAGTCCCCGCAAGAGCAAACACCTTCCCACTCACCTTCTCCTTCTTTGGCTTGGAACACTTGGTACTAATATGCCCCACCTCCCCGCAGTTGTAGCAAACAACATCCTTCTTTTCACAATTAGCAGCTATGTGACCTTCTTTGCCACATTTGTAAAACTTGTTAACCGGGCAATCAAAACTCTTATGACTGGGCTTACTACACTTGTAGCACACAATGTTCGCAGGGGCATCTCCCCCACTTGGCTTCTTGCCTGAACCCGCTTTCCACTTACCCCCACCACCAGAAACATCATAGGGCTTCCCACGATACTGAGGGCCTCTCTTCTCTTTCACATTCTTATAGGAAGCATTGCTCTCCTCTTCAAAAATCCTACAGCTGTCAACCAAATCAGCAAACACCCGAATCTTTTGGTAACCAATTGCCTTCTTGATGTCATGCCTCAGACCATTTTCAAACTTGATACATTTCGAAAATTCAGAATTAGCATCATTATTATAATGAGGGTAGAACTTAGCCAATTCCACAAATTTCGCCGCATACTCGGCCACAGACTTGTTTCCCTGCTTCAATTCCAGAAATTCAATTTCCTTCTTTCCTCTCACATCTTCTGGGTAATACTTCCTAGTAAACTCTCTCTTGAAAACATCCCATGTGATCTCTTCACCAGCAGCTTCCAACCTCTGCAGAACCTCAAGCCACCAATCATCGGCTTCCTCCGCCAGCATGTGAGTACCATACCTCACCTTCTGAGCAGGCGTGCAATCCATAACCCAGAAAATCCTTTCAATCTCCTTTAACCATGCCAGAGCTCCATCAGGATCATACTGACCCTTGAAAGTGGGTGGATTCTCCCTTTGGAACGTGGCCAAATTACGAGCACCAGCATCAGCAGCAACCTGCTGATTTCCCACAGCCTGAGCCATTGCTTACAAAGCAGCATCATTTCTTCCGGCCATCTCAACTAATCACTTAAACAAGATTCAAGTCAGAACGAGTAACAAGACTCGAGGATTATAAAACTAAAGACTCAACAACTTGGTCGGACAAACCGAACTGCTCTGATACCACTAATGTAACACCCCCTTCTAATTATCTACCATTTGATTAAAGGAAATCAGAGTTCCTAAAAACTTTTCAATGCATCCACAAGAGGGTGCCACATTTACGTCAACAACATATATAATAACGCTAACTTAATTCATAAAGACATAAAGTACGTGATACATAGCACCACAGTCAGCATAAACATCCTGTTTAGTTTACATCAACACAGTATAAAAACCATCGCAGCGGAAAAACATCGAATCTCAAGGTGTTCAATTACATCACCAAATAAACATTCTAAAGACATCAATTAAATAAAATAAGTAAATTAAGACGCCCCCCGGTGCTACATTTCAGAGCAGACTCAACCAACTAGAAGAAGGTACTAGATCACCTTCACTCGTTATCTCCTGCACGTTGCCGACATGAGAAGCAACATAAAAGCAGTAGGGTGAGTCTCTTTACATAAATAATAACAAATAAGATAAGCGTCATATTGGAGAAAACAATTAACAACACCAAATCACAGCAATATTAATATACACCATCGTTTTATAACATCAAGAACAACACCGAAGGTATGAATAGTGCATGAAGTGCAACCCAGCTCCTAGGACATATGCATGTGGATCCATCATCACCTTAATAATAGCCTTGAGGGCACTCACCAAAATAAGGCCGAAGCCTTCTGCTCACCAATCATTTATCATAAGGCCGAAGCCTTCTGCTCACCAACCAATGCACATGATTATGTGACGCCATGAACAATGCACCATACACGCCAAAATAATGCAATAGCATACTCACCAATAATTTAATTAGCTCACCAATGATTTTATTAACTCCCAATTATTTAATTAGCTCACCAATGATTTTATTAACTCACCAATAATTTACCTCACCATTATATGTATGTCACCCTTAACACACCAATTACACCGTTCATCCAGTAAATAGGGATTAAATTGTCACAAAAGGACTAAACAACATCACCAGAACTAAATCAGCATCACAATAATATAAAACAACACAGCAATATAACAGCAACAACAGCCTTTAAGGAAAACAGCAACAGCAATATTGAACATAACATAAAATTTCTTTGATCATACTTGATTTCATGATACTAATGTGTTTCCATCCTTGGGAAACCTTGAAGAGTGGATTAGAAGGGACTTAGGACCAATCGGGATGACTTAGGACATAGTTTTAAAGTTGGGTATCAGCAAGGGACGCACGATCCGTGCGCCTTGGCACACGATCCGTGCTCAGTTTTCAGAAAATCCACCTTGAGTACCAGAACCCCACGCACGATCCGTGCCCAGAGGCGCACGATCCGTGCGTGGCTACCAGTATTTTAGAAAAGTCAGTTTTCGTGTTTTCTTGTCCATTCCGATCGTTCCCGTACCCATTCCGATTCACATCCGAACTTAATCATATATTCAAACAGTCATGGCAACCAGATAACTCACACATTCAGTCAACAAACAATCATCAAAATTTCACCCTCAATTTTATTGAATCACTACAACAAACGCCTTATATGCATACTTAGTCTCATGTTCATTTTATCACCAAATAACATAGAATCATCACCAAACAACATAGAGTTACTAATTTGAATCTCAACATGTTACAAAACACAAAAACAACACACCCAAAACCATCAGTTAAACATCCTCAACATAACTCATATAGGGCACTAATCTTATAGATTATTATGAACGAAAAAGAGCCCCCTAACCTTTAGAATTGAAGGATTCAACAAGACCTCTAGCAAGCCACCAAAGAAATCGCCAATCCAAGCTCTCCTCTCCTTGAAGCTCCACGCGAAACCCTCCTCCCTTGCCCTAGAACACGTCGCGCCTCTTCTCTCTCACTCTTCTCACTTGCGACTTCCTTTCTTTTTCTTCTCTCTATTTTACGATCCCTTCTTTTCTTTTTCTTTCCAATTTGCGAATGAGCCCCCTTCACTAATCCCTGCTCCATGCGCCTAGGCCTAAGTCAATGGGCTTGGGCTTGGGCCAATCCTACCACCCCGGAATTACCAACATCACTCCCTTCACTTTAAATAAAAACAATATATTAATAAGGTAATATAACAATAATAGTGCAACACTTAAATTATTTAATTAACTAATTAATTAAATTATTTTGGGTGTTACAACTAGGGGTGCCACAACCCGTTTACATGTTATTGTAACAGGTTCAAGTGTGCGGATGGATTGTTATTCCATCCCTCACAATCGACAGGCATTTGATTGCCAACCCTTTTTGCTATCCCACCCCATGATAATCCCTTTACTTGACTTAACATATGTGACACATTTGGTAATGCCCCTCTAAAAACTACTCTGTTCCGGTTAATCCAAAGCACCCAAACTACTGCAACCCATATAATGAACCGAACCCTTTTGTTTTTCTTTCCTCCGCAATCAATCCCATGTTTTGCTAAGTGATCCCATGCTCCATTGTATTCCACGCCATGTATTCCAAGCCATGCAAAAGTGCTTTGCTATAGTTGATCCGAGACGCCACATTTGAAAAACAAGTGAAGAGAGTCTTCATCATGTCTAAGGCAAAAAGCGCAGCAGGGACTTGGCTGAAATTCCATCACGCCACGCTGCTGTAAAAGTAGCCGTGTGGGCAGTCTATCCAATAAGAGTCTCCAGCCGTGCACGAAGAATTTGGACGGAGCTGCTGTTAACCATAACTTCTTTATAAGTTTCCTCTTACTTTCCTCCATCTGCGTGTCCTCGCTGAGTTTTATCAGCATGCTGTAAGCTGATTTAACTGTGAAACTCTGTGTACCCTCAAGCATCCAGCACCACTTGTCATCGTTTTGTTTCTCTGGGCAAATCGGTTTTAGCATGTCTTCCAACATTGCAGCTGCCTCTTCGTTCTCGCCCAGCGGTAGCTCATTCTACCAAAATTCCCACCTCCAGCTGTCTCCAAACCACTGTCCAAAATCAGCAATAGCTCCATTTTTAAGCGCTGCGAGCTCGCACAATTGAGGAAACAGATCAGCCAAACGCCACGGACAGCACCAGCAGTCTTTCCAGAATTTCACTTCCTTTCCATTACCTAGTTTGAGCTTTATGGAGTCACTAAACCAGTTACTGCCGAAGGACAAACTCTTATCGATTGTTTCCAAATCCTTCCACCATATAGATTGTTGAGACCGATTTAATTTCCCTTCCTCACCATATAAATGTTTCAACAATGCAGCCCCTAAATTATCCTTATCCACTAACAATCTTCATCTCCATTTGCCTAGAAGAGATATGTTAAAAACCTCCATATTTCTTAGGAGCTTTGAAGAAGGAGAAATAATATAGTGCGAGACTTGCAAGCACCGAATTAATCAATGTTGTTCTTCCCCCCATAGACAATTGCCTACTCCGCCACGTTGATAACTTGTCTCTCATTGTAACACCCCGGTATATTTAACTTGTAAAAATACCAAAGCGTACCAAAATAAAAACATCAGAGATAATAATTTCCTGCTCAGACACTGAATACCATTATAAAATTTTTGCTGAAATATAACATAACCGTCTTATGTACAGATAAGACCATACGGTACTCAGACCATAAACTGTCAGCACTATGGTAGTCAGAGTCATACAAGAAAGCGGAAAAAGATAAACAAAACACTAATGCCATAGTGTTGTGATACATGGACAACAGAAGGAAATAAAGCTTAAACATAAAACTAAGTCATCCTCCATCACCCGGGGCCACCTACTCGTGCCTCTGAGGTTTCTTCTGTCCCTGTTTATCTGTAAAACAACAACATTTAAACAGTGAGATACAATCTCAGTGAGTTCTACCGCGACCCCTACTAACACTCTCGGTCCATTTAAAACGTTGTTAACTCAACACGGCATCGACTGCGCGAACGCTAACTCCCGATGAACCGTAGCATTTACACATAGCATTTCACCGACTGCCCCAAGACTAATCCCGGCGAATCTGCTATAGTTCAGTGCGTCACCGACTGCCCCAAGACTAATCCCGGCGAACCACACTACACATCAACAGTAACGTACCACCGACTGCCCCAAGACTAATCCCGGTGAACGTTACTCAATACTCTTTGACACACCGCCGACTGCCCCAAGACTAATCCCGGCGAACCCCTATCCAATAACAGTTCCGCTATTGGCCTCAAGGCCTAGGGTGGGGGATCATGACTGCCCCTCCTAGTATGTCAACATGGGTCGTCACCCAAACTCGATATAATATATATATATATCTACAATCATATGAACATTTAGTTCATTCACCTCAAATAATCAGTTGAACACTTAACCCACGCTTTTATAAAACCAAGTTCACACTCGCACTCTAGTTTACCTCTTTTCGACACAATTTACAACTTTGAAAACAGTTTATTTTGCCTTAAAACTAGAATATTCAGTTAGGCCTCTGAATAAGCTTTCCAACGCATCTTAGAACACCTCAATCGGGTTTCCGGATCAAAAGATATCGCGAAACGAAAAACAGTGAAAAACTGTTGAAAATCTGCAAAGCGTCGCGACGCGAACTGCTACCGTCGCGACGCGAAAAACGACAGAAACATTTTGCGTGGCAAGACTGCACTGGGTCGCGACGCGATGCCCTGCGGGTCGCGACGCGATGGGGGGTCTGTGTGGTGCAGATTTTGCGATTTTCGCGAAATCCGCTATTCCGCTCAATTCCGATTTTAGTTCCGATCGAAAACAGATTTGACAATCAATATAATAGACCCAATACAAACCACACAATCAATCAATCCAATCAAAAACATAATTAAAACAGATTTTTAATCCAAAACGCTATTTTTCGAATAACGGTTTTTGACTCAAAATTTCTCGAAACCAATTGACGTAAAAACTAACGAGACACAAAAACATCCTAAGCGTGAGTAAAACTCACCCTTGAAGCGAGAGTCGTTGCCGAGCCGAAATCACCGAGACACGAAAAAAAATCCCCAATCCAACCCTAGGATCTCCAATCCGCTCCAAACTTCGAATTTAGCTTCAATCCGCTTACAACCGTTGTTGGGCTTGCTGCTAGACATGATTCAACCATCAAAATCAACCCAAACTCGGATTACTATTCATCATCCCTCTCAAATCCGAAATCAAGAAAAAGGGGGAAATAAGGGTATGAGCTTACCTAGCTTGAGGAAATGGAAGGAGAAACAAGGATGATGATGAGGATGGAACTTTGGGATGATGGGTGATCTTCTTCTTCTTCCTTTCTCTTCTCCTCTCCTCTTCTTCTTTCTCTTCTTTTCTTTCTCTCTTTTCTCTTCTTTTCTTCTTCTGCTGCGCGTTTCTTTCTTTCTTTTCTTTCCTTCTTTTCTTTTATTTCAACACACACACACACATAATTAATTAATAATTAAGTGGTAGCGTGGTCCAATTACCGTATTGATCTTAATTCCTTATTTCGATTTCGAAACTTCCTTGATCCGTATTATTCGGTCAACGATCCTGAGACAGCCAATAATTAATTTTAGCACTCAATAATTTTACCAATTAAGTACCAAATTAATGCAATTGGGTTAACATCCAAATAATTCGATTAATTATTTTGAGGATGTTACATTCTCCCCAACTTGAAAGAATTTTGTCCTCAAAATTAAACACAACGTACCTTAAGAAAACAAATATGGATACTGAGTCCGCATATCGTCCTCCAACTCCCAAGTAGCTTCTTCGACGGAAAAACCATCCCAAACCACCTTGACAATGGGAATTGACTTTGTCCGTAGCGTCCTCTCGCCACGTTCCATGATGTAATTCGGACTAGGTTGGAAGGACAAGTCCGGTCGAAGGTCGATCGTTTCAAAATTTAACGGTTGACTAGGATCGGAAATGTACTTCCGCAGCTGAGACACATGGAATACATCATGCAGATTTGACAATGGTGGAGGCAAAGCAATGCGGTATGCAAGAGGCCCTATTCGCTCGATAATCTGGAAAGGTCCAATATACCGAGGACTGAGTTTCTTCACCCGTAATGCCCTACCTGTGCCAATTGTTGGTGATAATCTCAAAAACACATGATCGCCCGACTCAAACTCCAACGGCCTTCTCCTTTTATCAGCATAGCTCTTTTGCCTACTCTGAGCAGCTTTCATTCTATCCCTGATCTGGCGGATCTTTTCAGTAGTGTCGTGAATTATTTCGGGCCCTAACAATCGGTTCTCACCTACTTCCCACCAACACAATGGAGTTCTACATTTTCTACCATACAAGGCTTCAAAAGGTGCCATTCCGATACTGGAATGATAACTGTTGTTATATGAGAATTCCACCAATGGAAGATGATCCTCCCATTTCTTCCCGTTATCAAGTACCGAAGCCCTAAGCATATCCTCTAAGGTCTGGATAGTCCTCTCGGTCTGACCATCGGTCTGTGGGTGATATGCGGTACTAAGAAGTACTCTAGTTCCCAATGCTTCGTTCAGGGCTTTCCAAAATCGAGAAGTGAATTTCGGATCTCGATCCGACACTATACTGGTAGGAACCCCATGTAACCTTACTATGTTCTTCAAATACACCTCAGCTAATTTGGATACTTTACTGCTCGAACGAACTGGAATAAAATGAGCTGATTTAGTTAACCGATCTACAACTACCCAAATGGAGTCGTTACCGGCTTGAGACTTTGGCAACGCCATTACAAAATCCATGGAAATGTCTTCCCATTTCCACACTGGCACATCTAGTGGCCGTAGCAGACCAGCAGGCTTCTGATGTTCTATCTTAACTCTTTGGCAAGTTAAGCACTTTGACACAAATTCAGCAATCTCTAACTTCATTCCTTGCCACCAATACATCTGTTTTAAATCTCTATACATTTTGGTGGATCCAGGGTGTACAGAAAATAGACTTCGGTGTGCTTCCTCTAGCACTTGTTTTTTAATATCTTCATTATCGGGCACACAGATCCTACCGTTGAAACAAATCACCCCATCACTTTCTTCCGTAAAGTCTGGCAACAATTTCTGCGATTGCAACTTCACATCATTTTCCTGTGCCAAGTGAATAGAATCCCTTAATGAGCTAGAGATCCTCATGTGGCTCAGCACTAACCGGTTTTTCCTTGATCTTGCATCCAAATTTAAGTCCCTAAAGGACTCCAACAACTCCATTTCATGCATCATAAACTTTGCTATGTGAATGGATTTCCTACTTAGTGCATCGGCTACAACATTAGCCTTTCCCGGATGATACTTCAATTCGAAGTCATAATCCTTCAGAAATTCCACCCACCTTCTCTGCCTGTTATTCAACTCCTTCTGATCAAACAAATACTTCAAGCTTTTATGATCACTGAAGACTTCGAAACGAGACCCATATAGGTAATGTCTCCAAATCTTCAGTGCATACACAATTGCTGCCAACTCCAAATCATGAGTCGGATAATTCTCTTCATGAGTCTTCAACTGTCTGGAGGCATAAGCTACAACTTGTTGGTTCTGCATTAGAACACACCCTAAACCCTTCCCAGAAGCATCGCTGAAAATTTGAAAATCCAAGGACGGATCTGGAAGAATTAGGATTGGAGCAGAAGTTAACCTAACTTTCAACTCTTGAAAACACTCCTCACAGTCGGCATCCCATGTAAACGGTTGGGCCTTACGAGTTAGCCGAGTAAGTGGAAGAACCAATTGTGAGAAACCTTGAATAAACCTCCTATAGTAACCAGCTAGACCCAAGAAACTTCTTATTTCTGTGACAGATGTTGGTCGTTCCCAGTTCAACACCGCTTCCACTTTACTGGGATCCACAGCAACTCCCGACTGGGAAATCACGTGTCCCAAAAACTTTACTTCCGGCATCCAGAAGTCACACTTCGACGGCTTGACATACAATTTCTTTTCTCGGAGTACGTTCAGAACAATGCGGAGATGTTGAACATGGTCTTCAATGGTCTTAGAGTACACCAAGATATCATCAATAAAAACTACTACAAACTGATCGAGATAAGTATGGAATACTCGGTTCATGTAATCCATGAATACCGTTGGAGCATTAGTCAAACCGAAGGGCATTACTACGAACTCGTAATGTCCATACCTCGTACGGAAAGCTGTCTTCGGAATATCTAAGGCTCGTACCTTTATTTGATGATAGCCCGATCTCAGATCAATTTTTGAAAATACCACTGCACCTCGAAGTTGGTCAAGCAAGTCGTCTATCCTCGGCAATGGATATTTGTTCTTAATCGTCACCTTGTTGAGTTGACGGTAGTCAATACACAATCTCATGCTTCCGTCTTTCTTCTTAACTAGCAACACCGGAGCACCCCATGGAGAGGCACTCGGTCGGATGAACCTTTTTGATATCAATTCTTCAAGTTGGGACTTCAATTCCTTCAATTCTAAAGGAGACATTCTATAAGGAGCAATAGATATCGATCCTGTACCAGGAACCAATTCTATAGAAAATTCCACCTCTCGCTCAGGAGGTAAGGATGAAACCTCTTCTGGAAAGACATCTAGAAATTCATTTACCACTTGTACAGATGACAAGTCTAAGCCCGTTTCAGTAGATGCAGACAACATAATAAGAATAGCTTTCGCACCTTGGAATAATGACTGGCTTGCTTCGGTGTAAGAGATCATCACTTCAGAATCTGTTTGTGTCAAGCCTACGGATTCGGAGGCGAAGCTAATGGTTCGATCAGCACAGTTGATAGTCACATGATTTTCAGCCATCCAATTCATACCCAGAACAATGTCCATACTTCTCATAGGCAAGCAAATAAATTTCACAACAAATTGTCTGTCCCCTATGACAAGTAGGCAATTTTCACACAACGATTGGGTCTGGACACGACCCTTGGCAGCAGTTAAAATAGTTATCGGTTCAGATAGCTCAGACAATGCTAAACCCAACCGATCGACACATGCTTGTGATATAAAACAATGAGTTGCACCGGAATCATATAAAATATTGACTGAGTTATTAAAAAGAGATCCCGTACCCCTTAGAAGGTTATCGGTTGGTGTGATGGTTCGAGCATCCAATGTGTTGATTCGTCCTTGTCTTGGCGCATTCGGGGCTCCTTGGAAATTTTTCTTCGCCGGACACTGATTTGCATAGTGGCCCTCTTCATTACAATGATAGCACCGATTAGGCTTCTGCCAACAATCGCCGGAATGATACTTTCCACAATTACTACACCTGTAGGGTTTGGTTGGGTCATGGGATTGCACCTGCTTCACTTTATAATTACCTCCCTTGAATTGCCTGGATGGAGTAGAAGATTCAGCAACCTTCTTCTTACCCTTCCAATAGTCTTTCTTTTCAGCATACATTTTCCTCAGATCCTCCTCAGCAACATATGCTTGTTGTACTAAGGCAGGGTAGTTAACCAAAGTGTAAGAACTGAGTCCTTGGCTCACATCAGCTCGGAGACCTTCTTTGAACATTTGCATCTTCCACATATCATTTGGGGCATACCTCCCCAACTCATAGAACTGAGACAGTCTTTCAAATTTTGCAGCATATTCTCCAACCGACATATCTCCTTGCTTAAGATTCACAAACTCTGCTTGCTTACTCAACTTCTTCACCGAAGGGAAATATTGCTTCAGAAACAATTCCTTGAAGTTGTCCCAAGTGAGGGGAGTTCCTTGGAGTTCCATCATTTGTCTTGCATTACACCACCAGGTGTGGGCATCTTCATCAAGCACATTTGCCGCACATATTACTTTCTCTTCTTCCCCGCATTGCAAGGTTTGAAAAATTTTCTCCATGGAATCAATCCAATAATAAGCAGTCATTGGATCCGGTCCACCCTTGAAAGTCGGGGGCTTCATCTTTTGAAATTGGAAGTATGTCCGGTTAGGATCCTCTTGATGAGGTTGAACATTGGGCTGCTGCAGAGCCATTTGGTCATGCTGCATTTGCAACATATCCTGCATCATCTTTTGTTGATTCTCAATGACATTCTGCATCCATTCGAATTGTGGATCAACAGGAGGAGGAACGCCTCTACCTCTTCTGGCCATGATTCTGCGAAATATGCACAAAGTATTAAGTTGATCAAGCTCAATGTCTAATAGCATACTAAGAAAATCACGACTGGAGAAAGTAAAGACCCTAACAGCTAAGTCCGACTAGGTCGAACCGCTCTGATACCAACTGTAACACCCCGGTATATTTAACTTGTAAAAATACCAAAGCGTACCAAAATAAAAACATCAGAGATAATAATTTCCTGCTCAGACACTGAATACCATTATAAAATTTTTGCTGAAATATAACATAACCGTGTTATGTACAGATAAGACCATACGGTACTCAGACCATAAACTGTCAGCACTATGGTAGTCAGAGTCATACAAGAAAGCGGAAAAAGATAAACAAAACACTAATGCCATAGTGTTGTGATACATGGACAACAGAAGGAAATAAAGCTTAAACATAAAACTAAGTCATCCTCCATCACCCGGGGCCACCTACTCGTGCCTCTGAGGTTTCTTCTGTCCCTGTTTATCTGTAAAACAACAACATTTAAACAGTGAGATACAATCTCAGTGAGTTCTACCGCGACCCCTACTAACACTCTCGGTCCATTTAAAACGTTGTTAACTCAACACGGCATCGACTGCGCGAACGCTAACTCCCGATGAACCGTAGCATTTACACATAGCATTTCACCGACTGCCCCAAGACTAATCCCGGCGAATCTGCTATAGTTCAGTGCGTCACCGACTGCCCCAAGACTAATCCCGGCGAACCACACTACACATCAACAGTAACGTACCACCGACTGCCCCAAGACTAATCCCGGTGAACGTTACTCAATACTCTTTGACACACCGCCGACTGCCCCAAGACTAATCCCGGCGAACCCCTATCCAATAACAGTTCCGCTATTGGCCTCAGAGCCTAGGGTGGGGGATCATGACTGCCCCTCCTAGTATGTCAACATGGGTCGTCACCCAAACTCGATATAATATATATATATATCTACAATCATATGAACATTTAGTTCATTCACCTCAAATAATCAGTTGAACACTTAACCCACGCTTTTATAAAACCAAGTTCACACTCGCACTCTAGTTTACCTCTTTTCGACACAATTTACAACTTTGAAAACAGTTTATTTTGCCTTAAAACTAGAATATTCAGTTAGGCCTCTGAATAAGCTTTCCAACGCATCTTAGAACACCTCAATCGGGTTCCCGGATCAAAAGATATCGCGAAACGAAAAACAGTGAAAAACTGTTGAAAATCTGCAAAGCGTCGCGACGCGAACTGCTACCGTCGCGACGCGAAAAACGACAGAAACATTTTGCGTGGCAAGACTGCACTGGGTCGCGACGCGATGCCCTGCGGGTCGCGACGCGATGGGGGTCTGTGTGGTGCAGATTTTGCGATTTTCGCGAAATCCGCTATTCCGCTCAATTCCGATTTTAGTTCCGATCGAAAACAGATTTGACAATCAATATAATAGACCCAATACAAACCACACAATCAATCAATCCAATCAAAAACATAATTAAAACAGATTTTTAATCCAAAACGCTATTTTTCGAATAACGGTTTTTGACTCAAAATTTCTCGAAACCAATTGACGTAAAAACTAACGAGACACAAAAACATCCTAAGCGTGAGTAAAACTCACCCTTGAAGCGAGAGTCGTTGCCGAGCCGAAATCACCGAGACACAAAAAAAATCCCCAATCCAACCCTAGGATCTCCAATCCGCTCCAAACTTCGAATTTAGCTTCAATCCGCTTACAACCGTTGTTGGGCTTGCTGCTAGACATGATTCAACCATCAAAATCAACCCAAACTCGGATTACTATTCATCATCCCTCTCAAATCCGAAATCAAGAAAAAGGGGGAAATAAGGGTATGAGCTTACCTAGCTTGAGGAAATGGAAGGAGAAACAAGGATGATGATGAGGATGGAACTTTGGGATGATGGGTGATCTTCTTCTTCTTCCTTTCTCTTCTCCTCTCCTCTTCTTCTTTCTCTTCTTTTCTTTCTCTCTTTTCTCTTCTTTTCTTCTTCTGCTGCGCGTTTCTTTCTTTCTTTTCTTTCCTTCTTTTCTTTTATTTCAACACACACACACATAATTAATTAATAATTAAGTGGTAGCGTGGTCCAATTACCGTATTGATCTTAATTCCTTATTTCGATTTCGAAACTTCCTTGATCCGTATTATTCGGTCAACGATCCTGAGACAGCCAATAATTAATTTTAGCACTCAATAATTTTACCAATTAAGTACCAAATTAATGCAATTGGGTTAACATCCAAATAATTCGATTAATTATTTTGAGGATGTTACACTCATCTTCTTTATTAACGGACGCCAAGTAGAACTCACTCTAGGATTTGCTCCCCCCGGTATGCCTAGAAATTTAAAAGGAGTCTCGCCCTTCTTACAAAAATGGAATCTAGAACCAAGATTCAACTCCTCCGCCCCAATATTTAAACCTATACGACAACTTTTGTGGAAATTTACACGGAGATCGGATACTAGCTCAAAAATTCTCTAGACAGCTTTCAAGCACCACAAGTTTTCCCTCGATTGCTTGCACATAAGCAGTGTGTCGTCCGCAAATTGAAGAACCGGGAAGGAGAGACCTTCACTAACCGAAAAGGCATCAAGATACCCGTGATCAACACATTTACCTACCAGCCCCGTAAGTCCTTCGGCTACCAATAAGAAGAGGAATGGCGCCAATGGATCCCCTTTTCCAAGACAACGAGTCGTACGCTTTTTCAAAATCCAATTTCAATAGATACAGGTTTTTCTTCTTTTTCTTAGCATAATTAATCACCTCGTTTGCCACCAATACTCCATCTAGGATTTGTCTTCCTTTTAAGAATGCGGTTTGAGTAGTGGAAATAATACCGGGTAGCACTCCTTTTAGCCTCGTTGCTAGGATCTTAGATATTATCTTGTAAATGCACCTTATTAGGGAAATTGGCCTAAAATCAACTAGCTCCTGTGGATTTTTCTTCTTACCGATTAGTGCAACAAAAGATGAAGAGAAGGCTTTTGGAAATCTTGCATTGGTGTGGAATTGATTCAATACTCCAATAATTTCCTCTTTTATGGTGCCCCGACATGATTTTATGAAGTTGAAGTTGAAACCATCGGGGCCCGGGCTCTTATTCCCGTCGCAACTCCATATAGCTTCCTCCACTTCCTCGATTGAAAAAGGAACTGTCATTATTTGTGCCTCTTCCTCCGAAATTCTCTTGAAAGCTACCCCGTCTAGGGTCGGTCTACTATGTAATTCTGATAGGCCGCAAGTGCACGGTCTTGTCGCGTAATAAAAGAGTTATCGATCCACAGGGAGAGCCTAAGTGATTACCAATTTGATTTTCCAAAGTTGATTAGCTAGAAGGAATGGTTTTTAGGAGTTGTAAAATTTAGAAATAAAAACAAACAATCTCAGGTTTATAGTTTTATCACAACAATAAGGAACCAAAATAATTTCTTTAGACTATTCAACAAATTATATGAGTAATATATTTCAAAGACAAGGCAGCGAATATAACTAATGTCTCCTTTCGGAGTACAAGAGCGTGTTTTGAACTAACAATCAAGCCTATTCTCATGGTTGATTGTCACCAAAACCCATTAAGCATAACACCTTTATAATGTCTCAAGAGTTTCAAAACTATTCTCATGTGTTGATTCCCTTGTCTAATTTCATAGATCCAACATCAATACTTCACCTTTCGGTTCTTCGTTTGATGTTTAAAATAAGATTTGAAGGGCAATAAAATTAGATTGAAATATAAAACAATTTGGAGTGGAGAATAGTCTTGGGAATTATTAGGGACCTATCATTGGATTACTCCCAATAACCCAAGACTTTGTATCTACTCACTCATATTAAATATGAGAGAAGAAGAAGAAGAAGAAAAGACATGAAATTAGCGAGAAATAAAAGAAAGCGGTAAATTGCAAAATCATAAATAGCGGAATTGTAAATGACAAGAAAATAAAAGTGCAAGAAAGTAAATAGAAAGGAAAGTAAATGACTTGGAAAATAAAGGGGAAAGAAAGTAAATAGCAAGGAAAGTAAATGACTTGGAAAATAAAAGGGCAAGAAAGTAAATAGCAAGGAAAGTAAATGACTTGGAAAATAAAAGGGCGAGAAAGTAAATAGCGAGAAAATAAAAGAGCAAAAAGTAAAAGAGCGAGAAAGTAAAAGAGCGAGAATTTAAAAGAGCAAGAATCATAAAAAGCATGAAGAGTAAATTGAAGTCATGAATCTTAGAGGAAACCTTGTCATTGATTTTCTAACAAAATTCAAGCTTAGTTACAAGTGAGGATCAAGGTCCTACTTATAGGAAAATATGAGGGCCAAGGCACTTGAGTGGAGGGGCAAAATGGTCAAAAAAAAGTGGCAAATCAAGTTGGCAAATATAGCCATCAGCAAGTGGGTGCAGCCAAAATTGACTTGTCTGGCGCCAGGGTCGTGCGCCCATGTGCCTGGGTCGTGCGCCCTGGCCAGTCAATTTTGGATGCTCTGCGCCAGTTTTGCACCAGGGTCGTGCGCCTAAGGAGCCTGGGTCGTGCGCCTTGTGCTGGCAACAGCTGTTCTGCGTTGCTGGCAAGCATGGGTCGTGCGCCTATGTGCCAGGGTCGTGCGCCCTGGCCAGTCAATTTTGGCTGCTCTGCGCCAGTTTTGCACCAGGGTCGTGAGCCTATGTGCCAGGGTCGTGCGCAGGCTCTGCGCCAGTTTTTGCTGCTTGGCGCCCTTGGCGCCCTGTGCTGCGCCAGTTTTGCTGCTTGGCGCCCTGTTGAGTGCCAAGCGGTCTTAAAAATTGTTCCTCCTCAAATATTTTCTTTGTTTCTTCATTTTTCCTCATATTTTCTCTTTTGCTTCAAAATAACACCTGAAAATAAAAAGTAAACATTTGTAGTAAAATAGCTCAAAAATATAATTAAAATACCAAATAAACTTAAGAAAAATAACTATTAAAAAGACTCTAAAAATAGACTTATCAAATTCTTCGGAGAATAATTGTTTTTGAAAATGCCTTTTAACCTCTTCCTTGATCTCCCCTACCTCCTGCAACCACTCCTCTCCTACTTTGAGCATCTCTATTTGATTCCTCCTTTCTCTATATTTGATGGCATTGTGAAAGAATTTTGTATTGCCATCCCCTTGATGAATCCAATCTATCCTAGCCTTTTGAGCTAGTAGAGACTCCTTATGATGTAGTTCAGCCCAAAAGTGATTGTTTAGACTCTTCCACTTCTCCCCGTCCCAATTTTCCTCATACACCTCCTCTTGTTCCATTAAATTCATATCTTTAACAATTCCTTCTATTTTGAGGTCCATATATCCATAAACTTCCTTGTTCCACACTTTCAAACTTGCCTTGAAGAACTTGAGCTTTTCTTTGACTATATGAGCCATCCACCCCTCCACCTTATGCTCCTTCCATTTGTCTTCTATGAATTTCTTGCCATCTTTATGTTTGAGCCTCCCGTTTATAAGTTTGAAAGGTTTCGGTCCCCAATTCTTCTTTGATGATAACAACCAAACCGGACAATGGTCGGATATGTCCCTATCTCCTGTCCATTGAGCTCTAATCCCCCATTCCTCCATTAGGTCATAAGATACTAAAATTCTATCAATTCTACTTGTTGCCGGCCTGTTAGGTTGAAACCAGGTAAACTTCTTTCCTAAGCTAAGAGGGTCCGTCACCCCAATTCCTCCATGAAGAATTTGAAGTCCTGACTCTCCCTCTCACTGTACCTCATTGTTCTGCCCTTCCTTTCTGATCTACGTGTGACTGTATTGAAATCCCCCCTAAAACCCAGCTTCCAGGATTTAGTCTAGCCTTTTCCTTAAGCAAACTCGTCCATAATTCCCATTTTCTTCTAATAGAGAAACCCGAATACACGTTTACAAAATAAATGACCGTATCTACTACTTGGGCAGCGGCACCAATGAAACCCGATTGAGAGAAAGTGAAAAGAATGTTGAGCATACCTTTACGCCAAAAGGACGCGATACCTCTCGATAAACCATTTGACGGCTGAGCAATCCATTCAACATCATCTCCACCCCACATACGAGATACTACAGAAATGCCAATCTCGCTCCTCTTGGTCTCTTGAATAAAACACATCAAAACCTTCCTTTAGAACAAGGCTTCTGAAACGCCTTTGTTTGGCAGTGCTGCCAATCCCTCTAATATTAAAAGAGACTATCTTCATTTATAGGAGTTTAGGGTCTCTATCTACCTTCTAGAGGCTTTGTCCCTGAGTTCCATTTCGCGAATCCTCTGGATGAAATTCTGATCAAGATCGTTCCCTCTAACTCCTATTTTCTTAACTAGGCTAACGGCACATAATAAATTGGCAGTTAATCTAACTATAACAATCATTAAATGAGCTGAACAAATTAAAATAGTGCTTATTGTAACACGTACGCATGAATTCTTGTTTATTTCTATGACCACTATTTTAATATATTTTTATCTTTAATGTTTTTTATTTCTACAAAACTAATCTATTTTCTATTATAGGATAAGTGCTATCAATACTCTCTTTTACACGTTCTTTCCAACACTTACTCTATAATATATTAATTAAAATCATTGTGAGTCCACTAAATTAATGAGTCTCATTTTGAAAGTGGTGGGACCAACATGAATTTTAACCAATCAAAGAGTGAGACTTCCAAAGGATGTGTAAAAGATAATGTTGCTAGCATTTCTCTTTTTATATACTTAGATTTTGTATTCGATTGGTAAACATTTATCATATAATATACAAGAAAAATTACAAAAAAATATTTTACTTTTCTGACGAGATGAATGTTTCAAGACGACATGACATAGATGAGTTTTGTAACTCAGTTATCCTAAATTTGTTCAAATTGCTTGAGAAATAACATACATATTTTTATGAGATTAAACACCAAATAAAAACTCGATAAAAAAACCAAATAAAAACAAAAATTAAAAATCAATACAAGTGGTAAGCTCCAATTTAGTGCATTTTTAGAGACACTTTTGAGTTATTTTTAGAGCTATTATTATTATCTAAATAAATAAGTGACTCAAATTGCTATTTATTTCGTAGGAAAGAAGATAGATAAAGAAGTTGTTTCAATGAGTTGTTTGAAGCAAAATGGGAGTGTCATTAGCAAAAGAAGCATGTGGCCCAAGTGTGGAAAAATAAAGTCCAAGTCCAATTCCAAACAAATCAAAGCGTGAACGGTAAGAAAAGAAAAGAGCTTTGAATTAAAGAAGAAAAACAGTAGCCGCAATTGAAATTGAAGGGAATTAAAAGGAATTAAAAGGATAGAAATTGGGGAGAATAGAATAGAAGTAGCCGCACAAGAAGAAAGTAACGAGGAACAGAAGCCGCGGCACAACGGTACCGCCGGCAACGCATAGGAGAGGTTTTTGGGTACCGTTTTCGACACCGTGAGAGAGCTCTGGAGCAGAAAGATGAGACTAAATTTTCAGGATCAGAAATTTCTCTATTCCGGGTTATTTTTATCTCTGTAATTTATGACTCCTAATTTTATTTTATTGTTCTCGAACACTATGGATAGCTAAATCCTCTTCTAGGGTCTTAGGTGGATCTTGCATGTTTAGAGACCTTTTTATGTTCTAATTTCTGGTTTGAATTCCTGTTTTTATTTTAATTAATATTGTCCTATTGTTTTATCACATGACTAGGATTAGCTACCCTTTGCATGTTTATAATCAATTAGTTGATCAGCGACCGTACTGCAATTAGTTGGTGGACCTATAGGATAATTGGGGCTATAATTAGGGCATGACCAAACCATAATTTAGTCTTCCAATCATTCAACCTTTTTGTTCTTTATGCTTTTCTTAAATTTAAATTCTTGCATGACCAAACAAGGGTTAATTTAGGAAAAAGAATATTAATCGTGAATGACAAAACGGATTAATAGTTTTAGTAAAGGGACTGGTAATTAAATAAAATAAAGGAATTCGGGTAGAGTTAGACATGGGGGAATCAAAGCCTACAAGTGAAACCGTGACCCTAGACCTCTCTCCATTGAATTAATTCTTGCATTTTGTTATTGTTATTTATTTCTTTTTTATTTGTTCCATTACAATTCAAATATTTGTTCGTCTAAATAATAAATAATCTCGATTAGTTTGGTACTTGCTAAATTAATCCCTGTGGACACGATAATCTTTTATACTACTTCTGCGGTAGAGTACACTTGCTCTAAGTGTGTTTTTAACGCAACAAGCTTTTGGCGCCGTTTCCGGGGATTAATTTAGCAATATTAAACGAAAAAGATTTTTATTGCTTTAGACATTTTTTTTATGCACTAGTTTTATTTATTCCATTTTATCGTATTGGAAAAAAAATACAAAAAAAAGCTGCTAATACTTTCCCAAGAGACCGCTGCAGTTCACTTTTTTTCTGCAGATAAAAGTTTAAATCATGGTTAAGACAATTGGAGATTATATTAGAGAGGCAGAGGCCCGAAGGAATTTGGAGAAGTCGTCTTGGTATATGCCTCAATGTCAGATCCCATTTCCTCCTCCTCCTCCTCCTTATGTGCCTTATTCAAACTATTGGGATGACTATGAGCCACCTCCCTATTCCTCCAACTGGGATAATTATGAGCCACTACATCTTTATAGGCAAGAGGAGGAGATACAAGATACCAATGATGTATTGGCAAAGTTTATGCAGCAGACAAATGAAAAATTAAATTTGGAATCGTGAAGGGTCAAATCTCAAGTCTCATTGCTTTGTTATCTCAAGAGACCCAAGAGGCCCAAGAAACTCCTTCACAAACTAAGTCTACCCAAAATGAAGAAGGTGAGCAATACAAAGAAAGTATTCCAACGAGAGATGAAGGTGTCTCCTTGGAATATAATCTGGAGGAAGAAGCTCTCAAGAAAGATGAGGAGACTCCTACTGAAGGGAGTCAAATCAAAATAGTAGCTCCTACTGAAGGGAGTAATATAGAAACAAAAGATCCTACTAAAGGGAGCATTTGTGAGGACAGTGAGAAAGATCCCATGGTTCTGGAGAAAGAGGAGAAAGCGCCCATTTTTGGGCAAATTGTTTTAACCGTTGGTGATGCTGTGATTGAGGTTCATCGGGGAAATGTAACTTTAAGGAGTGGTAAAGAAGATGATGTTATTAAAGCTTTAAATTCCAATGAAAATTTCTCTTGTTTAACTTCTCCTTATTTTGATGATGTGGTTGAAACTAACATTTTTTGTGAATTAAAGATGCAGGACCTTTTGGAAAAAAATCTTATTTTGCAGGATCCTAGCATAATGGTGGATGGAGATAAAATAAAAATTTCACCATCCTTTGAAGTTCATCCACCACGTGGAAAAAGAAAGAACAATGTGAACCACATGGTTAGAAAGTTAAGAAGGTGTACTGCGTTAGATGTAAAATTTGCTCTTGGAGAGCCCCCAGATTGAGCACCAACTATCGTCAGGTTCATGACGTTAAACAAGCGCTTCGCAGGAGGCAACTTGTGTTTTCTTTTCATTTATTTTTATTTTTACTTTTAATTTGTTTCATTTTATTTTTAGGAATAAGCTCGGACTACAAGCTCTCTCAGGGAAGTCACTCTTACTCTCTCATTTATTTATTGTTGTGCCTATTTGATATTTTGCATTGAGGACCATGTTTTATGCTAGTGTGGGGGAGGAGAGTTTAACTTTGTCAATTCATCTCTATTAATGCATATACCCACTACATATGTTGATAGCATTTTTTTGGCTAGTTTTGGATATAGAAAAAAAATATAGAGATTTTGCCTTTAGGGGATCCCATAATTAATTTACTTGACAGATTTGTGCTTAATTGTAACTGTGAGGATGTCCTTAGGAAGTTGATAATTAGCATTTGTCCCTGTTGAGTACTTTTTGTGAACTAGCTTCTAAAGGTGAGATTTGAGCCTTCATAAGGGGATTGATATTAAATCATAAACTTTTACCCCTTTTCTTTCTATGAGTGTGTTTCTTAATTTGCTACATTCTAGAATTTGTCTTTTGACCATTTCAAGGCGAAAATTGATTTTACATCATGTAAAAAGATTTGGGGAATTTAGGTATTTTTCTGGCCTCAGAGTTGTTTGGTGAATTTATCCATTAGTTGCCCCCTTTGAGCCTATTTGTTATATTTTTTTTCTTTGGTACCCAGATATAATTTTTTTTTTGTGGTAACCATTTGAAATTTAATTTGGAGCAACTATTGAAAGTTACAATTTTGTCCTGTATTTCAATTGTCTATCTCATCGGGACATAAAAACAAAATAGGAGTGGCTAATATGGTTACAAATACCTTTTCCTCCTAAGAAAAATATAGAAAAATGAAAAGTTGAAAAAAAAAAAGAGAACAAAGGAAAGCAAGAAGGAGGAAAATGCACATCAAAAGAATGAAAGAGCCAAAGGGCAAATCCAAAAAAAAAAGAGTCTACTCAAGAGCAAAAAGCAAAAAAAAAGAGTCGACTCAAGAGAAAAAGAATAATGAAGAATGGAAGTGAAATTAATTTGGAGTTTGGACAAAATTGTAAAATAAATAGTAGCTCCATATTTGATTTCAAATGTTACTATTCATTTCTTGTTTTTAGCCCTTTGATTATTGTTGACTCTCAATCATATGATGTAAGTTATGCATTTTTAGGACCAATTGTGCAGGTTTTTCATTGTATCACAGTCATTATCTGGGGATTTAGTCTAGTTTTAGATAATTGTAGGAGGAAGTTCATTTGTAAGTAATTCCTTCACTTTTTGGAACTAAATTGGACTTGAAGACCTCTAATTGATGGTGGCATCATTCGGCGAACCAGACACTTGCCCGGAAATGCAGCAAAATAGAGGGATTTAATTTCTGTCCAATATCGCGTCGCGACCAGGAGGAGTTTTGCGAAGCCAAATGTTTCTGTCCTATTTCGCGACGCGACGGGCACGGGCCGCGTCGCGATGGTGCGTGAAAATTAGGGTTTTTAAAGCAGTTTCAGCATTTTTTTAAGGAGACTTGGTCTTGGGATCTGAGCCACAATTTGGAGCAGTTGGAGGGTGCGACTTTGGGGCCTTCTCACCACTTGGGAACAAGGGATTGAAGGTTCTAATGTCTTCCTTTATTTTTGTTTTCTATTTTATGTTGGTTTCTACTCTTAGGATGGATTGTAACTAATTTGCTTAGATTAGGGAGAGATGAATCTCCCAACCCTATCATGTGAACCATTGTTCTAATCAATTCAGTTGTTATTCAATTTACTTTGTCTAAATACCTATGTTCTTAATGCTTTTCAATTACATATGATAATTGTGATGATCCAGGCTAGTGATTGCATAGGACTATGAATTAGTAGCTGGAAATTGGGTAGTTAGATCACATGCTAGTAATCATCATAGGAATATGTGGTAGCTTATGTGAATTCATTAAAATTTTTAATCTTAATGCGTTACCCTCTGGCATGACTCACCTATGGATTTAGGGTAACTCTTAGGGTAATAGGGGTCTTGAGGCAAGGAATTGCCCTTGACCTTAATTAGTGAGTTGAATCTAGAAATTGAATAATTAACTTGAATTGGCTAAGGTTCATGTGATAAGCGAGGTGAGAGGATTCGATCCCTAGTCGTTTTTCTCGTATTCTTAAATCACGTTTGTGTACTGTTACTGATTACTCAATTACCAAAACCTTTACAATCTAAGAATTTACAACTTTGCTACTGTTTTCAACGCGCAATCCCTGTGGAATCGACCGGTTACTTACCATATTTTATTACTTACGACGACATTTGGTACACTTGCCAAAGTCCTAACAAGTTTTTGGCGCCGTTGCCGGGGATTGTTCACTTTGTTGTCGACAAGGCAAACGAGTTGATTCTAGATTTTTAGTTTTTGATTGTTTTTAGTTACTTAATTTTGCTACTTGTTGGTTTCTTGAATTTGTGTACGTTTGCTTCAGTGTTTCAGAGATTTGTGCATGCGGAGCAAGGGTCCACAAGAACTCTTGTTTGACCCGGAAATTGAAAAACTAGCAAAGGCAAATCGAACAAAGGCTAAGCTTACCAAGCAGCAAGCAAGGGAATTGTCACAGGTACAATCAACCTCTACCTCGATACCTGAAGATTTTTCGAGTGAAGAGGAAGAGATGGATGATCCTCCACCTCCACCACGACGTACTCTAGGTGACTTCGGGCGAAGAAATCAAGGTGCCCAAGCATTAGCATTTCAGCCAGTGGGCGTGGCCCAGTTTGATATCAAATCCTCTGTGCTCACAGCCTTGAAATCAGAGCAACTCTGTGGGTCGGATGCCGAAGACCCTAATCAGCACATGTTCCAATTCTACGAGATATGTGGGACTACACACCCTGAGGGAGTAACCGATAGTGCAAAGAAGGTCCGGCTGTTCCCTTTCACTCTCACAGGGAGGGCCAAGGATTGGTTGAACACTCTCCCAGGGACAATCAACACTTGGAATGACCTTGAGAACAAGTTCTTGGAGAGGTTCTTCCTAATCTCTAAGTTCATAAGGAAAAGAGCTGATATCTCCAATTTTACACAGGGAGAGTCCGAATCGTTGTATGATTCTTGGGAACGATTCAAGCTACTACTCAAGAAGTGTCCCGGCCATGGAATAGAAGATTTCCTACAGTTACAAACCTTTTGCCATGGGCTAAGACCACAAAAAAGAATGATGTTGGATGCCTCAGCTGGAGGATCCTTAGGTACCAAGACTTGGGAAGAAGCCAAACAGTTGGTTGAAGACATGGCTTCCAATGAGTACAGGATTCAAAATGATAGGGGGGCTGTAGGAAAGAAAGGCGTGCTGGAGCTTGATTCAAACAGCGCTGTGTTAGCCCAACAGAAACTAATGACCATGCAAATCGAGGCTCTCACTAAGCAATTAGCGGCAGCGTGTGAAGTAGGTTCCAAAGCTCCAGCAACAGTACAAGCAGTGCAAGCAGGTGGGTGCAATTATTGTGGTAGGGAATCCCACGAAGGTGATTGTGCAGCTTATGGAGAAGCAGTGGAACAGGCCAACTATATGGGGAACTTCCAAAGACAAGGCGGGAATCCATTTTCTAACACCTACAATCCAGGGTGGAAGAATCATCCCAACTTTTCTTGGAAGAATAATAATGAAGGCACGAGTTCCAACCAACAACAGTCTCAGGCACCTGCCAATCAACAGCTGAAACCACCTTCTCGGTTAGAGGATGCATTGACACAGTTTATGCAGATGACCAAAAATACCTTCCAAGCTCAAGAGCAGGTAATGAAAAACATGGACAAAAACCATGAAGCATCAATGAAAAATTTGGAGGTACAGATTGGTCAGTTATCGAAGCAACTTGCGGAGACATCCAAAACTGGTTTCCCTGCCAACAATGTGGATAACCCGAGGAATGAGAATTGCAATGCCATCTATCTGAGAAGTGGTAAGGAGTTGGAACCATCTGAAGTAAACAAGTCCCAGGAAAAGAAAACAAATGAAAAGAGTGAGGGAGCGGGGAAAGACAAACCTCAAGTGGAACCCAAAGAAACCCCATCGTACATGAAACCGCCCTATCCTCAGGTAAGCAAGAAAAATCAGAAGGATGAGCAGTTCTCCAAGTTCATGGAGGTGTTCAGAAGCCTCCAGATCAATATACCTTTTGCTGACTCCCTGGAAAAGATACCGGTCTATGCGAAGTTCATGAAACAGCTATTGACCAAAAAGAAAAAGTTAAAGGAGAATGAAATGGTAGCATTAATAGAGGAGTGCAGTTCTATCATTCAAAACAATATTCCCCCTAAGCTGAAGGATCCAGGAAGCTTCACCATTCCCTGTGCAATTGGTGATGTCACTATAGATAAGGCCCTCTGTGACTTGGGGGCAAGCATAAACCTAATGCCCTTGGGAATGTGGAAAAAGCTGTGGGGAGGTGAAGTCAAATCGACTCACATGACCCTGCAACTGGCTGATAGGTCAATAAGGCATCCGTATGGTATTGTGGAGGATGTCTTAGTAAAGGTTGGAAAATTCCTCTTCCCGGTAGATTTTGTGATTCTGCGTTTGGATGGTGACACTGAGGTCAAGAGTTTAATGGATGGGGAAAATGACATCCCCTTCATCTTGGGAAGACCCTTCCTAGCCACCAGTAGAGCTGTCATAGATGTGGCAGATGGGACTGTGAAGCTGAGAGTGCAAGATGAAGAGGTAACCCTAAAAGTGATCAAGGCAGCAAGAAAGGATGAGAAAAAGGAAGGGTGTTATAGTGTTGAGGAACCCAACCTCAAAGCCAAAAACAGAATGCACATTCACTCGCCACCAGATAAGTCATCCAGCGAGTGGGTAGATCTAAAAGAAGTGGTGGGTGAGCCTAGCTGGAAATTCAATGGAGAAGGTTCTGAAGGAGCTGTGAATGGGGCACTTAAGAAGCCAAAGGCTCCACCTGGGCCAATGTGAGACATCTTCTGAACCGTCAAGCTAGTGACGTTAAAGAAGCGCTGAGTGGGAGGCAACCCACTGAGGTACCAAATCTTTAATTCAATCTCAATTTAAGTCTTTAATTCACTTTATTTTGCTGTTAGTCTTAGGCATGAGAAGAAAATTTTTGTGTTCATGTCGCGAAAGGGAATTAATTTCAAAGAAAATGTTTCTGGGTTATTTCGCGTCGCGGACCAGTGATATCGCGTCGCGATGGGTCGAATTTTTGCTGAGAAAAAAGTTTCTGTTTGATTTCGCGTCAAGAATAAGGCGCGTCGCGTCGCGATGCTTCAGAATTTTTGAAACTGAAACGGTTTCTGTGTAATCTCGCGACGCGAAGCACACGGGCCACGTCGCGATGCAACGTCTTTTAGCCCAGAAACTGGACAGTCCGAACACAAATCAATTTTCATCAAAATTTTGCCTCTGTTTCTTCTCTGGTGCGCCACTTCCCCCATTTCCCCCATTACTGTTTTACTCTTATTTGGTGGTGCATTTGCACACTCTCACACGGATTCTTCCTTGTCTACATCTCCAGGTAACAATTCCCCTCCATCTCCATCTTTAATTTTCAATTTTCTTCTTTAGTTTTCAGTGATTTAGGGGGACACGAATTGCAAGTTTGGGGTTGAATTAGGAGTTGGATTGTTGTCCCCCACCCCTCTACATTGCATGCTTGCTGTTAGTTCTGAATTAGGGGGGCCTTGTTAATCGAATTGGGGTTGGATTCCTGTTGATTTTGATTGTATACGAAGTGTTTGTTACAATGCCTCAATGAAGTTTTTGGTGTTCACCAAGTGTTTGTGAAATTGCTCCGATGAGTTTTGGCTAAGCAACTCAAATGTTTGTGGAAATGTCTAAGTGAAGTCTGTTTTGGGGTTGCTGGCCTGTTTCTAAGTTTGCACATATTCACAACCTTAGGGTAGATGACTTTGAGTCCAGAAACTATGTTTTGGCTGTTGATTATTTTTCTCTGCTGGAGTGGGGTCCCGCACCCGGGACCCACCGAGAACTAACAATTTGGACTGGATTCTGGTTATTTGCCTGCAGGAAATTTTTCTTAAACAAGTGCTAGCATGGACAAAAGAGCAAAGACCGGCACATCTAGGAAGAGGAGGGGGGCCTCACCATCAGAGGGTGACAGATTTAGGTCCCCCGTCCATGAGCAGAGGTACCAGCAGGTTGTCAAGGGCAAGAAGATCAATCCGGGGAGGGCCTTTGACCTATCCACAGATGAGTTTCCGATTATCACTTGCACACTGCGGGAGTTGGGATGGCTTCCATTCAATGCAAGAATTAAGCAGGCTAACCAGAGCCTGGTCAGGGAGTTCTACTCAAACGCCTATTGGGAGGAGGAGCAGGACAGGTCTACATCCGTCTATGTTAGAGGTAAGACTGTGTCCTACTCCGCGGATAGCATCAACAGCCTGTTGGGGCTACCTACAACGCAGTACTGTGCTATGTGCCACGTTGCCGTTGATCCCAGGAGCATTGATTATGAGGGGACTTTGAGAGAGCTGTGTCGTCCGGGGGCACAATGGGCCCCATCCATGCACCTTCCACGCCGTTTCTGCAACATGGGGCTGAAGCCAATCCCAAAGGCCTGGAATGCATTTTTCAATCAGTCCATCATATCCTGTTCTAACTCTACAGATCTGAAGGTCAAAGTGGCCATGGGATTATTGGCTATCATGAGAGGCGAGCGGGTAAACCTGGGCAGAGCTATTTCTGAGAGCATAGCGGAGATTGTCAGATGTCCGAGGACCAGATTGGGGCATGCCTCTGTGATTCATGCCTTGTGTTCACAACAGGGGTGCCCTGAATACTCGGACGACTTGCTAGTTGATCCCAGGGAACCTATAACTGCCGCTTGGATTATGAAGCAACCCGATGGACCCATGGATGGTGCAGCACCACAGCAGCCAGCACCTCCAGCACCGCAGCAGCCAGCAGGCCCATCTTACCGGGAGCAGTTTCAGACCGACTCCTCTTTCCAGTATGACCTCCTCATGGCCAGCTGGTGCGGGTCGTCTCTATCATTGCAGCAGCAGGGCATAGATACTTCACATCTGGCATCATACAGAGTCCACCGTGCTGCTGAGGAGTATATGGCAGAGAACAGAGCAGCCGCCGCTTCATCTTCATCAGTACCCCATGCAGAGCAGCAGCAGCACCCCCAGGATCCACTTCTTTCAGGGGATGAGTATTTGGAGAAGCACATTTCATTTCCTTGAGCAGGAGGCTCAATTTATTTTACTGTTTTATTCAGACATTTTTACTCGCACTTTTGGTTGTATTTTGCCCTATTTTGACTTTATTTCGCACTTTGGTCTGTACTTATTAGTATAACTTACTCTGTGATATTGGGGCACCACTGCCCTATATTTTGTTTTTGTTTTGTTAAAGCAGCTTCAATAGTGATGATGTGTGGCATTTGGGGTCGCATGTTTGCATTTTTCCTTTTGACACTCGCACTTCAAGTTTTATCATCAAGTAATAGCAGGGGTCATGACAAACGTTGCGGAAGTTCTTTATCATCTGTGAGCAGCATCTCTCAAGTTCCATCTCTACGATCCCAACTGTGAGGTTTGAGCCTAAACACGTTCTTATATATATTGTGTGTATTCCTTGCCTGCATTAGTCTGCAGAACTTGACATTGTGCTTAATTGTTTTTGCATTTGATTTTCATACACACTGAGGCATTTCTTTTGGCACCCCTGAGCCTTTCAAACCACACCTAATTAATGTTTATCCTCTGCTAGCCCCTCTGAGCCTATTATTAAACAAATTGTATGCTGTTTCTCTGAAAATCATAGCCTAGTTAATTCTTAACTTGGAGTTAGGTAACAAAAGCTGTGAGAGTGGGGAAATTTTTAAGTTTGGGGTTGCTCGTGGAATAGCAACAATATAAGTTTGGGGTGGTATACAAGAGAAGGAACAAGAAAAGAAAAAATATATATGTATATATATATATACATAAAAAAAAAGAGAAAATAAATAAATAAATAAAATCCTTCTCTTGTTTTGTTAAATGCTTTGGGAAAATGGGTGAGTAAGTGAATTGCGTGAAATTGACAAAAAGAGAGGTAGGCCTAACTCCAAGTGCAACCTACTTATCCAAATGTACCCACCCTTACCTAAGCCCCGCTATAACTCTTAAAGTCCTCAAAATGTGTGTATGCATTTCATTTGTATAGAATGATATAGAACTCTGTCAAGCCTATGAAACGATGATGCAGGTACTGTGAATTGAGTGAATACCCGAAACACCTCAAGAGTGAAACACTGGTGAGATGTGCGTACAGAGAAAACTTGAGAATGCTGCCTGCTTATGATTCGGTATTTCAATTCAGTTGTCCTGCCACTGTATTAGGTTGATGATGATAGTTGATGTGCTGATGTGTTTAAGGTTGATGTATTATATGTAACAGCTAAATAGAAAAACAGCCACAGTCTGAATTGATTGTTTGCTTGAGGACAAGCAAAAGTTTAAGTTTTGGGTTGTGTTGACTCTCAATCATATGATGTAAGTTATGCATTTTTAGGACCAATTGTGCAGGTTTTTCATTGTATCACAGTCATTATTTGGGGATTTAGTCTAGTTTTAGATAATTGTAGTAGGAAGTTCATTTGTAAGTAATTCCTTCACTTTTTGAGCTAAATTGGACTTGAAGACCTCTAATTGATGGTGGCATCATTCGGCGAACCAGACACTTGCCCGGAAATGCAGCAAAATAGAGGGATTTAATTTCTGTCCAATATCGCGTCGCGACCAGGAGGGTTCACGACGCGACCAGGAGGAGTTTTGCGAAGTCAAATGTTTCTGTCCTATTTCGCGACGCGACGGGCACGGGCCGCGTCGCGATGGTGCGTGAAAATTAGGGTTTTTAAAGCAGTTTCAGCATTTTTTTAAGGAGACTTGGTCTTGGGATCTGAGCCACAATTTGGAGCAGCCGGAGGGTGCGACTTTGAGGCCTTCTCACCACTTGGGAACAAGGGATTGAAGGTTCTAATGTCTTCCTTTATGTTTGTTTTCTATTTTATGTTGGTTTCTACTCTTAGGATGGATTGTAACTAATTTGCTTAGATTAGGGAGAGATGAATCTCCCAACCCTATCATGTGAACCATTGTTCTAATCAACTCAGTTGTTATTCGATTTACTTTGTCTAAATACCTATGTTCTTAATGCTTTTCAATTACATAAGATAATTGTGATGATCCAGGCTAGTGATTGCATAGGAATATGAATTAGTAGCTGGAAATTGGGTTGTTAGATCACATGCTAGTAATCATCATAGGAATATGTGGTAGCTTATGTGAATTCATTAAAATTCTTAATCTTAATGCGTTACCCTCTGGCATGACTCACCTAAGGAATTAGGGTAACTCTTAGCGTAATAGGGGTCTTGAGGCAAGGAATTGCCCTTGACCTTAATTAGTGAATTGAATCTAGAAATTGAATAATTAACTTGAATTGGCTAAGGTTCATGTGATAGGCGAGGTGAGAGGATTCGATCCCTAGTCGTTTTTCTCGTATTCTTAAATCACGTTTGTGTACTGTTACTAATTACTCAATTACCAAAACCTTTACAATCTAAGAATTTACAACTTTGCTACTGTTTTCAACGCGTAATCCCTGTGGAATCGACCGGTTACTTACCGTATTTTATTACTTGCGACGACATTTGGGACACTTGCCAAAGTCCTAACAATTATCCCTTCTTTCTTATTTCTTACCCTGCATGAATTCACCCTGGCCCCATTACAACCCATGAAACCCATCTTTTGCATGCTTGTGAACTATTTAGTGGAGATTTGGTCAAATTACAAACATATGGTAATGTGCATTTTGTTGAAACTTGAGTGTATATTTTCCCTAGTCCCTAAACACTTAGAGAGATTGTGAGCGAGTTCCTTTGTTCACAGAAATGTATTCTTCGGGGACATGAGGCTCTAATTGGGCAATCTTTTGACACCTCATATGTGCTATATTGTCTATTGTCTGTCATTATGCTTCTAATTGTGGATCTCTTATTCGGCTGCCTCTATTTAGTTGCAAAATTTCTTGAGCAAGAAAATTTGCTTGAGGACAAGCAAAGGTTACGTGTGGGGGAGTTGATAAGCTCCAATTTAGTGCATTTTTAGAGACACTTTTGAGTCATTTTTAGAGCTATTATTATTATCTAAATAAATAAGTGACTCAAATTGCTATTTATTTTGTAGGAAAGAAGATAGATAAAGAAGTTGTTTCAATGAGTTGTTTGAAGCAAAATGGGGGTGTAATTAGCAAAAGAAGCATGTGGCCCAAGTGTGGAAAAATAAAGTCCAAGTCCAATTCCAAACAAACCTAAGCGTGAACAGTAAGAAAAGAAAAAGAGCTTTGAATTAAAGAAGAAAAACAGTAGCCTGCAATTGAAATTGAAGGGAATTAAAAGGAATTAAAAGGAATTCAAAGGATAGAAATTGGGGAGAATAGAATAGAAGTAGCCGCACAAGAAGAAAGTAACGAGGAGCAGAAGCCGCGGCACAACAGTACCGCCGGCAATGCATAGGAGAGGTTTTTGGGTACCGTTTTCGACACCGTGAGAGAGCTCTGGAGCAGAAAAAGGAGACTAAATTTTCAGGATCAGAAATTTCTCTATTCCGGGTAATTTTTATCTCTGTAATTTATGACTCCTAATTTTATTTTATTGTTCTCGAACACTATGGATAGCTAAATCCTCTTCTAGGGTCTTACACTAGTGGAAAAAAGGCTTTTAACATCAGAGTTTAACATCGGTTAAAATTGAACTGATGTTAAAAATAGACACGGTGGCAAACTAGTAAATAAATGGCACACATAATACGCTTTTAACATCTGTTGCTAAATGACCGATGCCAAAAGTGAAGATACGGTGGCAAACTTGTAAATAAATGGGTATAAAACATACACTTAACATCAGTTGCTAAATGACCGATGCCAAAAGTGAAGACACGGTGGCAAACTTGTAAATAAATGGTGTTTAGAACAGACCTTTGACATCAGGAACTTTACAACCGATGTCAAAAGTGTAAAATGAGATTCAAGTTCAACCATCGTGCCCTCTCTTCTCTCTAGCGCCGCCTAACCCTTTTCTCTTGGTCTCAGTTCTCTCTTCTCTCACTCTCAAGAACCTCTCGCGTTCTCTCTCGCTCTCAAGAACCTCTCGCCTAACCCTTTTCTCTTTCAGTTCTCTTTCAGCAACCTCTCGCGTCCAGCAAGATCAAAGGACCTCTCGCTGTCAACCTTTATCTCGCTGGAAACCCATTTTCCATACCCTCCCTCATCGCAAACTCTAGAACCAGTTTCACCAACACTCCTGCTAACAGTCCTTCAGGTATTATTATCTCTTTCTTTTTATATACTTTATTTTTCCAATTAAGCTTAATCACTTTCAATTTGAAATATTGCTGTGGATTTTCACATGGTTTTGGCGTTTGGTATTCTGTAGATTTTCCAAGAAAAAGCTCTGCTGGGATAAGAGATAGTGGAGGGTGTTTACGGGACATAGTTGATGACAAAGAAAACGCGAAAATCGCTATTCCTTTCTTCTTCAGGTTTGCCATTCCCTATTTGGTTTTAATTCTTTTTTCTGGTTAGGTTTTTGATTGAAATGCACCGACAAAAGGTTTTTGATTGGAGTTTTAGATTCTGATTTCTATTGTTTCTGTAATATTCAATTCAAAATCTCCATGTCAGCCTCCCACCTTTTTGTATTTACGTCCATGCTTTCTTTCAATTCAGACTACAGCTGTTTCCAGTGCTTGTTGTTCTTTTTAACTGATTTTATCTTTTCTTGGTGTTATAATAGCTAAACACTTAACTAGTTATGGGAAGCTGATGCGGATTGTGGTTGGAACCTAGGTTGACTACAACATTAGATGAATTTAAATAACTTGGTGAAAGTTAAGGCCATGATATATCTTCTGTATTATAAGTTTTGATGTGGACCACAAATGAAAAGCTCTATTTTTCATATTTGTGGGTATCTGATTAGACCTTGTGAAGGAGGGGGATCTATTATTCATATTGTTGATCATATGGTTTTAGAGGTTTGTAATTACCTTTTTATTATTACTTTATGATGATGATAAAATATAAAACAAATTTGTGTAGCTTTCAATTAACTTGCTGGCTTATTTGAAATCAACCCTGGAGTGTACCTGAACTCTTGCGCCCACTTTATGAGTCTTCCATGATGCTTGCTCAGAGAACCAATATGGCTGCAAGCCTTTTCTGTCATGGTTACTAATTTGAAATTATAAATGAAAAGCTATGTAACCCTGCAATTGTTATTCAGGCTTTACATCATTTGAGGCAGATTTCTCAAGAAGTTTCTCACCCAAGTGTCACGGGATGGGGAAGAAGGCCAGCAGCTCTACGTGCGCTTAGTCAGCGATTAAGCAAGTTTGTGCCATTATCCTTGATAATAATAATATTATTCCCTGGCATAATTGGCTAGTTATGTTGTAGTAGTCTCAAACTTAAATTTCATTTTTTTTTGCAGGGGATTCAATGAAGCTGTTAATGGGTTTGCAGATGATGGTTGGTCTATGTTACAGAAACTCAGTTTGACACATTAAAAGCGCAAGTGCAACAGGTAAATCTTTTACCCAAAGTTTCGGTTGTTTTTATATAGATTGATGCATATTCACCTCAAATTTTTCTTCCTTTATGGAAACCTGTATCTTTGTACTTCATCTTGCTTGTCACTCAATATTATGGTCCTTTTGAAACTTTGCTGAGATGAAAATTTCGCATCAGTACTAACAAATCTTAATGACTAAGCAAGTGCCTATTTTGTGTTTTTGTTCTTTTATATTATTGTCATTAGTATTTTTGGATGAAAATCACAAGTAGATGCTACATTAGTTTTGGAAAGCAAGTATTTACTATAATTAGTACATTTTTCAGATTGGTGGTAATTTGACTGTAGGTGGTATCGATGATTTTCAGATTGGTGGTAATTTGACTGTAGGTGGTAATTTGACTCTCAGTGCGTGTGTGAGTGTGTGTGGTGTGTTTGAGGAAAAGAAAACTGAACTTCAAACAAAAGTACTTGAAGTATATGAGGCTTCATCAACTGAAATCAAGGTGATGATCACAATATTCATACATACACATATATTATACATATACATATACATATACATATACATATATTGTACATACATGGCCCTTGTTAAAATTTTGATAACTTGACAGGGTTTGGTCAAAGAACGTGATGAAGCAGGGCTAAAGAAGCACTCACAGCAGTTCACAAATTCCTAGAAGAGCTTGTTAAAATTGGTAAAATATTTCTTGTCTTTTTATTTACCTGAATTAAATTGGATCTTTGTTATTTTTTAGAAGGAAAATTTATTGATTTATAGATAACTAATTATGAGCGTCTACAAATATATTTTATTTCAGAATTCCCAGGATCAAAGGCAGTATCTGAAGCATCTTCAAAGTTTGGACCAGCTTTAGTTTCAGGACCAGTTTTCTTTGTTTTTGAGAAAGTGTCAACTTTCATAGTTACAGAAGAGAAAGTTGAAGAAGCTCCTCCTACTACTACAGAAACTAAAACAGAAGAAGAAACAAGTGGTGTCTAAGAAAGGGAAATAGTTATTGAAGAAGAAAAGAAAGAAGAGAAAAAAGCAGAAAAAGTAGAGCCTGTAGCTGAGCCAGCTGTAGTTGCAACTGCAGCTGAGCCAGCTAAACAGGAAGAGAAAATTGCTGAACCAGTTGCAGTTGAACCACCAAAGCCTTGAAATTAAAAAAAAAATATATGTGTATTACTTTGCATATATACTTTCAAATTTGTTACACACCAATATCTCTTATTCTTTTATATGTCTCTGTAATGTAATTGATTTGTGTTGTTTAGTTTGATCTTGAAGATTGGATTATATATTAATGTGAATGTGAATGTGAATGTTTGTGATGGTGAATATCATTTTGTAATTTTCATTTTGTAATGTTTGGTTCATTCAATTCTTCCTTTTTGGTGTTTCAATTAAAACTTATCAGTTCCATACCCTGTTTGGCTGGATTTTCATTTTAATTATTTGTACCTGTGTATGAAATTCATACACAGTTAGTAGAATTGGTATGAATGTGTATGTCTGGGACTGTACATTTTAATTTTTTTTTTAAAAAAAGTTAGTTTTAACATCGGTTCCCATTAGGACCTGATGAGAAAAATACTTTTCGCATCAGGTGGTTCTGAAAATCCGATGCCAAAAAGGTGCTAAAATCTAATTAAAAAGGACTTTTGGCATCGGGTGGTAATACAACTGATGCGAAAAATACTTTTCGCATCAGGTCCGTACCTGATGCAAAAGGTGCGTACTTTTAACATCACCTGAATCTGTAACGGAGACGGAACCGATGCGAAAAGTCATTTTTAACCGATGCGAAAAGCCTAAATTGTAGTAGTGTTAGGTGGATCTTGCATGTTTAAAGACCTTTTTATGTTCTAATTTCTGGTTTGAATTCCTGTTTTTATTTTAATTAATATTGTCCTATTGTTTTATCACATGATTAGGATTAGCTACCCTTTGCATGTTTATAATCAATTAGTTGATCAGCGACCGTACTGCAATTAGTTGGTGGACCTATAGGATTATTGGGGCTATAATTAGGGCATGACCAAACCATAATTTAGTCTTCCAATCATTCAACCTTTTTGTTCTTTATGCTTTTCTTAAATTTAAATTCTTGCATGACCAAACAAGGGTTAATTTAGGAAAAAGAATATTAATCGCGAATGACCAAACGGATTAATAGTTTTAGTAAAGGGACTGGTAATTAAATAAAATAAAGGAATTCGGGTAGAGTTAGACATGGGGGAATCAAAGCCTGCAAGTGAAACCGTGACCCTAGACCTCTCTCCATTGAATTAATTCTTGCATTTTATTATTGTTATTTATTTCTTTTTTTATTTGTTCCATTACAATTCAAATATTTGTTCGTCTAAATAATAAATAATCTCGATTAGTTTGGTACTTGCTAATTAATCCCTGTGGACACGATAATCTTTTATACTACTTCTGCGGTAGAGTACACTTGCTCTAAGTGTGTTTTTAACGCAACAACAAGTTTTATTTATTTATTGATAAACAAGTGTTACTTATTTTAAAAGTAAAATATCAGTAAAAAAATATAAAAATGGAGAATGTGGTGATGTTAGTTGAGAAGAGACGATAACTGCCATAACCGCAAAACATGAAATAAGGTGTTTTGGTGGGAAGAGACACCAATGAAAACATATGCACAAATCTACGATATCTATTTCTCATAAAAATCAAACATCTCCAACATATAGTAAAGGAAACCCCTAGCGGATAGAATCATAAGCTTACTAGAAATCAACGTTAAAAATCTCATATTTCCTCCAATTCACTAAATTATATAATGTTCCGGATGGGACTTCGCCATGATAGACTTGGGCTAGCTTCAATGGTCCATATCCATGATCCATAGAAAATTTGTGCACTCTGCCATCCAACCTACGGTGGAGAGCAATTTACATCTCATTGCACGATCCATAATCGACCTCAGCTCAAGTGGCTGACAAAGGGATCGAGCCACGTCATTGGCACTATTCCAAAAAAAACACGTTGTCCAATCAATGCATTAGGTATGGATTTATTACATCCTGACACCTTTCTCTGAGCTGACTTGAGCGTCAGAGTGTGCGCAGGTATCACCCCTCTCCCCAAATCAACGCGCCGGAGAACCACATGGAGCAAGTCCAATGTCACGCCTTAGTAGCATCTCGACCTATACCAGAGAAATAAGTTTAAAGCTCTTAAGAGACAAGAGACATGCTACCTTAAAAATGATAGTCGGGAAACCTAGCATTCGTGTAGAACTCAAAAGAGAAGACCCAAACTTCCCCTTTTAGGTTTGACCTTAAGGATTTGATGAAGGGTCAATAACCAGAACATTTGTTAAGGACTCAATATATAGCTAAACATAGTTTAATTTGTTTTTGTTGCAAAAAAAAACTTTAGAACTTACCTCTAACAAAAATGCATTGTGACATCAGATGTCAATATACAATATGAGGTCAAAATAGTTTTGTAAAAGACATAACAACAAAAAAGACATTTAAATGGATGATTTTGTTAAGGTCTCAACTTACAGAAAGTTGGAAATAACTAAAAATAATAGATAGTTGGTCAAATCACTTAATCATCTATTTATTTGTTTATTGACTTTACTTAATAAGCTAATTATCTAATAGTAAAAAAACAAATACTCAATTATCTGTAAACTGAGAACAACTAGTACACACACCTTGTAGAAATAGGAGATTCACGTCATTCTTGAATTGGCATGATGTTATGCCAGAAACTCTATGTTATCGAACCTTCTTATAAAAGAACCAAATTGTAAAACCTTTATTCATAAATTTTTCACCCAACAAATCACCACCATGATTAATAACATGAGGCTTACAATTTGGATCGAGAGTAAAGTCAGAAATAACATTCCTGTGAATAAGGTTATCCCGAGTTCGGAGTCTTTAGGAGGAAACGCCATGCAAAAGCAACAACCTTTGGAGGCACTAGACTCTTCCAATGCTTATATAAAACAAATGACATAGTAAGAACCCTCAATACCAAAACTGGATTGCTATGGAGCAGGATTTTGTAAGTTGATTTAACAAAGTATACACCATCACTAGATGCCTCTAACAACCACTTATCCAGTGATGGGAGAAAAACTATCCGGGATGTCAAACCCAAAAGGTCTAATAGGAGGACTTCTTCTCAAACAAAAGGGTATCCCCCCCAGCTGAGACGCCAATCTCTGCCATTAACCCCATCGCCTTACCACAGGAACAATACAATTGTTTTGGGTGGAGATAGCAAAAAGCCCCAGCAAAACTATATTAAGGGGAGAATCACCCAGCCAAAGATCGTGAGAAAAGTAAACTGTGGCCCCATTGTCGATTCTTAACCTACATATATTCTTCCACCTCATTTTGGAGTAGTCTCGGGGACTTGCAAAATTCAACTCAATATTCCTTGTAATTGCACTTCTATACTTCTTCGTGAGGACTCGAATCAAGAGAGAGTTATCCCCAAGAAGCATCCTCGACCTCCATTTCCAAGATGGGAGGTAGTAAAAAACCGGAGGTCCCTGACCCCTAGACCCCCATCATTTTTTTTGGGTTATAGACTTCCGACCACCTCAGCCACAAGATTTTATTCCCCCCACCAGTCCCACGTACCCCACAAGAAACCTTGTTGGATCTTAATTAACCACCTCCTTCCACAGTTTGACTAACATCTTTAGAAATAATAAATAAGAGATTGGGATAATAGTAATTTTGGCTTCGCCTAAAAGTATCGAGCAACGGCTGCTATGTAGCCATGTAATTCGAGCTTGCACTGATAGGTATGATAACTCTTATTTATAAGAGTTATTTATGAATTCTTAAGCATAAGTCATTGTATAGTCTTAATTAATTAGTTGTTTTATGTTTGTAAATATCATGTTTTGAATAGTGAAGGTTGCATTCCTGAGTTAGTAATCTTTGGCACTTTGGTGCCCTTTGTTGTGCTTTGATTTGGTGTTCTATTGCTTCGGCAACAGTTGCCATAGCAATGCATTCCTGCGCAAGATGAGAGAGAATGCTAGAAACACTGATTTTAACCCATTCCAGCTGCCAAACAAGGACGGGCGCACTACCTAGGATGCCAGCACCGACTCAGAATATTCTACCTTTTTGTTGGGCACAAGTACTTTTTGGCACACATAAGGACAAAGGACGCCTCAAAGTTGGGGTTTCTTGGATCATGTACCCTAGTGCTATATAAGGGCAACCTTCCTCTTCATTTATCATGCTAGGTATGAAACGAGAAAGTTGAGAAATAGCTTTCTAGCATTTTTGTACCGAAGCTACCTCACATTACCAAAGTTAGAAGATCATTGCTGAAAGTGTTGCTGCAGCAACGACGGGAACTAACCATACTTGGAGAATTGCCATCTTGGGAGCTGATTCGTATCTCCCAGCCTCAAATCTTGGAGTCTACCTCGGTTTCTTCATCTTAGTATAATTCCTTCCTTGTATTTCTTAGTTATGATTTTAGCATTTATGTTCAAGTTATTTTTCTTGTGTTGTTCGCTCATTTTGAGCTAAATACTAATAGTTGGAATATTTGGATCTATGTAATGACGTTTTAGTGCATCTAATGAAGTGTGTTTGATGTTTAAGCATTTTATCTTTTGTGAACTTAATATTTTCGTCATAAATTAGGAATGGCCAGATAATTTTAAGTAGCATTTGAAAATTTTGAAAAAGGTCTATAAATAGATCTCAAAAGATAATATGGATAGTTGGTATTAAAGGACACTTTAATACTCCTTGCTTAAACCCAAGACATAGGAGGGCAAAATCCATAAGATGAATACTGTGGGTGCGTAAGTAGCCTAGTGTATACCTATTTAGGGCTTAGACAAAAGCTCTTGTAGCAAAACCCTAGTGAAAATATTTGACGAAATAACAACTGTTGCGACAGCATCTATTGCTGCAGCATTAGTGCACTTAAATGGTTTTGCATAGGGAAAACATTCCAACTCATTCTCAACTCTGATTTTCATAGCCCTTTACTTAAATTGTTATATAAAAAATGCTTTCAAAAACTTGTTTCAATTTATTTTCCCTCACTAATTTACTAACCAAATTAAACACTAATTTGACTTCAATCCTCGTGGGAACGAATCTCTATTTATCATTATACTACTTGTTGGACTGTGTATACTTGCATTTGTTTTCACACAACAAGTTTTTGGTGTCGTTGCGGGGATTAAAGAGTTTAATTCACTGTTTAATTAGTTAGTAATTTAGTGATTTTTGTTTTCTAATTCTATGTTGAGTTCTGTTTTTGTTGCTACAGCATCTGATGCAACAACACTAGTTGCTTGATCAGCGGTCGTACGCGGGTCAAAATAATTATAAAGATATAAAATATAGTACAAGGAAGCTTACATTGGTCGTCTCACAAGGACCTATGAATTAAACACTCCCAGAATCAAGAACGGGAGTAACAATAAAAGGGTGTTTTTTTAGGAAAAGAGTTTGATGTATAACGACGATCCATTGGCTTCAGGTGCGCTTCTTGGATTTCTCATTGGTTCTAAAATAAAGATTCGTGCAAGGATAATTAATTCTTGACTGATCATAAACTAACTAAACAAACATTAATCAGTTCATGCGAATTCGCACTATTTTAAAGCAAGCGTCAAAACAGTGCATTCAATCAATCGTGATAGTGAACACCAGTAACACAATTAACATCATAACTGAATTCTATCACTCCTATAAACAAGTGTCATAGACTCTATCAACTCCTATCGAAACTTGATTAAACAATCGATAAAATAGTTTGAATAATGAAAGTTGCAAAACAGAATCATGATTAAGTGATTAAGCAAAACCGTATCATAAAACGAATCACATAAGCAAATCACATAGTTTGAGTAATTAAGAAAAACACAAACCGAATTTGCAGCAAGAATTACAGAGGTGGAATTGATAGATAAAGTATTAAAACCATAAAAACGAAATAAACATTAAGCACCGAACCTCAAAATCCTTACAAGCAGCACCCTTCACCAATAGATTGATATAGGGCTTAAGCTTCCATGGAGGTTAAGGCACCAAACGTAAATTCAAAGTTGGAATGCGTAAGAGAGTTCAAAGAAGCTGCTAACCAACGTAAATAACTAGGAAAAAACGAAAACCCTAATCCACTCACTAGGTTCTTGGGTAAAAGCCCGATAAAAAATAGTAATTGGCCCATAAACACGTAATTGACAAAACTGCTTTGGTGATTCTCCTCCATCGGACTGGGTTTCGATCTCAAAAGAAGAATTGTAGCTCTGGTTCTTAGCTTTCCAATGCATGCTCGCACGCCTCCATCGGATAACCACAGCCAAAGTTATGGCCGGCAGAGCAGACAGGGGTCAGTATGTAATAAAAACAAGAATTAGTCAGGAAATTGCTATATTGCTCAAATAAGACCCAAAGTCTAGAAACGCGCTAAGAATTAAATATTAGACACATAACACAATCAAGAACACCACGTGAAAAGCTATAAATAGTGCATTAAAATGCACTGATCAAATTCCCCCACACTTAAGCTTTTGCACACCGGGTAAAACACACAAAACAAGACACAGAAACAATACATGAATTTCCAATGAACCCAAAGAATGCAAAGTCATAAGAGAGATTTTTTTCCTAGGCTTCAAGGATAGTAACAATCCAAGATAGCACTTAATTACAATCAAGGAAAACAAGAGGATAGAGCACCAAATAGTGAATCATAAGTGATGAGTCCTCACAGGATATGCATAAGTAATGCTCTCAATCACTCAAGTGTCTAGGCTTGTGTTTACTCTCATATATATACTATGCACATCATTAAGAGTTAGCACTACCATATGCTTGACAAGCTTCTAACATCCACACTTAAGAACACATGCACATAAGACCAAAAAGTCTTTATAAGGTGGGATAATCCTAAGGGGGAACTAGGCTAAAAAGAATCAAAGAGGATAAAGAAGCAATGAAAATCAATTGTAAAGTGAGCATGAGAGTATCCAACTTCAACAATATATGTCTAACTTCTCTGTTTTAATACTTCTTCCCATAACTCTCTACACACAACTTTCAATCTTCTCGATACAAAAATAACAAGATATATACACTTTCCATTTTTTTTCTTTTCTTTTGACTTTTTTTCTTTTATTTTTCATTTTGGGGACTATTTTCCTACACAAATATACTTGCAAAACTTTCCATTGAGAACGCCAGAACTAACCCATGTGAGAACCGCAATTGCAATAATCTGGACACCCCCACACTTATGAATTTGACAATTTTCAATTGAAAGCTCCTTCATCCTATAAGATTGGGTAATTACATTGTTTTTCACTTTTTGGCTTGTAATAAGCTATAAAAACAAAAAATGGGATAAAAATGCTCAAGGGTCTTACCCAAAGGGATAAATTCAGGGTAGGCTTATTTGGCTAGTAGCTAAAAAAAGCATCGAATTGCCTAGATTATTTCAAACATGCATGTCAACAAGTGCTTCAACAAGAATCAAGTCAAGTTCTAGAGTAACTAACAAACATGAGTGAGTCGCACACAAGAACGGAGAGAATGGCAAAAGATTAGTCCATAAGGCCAAAAATTCTCACCAGGGACGCTGACTATGACAAATGATGCAAAATCTAGTGCTCAAATCCAACTTATTAAAGCAAGAGCGTCAAGAAATCAATCAAATCATGTCACAACACCTATGGTCCTTGAATATTAAAATCACCCACAACATATGCAAACTAAGAACTCATGGAAAAACCTACAAAAATAACAAATGTTTTTCTCTTTTTATAGTTAAAAATTAAATACATAAAAATAAAAAGACACCCCCCAACACTTAAATCACAAAGTGTCCTCAATGTAGGCAACAAATATAATTTAAGAATAAGGAAAGAAAACTCCCTCTTGAAGGTGGAGCACTTTAAGCTTGTGGGCTGTTGTTATTTGTGAAAGAAGGCTCTTTTATGGTTAATGCACACATGTTTGGTCACCTTCTTCTTCAACACATCCAGAATAAGGGGATTAATTTGTTGTCGTGTTTTCCATACTTCCTCGGTTTGAATGTCCGCCAAGGTCCATCCAATACCTTTCCTATGCTCACTTAGAATTGGTGATAACTTTTCCTGTTTAGATTCAAGGCTTGCTGAAATAATCACAGGTAAATTTGCACTTCCCTCTAAATATGCACATTTCAAATTTTCAGGGAGTGGTTTGAGCTCTACAACATGTGGTTGCTCAAAGGCAACAACAGCTACATCCACAACATCAGCTATGGAAAGTGTATCGACCTGCAAAGTAATTTCAATCTCAGCACAAGCAGAAAGATTATCAGAACATGTATAATCAACCAAACCATCAAGCAATTCCATTTTACAAAGAGAATGCTCTTCCATGGGGTGTTTTTTAGTCATCACTTTTCTTTGATCTCCTAGCCTATATCTGATTAACTGCGCGCAGTGGTTAATTGCCCAACTATTATCTCCAACTCCTTAAGTCTAGAATCCATTGTTTCTTGGAATTGGAGATTTTGAATAGCCATCAATTTAATGAGATCCTCCAGTGAAGGTTCATAAAAAACAGACATGTTTTAATCAAGTGAATGAGAAATAGAGTTAGAATCAAAGAAGTTATGATAAAATTAAGGCAGAAAACAAAAACCGAATCAAAAGAAGATTATGCAATTTTTTTTGGATTTCTTTTGAAAATGCGAAAAGTTAAAACAATTAAAATGAAAATGTAAAAGAGGTAATTTCGGATTTCTCGGCCTCAGCTCCCTAAAGGGAGTCCTACTCCTTGATTTTTTTCTGATTTACTGACCAATTTTCGGAGTAATCTGACAAGCTTACCAGAAAAATCAAATTTTTAAACCTAACTTGAGCCAGAATTGAACGAAGCCGAAAACGATAGAACCTGCAAAGAAGCAAAACTAAAAAGAAAACAAAGATTAGTGGTTAGTGAGGTTCTTGAAGTTGGAAATCCCTATTTAGAGGTCCTAGGCAACGACGCCAATTTGATCAAAAGTCGTACGCAGGTCAAAATAATTATAAATATATAAAATATAGTACAAGGAAGTTAACGTTGGTCGTCTCACAAGGACCTCTGAATTAATGACTTCCAGAATCAAGAACGAAAGTAACAATAAAAGGGGGGTTTTTAAGGAAAAGAGTTTGATGTGCGACGAAGAAAACCAATTAAAGATAACATTCAATCCATTGGTTTCAGGTGCGCTTCTTGGATTTCTCATTGGTTCAAAAATAAAGATTCGTGCAAGGTTTGACAATTCTTGACTGATCATAAACTAACAAAACAAGCGTTAATCAGTTCATACGAATTCGCACTGTTTTAAAGCAAGCGTCAAAACAGTGTGTTTAATCAATCAACATCATAACTTAATTCTATCAATCCTATAAACAAGCGTCATAGACTCTATCACTTCCTATCCAAACTAGCTTAAACAAGCGATAAAATAGTTTAAATAATGAAAGTTTCAAAACAGAATCATGATTAAGTTATTATGCAAAACCGAATCATAAAACGAATCACATAAGCAAACCACGGATTTTGAGTAATTAAGCAAAACACAAACCGAATTTGCAGCAAGAATTACAGAGATGGAATTGATAGAGAAAGAATTAAAACCATAAAAATGATATAACCATTAAGCATCGAACCTTAAAATCCTTACAAGCAGCACCCTTCACCAATAGACTGATATAGGGCTTAAGTTTCCATGGAGGTTAGGGCACCAAACGTAAATTCTAAGTAGGAATGTGTAAGAGAGTTCAAAGCGGCTACTAACCAGCATAAATAAGTAGGAAAAAATGAAAACCCTAATCAAATAACTAGGTTCATGGATAAAAGTCCGATAAAAAATAGTTATTGGCCCATAAACCCATAATTGACTAAACGGTTTTGGCAATTCGCCTTTATCGGATAACCACAGCCAAAGTTATGGCCGGCAGAGTAGACAGGGGTCGATAAGCAATAAAAACAAGAATTAGTCAGGAAATTGCTATATTGCTCAAATAAGACCCAAAGTCTAGAAAAGCGCTAAGACTTAAATATTAGACACAGAACACAATCAAGAACACCAAGTGAAAAGCTATAAAGAGTGCATTAAAATGCACTGATCACTGCAGCATATGCACAGACAGAACACACCAGAATTCAATTGGATCCAGAGATAGAAAGACTGTTCAGAAGGTTGCGAAGGATAAATAGTAATCCAGGACTTATTGAATTGGGCAAAGATGTTGTCATAGCTTATGTACATGAATCTCATATTGCATCACCTCAAGGTTCGCAACACAATGATGGAACTGAAATGGAGCAACCAAATGGGAAACCATATCAGGAAGAGGTAAGAAATCATATAGTCATAGGCATGGCTAATGACAAGGACAGACCTATGAGAGACTATGCTGTTTTTGAACCTCAAACTATCCAAACTAGCATAGTAAGGCCTGAACTTGCCATAAATCATTTTGAATTGAAGCCTATGATGTTTCAAATGCTTCAAACAGTTGGTCAATTTGGTGGAGGACCTACAAAGGATCCCTACTTGCATTTAAAACAGTTTGTAGAAGTTTGTTGTAATTTCATACTCCCTAGTGTTTCTGATGATGCTTTTAACCTCAAATTGTTTCCATATTCCTAGAAGGATAGAGCTAAGGCTTCGTTAAATTCCTTAGAGCCTAAATCTATCACTACTTGGAATGAAATGGCTGAAAATTGCAGGATGAGAACTGAAATTACCTCTTTTAAATAAACTGAATTTGAAACACTGTTTGAGGCGTGGGAAAGATTTAAAGATTTGCTGAGAAAATTTCCACACAATGGGTTACCTGTGGTTGTTCAACTGGAAACTTTTTACAATGGGTTGGAGCTCAGACTAGGCTTATGCTTGATGCATCTTCTAGTGGAGTTCTGCTTAATGGTTCATACACTGATGCTTATAATCTCATTGAGACAATTGCTGCCAATAGTTATCAATGGTCTACAGCCAGGGTGAGTGCTCAAAAGAAAGTGGCTAGGATGCATGAAGTGAATGAAGTCACTGCTCTAGCTGCTCAAGTAGCATCCCTTACCAATATGATCAAAAATTTAAGTACACCTAGTGCTGCAGCAACTGATGCTGCTGCAACAGAAGCTAAACCAGAAGCAAAAGTTGCAGTAGTTGAACAAGCTCCAGCAGGTTCTACCAGTTGTGTATACTGTGGAGGAGGCCACCTATATGACGAATGCCCAGCAAACCCTATATCAGTCAACTATGTTGGATACAACAGAAATCATAACCCTTATTCAAATACCTACCACTACAAAAAAAACGTTATTTGCGACGGAAATTAGCGACAGAATATTATTCCCTCACTAAAACTGACTTTAGCGACGGAATTTGCGAAGGAATAAGGGTCTTCGGTTTTTTAAAAATTAGCGACGGAAGTTAGTGCATTAGCGACAGAACAGTCCGTCGCTAATTGTTTGGAGGGAAAATGAATCTGAACAACACGGAAACCGAAGCGACTAGCGACGGAAATACTGGTCCCTCGCTAATGTTTTTGACCGTTCCACCTTGGTTAGCGTGAAGGGATTAGCGACGGAATAGTCCCTCGCAAAATTCCGTCACGAGCCCAACCCCACCACATCCTTTCCAGCACCACCACCCCACGACCACCGCACCACCGCCACCACACCACCGCTCACCCGTCGCTCCTCTCTCTCTCTCCTAAGCGACGTCGCTCTCTCTCCTCTCTCTCTCTCTCCTACGCGAACACTTCTCTCACCGGAGCTCTCTGTTTTCGCCACCACCGGAGCTCGCCCTCCTCACCACCACCGGAGCTCGCCCTCCTCACCACCGGAGCTCTACTTTGGAGGTTTTTTTTACAGATTTTAATTTTTTTTTACCAACAGATTTTATTTGATATTGTTTTTTTTACGATTTGTAAAATTAACTTTGTGATATTGTTGTTTGGTAATTTTAGTGAATTTAGTTTTGTGATATTGTAAAATTAATTTTTGATATTGTTTTAGTGAAATTGTGTTTAGGATTAGAAATTGAAATTGGGTAGAAATTGAAATTGTGTTTTAGGTTTTAGGATTAAGTTTAGGATTTATAGAAATTGTGTAGGATAAAAATTGTTTGTTGAAATTGAAGAAGTTGTTTTATTGAAATTGAAATTAATAGTGAATTGATTTATGTTTTTTGCTTGAAATTGAAATTAATAGTTGAAATTGAAGTTTGATATTGAAGTTGTTGTTGAAATTAATAGTTGAAATTGAAGTTAGTTATTGAAATTGAAGTTGAAATGGTTTAGGATTGAAATTGTTGGTGTTTGAAGTCTCACAACCGCACCAGAGTGCGCACCGTCACCGAACCACGTACCGCACCGGACCTCAATCTCATAACGGTTAGTTTCCAAAATAAATTAATTGTTGTTTTCATGAACCCTAGGTTAGATGACTGTGTGTTGTTGATGGAAAAGGGTGAGGTGATGCCGTCCCTCACCCCCATATTTTGCTGGAAATCATCTCCATTGAGATAGTTGCGAGGCGATACTAACAACAGTAAGGTTGGGAGTTATACAAAATAACTTCCTTCACTACTTGGATGGAAAAGGGTTTTGTGCTGTCCTTGACCCCCATACTCGGCTCGGAATCATCTCCACTGAGATCATATCGATGCCACTAACTTGATAGATTATTGGGAATGTTAACACGTTTTTTTAAATGTGTGTAGATGAATTTGTATGAATTTAATCGTGAACGGGTGTATGATCGGTTATATCCGAGAAGAGAGGGTTTGAAGGAATCTTTTGTAATTGGGGTTGAACAGTTTCTTGTGGTAGCGTGGCGACATGAATTGGCTAAACGGGAAAAGGGGGTTAGATGTCCATGCTTAAAATGCGATGGTGTACCTATTAGGACCGATAATGAAATCAGGGAGCACTTGCATCAATGGGGGTTTAGGCCTAATTATTGGATTTGGGTGGACCATGGAGAACAACGACGTCAAAATTTTGAGGTAGGGGCTTCAAGCAGTTCTGGTTTTGGTGTTCCACGTAATGCAATTTTTGAGTCGATGGAAAACATGATTTGTGATGGTCTCAGGGTGAATGTGCCATTTGATGAGCCTCAATATGACGATCATGATGAACTTCCAAATGAAGAAGCACAAAAATTTTATAATTTGTTAAGAGATTCAAACAAACCGTTGTTTGAAGGCTTGCCACAGTCAAAATTATCTATGTGTGTGAAACTTTTAGCTCTCAAGTCCATGAGTAATATTTTTGAGGTGGGTTTAGACTATGTGACTGAAATGATGTTGGAAGCGACACCTAATAAGGATAATTTGCCAAAAAGTTATTATGAAGCAAAGAAGTTAGTTTCGAAGCTGGGATTGAAATTTAAGAAGATTGATTGTTGTGAGAAAGGGCGCATGTTGTTTTACAACAACGAATTTGGTAAAAATTATGGTGAGCTACTTGAATGCAAATTCTGTGGAAAGCCAAGGTATCATGATCGTAAAGGGGCAAAACGTAATTATAAACCTATCCCTGTAAAGTCGATGTTCTATTTGCCTAAGTTAAACTATTTTAAGAACATGCAGCAAAATCAGCAGCAAGATGAGGAGGAAGATGAGGAGGAAGATGATGAGCAAGATGAGGAGCAAGCTGAGGAGTCTGATGGTGGCAGCTTTTAGTGTTGTTGATTAACGTTTTTGTTATAACATTTCAGATTAAGTGTTGTGGATTAAAATTTCATTCTCGTAATTTTTATTTATTGAAGTGTTGTTGATTAACGTTTTTGTTATAACATTTCAAATTTAAACTGTTTTATATAGTTTAGATTTTATTATTTATTATTAAAATAAACAGGTATAAAAGCAGATTAATAAAAAAAATACAATCAGATGGTCTTTAGCGAGGGAATTAGCGAGGGAAATTGGACGCGTGGCTAGGCGTGAGCAAGGGAATTAGCGAGGGAAAGGGGACGCGCGGCTAGGCGTTAGCGAGGGAATTAGCCAGGGAAAGTGGACGCGTGGCTAGGGATTAGCGAGGGAATTAGCCAGGGAAAGTGGACGCGTGGCTAGGCATTAGCGAGGGAATTAGCGAGGGAACGTGGACGCGTGGCTGTCTGAATTTTCCCACGTGGCTGCCATTAGCGAGGGAATTAGCGACGGAATGTACTGTCGCTAATTAGCGACAGATTAAGATTCCCTCGCTAATCCCATTAGCGAGGAGCATTTTAGCGACGCATGTAACACACCCTTCTAATAACCTTACTATTTAATAAAATCAGAGTTTCTTTTTTTTTAAAACAATATAAGAGAGCGCTACATTTACTCCATTAAATCAAACAACATTCCAATCGCATAGTTCGACTAAAAGCCACAAGATACATAGCACCAAAAAAAAATACCTGTTTAGTTCGCATCAACTAAATACAGTCACTACCACAGCGGAATAATAATAAGTTCGTAAGACAAGTCCAATACATCACCAATAACAGTCTAACGGTATAAATAAAATAACACTTAAGCATAAGACGCCCCCCCCCCCCCCGGTGCTACGTATCAGAGCATGACACTCCCTACCAGACGAAGGCATAAGGGTAACCTTCACTCGCTATTACCTGCACGTTGCTGACATGAGAAGCAACATAAGAGCAGTAGGGTGAGTCTCTTTACATAATTAATAACGTATGGAATAAGCACTGCATAGGAAAAGTAACAAGGCACACCGATTCACAACAATGGCAGCAACCACATTAAAATTACAAAATCCAAACAACATTACAAAATGTATGGTTATGCATGAAATGCAACCCAAACTCCATGGGCACATGCATGTCGGATCCGTCACCAAATACAAGCCTTGAGGGCACTCACCAATTGTAGTTAGGCCGAAGCCTCTGCTCACCGATAATGCACATGGTTCATGAGACGCCATGACAATGCACCACAACACACCACACAATTCACCAATTCACCATTTAATCAACTCACCATAAACTAACCAAATAACTCACCAATAAACTCACCAAATAAACTCACCAATAAACTCACCAAATAAACTCACCAATAAACTCACCAAATAAACTCACCAAATAAACTCACCAATTAAACTCCCCAAATAAATCAGTACCAATTTAATTAAACCGTTTTAGGACACTGACACGGAATAGGAGAAAGTGAATAAAAATTGCAATTAGACACCTTGAACAACTTCAGTCCAGAACCATCAGGAAAATAATCCATTTTTGCATAAAACCAGAACTTTTGGATAGACACCAAAATTAGCTTCGAAACACATTTTGAACCGTCAAATTTGGATAACCGAGTCAAAAGTTATGATTGAAACAAAATCGGGAAAATACTTAGACATTCTGGAACTGGCGCCCAGGCGCTGGGCGCCCAGGAGCAGCAACACTGGACTGGCGCAACTGGCGCAGGGGAACATGGCGCCCATGCACTAGGCGCCTAAGGCCAACACGGAAAACAGCTCATTTGACTCCAAAATTAATTTTGCACGAGGCATTTACTCAGAGTATGGGAACCCAACAAAAATTTTGGCAAAATGTGACACGTACCATTGGCGCCCATGGACTAGGTGCCTAAGGCCAGCATAGGGAACAACTCATTTTACTCCAAAATTTATTTTACACGAGCCATTTATTCAGTGTATGAAAACCCAAAAGGAATTTTGAGAAAATATGCAACACAACAGTGGCGCCCATGGCCAAGGCGCCTAGCACCAAAACTGGGAACACAGAGAGACAGACGCAGGAAAAACTGGCGCAGAGCACACAGCGCCCATGCACTAGGCGCCTAAGGCCAACATGGGATACAACTCTTTTGACGGTCAAAATCTTTTTACACGAGCCATTTAACTTGGACATGAAAACCAAAAGCCAAAATTGGCAAAACAATCACCAGAAAGTTGGGGCCTTTGGCGCCCATGGCACAAGGCGCCTAGGTGCAGAATTTTCCAGCAACACACACACACACACACACCTAGGGCGCCTAAGGCACCAACACTTTTTGAGTTCCTCTCAACAAAAAATCACCAAATTTAATCACCAATACCAAATACTCATATGAATAGTAGCCATCACATTTTTCACCAAAATTATTCAGTCAAAACCATAAACACCTAGCATGCATCATTCGCTTTGCACTCCACTCAACACCAATCAAACATGTCTTTGCACAAATAAATTTCAGCATAGCAACAACATCAAAACATACAAATCATTCATGGAAAGTCAATCTAGAACCTAACCCTAGACAATACTCATCACATAAGCTATTAAGAATGGAAAGAAGAACCCCCTAACCTCTTAGAAGTGAAGAACTCGCAAGGCACCCTAGAATTCACCAACACCACCAACGCTCCAAGCTCTCCTCCTTCCTTAGGCTCCACGCGAAAGACCCTCCTCCTTTGCCCTAGCACCGCCGCGCCCCTTCTTTCTCACTCTCCTCTCCGTAAGTTTCTTTCCTATTCTCTTCTCTCCTATCTTCGAATCCTTTTTTTTCTTTTGCACAAATGAGACACTTGTCTCAAACCCTTGCTAAATTCGCCTAGGCCTAAGTCAATGGGCTTGGGCTTGGGCCAATCCTAACATTCCGGAATTACCATCACCACTCCCTTCAAAATAAATAAAAATAACACATTAATAAATTAATATAACAATAATAATGCAACACTTAAATAATTTAATCAAATAATTATTTAAATTATTTTGGGTGTTACAACTCTCCCCCACTTAGAAAATTTCGTCCTCGAAATCCTTACCTGATTCAAACAACTCCGGATATGCTTCCTTCATCTTACTCTCCAATTCCCAAGTCATGCTTTCGCCAGCAGCTCCTAACCAAACTACTTTCACCAAAGAAATCTCCTTCCCTCTCAGAACCTTCACTTCTCTATCTTCAATTCTAACAGGCCTTGTCTCCACAGTGAGGTTCTCCCTCACCTCCACATCGTCCATTTGAACCACATGAGACGGGTCAGGAACATATTTCCGCAACTGGGACACATGGAATACGTCATGCAAGTTCGAAAGGTTAGGTGGCAAAGCCACCCGATAAGCAACTTTCCCAACCCTCTCCAGAATTTGATATGGACCAATAAAGCGAGGAGTTAACTTCTTAGACTTTAAGGCACGACCAACACCAGTCACCGGCGTGACTCTCAGAAACACATGATCACCGGCCTGAAACTCCAAATCCTTCCTTCTCTTATCATGGTAGCTCTTTTGTCGACTCTGCGACGCTTTCATCTTCTCACGGATTAATTTTACCTTCTCGGTTGTTTCTCGCACAATCTCAGGCCCCAACACTGCACTCTCTCCTGATTCATACCAACATAACGGAGTCCTACATCTCCGACCATACAACGCCTCAAACGGTGCCATTCCAATACTAGAATGATGACTATTATTATAGGTGAACTCAATCAATGGAAGATGAGAATCCCACGAACCTCCTTGCTCAAGAACACATGCCCTCAACAAGTCCTCTAACGACTGAATAGTCCTCTCCGTCTGACCATCTGTCTGCGGATGATAAGCAGAGCTCAACCTCAACTTAGAACCCAAAGCTTCTTGCAAACTTTTCCAAAATTCAGAAGTGAATCTTGGATCTCTATCAGATACAATACTAAGCGGAACGCCATGCAACTTCACAATTGTCTTGATGTAGATCTCTGCCAACTTTTGAACTGGATAAGTGATATTAATTGGTAAGAAGTGAGCAGACTTCGTCAACCTATCCACAACCACCCATATAGCATCAAATCCTCTCACGGTATTTGGCAAGCCAGTCACAAAATCCATGGAAATGCTATCCCATTTCCATTCCGGAACTTCTAATGGTTGCATCATCCCCGCGGGCTTCTGATGCTCAATCTTAGACTTCTGACAAGTCAGACAAGAATACACAAACTGTGCCACATCCTTCTTCATACCAGGCCACCAGAACAACTTCTTCAAATCTTGGTACATTTTCGTAGCCCCTGGATGGATACTCAACTTGCTCCTATGGCTCTCCTCAAGAATCATTCTCTTCATCTCAACATCATCAGGAATGCAGATCCTATCCCTGAATCTCAATACACCTTGGGAATCTAACTTGAAATCCCCATTCACAGCTTGATCATTCGCAACTAACAAGTCCACCAACTTTACATCTGACTTTTGGGCTTCTCGAATACTAACCAAGAATTCATTGCCAATCTTCAACATTCCCAATCTGACACTCTGCGGTGTCACTTCACAAACCAGGCTCATATCCCGGAACTACTCAATCAGCTCTAATTCTTTCACCATCATAGCCGACATATGCAAGGTCTTCCGACATAAAGCATCAGCCACGACATTAGCTTTGCCGGGGTGATAGTTCAAGCCGAAATCATAGTCCTTCAGCAATTCTAACCAACGTCTCTGTCTCATATTTAGCTCCTTCTGATCAAACAAGTATTTCAAACTCTTATGGTCACTAAACACCTCAAATCTAGTACCATACAGATAGTGCCTCCAAATCTTCAGCACAAACACAATTGCAGCTAGCTCCAAATCATGAGTAGGGTAGTTCTTCTCATGGGTCCTCAACTGTCTAGACGCATAAGCTACTACCTTACCTTGTTGCATCAACACACCTCCCAAACCCATCTTGGAAGCATCACAATACACCACAAACGGTTGATCCGGAACAGGCAAAGTCAAAACGGGCGATATTGTCAACCTCTTCTTCAACTCATTGAAGCTCTCCTCACAGCGAGCATCCCACACAAATGCTTTTCCTTTACACGTCAATTGAGTCAACGGAAGGGCTAACTTCGAGAAACCTTCAATAAACCTCCTGTAATAACCAGCTAATCCCAAGAAGCTTCTAATCTCTGTAACTGACTTCGGGCTCTCCCATTGCAACACAACATCAACCTTGGCTGGATCCACCGCTATACCATTACCAGAGATAATATGACCAAGGAAACCTACCTCATTCAGCCAGAACTCACACTTAGACAACTTCGCATACAATTTCTTTTCTTTCAACACTTCTAGCACTAACCTCAAATGTTCTGCGTGCTCCTCTTCCGTCTTAGAATACACTAGAATGTCGTCAATAAACACAACTACAAACCGATCCAAGTAACTATGGAAGGTACGATTCATGTACTCCATAAATACTCTCGGCGCATTGGTAACACCAAACGGCATCACAGAATACTCATAGTGCCCATATCTCGTTCTGAAAGCTGTCTTCTGAATGTCTTCATCCTTTACCTTGATCTGGTGATAACCCGACCTCAAATCGATTTTGCTAAACACTTTAGCACCTACCAATTGGTCCATCAAATCATCAATTCTCGGGAGCGGATACCTGTTCTTTATTGTCACCTTGTTCAATTGCCTATAATCGACACAAAGTCTCATACTCCCATCCTTCTTTTTCACCAACAATACCGGAGCACCCCATGGTGACACACTTGGCCTTACAAATTTCTTCTCAAGTAGATCTTCTAGTTGCTTTTTCAATTCAGACAACTCTGAGGCTGACATTCGGTACGGTGCCATAGACACAGGCCTAGTACCAGGTATAAGATCAAAAGCAAACTCAACCTCCCTCTCTGGCGGGACACTTGGAATTTCATCCGGGAACACTTCAGGAAACTCACACACTACTTGTAACCCTTCAATTATTGCCTGATTCTCAGCAGACAATGACGCCATCAAAGCAAACAAATGAACTCCCTCTTTCATTACCTTATGCAATAGACCAGCAGGCAACAAAACGGATTCTTCTTCTTCGGGAGGAAGGAAACTCACAGATTTACGAAAACAATTAATATGCACATTGTAACACCCAAAATAATTTAATTAATTATTTGATTAAATTACTTAAGTGTTGCATTATTATTGTTATATTAATTTATTAATGTGTTATTTTTATTTAATTTGAAGGGAGTGGTGATGGTAATTTCGGAATGTTAGGATTGGCCCAAGCCCAATCCCATTGACTTAGGCCTAGGCGAATTTTAGCAAGGGTTTGAGACAAGTGTCTCATTTGTGCAAAAGAAAGAAAAGGATTCGAAGAAAGGAGAGAAGAGAAGAAGAAAGAAACTTACGAAGAGGAGAGTGAGAAAGAAGGGGCGCGGCGGTGCTAGCAAAGGAGGAGGGTCTTTCGCGTGGAGCCTAAGGAAGGAGGAGAGCTTGGATCGTTGGTGGTGTTGGTGAATTCTAGGGTGCCTTGCGAGTTCTTCACTTCTAAGAGGTTAGGGGGTTCTTCTTTCCATTCTTAATAGCTTAGGTGATGAGTATTGTCTAGGGTTAGGTTCTAGAGTGATTTTCCATGAATGATTTGTATGTTTTGATGTTGTTGCTATGCTGAAATTCGTATGTGTTGGAAATATGTTTGTTTTGGTGTTGAATTGTACACAATAGGAATTGCGCATGCCCATTGTTTGGTATTATGATTGAATGAATTCTTGGTGAAAAACGTGATGGTTAGCATTCATATTGATAATAGGTGTTGGGGATTTAATTTGGTATTTTTATGTTGAGAGGAACTCAAAAATTGATGGAGCCTTAGGCGCCCTAGGTGTGTGTGTGTGTGTTGCTGGAAAATTCTGCACCTAGGCGCCTTGTGCCATGGGCGCCAAGGGCCCCAACTTTTTGGTGATTGTTTTGCCAATTTTGGCTTTTGGTTTTCATGTCCAAGTTAAATGGCTCGTGCAAAATGATTTTTAGCGTCAAATGTGCTGTATCCCATGTTTTACCAAGGCGCCCTATGCATGGACGCCGTGTCCCCTGCGCCAATTTTGGGTGTTTCTGCGCCAATTCTGTGTCTGGGCGCTAGGCGCCCTGCGCCAGTTTTTCCTGCGCCTGTCTCACTGTGTTCCCAGTTTTGGTGCTAGGCGCCTTGGCCATGGGCGCCAAGGGCGCCACTGTTGTGTTGCATATTTTCTCAAAATTCTTTTTGGGTTCTCATACACTGAATAAATGGCTTGTGTAAAATAATTTTTGGAGTCAAAGGAGTTGTTCCCTGTCCTGGCCTTAGGCGCCTAGTCCATGGGCGCCAATGATGCGTGTCACATTTTGCCAAAATTTTTGCTGGGTTCCCATACTCTGAGTAAATGTCTCGTGCAAAATTAATTTTGGAGTCAAATGAGCTGTTTTCCGTGTTGGCCTTAGGCGCCAAGTGCATGGGCGCCATGTTCCCCTGCGCCAGTTCCTGCTCCAGTTGCGCCAGCCCAGTGTTGCTGCTCCTGGGCGCCCAGCGCCTATGCGCCAGTTTCAGAATGTCTAAGTGTTTTCCCGATTTTGTTTTAATCATAACTTTTGACTCGGTTATCCAAATTTAACGAATCAAAATGCGTTTTGAAGCTAATTCCGATGTCTTCTTAAATATTCTGGTCTTAGGCAAAAATGGATTATTTTCCTGATGGTTCTAGACTGAAGTTGTTCAAGGTGTCTAATTGCAATTTTTATTCACTTTCTCCTATTCCGTGTCAATGTCCTAAAACGGTTTAATTACAATGGTACTGATTTATTTGGGGAATTTATTGGTGAGTTTTATTGGTGAGTTTATTTGGTGAGTTTTGTTGGTGAGTCTATTTGGTGAGTTATCTGGTGAGTTTATTGGTGAGTTTATTTGGTGAATTTTGTGGTGTGTTGTGGTGTCTTGTCATGGCGTCTCATGAACCATGTGCATTATCAGTGAGCAGAGGCTTCGGCCTAATTTTAATTGGTGAGCAGAGGCTTCGGCCTAATTGTATTTTGTGACGGATCCAACATGCATGTGCCCGTGGCGTTTGGGTTGCATTTCATGCATAACCACACATTTTGTAATGTTGTTTGGAATTGTAATTTTGATGTGGTTGCTACCATTGTTGTGAATCGGTGTGCCTAGTTACTTTTCCTATGCAGTGCTTATTCCATATGTTATTAATTATGTATAGAGACTCACCCTTCTGCTTTTATGTTGCTTCCCATGTCGGCAACGTGCAGGTAATAGCGAGTGAAGGTTACCCTTATGCCTTCGTCTGGTAGGGAGTGTCATGCTCTGATACGTAGCACCGGGGGGGCGTCTTATGCTTATGTGTTATTTTATTTATACTGTTAGACTGTTATTGGTGATGTATTGGATTTGTTCTCGAACTTATTATTATTCCGCTGTGGTAGTTACTGTATTTAGTTGATGCGAACTAAACAGGTATTTTATGGTGCTATGTATCTTGTGGCTTTTAGCCGAACTATGCGATTTGAAGTTGTTGATTTAATGAAGAAAATGTAGCCCTCTCTTATATTGTTTTTCAAAAAAAAAAAAAAAGAAACTCTGATTTTATTATATAGTAAGGTTATTAGAAGGGGGTGTTACATTAGTGGTATCAAAGCAGTTCGGTCTGTCCGGCCAAGTTGTCCTGTCATAGTGTCCTATGACAAATAAGAATTGTTAGATTAGTTCTAAATTTCTGTTTGTGCTGCAGTGATAAATTGAAATGGCTGGGAGAAACGATGCTGCTCTTGCTGCTGCTCTGCAGGCTATGGCTCAGGCTGTTGGGAACCAGGAAAATGGTGCTGAAAATGCTGGGACTCGCAGTTTAGCCACGTTCCAGAGGGAGAATCCACCCCTTTTTAAGGGCAAGTATAATCCAGATGGTGCTCTAGCATGGCTGAAAGAGATTGAAAGGATATTTCGTGTCATGGATTGTAATGATGCGCAGAAGGTCAGGTATGGTACCCATACGCTGGCAGAAGAAGCTGATGATTGGTGGATGGAGGTTAGGCAGAGGTTAGAAACTGCTAATGAGGAGATAACTTGGGCTGTTTTCCCTAGAGAGTTCTTACGGAAGTATTTTGCAGAAGATGTGAGGGGAAAGAAAGAAATAGAGTTCCTTGAGCTAAAGCAAGGAAATATGTCAGTGACAGAGTATGCTGCCAAGTTCACTGAATTGGCTAAGTTTTACCCCCATTATGCTGATGCTGATTCTGAATTCTCAAAGTGTATTAAGTTTGAGAATGGGCTCAGGGCTGATATAAAGAAAGCTATAGGGTACCATAAGATTCGGGTATTCGCTGATTTAATCGACAGTTGCAGGATATTCGAAGAGGATAGTAATGCTCACTCCAAGGTCATGAGAGATCAGAGGGGTAAATTTCAGAACCGGGGTAAGCCATATGAGGTTCCGGCTGGTAAGGGTAAGCAGAGGTATGCTGATAGTAAGAAACCAAGTGGGGGAGATGCCCCTGCGAAGGTTGTGTGCTAAAGGTGTGGCAAGCCCGGCCATAAGAGTTTTGACTGCTCGGATAATAAATGTTTCAAGTGCGGTAAAGAAGGTCATGTAGCTGCCAAATGTGAGAAAAAGGATGTGGTATGCTACAACTGTGGGGAAGTAGGTCATATTAGTACCAAGTGTACTAAGCCGAAGAAAGAGAAGTTCAGTGGAAAAGTGTTTGCTCTCGCAGGATCAGAGGATACTAATGAGATTAGAGGTACATGTTTTATTAATGGTATTCCTTTGATTGCTATTATTGATACCGGTGCTACGCATTCATTTATTGCTGCTTTATGTGCTAAGAAATTGGACCTTGCTTTGTCTTCTATGATGAGGGAGATGGTTATCGACACTCCAGCTAAGGGTTCAGTAACTACCTCTCTTGTGTGTGCTAAATGCCCTCTGTCAATCTTCGGCAGAGATTTCCTTGTTGACCTTATTTGTTTACCGTTGGGAGGGTTGGATGTCATTCTTGGTATGGACTGGTTAGTAGTTAACCATGTGCATATTAATTGTTTTCGTAAATCTGTGAGTTTCCTTCCTCCCGAAGAAGAAGAATCTGATTTGTTGCCTGCTGGTCAACTGCATAAGGTAATGAAAGAGGGAGTTCATCTGTTTGCTTTGATGGCGTCATTGTCTGCTGAGAATCAGGCGATCATTGAAGGGGTACAAGTAGTGTGTGAGTTTCCTGAAGTGTTCCCGGATGAAATTCCAAGTGTTCCGCCAGAGAGGGAGGTTGAGTTTGCTATTGATCTTATACCTGGTACTAGTCCTGTGTCTATGGCACAGTACCGGATGTCAGCCTCAGAGTTGTCTGAATTGAAAAAGCAACTAGAAGATCTACTTGAGAAGAAATTTGTAAGGCCAAGTGTGTCACCGTGGGGTGCTCCGGTATTGTTGGTAAAAAAGAAGGATGGGAGTATGAGACTTTGTGTCGATTATAGGCAATTGAACAAGGTGACAATAATGAACAGGTATCCGCTCCCCAGAATTGATGATTTGATGGACCGGTTGGTGGGTGCTAAAGTGTTTAGCAAAATCGATTTGAGGTCGGGTTATCACCAGATCAAGGTAAGGGATGAAGACATTCAGAAGACAGCTTTCAGAACGAGATATGGGCACTATGAGTATTCTGTGATGCCGTTTGGTGTTACCAACGCGCCGGGAGTGTTTATGGAGTACATGAATCGTACCTTCCATAGTTACTTGGATCGGTTTGTAGTTGTGTTTATTGACGACATTTTGGTGTATTCTAAGACGGAAGAGGAGCACGCAGAACATTTGAGATTAGTGCTAGAAGTGTTGAAAGAAAAGAAATTGTATGCGAAGTTGTCTAAGTGTGAGTTCTGGCTGAATGAAGTGGGTTTCCTTGGTCATATTATCTCTGGTAACGGTATAGCGGTGGATCCAGCCAAGGTTGATGCTGTGTTGCAATGGGAGAGCCCGAGGTCAGTTACTGAGATTAGAAGCTTCTTGGGGTTAGCTGGTCATTACAGGAGGTTTATTGAAGGTTTCTCGAAATTGGCCCTTCCGTTAACTCAATTGACGTGTAAGGGAAAAGCATTTGTATGGGATGCTCGCTGTGAGGAGAGCTTCAATGAGTTGAAGAAGAGGTTGACAACATCGCCCGTTTTGACTTTGCCTGTTCCGGATCAACCGTTTGTGGTGTATTGTGATGCTTCCAAGATGGGTTTGGGAGGTGTGTTGATGCAAGAAGGTAAGGTAGTAGCTTATGCGTCTAGACAGTTGAGGACCCATGAGAAGAACTACCCTACTCATGATTTGGAGCTAGCTGCAATTGTGTTTGTGCTGAAAATTTGGAGGCACTATCTGTGTGGTACTAGATTTGAAGTGTTTAGTGACCATAAGAGCTTGAAATACTTGTTTGATCAGAAGGAGATGAATATGAGACAGAGACGTTGGTTAGAATTGCTGAAGGATTATGATTTCGGCTTGAACTATCACCCCGGCAAAGCTAATGTCGTGGCTGATGCTTTATGTCGGAAGACCTTGCATGTGTCGGCTATGATGGTGAAAGAATTAGAGCTGATTGAGCAGTTCCGGGATATGAGTCTGGTTTGTGAAGTGACACCGCAGAGTGTCAGATTGGGAATGTTGAAGATTGGCAATGAATTTTTTGTTAGTATTCGAGAAGCCCAAAAGTCAGATGTAAAGTTGGTGGACTTGTTAGTTGTGAATGATCAAGCTGTGAATGGGGATTTCAAGTTAGATTCCCAAGGTGTATTGAGATTCAGGGATAGGATCTGTATTCCTGATGATGTTGAGATGAAGAGAATGATTCTTGAGGAGAGCCATAGGAGCAAGTTGAGTATCCATCCAGGGGCTACGAAATTGTACCAAGATTTGAAGAAGTTGTTCTGGTGGCCTAGTATGAAGAAGGATGTGGCACAGTTTGTGTATTCTTGTCTGACTTGTCAGAAGTCTAAGATTGAGCATCAGAAGCCAGCGGGGTTGATGCAACCATTAGAAGTTCCGGAATGGAAATGGGATAGCATTTCCATGGATTTTGTGACTAGCTTGCCAAATACCGTGAGAGGGTTTGATGCTATATGGGTGGTTGTGGACAGGTTGACAAAGTCTGCTCACTTCTTACCGATTAATATCACTTATCCAGTTCCAAAGTTGGCAGAGATCTACATCAAGACAATTGTGAAGTTGCATGGCGTTCCGCTTAGTATTGTATCGGATAGAGATCCAAGATTCACTTCGGAATTTTGGAAAAGTTTGCAAGAAGCTTTGGGTTCTAAGTTGAGGTTGAGCTCCGCTTATCATCCGCAGACAGATGGTCAGACGGAGAGGACTATTCAGTCGTTAGAGGACTTGTTGAGGGCATGTGTTCTAGAGCAAGGAGGTTCGTGGGATTCTCATCTTCCATTGATTGAGTTCACCTATAATAATAGTCATCATTCTAGTATTGGAATGGCACCGTTTGAGGCGTTGTATGGTCGGAGATGTAGGACTCCGTTATGTTGGTATGAATCAGGAGAGAGTGCAGTGTTGGGGCCTGAGATTGTGCGAGAAACAATCGAGAAGGTAAAATTAATCCGTGAGAAGATGAAAGCGTCGCAGAGTCGACAAAAGAGCTATCATGATAAGAGAAGGAAGGATTTGGAGTTTCAGGCCGGTGATCATGTGTTTCTGAGAGTCACGCCGGTGACTGGTGTTGGTCGTGCCTTAAAGTCTAAGAAGTTAACTCCTCGCTTTATTGGTCCGTATCAAATTCTGGAGAGGGTTGGGAAAGTTGCTTATCGGGTGGCTTTGCCACCTAACCTTTCGAACTTCCATGTGTCCCAGTTGCGGAAATATGTTCCTGACTGTTGCACCCCGAAAAATCCCCGGCTTTGGGTTTCTCAATGTACAACGTGGAATAATTTTGGAGCCGCCACCAATATTTTAATTTTAAGACCAAAACATTGAAAAAAGGTCTTTTGGGCAAGGCGGATGGTCTTTCGAAAACTAGAGATATAGGTTCGGGGGTCGATTACGCGCGAGGAAGGTGTTAGCACCGCGCACGTCCTTTCTACCGAAAGGGAACCTCTAATTAAATGTGTGGTTTTAACGTTTGATTTGAAAAATACCTAGATTTGCCTATTTATTTCTTGTTTGAAGACGAATGAGAAAACTTACTGGAAATTTTATTTTTGGTGAGAAAGGGGGGGAAAAAAGGTTTTTAGAAAAAAGTGCTTGACGGGACATGGCCCGCTCCTACGTATCTCCCGGTGCGATGGAGAATTCAAAGCTACGTAGTTCTTGGTTCTTTTTTTTTTAAAGTTTTTGTTTTTTATCTTTTTTAGTGAGTTTTTTGAAATAGGACGAGCATTAGCAAATGATTAAACTAGCAGAGGCTATGATGAATCACTGCTAAATGCTCAAAAAGAGTTGTACCGCCAGTCAAACGAACAAAGGTTCTGATGGACTATTGATAACAACTTGTTTTTATTATCTTTTTGAAAGTGATTTTCGAAAAAGATTGATTCGCACGATGATCAAACTAACAAAGGTTATGATGGATCATCGTTTATTATTTTTAGGAGAAAAGGACATTGTCACTAATAGCTAAACGAACAGAGGCTCTGATGAGCTACTAGCAACAATGGGTTTAAAAATGATTCTTTTTGTTTGTTTTTATGAAAATAATTTGTTTATGGGGATGAAAAGAATTTTTATTTGTTGCGCTTGACGAGAACGTGGCTCGCTCCTACGTATCCCAAACGGGAATCAAAGCGACGTAGTTCTAATAAAAATGTTTGAAAGGGTTTGAAAGTGGCAAGCTGAATCACCCGAGACCATCTTCACCACTTAGAACATGATGCACTAGGCATGAGTGGGAATCATATGGTTCGTCATCAGCAATGGACGATAATATACAAGAACGAGTAGATAAGCGCTATAGCTAAGTTAAATCACATGGGTCACAATAACTAAATATTAACAAATGAAAGGACTGAAATACCTCTGATGAAGACAAATATTACAAATCTGAAGAACGCAAATCCCGACTAACTCTTGCAGAAGATCGACTCCGACGGACCAACGGAACGAATAGAGCGAAAAAATAAAGCGTAGAAGAGCTTTTCTAAAATGTGAGAGATTTCGAAAAATGAGTTTTTTCTCTGATCTCGTGAAAATGCGTGTGAAGATCTGTCTTTTGAAATGAAAAATGAGCTTCCTATTTATAGGAAATCAGATTTGATCTATTTTAGGAAACGGAGTAATCGATTATGTTGGAAATAACTTGGGAGATGTAATCGATTATTGGCTCATTGATTTTTGAGTGGATAATCGATTATGTGTGAAGGAAAAACAAGTGTATAATCGATTATCAACCTTCCTAAAAATGTGGTAATCGATTATATGCTTAGTTACAAGAAGGGAGTAATCGATTTATTTGATAAATATGGAAACTTCCATTTGCTTCATAATCGATTATGTGTGATGTGCAAATGAGGGCTAATCGATTATTTGCTTCCAAAATGATTAGGATAATCGATTTATTGTTGTAAATAAGGAAACAATCGATTATTCACTTTAGTAAAGATAGGAGAGTAATCGATTATGTGCTCTGAAAACATTCAGGCACATAATCTATTACCATAATCCAATATCTTTGTAAAAATATAGGATTTTAATTTCAAGCCCTCAACCAAAATATTTTTAGAAATATTTTTCAAAACCATTTTGATGCACCATGCATGTTTTGAAACACTCATCTCTCAGCTACTAAAAGTCATAGACCTTCAGTGATAAATGACCAAAATGCCCTTTTTGACCCTAAAAACCCTAATTTCCCAAAAAGTGCATTCTAACCCTAAAAATGATTTCAAAAACTTTGGAATGGTTTCTAGGACCCAAAATGCAATGCATAATTTATTTTTGTGTGGAAAATTAGGGTTTGGACCTAAGCCGGACAAAATTGGGGTATGACAGCTGCCCCTCTTTATCTGAATTTTAACGAGGAATATGAATTGGCCGAAACATATTCCAAGGCAAAATGAAGATAAAGAATTCAGAAATTATACCGATTTTGTCCACTTGGGGAAACCCGAATTTTCCTCTTTTTCTTTTTCTATTTTTGAATAGATGGGTTTTGAGAACAAACGGGGAATGGTTAACACCTGGCGCATTAACCGAGAGAGAAAATGACGGACCACCCGGGATCTGAAGGAGCACTAAGGCTCTGAAGGACCACTCAGGGTCTGAAGGAGCACTAAGGCTCTGAAGGACCACCCAGGGTCTGGAAGGCTGCCTAGGCCTTAATTGAAGGACCATCGTGGTCTGAAGGAGCGCTACTAGCTATGGTACTAGTAAAACGGTCTGAGGGGGCCTTTCGAGCGACCATGATGGGTCAAGATCAGCTCCGGAACTGATATGTTGACCATGAAGGACGTCCGTTGTGTCTTAGGCTGACACAACTAGTCTGAAGGACCACTTGGGGTCTGAAGGACTTACCCACAGCTCGAATACGAGGTGAAGTCTGTTTTTGAAGGGACACTTGGGTCCTGAAGGGATTCACGAATCCTGTTGGTTGATTGATTGAAATGTTCAACTAAAACAGACAGAATAGTAAAATGGGCACTTGGCGTGCAAACAGAAAAGTAAATGGGCACTTGGCGTGCAAACAGAAAAGTAAATGGGCACTTGGCGTGCAGAAGCAGGAAATAAAGCGGTAAAGAACGCGGTAAAGAAAGCAGTAAGGAGGGAGCACTGAGGGCTCAGGATAAGCGCGGAGGGCACAGGATGAGCACGGAGGGCTCAGGAGAAGCACAGAGGGCTTAGGATGAGCGCAGAGGGCTCAGCAGGATGAGCGCAGAGGGCTCAGGAGGAGCATAGAGGGCTCAGGATGAGCGCAGAGGGATCAGCAGGAGCACAGAGGGCTCAGGAGGAGCACAAAGGGCTCAGGATGAGCACAGAGGGCTCAGGATGAGCGCAGAGGGCTCCGGAGGGAGCACAGAGGGCTCAGGAGGGAGCACAGACGGCTCAGGATGAGCGCAGAGGGCTCAGGGGGAGCACAGAGGGCTCAGGAGGAGCGCAAAGGGCTCAGGGGGAGCACAGAGGGCTCAGGTGGAGCACAGAGGGCTCAAGAGGGAGCATAGAGGGCTCAGGATGAGCACAGAGGGCTCAGGAGGGAGCACAGACGGCTCAGGATGAGCGCAGAGGGCTCAGGGGGAGCACAGAGGGCTCAGGGGGAGCACAGAGGGCTCAGGAGGGAGCACAGAGGCTCTGATGAGCTACTAGCAACAATGGGTTTAAAAATGATTCTTTTTGTTTGTTTTTATGAAAATAATTTGTTTATGGGGATGAAAAGAATTTTTATTTGTTGCGCTTGACGAGAACGTGGCTCGCTCCTACGTATCCCAAACGGGAATCAAAGCGACGTAGTTCTAATAAAAATGTTTGAAAGGGTTTGAAAGTGGCAAGCTGAATCACCCGAGACCATCTTCACCACTTAGAACATGATGCACTAGGCATGAGTGGGAATCATATGGTTCGTCATCAGCAATGGACGATAATATACAAGAACGAGTAGATAAGCGCTATAGCTAAGTTAAATCACATGGGTCACAATAACTAAATATTAACAAATGAAAGGACTGAAATACCTCTGATGAAGACAAATATTACAAATCTGAAGAACGCAAATCCCGACTAACTCTTGCAGAAGATCGACTCCGACGGACCAACGGAACGAATAGAGCGAAAAAATAAAGCGTAGAAGAGCTTTTCTAAAATGTGAGAGATTTCGAAAAATGAGTTTTTTCTCTGATCTCGTGAAAATGCGTGTGAAGATCTGTCTTTTGAAATGAAAAATGAGCTTCCTATTTATAGGAAATCAGATTTGATCTATTTTAGGAAACGGAGTAATCGATTATGTTGGAAATAACTTGGGAGATGTAATCGATTATTGGCTCATTGATTTTTGAGTGGATAATCGATTATGTGTGAAGGAAAAACAAGTGTATAATCGATTATCAACCTTCCTAAAAATGTGGTAATCGATTATATGCTTAGTTACAAGACGGGAGTAATCGATTTATTTGATAAATATGGAAACTTCCATTTGCTTCATAATCGATTATGTGTGATGTGCAAATGAGGGCTAATCGATTATTTGCTTCCAAAATGATTAGGATAATCGATTTATTGTTGTAAATAAGGAAACAATCGATTATTCACTTTAGTAAAGATAGGAGAGTAATCGATTATGTGCTCTGAAAACATTCAGGCACATAATCTATTACCATAATCCAATATCTTTGTAAAAATATAGGATTTTAATTTCAAGCCCTCAACCAAAATATTTTTAGAAATATTTTTCAAAACCATTTTGATGCACCATGCATGTTTTGAAACACTCATCTCTCAGCTACTAAAAGTCATAGACCTTCAGTGATAAATGACCAAAATGCCCTTTTTGACCCTAAAAACCCTAATTTCCCAAAAAGTGCATTCTAACCCTAAAAATGATTTCAAAAACTTTGGAATGGTTTCTAGGACCCAAAATGCAATGCATAATTTATTTTTGTGTGGAAAATTAGGGTTTGGACCTAAGCCGGACAAAATTGGGGTATGACAGCTGCCCCTCTTTATCTGAATTTTAACGAGGAATATGAATTGGCCGAAACATATTCCAAGGCAAAATGAAGATAAAGAATTCAGAAATTATACCGATTTTGTCCACTTGGGGAAACCCGAATTTTCCTCTTTTTCTTTTTCTATTTTTGAATAGATGGGTTTTGAGAACAAACGGGGAATGGTTAACACCTTGGCGCATTAACCGAGAGAGAAAATGACGGACCACCCGGGATCTGAAGGAGCACTAAGGCTCTGAAGGACCACTCAGGGTCTGAAGGAGCACTAAGGCTCTGAAGGACCACCCAGGGCTCTGGAAGGCTGCCTAGGCCTTAATTGAAGGACCATCGTGGTCTGAAGGAGCGCTACTAGCTATGGTACTAGTAAAACGGTCTGAGGGGGCCTTTCGAGCGACCATGATGGGTCAAGATCAGCTCCGGAACTGATATGTTGACCATGAAGGACGTCCGTTGTGTCTTAGGCTGACACAACTAGTCTGAAGGACCACTTGGGGTCTGAAGGACTTACCCACAGCTCGAATACGAGGTGAAGTCTGTTTTTGAAGGGACACTTGGGTCCTGAAGGGATTCACGAATCCTGTTGGTTGATTGATTGAAATGTTCAACTAAAACAGACAGAATAGTAAAATGGGCACTTGGCGTGCAAACAGAAAAGTAAATGGGCACTTGGCGTGCAAACAGAAAAGTAAATGGGCACTTGGCGTGCAGAAGCAGGAAATAAAGCGGTAAAGAACGCGGTAAAGAAAGCAGTAAGGAGGGAGCACTGAGGGCTCAGGATAAGCGCGGAGGGCACAGGATGAGCACGGAGGGCTCAGGAGAAGCACAGAGGGCTTAGGATGAGCGCAGAGGGCTCAGCAGGATGAGCGCAGAGGGCTCAGGAGGAGCATAGAGGGCTCAGGATTAGCGCAGAGGGATCAGCAGGAGCACAGAGGGCTCAGGAGGAGCACAGAGGGCTCAGGATGAGCACAGAGGGCTCAGGATGAGCGCAGAGGGCTCAGGAGGGAGCACAGAGGGCTCAGGAGGGAGCACAGACGGCTCAGGATGAGCGCAGAGGGCTCAGGGGGAGCACAGAGGGCTCAGGAGGAGCGCAAAGGGCTCAGGGGGAGCACAGAGGGCTCAGGTGGAGCACAGAGGGCTCAAGAGGGAGCATAGAGGGCTCAGGATGAGCACAGAGGGCTCAGGAGGGAGCACAGACGGCTCAGGATGAGCGCAGAGGGCTCAGGGGGAGCATAGAGGGCTCAGGGGGAGCACAGAGGGCTCAGGAGGGAGCACAGACGGCTCAGGATGAGCGCAGAGGGCTCAGGAGGAGCACAGAGGGCTCAGGAGGGAGCACAGAGGGCTCAGGAGGAGCACAGAGGGCTCAGGAGGAGCACAGAGGGCTCAGGGTGAGCACAGAGGGCTCAGGATGAGCGCGGAGGGCTCAGGATGAGCGCAGAGGGCTCAGGATGGAGCACAGAGGGCTCAGGATGAGCACAGAGGGCTCAGGGGGAGCACAGAGGGCTCAGGGGGAGCACAGAGGGCTCAGGATGAGCGCAGAGGGCTCAGGATGAGCGCAGAGGGCTCAGGATGAGCGCAGAGGGCTCAAGGTGAGCGCAGAGGGCTCACAAATGCTGTTGATTGGTTGATTTGAAATGACCGATGCTGCTGCATTGGATTGAGGTACCTGCATACGTCAGTTGATGCAAGGAATGGAGTATGGGTGCATGTTATGCAAGGGCATGTTATGCATGTGCATGCAATGCTATGATTTTGGTGTAATGATGAATGTGCAAGATGCGGTTATGCAAATGTAATGCAGATGTATGCTACGTGGATGCATGTGACGCTGATGCATGCAATGCTGGACGCTTTTGATATTCTCTTTTGGCTTTCCTTGATGGTTGCCCTTTTTTTTATTTATGAAGTGCGGGTATGCAAATGCAATGCTTGAGAGTTGTGAAATGCTTTGGTTTATTTGATGGAATGATAAATTATGGACCCGACATTAGTCTGATTTAAGGATCACAACGAGTCTGGTTTATGGGCCGACAAGCCTGGTCTATGGAGCAATATGTGTCTGCATATTGGTCTGGTTTATGGACCCTAAAGGTCTGGTTTAAGGACACAAAGGTCTGGTTTGACCGCATGGAATGCCAGTGTATGCAATGGAAGGCTTCGTTTTGTTTTTTCTATGAGATGCATGATGCAAATGCCATGATTGCTATTTTCTTTTTCTTTCTCTTATGATGAATGCAAATGCCTGAATTTCTCTTTTTCTTTACTTTATGTCTGATAAATGCATGATTTTATGCATGATGCATGACTGTGTTTTGTTTATTGCCTTTTTTGCTTTTTTTTTTTTATTTTTGCTGGTCCAGCCAACCCGCGACACTCATGACACGAGACTGAGGACTCTGTTGGACTTGCGGGGCTCATGGGCCGAGTGCATGTTGGTCTTGACTTTGCTGGTTTGAAGCAATCGTGGATGTAGTTGCTTTCTCTTGCATGATTGACTGATTTTGAGGGTGTGCTTTCTCTCAAGACTCTTAAGAATCTCGTAATGATTTGCAATGCTCTATGATGTATGCACATGTTTTACAGTTCAGGACCATCATCATCATAAAACGTTTATTTTGAGCAGAAAAAGCAAAAAATAAAAGAGTGAACAGATACGAGAAATTTGAACTTTATTAATGCGGAAACCGGTCGCACAAGAAGTTACGCCGATTGTTTATTACACTTGAAAGTTTAAACTGTAAAAAGACACGAAAGAGGAGGGAAGCTGAATTCTGACTGTCCGTCTCTGTGGAACAGTGCCAAACATCTATGTCCTTGACCTTGATCACTCCCTCATCCAAGCTTGTAGGAGAGTTGTATGCCTTTCTTTACTTTTCATGCCTAAGTTTTCAGACCCTAATTTTTGCCTGGATCGCCCTTTGCGGGTTTTCAATCCACCGGGTCGCTCTGATTTTGCCTAGGCCGCCCTTTGTGGGTTTTCAACCTAGCGAGCTAATTCTTACTTGGCTTGTCTTTCTCTTTTTTTTCTCTATTTCTTTCAGGCATAATACTTCTTCACTTGATCTGAATTGACTGGATTCCTGAGGTCTTCGCCGTCTATGTTTATGAGTATCGGCGCTCCTCTGGAAAAAGCTTTCTTGACTTCATATGGACCGTCATAAGTGGGTATCAACTTCCCATGGAGTCAGTCTGGATAGGTAGGATCTTTTTGAGTACAAGGTCTCCTTCGCCGAATTCTCGAAGACGGACTTTCCTGCCGAAAGCTGCCTTCATCTTTTGTTGGTACAACTGGCTATGGCGCAGGGCAGCAATTCTTTTCCCTTTAATGAGATTCAGTTGATCTAGACGAGCTTGGATCCATTTTGCTTCTTCTAACCTGGCCTCCATGACTACTCGTAGAGAGGGTATTTCAACCTTGATGAGAAGAACTGCTTCTGACCCATACACTAGAGAAGAAAGGGGTTGCCCCTGTATGATTTCAATGAATGTGAGTGCGACAAGGGATGAGATAGGTGTAGGGTCAGTTTCCCCAGTTGTAGGAGGGGTGAAGAGCGACAGAATTGCCCCACTTGGCATATTGTGAACAAATGAATTTACTTGTCCTTGAGCTAAAACCTTGAGAAAACAACAGCAATCAATCATTGATCGGGATGGACCTTTCGGGATTGTGGTGTTTTGTGGAGGAGAGATGAGTAAGCTTAGTGAAGTATTTGGGGCTAATGGTAGGATGGTTTTTATTCGGTGTTGGCTGTTGATCGATGATTTATGATGGTTAACTGGCTTGATGAGGCTAAGGGTCTATGGAGGGCGGGCTGTCGAGGTCAAAGGAGAGTGTTTGCGGTTTATGAGAGGAGGGGTGTATGGAAATGAGGAAGTGTTTGAAGGTTTATTGAGACAAGGACCTCTTGGGTTTTTTGGTAACATGTATCAACTCACTACTTACATTTCTTTTGTATTTTTCTTTTGGTTTTGGGATTTTCCTTTTGAATGATTTTTCTTTCTTTGATTTCTTCTTTTTCTTGAGCTTGGGTGAACTGATAAAGTACGATGCACTGTTTTTTCTGAGGTGGTCCTTGTCTAAGGTGACTTTTGGATTTTTGGCTTTTTCTTGGCTTAAGATGGGTCGGAAAGGATTATGTTTTTCTCTTTGGGATTTTCTTGGCTTACGGTGGGTAGGAGAGGATTTTGTTTTTGGATATGGAATGGTGGTCCAATCTTCATTTCAAATCATGATTGCTTATTTCCTCACGAATTAACTCTGGGACAATAATTCGCTTACTTTCATGTGCTTGCCCTTCTTCTTTATTTCCTTTTTGCGCTCTAATTTTCCTTTATTGAAGTACCCATCTCGACTTCTTTCTTGTTTTCAGTGGTCCCCAAGTTGATCACTTCAGTGGATTCCCCGTGATGCTGAATAACCCTTTTTCCTCGCTTCATTAACCTTCTGAAGGGTTTTCCCGGTCTTTCTCAACGTCCCACTCTGCTTGATTGATAAGGTGATCAAAGTCAAAATATGGACCGTTGGCACTGTTATTTTGAGAGACAATTGCTATGGATTTGCTTTTTGCCGAGGCGAAAAAGCAGAATGGAAGGTGAGACAAGCAAGCAAAAATAAAGAAAAGAAGAAACACATGAAATGAAAAGGAATTGATTTTTTATTGATTGGAATTCAAAAACAACATTTTTATTGATGATGATGATTTAGAAAATAAAAACATGTGCGCCCCTAACAACTGGTCCTGTGGCCTTGGGCAGAGCCACAGGGTTGCATTACAAATGACTACTTTAAAAGGTCCCAGGAGGATCAGCAGTCTTTCAATTCTTTAATTCTTTCACCAGCACTGCAGCGACAAACCAGGTTTGCACCACCCTCATCCTTGATGACAGCAATTTGATCGTGTTGTTCCTCTTCCTCATCCCATCCTGTGGGCTGGATGTCTTCTATTCGGATTTGAGCACTCTCGGGAGCGTCATATCTGACCAAGTAGTCAAACTTTCCACTGGACTCCCCTAAGGTATCCCAACACCCCTCTTTCATAGGCACCGCTATTACTTCCTCATTGATTTCTTTTCCATCTTCAATATCATGGGTCCCTATCTGAATCACGCACCGATCTATCAGGTCTTGCACTGCATGCTTGAAGGCTCTGCACTCCTCCACAGTATGACCAACCCCGTTTTCGTGGAAACTGCAGGTAGCACTTGCATTGTACCTTCGGGAAAATGGCGGTTGAAGGGCCTTCATTGGCCGGGTGCTGATCAGGTTCTTGGAAGTCAGGTGATTAAACAATTCCGTGCATGTCATCGGTATTGGATCAAAACTGGTTCGTTTCTTGTACTGATAACCCTGAGCCTTGTGACTGTCACCGCCTTGCTGGGATGGCACAGGAGCAGAGAATGGAACAGTTTGTGGTGGCGGAGGAATGAAAGAAATGACACCAACTGGACCCACGACAGTGACACCATCAACAGCTGCCCCACTCTTTAAGCTCTGCAATATGACCATCATCTCATGTATCTGGGCCTCCATTGCCTTCAATCGTTCTTCTAGCAAGTGACATCTGTCTCTTGGCTGTGGGCTTTCAATCATCTGACCCTGAGGGTAGCTCCTCGGACTGAAGTAGTAAACCCCATACTGAGCGGAGTTTCCCATTTGATAAGCAACACTTGGAGGATTCACAATAATCTCCGGAGCAAGAGCAGAAGAACTAGAAGTAACCACAGCAGGCTGACTTGTCACCACGGGAATGGCTTCAGCAGTGGTCCCACTTCTCAGATTTTGCAGCATATTCATTATCTCGGCCCTCTGAGCCTCCATAGCCTCCACTTTAGTCTTCAAAGCTTGATTCTCTTGAGCCAGCTGCTCGGGGTTAAGAATTTCCACAACCGACTCATCTTGACCCAGGGGGTCCTCATTCTCGAGATGTTGATTGCTAGCCATTAGTCTTGTCTGTAGACGGATAGAGTATCGGTGTTGGCGAACCAGCTTGCCTTTTGTTTTTCTTTCTGATGATAGAACATCTTTTATGAGTACAAGTATGAATGCGTAAATGAATGCAATGCATATGCACATGGCTTTATGTTATTAGATGCATGAGGGATGCTGTATGAATTTTTCAGAATTTTGCATATGTAATGCATGCTGTTACGATGTAAAATGCGAGTGATGAGGATGCTTGTTATAAAGACAGACATTTACAGGTGGGGGTTTTGAAATTTTAGGGCAGTATACCCTATATGCCACCTCATATAGGTATTCATGAAAGTGAAGGAAAAACATATTCTTTTTTTTGATTTTGTTGTTTTTTTCAAAAAAATGTTGGCGGAAATGAACTAAACTAGATGTAATAATGCAACACACAATTTTGGAAAAGCCCTTGTGACCTAAAAAAAGAGGTGAGACCTATGATCTAGGGCAATTTAAAGGGTAATCCTTCCATGTAGCTCTATTCACTCCCTCACAAGGCCACCAGAGCTACAGTCCCTTTCACAAAATTCCCCACAAATGCAGCAAACTGCTAGGTGTGAGGTATCATGAAAGAGCACAACTCTGGTTGAAACTTTCGCAAGTAGCCAAACGGACAAAGATCCTGATGGGCTCTCACTACTCGAATCCACTCTCCTAAGTTTTTGCAGACCTGGGTTATGGTCCCACTCAAAACACATAGTCACAGGGTATAAGTGTAGTGTGTGTCAAGGGCATTTTCCCTAGTACTACCCCCACCTGAAATGAAAACCAGAGCAGTCCAGATAATAGCATGTTGTCTACCCTATGGTTCAATATTATTCAAATACTACTAGCCTAGGGTACCAACGACAAACACATTACTTACTTCAGAAAGGGAGCTGAGAAGAAGGGACATGATAGAATTGGGGAGAAATGCATGAGCTTACCTTGAAGAAAAGGAGCAAAGAAAGAAGGGAACATGGGGGTTGGAAGAATGCATGGGCATAAACATATAAAAAGAAAAGGAATAAAAGATGAGACAGGGAACAAACATAGAAGAACAGAAATGCATACGCCTACAATCAATGATAAGAAATAAAGGCAAACAAGGTTTTAATCAAATCAACAATACATTAAACCACACATTTAAATTAGTTAGGCTTGACCCTCGTCTTTTTTTTTTTTAAAAAAAAGTGTCCCCTGTGGAGTCGCCAGCTGTTGCACCCCGAAAAATCCCCGGCTTTGGGTTTCTCAATGTACAACGTGGAATAATTTTGGAGCCGCCACCAATATTTTAATTTTAAGACCAAAACATTGAAAAAAGGTCTTTTGGGCAAGGCGGATGGTCTTTCGAAAACTAGAGATATAGGTTCGGGGGTCGATTACGCGCGAGGAAGGTGTTAGCACCGCGCACGTCCTTTCTACCGAAAGGGAACCTCTAATTAAATGTGTGGTTTTAACGTTTGATTTGAAAAATACCTAGATTTGCCTATTTATTTCTTGTTTGAAGACGAATGAGAAAACTTACTGGAAATTTTATTTTTGGTGAGAAAGGGGGGGAAAAAAGGTTTTTAGAAAAAAGTGCTTGACGGGACATGGCCCGCTCCTACGTATCTCCCGGTGCGATGGAGAATTCAAAGCTACGTAGTTCTTGGTTCTTTTTTTTTTTAAAGTTTTTGTTTTTTATCTTTTTTAGTGAGTTTTTTGAAATAGGACGAGCATTAGCAAATGATTAAACTAGCAGAGGCTATGATGAATCACTGCTAAATGCTCAAAAAGAGTTGTACCGCCAGTCAAACGAACAAAGGTTCTGATGGACTATTGATAACAACTTGTTTTTATTATCTTTTTGAAAGTGATTTTCGAAAAAGATTGATTCGCACGATGATCAAACTAACAAAGGTTATGATGGATCATCGTTTATTATTTTTAGGAGAAAAGGACATTGTCACTAATAGCTAAACGAACAGAGGCTCTGATGAGCTACTAGCAACAATGGGTTTAAAAATGATTCTTTTTGTTTGTTTTTATGAAAATAATTTGTTTATGGGGATGAAAAGAATTTTTATTTGTTGCGCTTGACGAGAACGTGGCTCGCTCCTACGTATCCCAAACGGGAATCAAAGCGACGTAGTTCTAATAAAAATGTTTGAAAGGGTTTGAAAGTGGCAAGCTGAATCACCCGAGACCATCTTCACCACTTAGAACATGATGCACTAGGCATGAGTGGGAATCATATGGTTCGTCATCAGCAATGGACGATAATATACAAGAACGAGTAGATAAGCACTATAGCTAAGTTAAATCACATGGGTCACAATAACTAAATATTAACAAATGAAAGGACTGAAATACCTCTGATGAAGACAAATATTACAAATCTGAAGAACGCAAATCCCGACTAACTCTTGCAGAAGATCGACTCCGACGGACCAACGGAACGAATAGAGCGAAAAAATAAAGCGTAGAAGAGCTTTTCTAAAATGTGAGAGATTTCGAAAAATGAGTTTTTTCTCTGATCTCGTGAAAATGCGTGTGAAGATCTGTCTTTTGAAATGAAAAATGAGCTTCCTATTTATAGGAAATCAGATTTGATCTATTTTAGGAAACGGAGTAATCGATTATGTTGGAAATAACTTGGGAGATGTAATCGATTATTGGCTCATTGATTTTTGAGTGGATAATCGATTATGTGTGAAGGAAAAACAAGTGTATAATCGATTATCAACCTTCCTAAAAATGTGGTAATCGATTATATGCTTAGTTACAAGAAGGGAGTAATCGATTTATTTGATAAATATGGAAACTTCCATTTGCTTCATAATCGATTATGTGTGATGTGCAAATGAGGGCTAATCGATTATTTGCTTCCAAAATGATTAGGATAATCGATTTATTGTTGTAAATAAGGAAACAATCGATTATTCACTTTAGTAAAGATAGGAGAGTAATCGATTATGTGCTCTGAAAACATTCAGGCACATAATCTATTACCATAATCCATTATCTTTGTAAAAATATAGGATTTTAATTTCAAGCCCTCAACCAAAATATTTTTAGAAATATTTTTCAAAACCATTTTGATGCACCATGCATGTTTTGAAACACTCATCTCTCAGCTACTAAAAGTCATAGACCTTCAGTGATAAATGACCAAAATGCCCTTTTTGACCCTAAAAACCCTAATTTCCCAAAAAGTGCATTCTAACCCTAAAAATGATTTCAAAAACTTTGGAATGGTTTCTAGGACCCAAAATGCAATGCATAATTTATTTTTGTGTGGAAAATTAGGGTTTGGACCTAAGCCGGACAAAATTGGGGTATGACACTGACCCGTCTCATGTGGTTCAAATGGACGATGTGGAGGTGAGGGAGAACCTCACTGTGGAGACAAGGCCAGTTAGAATTGAAGATAGAGAAGTGAAGGTTCTGAGAGGGAAGGAGATTTCTTTGCTGAAAGTGGTTTGGTTAGGAGCTGCTGGCGAAAGCAAGACTTGGGAATTGGAGAGTAAGATGAAGGAAGCATATCCGGAGTTGTTTGAATCTGGTAAGAATTTCGAGGACGAAATTTTCTAAGTGGGGGAGAGTTGTAACACCCAAAATAATTTAATTAATTATTTGACTAAATTATTTAAGTGTTGCATTATTATTGTTATATTAATTTATTAATGTGTTATTTTTATTTAATTTGAAGGGAGTGGTGATGGTAATTCCGGAATTTTAGGACTGGCCCAAGCCCAAGCCCATTGACTTAGGCCTAGGCGAATTTTAGCAAGGGTTTGAGACAAGTGTCTCATTTGTGCAAAAGAAAGAAAAGGATTCGAAGAAAGGAGAGAAGAGAAGAAGAAAGAAACTTACGAAGAGGAGAGTGAGAAAGAAGGGGCGCGGCGGTGCTAGGGCAAAGGAGGAGGGTCTTTCGCGTGGAGCCTAAGGAAGGAGGAGAGCTTGGATCGTTGGTGGTGTTGGTGAATTCTAGGGTGCCTTGCGAGTTCTTCACTTCTAAGAGGTTAGGGGGTTCTTCTTTCCATTCTTAATAGCTTAGGTGATGAGTATTGTCTAGGGTTAGGTTCTAGAGTGATTTTCCATGAATGATTTGTATGTTTTGATGTTGTTGCTATGCTAGTGATTTTTAGCGTCAAATGTGATGTATCCCATGTTTTACCAAGGCGCCCTATGCATGGGCGCCGTGTCCCCTGCGCCAGTTTTGGGTGTTCCTGCGCCAATTCTGTGTCTGGGCACTAGGCGCCCTGCGCCAGTTTTTCCTGTGCCTGTCTCACTGTGTTCCCAGTTTTGGTGCTAGGCGCCTTGGCCATGGGCGCCAAGGGCGCCACTGTTGTGTTGCATATTTTCTCAAAATTCTTTTTGGGTTCTCATACACTGAATAAATGGCTCGTGTAAAATAATTTTTGGAGTCAAAGGAGTTGTTCCCCGTCCTGGCCTTAGGCGCCTAGTCCATGGGCGCCAATGATGCGTGTCACATTTTGCCAAAATTTTTGCTGGGTTCCCATACTCTGAGTAAATGTCTCGTGCAAAATTAATTTTGGAGTCAAATGAGCTGTTTTCCGTGTTGGCCTTAGACGCCTAGTGCATGGGCGCCATGTTCCCCTGCGCCAGTTGCGCCAGCCCAGTGTTGCTGCTCCTGGGCGCCCAGCGCCTATGCGCCAGTTTCAGAATGTCTAAGTGTTTTCCCGATTTTGCTTTAATCATAACTTTTGACTCGGTTGGATAGACACCGAAATTAGCTTCGAAACGCATTTTGAACCGTCAAATTTGGATAACCGAGTCAAAAGTTATAATTGAAACAAAATCGGGAAAATACTTAGACATTCTGGAACTGGCGCCCAGGCGCTGGGCGCCGAGGAGCAGCAACACTGGACTGGCGCAACTGGCGCAGGGGAACATGGCGCCCATGCACTAGGCGCCTAAGGCCAACACGGAAAACAGCTCATTTGACTCCAAAATTAATTTTGCACGAGGCATTTACTCAGAGTATGGGAACCCAACAAAAATTTTGGCAAAATGTGACACGTACCATTGGCGCCCATGGACTAGGTGCCTAAGGCCAGCATAGGGAACAACTCATTTTACTCCAAAATTAATTTTACACGAGCCATTGATTCAGTGTATGAAAACCCAAAAGGGATTTTGAGAAAATATGCAACACAACAGTGGCGCCCTTGGCGCCCATGGCCAAGGCGCCTAGCACCAAAACTGGGAACACAGAGAGACATGCGCAGGAAAAACTGGCGCAGAGCACACGGCGCCCATGCACTAGGCTCCTAAGGCCAACACGGGATACAACTCTTTTGACGGTCAAAATCATTTTACACGAGCCATTTAACTTGGACATGAAAACCAAAAGCCAAAATTGGCAAAACAATCACCAGAAAGTTGGGGCCTTTGGCGCCCATGGCACAAGGCGCCTAGGTGCAGAATTTTCCAGCAACACACACACACACCTAGGGCGCCTAAGGCACCAACACTTTTGGAGTTCCTCTCAACAAAAAATCACCAAATTTAATCACCAATACCAAATACTCATATGAATAGTAGTCATCACATTTTTCACCAAAATTATTCAGTCAAAACCATAAACACCTAGCATGCATCATTCACTTTGCACTCCACTCAACACCAATCAAACATGTCTTTGCACAAATAAATTTCAGCATAGCAACAACATCAAAACATACAAATCATTCATGGAAAATCAATCTAGAACCTAACCCTAGACAATACTCATCACATAAGCTATTAAGAATGGAAAGAAGAACCCCCTAACCTCTTAGAAGTGAAGAACTCGCAAGGCACCCTAGAATTCACCAACACCACCAACGCTCCAAGCTCTCCTCCTTCCTTAGGCTCCACGCGAAAGACCCTCCTCCTTTTCCCTAGTACCGCTGCGCCCCTTCTTTCTCACTCTCCTCTTCGTAAGTTTCTTTCCTCTTCTCTTCTCTCCTCTCTTCGAATCCTTTTCTTTCTTTTGCACAAATGAGACACTTGTCTCAAACCCTTGCTAAATTCGCCTAGGCCGAAATCAATGGGCTTGGGCTTGGGCGAATCCTAACATTCCGGAATTACCATCACCACTCCCTTCAAATTAAATAAAAATAACACATTAATAAATTAATATAACAATAATAATGCAACACTTAAATAATTTAATCAAATAATTAATTAAATTATTTTGGGTGTTACAACGCAACTGGTCCCTCGCTAATTCCCTCGCTAACGGTCATTAGCGACGGAATTTCGTCATTTTGCGAGGGAAATTTCCGTCACTAATAACCAATTTTTTTGTAGTGTACAATCCTGGGTGGAGAGATCATCCAACGTTCAAACGGAGTAATGTAGCACCTGTTGCAGCTCCACCAACACCACCAGGGATTCTCTGCTCAAGCCAAGGCAGCAGCAGCTCCAGCAGCTGGTAGTTCTATGGAAGCTATCAGGAATGAGACCAACACTCAGTATCAAATTCAAGGGGCTGCTATCAGGAACTTGGAGAATCAAATTGGCCAATAAGCCACTGCCCTCACCGAATGGCCTAGTGGATCATTACCTTTCACTACTGAAGCTTCAACATCAAAAGAGAAAGAGTCTTGCAAGGCTATATCTTTAAGGAGTGGTAAGGATTTGGCAGGGCCATCAGTTGATACAGGTGGTGGTACAAAGGAAAAAGAAAAAAAATGAAACAACTGATACAACAGATGCTGCCACAGCTGATGCTGCAGCATCTGATGCTGCACCAGTACCATCACCTAAGCTTGATCAAGCGGTGCCACCTCCACCCTTTCCTCAACGGTTAAAGAAAGCTCAACAAGACAAACAATTTGGCAAATTCTTAGAGGTGCTGAAACAACATCACATCAATGTCCCTTTGGTTGAAGCACTTCAACAAATGCCCAATTATGCAAAGTTTATGAAGGATGTGCTAACTAAAAGGAGAATATTGGGGGCGTTTGAACCAGTAGCAATGAATGACCGAATAGTGTAGTATGATCAAGCAGAATAAGCTTCCATGAAAATTGAAGGATCCTGGCAGCTTCACTATCCCTTGTTCAATTGGGGAATCCTATACTAGTCGTGTTCTATGTGATTTGGGTGCAAACATCAATTTGATGTCCAAATCTATATTTACACAGCTTGGCATTGGAGTTGCTAGACCTACCACTGTTACCATTTAGTTAGCTGTTAGGTCCATTGCCTATCCTGAAGGGATAATAGAGGATGTACATGTTAAAGTTGACAAGTTTGTTTTCCTGCACATTTTGTTATTCTTGATTTTGATGTAGATAAGGAGGTGATTATCATTCTAGGAAGACCATTCTTAGCTACAGGGAAGACCATTCTGCAGAAAGGAGAATTGACCATGAGGGTCAATGACTAAGAGATCAGATTCAATGTGATGAATACTCTCAAGTTTCCTGAGCAAGGGGCTGAGGAGTGTTCTTATGTGGTCTCTCTTAATGTTGTAAATTAGAAACACTTTCACAAACATAGTGACCATTTGGTCAAAGCTCTTGCTGAAACTGAAAAAGAAGAGCTTGTGGAAGAAGGTGTGTTAAATGATGAGGCAACTGTTAAGGAAATTTGGGCAATGAAGTATGAGTCTTTGGAAATGGAAGACTCAAGTCTTTAGAGGAACATTCCATCAATTGAACCTCCACTTTCACTTGAACTTAAGGAGCTGGCCAAACATTTAAAATATGCCTATTTAGGGGAAAATGATACATTGCCCGTGATCATTGCTTCTGACTTCACCAAAAGTCAAGAGCATGATCTCAATACTACCCTAAAGAGGCATAAGAAGGAAATTGGTTGGCAAATGGCTGACATAAAGGGAATTAGTCCTATGATTTGCATGCATCTTGGATGAAAATTCAAAGAATAGTATTGAAGGTAAAAGGAGGCTTAATCCTATCATGAAGGAGGTTGTCAAGAAGGAAATCATAAAGTGGCTGGATGTTATTATTATTTATCCCATCTCAGATAGTGCATGGGTGAGCCCTATGCAATGTGTTCTCAAGAAAGGAGGGGTAACAATGGTAGCTAAAGGGAAGAATGAATTGATTCCTACAAGAACAGTCACCAGTTGGAGGATATGTATGTATTTTAGGAAACTCAACAAGGCTACAAAGAAAGATCATTTTCCCTCATCATTCACTCATCAAATGCTGGATAGATTGGCTGGTAAAGAGTTTTTTTGTTTCTTGGATGGCTACTCTGGTTACAATCACATAGCCAAAGTGCTTGAGGATCAACAAAAAACTACTTTTACATGCCCTTATGGTACTTTTGCCTTTAGAAGAATGCCATTTTGGTTATGCAATGCACCAGCCACATTTCAAAGGTGCATGATGTCAATTTTCTGAGTTCATTAAGAAGTCAATGGAGGTGTTTATGGATGATTTCTAAGTCTTTGGGGAATCATTCCAACTGTATCTCAGTAACTTGGAAGAGATTTTGGGTAAATGTGAAGAGACTAATCTGGTGCTCAATTGGGAAAAATTCCACTTCATGGTACAAGAAGGGATTGTCATAGGTCACGGAATTTCTAAGAATGGAATTGAGGTTGATAAAGCTAAAGTTGAGGTGATTGAGAAGATGCCTCCTCCTACAAATGCGAAGAGTGTAAGAAGGTTTCTGGGGCATGCAGACTTCTACAGAAGGTTCATTAAGGAATTTTCTAAGATATCAAAGACCATGTGTCAATTGCTACAGCATGGCATGCCTTTTATCTTTGATGAACCTTGTGTGGAAGCATTCAACAAACTGAAGAATGCACTGGTTTCAGCACCAGTGATTGTCACCCAAGACTGGTGCAAGCCATTTGAATTAATGTGTGATGCTACTGACTTTGCCATAGGAGCTGTCCTTGATGCACAGCTGAATTACCCACAACTGAGAAAGAATTATTAGCTGTGGTTTTTGCATTCGACAAATTTATATCATACATAGTTGGAACTAAAGTAATTGTTTTCACAGATCATTCTGCCATTAAGTGTTTGATTGCTAAGAAAGATGCAAAACCCAGGCTAATAAGACGGGTTCTCCTCCTTCAAGAATTTGATCTTGAAATTAGGGTTAAAAGGGGGTGGAGAACCAAGTTGCTGATCATTTGTCTAGATTGGAAGGTGAAAGTGTAGGTAATCACAGTGGAGAAATAAAGGAGTGGTTCCCTAATGAGCAATTGCTCGCAGTTGGTGCTGCAGCAGCTGATGTTGCAGCAACAGATGCTACAGCACCTTGGTATGCAGCCATTGTGAATTTGTGATATGAATTCTCAACAGAAGAAAACGTTCCTTGATCTTGTCAAGCAATATATTTGGGATGAACCTTTTCTTTACAAAAAGTGCCCTGATCAACTATAAAGAAGATGTGTGGCTGATGAATAAAAACACTTGGTGTTGCAGCCATGCCAGGCAGCACCATATGGTGGTCACTTTGGAGGAATGAGAACAGTAGCTAAGGTGCTGCAATCTGGTTACAACTGACCTACTATCTTCAAATATGCTATGGATATGGTTAAAATGTGTGATAATTGTCAAAGGACTGGGAATTTCTCATGCAAACATGAAATGCCATTGACCAACATTTTGGAGGTTGAACTCTTTGATGTTTGGGTAATCGATTTCATGGGAAATTTTACCCCTTGTTTTGGCAATCTGTACGTACTTGTGGCTGTTGACTATGTATCCAAGTGGGCTGAAGTTGTTGTCTGCCTAACAATGATGCCAAGTCTGTCAACAAATTCTTGCAAAGGAACATCTTCACCAGGTTTGGAACCCCAAGGGCTATTATAAGTGATGAAGCTGATTGAGAAACCTCATTGCCAAATATGGAGTGAAGCACAAGATAGCTATTGCATACCACCCTCGAACAAGTGGTCAAGCAGAATTGTCTAACAGAGAGATAAACAGATTTCTTGAGAAGATGGCAGGGCCTACAAGGAAGGATTGGGCCAATCATTTGGATGATGCTATGGGCCTACAGAACTGCATTCAAAACTCCGTTGGAGGTAACCCAGAGGTTTAAACTAATAAATTGTGTTTTGTTTCTGTTTTTGTGTTGCAGGAATTTCAGCAAGATTTGGTACAAAGTGAATTGCAGAAATTTCAGCTCTAGAATTGATAGTTGTTTCTGTTCTAAAAATGAAGGAACCCGCTCTTTTTGCTGGGTCTGCTGTTGCAGATGCAGATCCAGTGCTGCAGTACCCTGTTGCTGCAGCAACAGAAGAGGGAAATGCTGGCAAAAGGACCAGGTTCAAAGAAGCAGAAAGTGTACCAGCCCAGAGTCAAGAGAGGGGCCAAAGTCAGAACTAGATTACCATGTGTAGTAGCATCCAACAGTTGTGTTAGATGTTTTATGCTTTGAATAATTTGTTTCATGCTTTGAATAAACCTGTTAGATGTTTTAGCATGTGTATTAGCATCCAACAGTTGTGTTAGTTAAATGCTTCTGTGTTTATGTTGTGTCTTTTATTAGGCCTTCCCCATTAGATTGTTGCATGAGCAATGGGGACACTTCTGAGTCCTACGTAGGAGGGGAGGACCTAGATTAATATGGTTACTACAACAGAAAAGACCATGAGTAGCATTTTTTTTGCCATCGGTAACACTTTCGGGCACTCCTAAAGCTTGCGCTCCTGTTGCCACTCCCCCCAACAGTAGCGCACTAAAGCACTACTAAAGGTTAGGCATCCCCGAACCCAACCCCGTCCCCAGTCAAAGCGGGTTTTCCCCGTAAAACTCGGGGCGGGGTCGGGTGGGTACCCGCGGGTTCGGGTTATGTTGCCATGCCTACTTCAAAACTCAAACCCAAAATCGAAATTGTTTTGGTTTTTTCCAAATCGTTTTCATTTTCGTTTTTTCTAAAAATCGTTTTTTCCAAATCGTTTTTTCCAGAAATTGAACATGAAGATTTCGTTCTTTCCAAATCGATTTCGTTTCAAGCAGTTTGCAAGCGTTCTTTCCAGAAATCGCAAGCAGTTTGGAGAAGATGAACAGTATCTGGATTTCTTTAGTTTCAGATCTGGATTTCGTTAATATAATTTCGTTTTCGTTTTGTTCGTTGTTGTTGTTATCGAAGGTGCGAAATAACAGTATCTGTTCATTGTTCGTTGATGAAAATCGAAGGGGCAAAATTTCTGGTGTGAAATTTGTTCGTTGTAGTTTTCTGGGAGAAAAAATTGAAACCCAGTATCTGTTGTTGAAGATAAAGATTTGTTGAAAATAAGAACTAATGATGTATGTTTGTTGCTGGCATTATGTACACGAAAATGTAGGTGGCTTAGTGGTATTAATTAGTTTGCTCACTCAAGTGTCAGGAGTTCGAATCCCAGGCTAGCCAAAACTTGTATTTTTTTTTAGTAACACACAATATTCAACAATGCCAAGCCCGTGCCATGTGACAGCCATCCATTGGTTGGTGATGTGGCACATGTCAGGGCCACGTGGCCATGGTGACATAGGATGCTGACGTGGCATGTCATTGCCACGTGTCACAAAGGTCCAATATTAGGGTGACACGTGGCACTGACGTCAGTGCTGACGTCATCACAGTTTGCCATGTCATTTTTTTAACAGAAAAGTTAACAGCAGGGGGGTAACTAGAAATACTTAATATTTGCAAGTTCCATTTTAAAACTTTTTTTTGCAGGGGGGTAAATGGATTATAGTGATATTTGCAGGGGGTAAATGATATTTATGCCTTTTACAAAAATACACATTATATTTCAGCTTTTAATCTCTAACCTATCATTGGAAGCAACTTGGATACCTGCTCACGAATCATAATTTCTTTATCTCCAAGCCGCTCGAGCAACGTGCTAGAAATAACTTGCCTACAATAACATACCAACAATTAGATATACAAACACACCAACTAAACAAATAATATGGTGTAACTATAACAGCAATCATACCCCCACCCCAAAATAAGGCAATAATCTTTTTGACTCTGATGATATATGCAAGATTTCTGATATAACATCCATGGGATTTTTTCTCTGTGAAACATTTTTTGATATAACATCCATAAGGCATTTATCATCCTTGCCTCTAGTGGATAAGAAAAAAATGAATAAAAAAAGGAAAGATTTTGGAACTAAAAAAAGTATTCCTACAATGTCTCTTATGCCATTAAATTTATTAGAATTGTTGAACCTGCAGAGGTCAGCACCAACATACCCATGAGTATCTTTTGAAATTCTCTCTAAATCAACCTGCAGAGATTGCAGAATGAGAGAGAGGTTCATGAGGGTTTGGGTTTGGGTCTCTGGTTCAAGAGAGAGAGATTGCAGAATCAGTAGCGTTTTCTCCACAAAGCGCTCTTGATCCTCTAGCGCCTTTTAGCCATGAGTAGCGCTTTTTAAAAAGTGCAACTGATTCATTTCTGTGTTTTGCGTATCAGGAGCACTTTTTAAAAAGCGTGATTGATTCAGTTCCGTGTTTTTGACATAAGGAGCGCTTTTTAGAAAGCGCTACTCATTCTACTCTGTGTTTTTCGCATTAGGAGCGCTTTTTAAGTAACCGCTACTCATTCTTTTCCTTGTTTTCACCTATAGTAGTGCTTTTTAAAATTTAGACGTCATTTTAAGCAAAGCTTAATGAAAAAAAAATTGAGGAAGAGAGAATGTTGCAGCAACAATTGCTGCAACAATGAATTGCCTTGCTTGTTAAGTGAATTATGTTGCCTTTGCTCCCACACATTACCCTAGGTTTAGCTAGAAACTTAGTAAGCCCAAAAAGAATTTCATGCTGAGTTAGTGGATGGTAGACCTAGGTTGTTCCTAGCTTCTAGTAAAAACTTAAGGTAGCATATGAAACTAAGTTTGGGGGTGCATCGGCTATATTAAGGCTAAGCATGAAGATTTTTAGGTTGGTCAGTGCAAAGAAAGATGTTGCATATAATCAAATAAAGTGTAAAACCTGCAATAGCTTATAGTTAAAAAAAAACTCAAAATATTCTAAAATAGGCAGTGCAGCAGCTGCAGCAACAGTTGCCGCAACAATGAATCTGAAAGTCATGTAAATAGTAGTGCACTGACCAATAATCTGAAATGTTCAATCAAGCTCTTTGTTGTGCTTTGAAGCCCCCCTTTCTTATGCTAAAGTTGTTAGTCAACCCTATCTTTTGGAAAATTCTTGGCATAACCAAAAGAAAGTCACTCTTGCTTTAGCTAGGTGAATTTTGAAACTTGCTCTGAACTGAACTGGACCTAGGAGTCGCACACAAACTTTGAGCATGGTAATTTAGGGATCTTGATGCAGTAGGCTTGTGCATATTGAGAATTCTAAAAGTTTCGGCACAATTGATTATCTTTGGAATATCTGTGAATGAATTGATGTAATTGAATATTGCCTTGTTGTTAGTCTTTGTCAAGTGTCATTACTTGAGGAGAAGCATTGGTTTCAATTTGAGGGTGTGACAACTCTTATTTATAAGAGTTATTTATGCATTCTTAAGCATAAATCGTTGTATGTTCTTAGTTAATTTACTATTTTATGTTTGTAAATATCATGTTTTGATTAGTGAAGGTTGCATTCCTAAGTTATTAATCTTTGGCACTTTGGTGCCCTTTGTTGTGCTTTGACTTGGTGTTTTATTGCTGCAGCAACAGTTGCCACAGCATTGCATTCCTTCGAAAGATGAGAGAGAATGCTGGAAGCACTGATTTTAGCGCATTGCAGCTAGCAAACAAGGACGGACGCACTACCTAGGATGCCAGCACCTGCTCTGAACAATATTCTACCTTTTGGATGGGCACGAGTACTTTTGGGCATGCATAAGGACAAAGGAGACTTCAAAATTAGGGTTTCTTGGATCATATACCCTAGTGCTATATAAAGACAACCTTCCTCTCCATTTATCATGCTAGGTCTAAAAGGAGAAAGTTTAGAAATACCTTTCCACCATATTTGTATCGAAGGTACCTCACATTACCAAAGTTAGAAGATCATTGCTGAAAGTGTTGCTGCAAAAACGACATGAACTAACCATACTTGGAGAATTACTATCTTGGGAGCTGATTCGTATCTCCAAGCCTCAAATCTTGGAGCCTACCTCGGTTTCTTCATCTTATTATAATTCCTTCCTTGTATTTCTTAGTTATGACTTTAGCATTTATGTTCAAGTTTTTTTCTTGTGTTGTTCCCTCTTTATGAGCTAAATACTCAAAGTTGGAATGTTTGGATCTATGTAATGAAGTTTTAGTGCATTTAATGAAGTGTGTTTGATGTTTAAGCATTTTATCTTTTGTGAACTTAATATTTCCATAATAAATTAGGAATGGCCAACTAATTTTAGATAGCATTTGTAAATTCTGAAAAAGGTTTATAAATGGATCTCAAAAGATAATATGGATAGTGGGCATTAAATGACACTTTAATATTCCTTGCATAAACCCTAGACATAGTAGGGCAAAATCCATAAGATCAATACTGTGGGTGCGTAAGTGGCCTAGGGTATACCTATTTAGGGCTTAGACATAAGCTCTTGTAGCAAAACCCTAGTGAAAATATTTGACAAAATAGCAATTGTTGCGACAACATCTATTGCTATAGCATCAACTCTGATTTTCTGACCCCTTTATTTAAATTATTATTTAAAAAACGCTTTAAAAAACTTGTGTCAATTTATTTTTCCTTACTAATTTGCTAGCCAAATTAAAGACTATTTAGACTTCAATCCTCATGGGAATGATCACTATTTATCATTATATTACTTGTTGGAATGTGTATACTTGCACATGTTTTCACACACTAGTAAGGCAGGATACTTGAAAAGAAGGGCACTAGTTCGGCAATGCAGGAAACCCGCAGACAAAGAGAATTAAATTCTAACGAAAAGGAGAAACTGAAACACTTGAAAGGAAGAATGAAACAGAGGTCTACAGGTTGTAGGAACAACCTCTTTTTCCATAAAGGAGAAACTGAAACACTTGAAAGGAATCCGGTAACAAGGAGATTTATGGCATTATACCTTAAGATTGACAAACTAATGAAAGATCTAAATGAGTTAGCAGTACGGGGCTAGAGGCGGTAATCTGGAATCCGGTAAAATTAGAAACCTCTCAGCTGAGTTTTGGAATCAACTAAAGTTTAAGGAAAGCTTACTAGATGGATCGCCGAAGGTTACGCAAATACCAATTTTTCTACATGTGCATAAATAAGGGATGGAAGTTGTATTGAAAAGCGATGGAAACAAGAGCTCGGGCCGAGACGGTTTCAACCTCAATTTCTTCAAGAATTGATGGGATCTTGCTGAAAATGATGTCATGGGAATCATTAATGAATTCTTCTAGATAGGTAATATTCCAAAAGCTATTTGTGCCTCCTTCATAACGTTGATTCCCAAAACTCTAAACCTTCAATAGCTGAATGATTATTGACCCATCTCACCTATTGGTAGACTATATAAAATCCTTGGAAAGACATTAGCTTGCAGGTTTGAACGACTTCTAGGAAATGTTATCTCATATGGGCAGCATGCCTTCCTCCCTGGAAGACAAATCCTTGAGGGTGTTGCTGTGTCAAATGAATTGTTGGATCTTGCCAAAAGATCAGATAAGCGTTGCCTTGCCCTGAAGGTTGATTTCGAAAAGGTCTAAGACTCGGTAAGCTTGTAGTTTATTGATAATATGCTCACGAGACTTGGCTTTAACCAAACCTAGAGGAATTTGATGCGGGGATGCTACACGGCCAACTCCATCTCTGTTTTAGTGGATGGAAGCCCGATAAACGAGTTCACAGCCACCCGGTTACTGAAATAAAGGGATCTCCGTGTCCCTTTTCTACTTATTGTGGTGGCGGATGGCCTAGCCAGTCTAGTAAGAAAAGCGAAAGAGGGCAGATGTTTCAAGGGGTTTTCGCTTAGTGGAGAGCTTTCTATTTCTCTTCTACATTTCGCTAACGACACAATAATATTTAATTTTGTGATGGGAGGGAATCAAATTTGTGGAGCATCAAAGAAATTCTAAGAAGCTTTGAGCTAAATTCTGGGCTCAAGATTAACTTTGCCAAGAATAACGTCATGGGAGTAAATATTGATGAAAGGGTCTTGAGGGGTGTGTCAGCCTTCCTTGCATGTTGTATTGGAAAAATCCCATACAAATTTCTAGGCATTCCAAAGGGTGCCAACCCAAGGAGAATGGATACATGGGAACCGATTTTGAGCACAATGAGGCTGAAATTATCACAATGGAGAAGCAGGAAATTGTCAATTCACTAGTGCAAATTTGACAATAAAAACACCATTTAGCATCGGTTGTTTGAACACCCGATGCTAAAGGTAGGCGCGGTGGCAATTTTGCAATTAAACGGAAGTTTTTAGTTTTCGGGCCTACATTTAGCGCCGGGTGTTTAAACAACCGATGCTAAATGTGTTAGCGTAAGACTTCTTGCATCGGTTGTTTAAACAACCGATGTTAAATGTGTATGTCAAACACTTTTAGCATCGGTTGTTAAAAGACCCGATGCTAAAAGTCCACTTTTATTTTCTTTCTATCGCGTTCTCATCCACTCTCTCAGCTCTCCTTCTCAGAATTCTCTTGTTCTCAACTTCATCGTCCTCAACTCTCTCACTCTTTGAACTCGTTCTCACTCTCACTCTCTGAATCTTCCTCGCAAACTCATTCTCGTTCTCACTCTCATTCTCAGAATACCAAAACCCTAATTTAAATCCAAATCTCTGAAAAGAAAGAAAGGAGAAGAACACTAAAAATCAACACCGTCGCTGTCACCGTTCTTCGCTCGCCGTCGTCGTTGGTCGCTCGCCGTCGTCGTCGCCATGCTTCCCATCGCTGTCTCCGTGATCGCCTTGCTCGCTCGAAACCCTAAGTTTTCATCTTCAAAACCCAAAGAAATCTTAGGTAAGGTCGCCATCACCAGAAAACTAGATAAGGTCTTCTTCTTCCTCAAGGGTAAGTTTTTTTCTTCTATTCTACTTCTACTCTACTTCTATTTAACACAAAAACCCTAATTTTTTATTAGCTCGAAACCCTAATTGTTGTTGATAATGATTATCACTGTTGCAAACCTGAATACAGTATCGGTGCATCTTTGAGGATTCTGATGTTTATGAATCTAAGTTTTTGTAGATGGCTCCGGATAGTACATTTGGTCAGAATATAAGAGTTGCTCTTGATGTTGGATGCGGAGTGGCTAGTTTTTTTGCATACTTATTGTCAAGAAATGTCATAACCATGTCTGTTGCTCCAAAGGATGTTCATGAGAAACAAATCCAGTTTGCTCTTGAGCGTGGTGTACCAGCAATGGTGGCTGCATTTGCAACTAGACGTTTGTTGTATCCGAGTCAAACTTTGGACTTAATACATTGTTCATGCTGTAGAATTAATTGGACTAGAGATGGTATGAGTTTCTCCTGTGCATGGTTATAACTTTAACAGCTCAGTGACCTTAGGAGTGCAAGTTGTAATTGCCAGTTTTCTACACAATGTTATGTGAATGTAATTATTTGCGTTTACATATATCTGTTGGTTCAATATCAATTTTACTTAATATCATGATTGGCTTGTTAGTAGGGAAGAAAAATAGGGGTGGGGCAAGGGCTTGCATAGAAATTTTATTAACAAAAACTATCAGTGAAAATCAAATGAGAGTTATTTCACTATGCCCCTCTCACATTTGTTTCAGTTGCTCGCATTGAATTTCATCTAACAGCTCTTTAATTTGTACTTATGATGAAGATGGTGTTTTGCTGCTTGAAGTTAATAGGATGCTAAGGGCAGGAGGGTACTTTGTCTGGGCTGCCCAACTAGTTTATAAACATGAGCAAATTTTAGATGAACAATGGGAAGGTATGATTCAAATTGATTCCCATTTAAATTTTGTTATTGAACCTTTTCATCTATAGAGTTAATAGTATTTACAAATTGCTTAATTTTATACCTTAATACTAATATTTTCTAATATGACTTGATCACCAAATTGTTCACTAATTGTTACCATGTTTCCTTTATTTGTCAAGATGGCAGACAAAATTAACATGTTTCCTTCATTTGTCAATATGACAGGAAGAATTAACATGTAAAGTTCTTTGCTTTTTGCACTTTCCTATCTAATGTTTTTGTTATTCACTTATTATTCTCTAATTTATTATATGCCATGAGACTTATAACTTACAAGAAGTTTAAGGAGAAGCTTGTGAATCTGTGGTTGTAATGTGGTATCAAGTACCTGCTCATCTGCTCCAAATTTCTTATCTAATGTTTCATCTAATTTTATTGTTTTCTGTTTGTAATGCAGCAGCACGGGAACATGCCGAATCATTTGATGTCCTGTAATAATGAGTGTAGTATTAGCATATAAGTCGAAACTCAGGTTCTTCAATCAAAGCTTGTTTTGAAGTTCTGGAATATGATATAACAGAAGTAGATGGCTTAGTGTCTGACTACTGATGATGGCATGTGTTGGATAAGTCACTACTTACTACTATATCCCCAAATTACTTTTCTTTTGTTCAACTACAAAGAGTCAAAGACACTAAGTTATTGTGAATTGTTCTTTTTCCCCCGTTGTTTTGTTTGTCATCAAATTCCTTATTCATTTTCCTTGCTTATTTACCATTTCAGACTGAGGCATTGCATAAGCTGTCCCTGATGCTTAGGTTTGTTATTTCTACTGGTGGAGGTGCTGTTATGATATGAGGCCCATCAATTGGTCTAAGAATTGACATACTAACGAGGAAATTATATGCTTCACTTTTTATGATTAACTCCTTCCTAATCTTTACTTGTATGTGGATGAATTTCCAGGAAATATATGCACAAGGGGGTCAGTGTTTGGTTGGACTGGAAGCGTTGGCACAAACAATTGCACCTGTAGGAACTAATTCCTGCCCGCTTCTACATTATGAAGCAAGGGATCCATACAAAGCAGTAAATTGCTTCTCATCCTTAGAATTTTCCTGGGAGTTTAAATTGAATCTAAATATGTATATTTGATGCATATCTAAACATTATTTTTTTGGTCAATGATGCAATCTAATGTATCCTATTGTATCTTACAGGCGCTAGAACAAATTGGCAACTTTTTGAAGGGTGGAGATGACATTTATGAAAGATACTAGATAATTACTCACTCTAGCTTGACCGTTGAGAGTAATATAATGTATCCTGTTGTATCTTACATTGTTCCATTCTCACCAGGTATTTTATTAGCAGCTGCTTCTACTGGTTCCACATTTGATTAGTTGTAATTCTCATGCATGCTTTGATGCGTTTGTCTGCTCTTTTTGATGAGAGAGGTGAAGCCTATGCCAACACCAATGCCAGAGTCTCATTAGAAAGTATGTCTATAAATCTTCTTTTCTGTTTTGGAATAAAAATTCTGGAAATTTCTGAATCTGTGGGAAATAACAAGTAAAGCTTTTGTATGTATTTTTACAATCATATGGTGTGAGCTGTGATTTATGAGTCATATAGTGTTGATATTTGCTTCTTGCTTGTATTCTCTTTTTGTGCAAATGCGTGTGTATGGATAAGTCAATTGTTTTGAATCAATATTGTTGCATGTAGTTCCTTTCTTCTGAATAACTTGTTTGCCATGAATATATTGAAGGCTACTGTTAGATTAAGTCATTCACAATGTATGGATATTGTGTGATTCTTTTCTGGTGCAGAGAATGTTATTGATGTTTCTCTATATCAAAGTGGAAAATGAAGGTACATGTTACTTTAATAACATTTTAATAACACAAATTCTCAATGGTAAAGGAATCCTAGTGCAGCTTCAGTTTTACTCAATCTTTTAATATACATCTAGAATAAATATCACTTTTCTGATTTCTCTTTTTGTACAGCATAAGAGAAAACATGACAAAAGACTGGAAATGGAAGTGTGGCATGATTTAGCCAAGGTGTACATAGCCTTTTCACAGTGGCAAGATGCTGAAAGTACTTTAATGGCTATTGACATTGGATTCTGCATTCTAAATTTACATATGGTCAGGTATTACTATTTTTACATAGTAGATTTGTAGTTGTTCACATATGGTCTCTCAAACGTCACAATGTGTATGGTCTTTGTTACAGGCTGCCTTAGAAGTGATTAGCTCATGAGTATCTAAGAGGATTTGGAACCAAAGATTTGGGCGCTGGAAATTGAATTTTTAAGCTCAAAATCGTTGGTTGGTTTAGGAGCTGATGGTGGTTAAAGATATAGTCTAGATGGAGTCTTGGAGCTTGAGCTAGTTGATTGAAGCCACGTTTGGATTCAAGCTTAGGAAGAGAATGAGGTGTTGTCAAAGGAAAGTGAACTAGAGAAGATTTATGTGAATATTTGAGAAATTATCTCATATTGAATGAATGGCTTGAAGCTTTTATGAATTGATGTTGTAAGTGGTGGTTGTGAGGCATGTTTGAAATTAAATGAATTGTATGTTGATGTTGTAAGTGTAATGCTACAAAGACAAAACTGTCAGCTTCCAATTAAAAAAATAGATATTTAGCATCAATTTTTTTAAACAACTGATGCTAAATGTCTAATTTTTTTTAGAATTAGACATTTAGCATCGGTTGTTTTAAATAACCGATGCTAAATGTCATTTCCAGGACATTCAGCATCGGTTATTTGAAACAACCGATGCTAAATGTCATTTTCAGGACATTCAGCACCGGTTATTTGAAACAACCGATGCTAAATGTCTAGCATCGGCTGTTTAAACAACCGATACTAAATGTCACATTTAGCATCGGGTGTTTAAACAACCGATGCTAAATGTCATTTTTCAGACAGTAAAAACTGTGATGAAAGGGACATTTAGCATCAGTTATTTGAAAACCCGATGCTAAAAGTGACATTTAGCGTCGGTTAAATAACCGACGCTAATTGTCTCACTTTTAGCATCGCGAGATTTAGCGTCGGGCGATAACCGACGCTAAATGTCCAAAATAACCGACGCTAAATGTCTTTTCTGCACTAGTGATTGGAGGAAGGATCTGCTTGATAAACTTGGTACTATCTAGTCGCCCCCCCCCCCCCCCCCCCGCTACTTCTTCTCTTTCTTTAAAGAGCTAGTGAGATTACAAAGTCAGTTCCTTTGGGGAGGTGATATGGAGAACAAAAAATATGCTTGGATCAAGTGGAGTACAGTATGTCTCCCAAAGAGCAAGGGTGGCCTGGGGGTGAAAAATTGGGAGGATTTTAAGATTTCACTCTTGAGCAAATGGATATGGAAGTGTTTGTTGGAGGGTGACTCATTATGGCATAAGCTGTAGCATTTCAGGTACGATAATTTATCAAGCTGGCGCGAAAGTCCTATCCCCTCTAGTAGAATTCAGAGATCATCATCCCTTTGGTGGAGGGATATAGCACAACTAGGGAATGATTTCACAAATGATGCTTCATCCCTTTATTCACTTTTTCTTGAGTTACATTCTTTTTGTGTCGAAAAAAAGGAGGCAACAGTTCAGCAGCTAAGAGGCTGGATAGATGGAAGATGGATGTGGAAATGAGATTGGATTGACGATCATGTGGAAATGTGGAAATGTGGAAGTGGGGAATTGGGCCCAACAAATTGTTCACTGTTAAAGTTTGTTACACGTGGCTGATTCAATGTGCTGTAGGGGGGTCCAATCATGAGGACGAGTTGCGGGCATGTTCTAAGGCGTGGAAATGTGATGTTCCTACGAAAGAAATAATATTAATGTGGAGGTTACTCATCAGTTGGGTGTTCGCGGTGCGGTTTGGTTCGGTTTTGAGATAAAAAGTGAACCGAACCGCAAGGTAAAACTACATGCGGTTTGGTTTGGTTCGGTTGGGTTCCTAAAATAAAACCGAACCAAACCAAACCAAACTAATGCGGTTTGGATTGGTTCGGTTGGTTCGGTTTTTTCAAAGAAAAAACATAATTTAAAACAAAGTTAAAATTAACTAACATAAAAAATGGCTAACATAAATCTTTAAGAAAAAATCTACTCAAATATATGTAGTATATAAATTACGCTCTTTTAACTCTTTTAAGATAGTTAAGACAATGTTTAAAAGAATTTGAATTAAATATTTTATTGTAATTTTTAAATATAGCATAACAATATAGATTGTTTGTAAGTGAGCCAAAGAATTAATTGTATTTGGGCTAGTAAGTGAGTGAGAGTTGGGTTTTAGTTGCATTTGGGCTAATAAGTTAGTAAGAAAGGTTGTAAGTCAATAAATCTTAGTGTTACTTGCGGTTTGGTTTGGTTTGGTTCGGTTTCTATAATCAAAACCGCGAACCGAACCAAACCGCGCGGTGCAATGAAAAAAAGAACCAAACTAAACCAATAAGAAGCGGTTTTTTGCGGTTTTCGGGTTGTTTTGGTTTTATTTGCGGTTTTCTATTGGTTTGGTTCGGTTTTGAACACCCCTACTCATCAGTAGAGTACCAACAAGGGATGCACTTATTCAGGGAGGGGTGGTAAGCTCTTCCACTAACTCCTGTTGCGAAATGCTACATCGTATCATTGATAATTCTATGATAATTATTAATAATATTAATAATAAAGTTCATGACTGTTCTGGAGTGGGCTCGAAGGCCAATTTCGTTCAGTAGGCCCATCGCGGCCCAATACCTAACTTGCTCCGCAAGATGCGGCCGGCCCCGCAAAAAGCGCAACGGCTAGAACGCCTGCGGCCAACATTATATATACCACACCAGCATGTGGCTTCAGGTATGTTTTACTCACCTTGTGACCCTGCCCGTTGAAGCACCTCTGACTTGATCGTTGGAGTGCCTTTGCAGGTACCACCCGCGTGCGGCTCAGAACTCGGTCCTTCATCCCAACGACCGAGCAGCATCATCAGGCAGCAACAACTCATCGTATTGATCAGGTACGATCAATTGGCGACCACAGTGGGAGGCCCGAGTGCTATTCCGCATCAAACCATGCCGCCACGTCAAAAACGCACTTCTTCCAGGCTCAACACCTCTGGACAGAACCGACCTCAACGGACCCCAGAGGGCATGCCTGTGACAGTTCATTAATCACAAGGCGAGCCTCGCCAAGAACCCTCAATGCAGGGTGGCCGCGGGCCAGTCATCCAACCGGTCCAGCAACTACCGGCCGAGCTGGCCGAAGCTGGAATCCCAGAAGCATTGCCAGAGCATGTGACCCAAGCACTCATACAAATTCTGGAGCAAAAGAATCAAGTGACTGCTGATCGAGACGAGTTGATCGAACGCTATGAGAGAGGGTCGATCTCGATCCGCCCTGCGTGCGGATAGCGGTCGCCCAGGGCAACCATCTCGGCCCCATCGTTCACCACCACGAAGAGAAGCTCCTCGTCGAGGCGTATCCCGACGCAATCCTTCGAGAAGGGCGATCGTCCACAGGTCGCCCCCTCATCGAGGAAGTCGCCATCGTCGTTCCCCCGTGGAAGATTACGACTATGCTGACTCGAGCTACCGACCAGAGTCCGAAAGGTCGCCAACAAGATACTCGTCCAACGAGTCCTCAGGATCCCGCCGATCAAGAAGCAGGTCGTGGGACTCGTACGAGGAGTTTAACGACTACCGCAACGGGGAGATTAGAGATGTCTCCCGTGCCATCAGCCGACCAAGAAGACACTATTCAAAGCGGCCTAGAAGACGGTCGTCGTCGCATGCTCCACAATATCATGGACCCCCTCCAATTGCTGACAGATTCTTTGGTCAGCCGGTCGGCCTTTACGGCCTGCCCGTCAACCAAACTTACGCCGCCATGCAGCCCTACGGGCAGAATCTCATCCCGACCGGACAAGGGCCTTTCACCAGCAAAATCAGGCGTTATCGCATCCCAAGGGACCTGAGGATGCCCCTAAACCTGAACAAGTTTAACGGCCGCGGGGATCCAGATAAACACCTCATGTACTTCAACAACTACTGTAGCTATAGGGAGCTAGGATGGACAATGAAGTGCAGACTTTTTCCTCAGTCGCTCGAAGGCCGGGCGTTAGAATGGTGGGAATCCCTACGTCCCAACTCCGTCTCTTCTTGGGAAGGTCTTGTGGCAATGTTCTTGGCCAATTATACAGCCAACCGTTGTCAGTATCGTTATGAAGAGCATTTGGACTCGGTCGTCCAATGAGAGAATGAACCATTGAGGGAGTTTATCGATCGGTTCATGACAGAGGCTGATACAGTCCGCAACCTATCAGACACGGACAAACTGAAGTATCTCAAACGTGGTATAAGAAAGAACCACAGATTTGCTGAAGAGTTCTCATTGAACCGGTACTACGACCTCGGCCTGTTCCTTAGAAGGGCCAACGACCATATGGGCTATGAAGAACAATTGGCTTCCGACAAGGGCGCCCGCGCGCGTCCCAAAGAAGAGAATAGCAGACCGGCCAAGGGGCAAGATCGTGACAGTAAGCCCGAGTACCGGCCTAAGAAGTACGAGCATCGTACAAAGTTGAACACCCCGATCGCACAGATCTTTACGGAGTGCCAAAACAACGAGTTCACTGGTGTAAGGCGACCTGATCCTCTAGTGTTGAAGAAAGGAGGTCGGCCTACCAAGAAATATTGCAGATACCACAAGAGCAAGGGGCATGATACCAATGACTGTATGGCCCTAAAAGATGACATAGAAGATCTCATACAGAAGGGAAAGTTGAGGCAATATGTCAAAGATGAAGGTAACGATCGCCCTGAACAAAGAGCTGTTGGCCAGCCCGCCAATGACAGAGGTAAAGCGATCGTCAACTCAACGGTCGAGCAAGCGCGTAACAATTCTGAGGAAGATCGCGACCCAGACAGTCGAAGGGCCGCAATGTAGCCATGGTCATCCATTGAGGTAATCCGTTGGATATCAGAGAGTCCAACAAGGCAATGAAGAGGAAGTGGAATGAACTCATGATGGTCGGCTCAACTTCAGCCCCACGGCCGGCCTCGAATAGGCCGCCCATTTCCTTTGGGGACGAAGACTTGCTCGATGGAAAAGTCAATAATTACGTCCCTTTGGTAGTATCGGCCGTAATGGCCAACACTGAGGTCAGAAGAATACTGGTCGACCAAGGGAGCTCGGCCATCATGAAGTTTGAGGAACTGATTGACAAGTTAAACGTGGACAGGAGCGAAATTATTCCACAAGCAGTACCAACCCCATTGACCGGGTTCAATGGGGCGACCACATACCCCCTGGGGACGATAGAATTACTTGTCACTTTTGGAGATGATACGAACGGCAGCACGTCGTACAGGATGGTCAGAACGACGTTCTTAGTTCTGGCAATCAAATCGTGTTACCACTGCATCATTGGCCGGCCAACGCTGGGAAAATTGGAGGCCGTGGCCTCAACTGTGCATCTAAAGATGAAATTCTACAGTAAAAGCGACCAAGTTGTGACAGTAATGGCCGACATGGAAGCGGCCATGAGGAGCCATTTCCTCTATCAAGAGATTTGTGATATGGAGGCGGTAAATGCTAAACCTCAGAATCTCGGAGAGGGGCATCAGGTCAATGTGGCCGACCTAGATGCTCGATACGACCCAGATAGCGACCCTGAGGACGACGACGACGATTTAGCCCGCGAGCTAAAGAATAAACTGAAGAGGCCCGAGCCCCACGGGGAATTGATCGATGTTCAGTTATCGGACGACCCAACCAAGACAGTTAAGTTGGGGAGCGACCTACCTGAACAAGACAAGCAAGATCTCATCACCTGCCTCAGGGAATACGCAGACCTTTTTGCATGGCAGGCATCAGACATGCCCGGGATCCCAATAGAAATTGCTTGCCACCAACTGTCCGTCGATGCGACAGCCATACCGGTCGCTCAAAAGAGACGCACTCAGAGCGAAGAGAAAGCATTGGCGGCCGAACAGGCTGTTGACGACCTCATCAAGGCCAATTTCATTGAGGAGATTAAGTATACGACTTGGCTTTCCAACGTCGTACTAGTGAAGAAGAAAAATGGTAAGTGGCGCATGTGTGTCGACTATACCGACCTGAATAAGGCATGCCCAAAGGACGCCTTTCCCCTGCCAAACATTGATAAACTGGTCGACGGGGCTGCGGGCTACAAACTCCTGTCTTTTTTAGACGCCTATTCAGGTTACAACCAAATCACTATGAACCCACCCGATCGGCATAAGACCGCGTTCATGACCGATCGTGGAAACTTTCAGTACAAGGTAATGCCCTTTGGTCTGAAGAACGCCGGAGCGACCTATCAAAGAATGATGAATAAGGTCTTCAGGCGGCAGATCGGTCGGATATCAGAGGTCTACTTGGATGATATGATCATTAAAAGCAAGACCGACCGAGACCATATTGACGACCTAAAGGAAATTTTTGAGGAAGCAAGGAAGAATTCGTTGAGGTTGAATCCAGAGAAGTGCACCTTCGGAGTAAGGGCGGGCAAGTTCCTGGGCTTCCACTTAACAGAGCGAGGGATCGAAGCAAACCCTGACAAGTGTAAGGCGGTCGCTGACATGAGGCCGCCCACTACGAAAAAAGAGATTCAGCAATTGAATGGCATGGTCGCTGCCCTGTCACGATTTATACCTAAATCAGCGTGCAAATCTCTTCCACTGTTCAAGCTCTTGAAGAAGGAGGTCGAGTTTGAATGGACCGACCAATGCCAGCGAGCATTGGACGAGCTGAAGGCGGCACTCACCAACCCGCCCATCATGACCAAGCCGCAACCAGGGGAGACACTTTACTTATACTTGGCCATAACAAACGAGGCCATGAGCGCTGTTCTCGTAAGAGAAAGCGACCTGAAACAGAACCCGGTCTACTTCATCAGTAAGGTATTTCAAGGCCCAGAGATCAGATACCAGATAATTGAGAAGCTAGCCTTAGGGTTACTTGTGGCCACCCGTAGACTGCGCCCTTATTTCGTGGCCCATCAGGTCGTGGTAAGGACCGACCAGCCTATCAGGCAAAATCTTCACCGACCTGACCTAGCAGGGCGTATGATCAAGTGGGCTGTAGAACTCAGTGAGTTTGGGATCAAGTTCGATTCTAGATCGGCCGCTAAGGCCCAAGTGTTGGCCGATTTCATTGCTGAAATGACTCCAATACCAGACGATCATTCTTTGATGACCTGGACTTTGCACGTAGACGGATCCTCCAACAGCAAAGGAAGTGGGGCCGGTTTGATACTTGAGAACTCGGAAGGACTTACAGTTGAAGTGTCATTAACTTTCGCATTTCACACTTCAAACAACCAGGCCGAGTATGAAGCGTGCATTGCCGGGCTACAGCTGGCCAAAGAATTCAACGTCGACCGTGTTGAACTCCACTCTGACTCTCTACTGGTAGTCTCCCAAATTCAAGACCTTTACGACGCAAAAGACGATGTCTTGAAGAATTATTTGGCCAAGGTAAGGGATCTGCTCAAGCAATTCGACCGAGCAGAAGTCAAGCACGTCCCCAGGACGGAGAACGTTCGGGCTGATATCCTATCAAAGCTAGCTAGTACAAAGACTCCTGGGAACCACAGAAGTCTAATCCAAGAAACTTTGACGCGGCCGAGCGTATCAACCAAGCCTGCCCAACCATTATCCATTCTAGCGGTCGACTTAGATAAAGACTGGATCACTCCTATCTTGCAATATATTCTCAATGGAGTAGAACCTTGCGACCAGAAGGCAGCGAAACTCCTGAGGTTGTGGGCGACCAAGTATTCAGTGATCGAAGGAAGACTGTATAGAAGGGGCTTTTCATCCCCATTGCTGAGATGCCTCACGTCGGTCGAGGCCGACCATGTACTGAGAGATATACATGAAGGAGATTGTGGTAGCCACCAAGGTGGTCGGTCGATTGCTAAGAAGGCGCTCAGGGCCGGATACTATTGGCCAACCATGGATGAGGACGCTAAGATACTTGTTCAGAAGTGCAAGAAATGCCAAATCCATGCCGACGTACATATAGCGCCCTCATTAGAACTACACAACTTAACCCCACCATGGTCGTTCGCTTGGTGGGGCATGGACCTGCTCGGCCCTTTTCCACCTGCACCAGGTCAGTTGAAGTTCCTCATCGTCGCGATCGACTATTTCACTAAGTGGCTAGAAGCAGAGCCACTTGCAACCATTACCTCAGCGAAGGTATCTAAGTTTTTTGGTCGAAACGTGCTCGCCCGCTTTGGAGTGCCCCAACAACTGGTTACTGACAATGGAACTCAGTTCGCAGATAGAAAGTTCAGAGAAATGCTGGCCGACCTAGGCGTGAAACAGCGTTTCACCTCGGTCGAGCACCCACAAACCAATGGCCAGGCAGAAGCGGCCAACAAGGTAATACTACGCGGACTGAAAAGGAGGTTGGACGAAGCCAAAGGCAATTGGGCAGAAGAACTACAGTCGGTCCTTTGGGCCTACAGAACGACCCCCCACTCATCGACCGGGGAGTCACCATTTAGACTTGTCTATGGTACTGACGCTGTCATCCCGATTGAGATGGGAGAGCTAAGTTGGAGGACGACCAACCCGCCAACCCCGGCCGCAAATGAGCGAGCGACAAGAGAAGAACTCGACCTGGTTGATGAGCTGCGAACCAAGGCGTCACTTAGGGAGCAACTCATCAAACAGAAGGTCGCTGCCAGGTATAACACCCGCGTCTAGAAGAGGGAGTTCTCCATTGGACAGCTAGTCCTTAGGAGGGCCGACCGTGGGAAACAAGAACGCTCGCCAGGGAAAGGTCGCCCCCAATTGGGAAGGACCATACCGTGTCATCAGCAAGACTGGAAAGGGAGCTTACGAGCTGGAAACCATGGAAGGGGCGACCATCCCCAGAATATGGAATGCTGACAAGTTAAGAAATTATTATGTTTAAGTTGTAAACACCAATTGATCAATAAAGAACAGGCGGTCGCTCTTTGTCCCCACAGGGGTTTTTTACCGAGGACCGACCTTAAAATTCGACTTGTGTACTTTATTTTCACGCAAATTGTATGCACGGTCGCTCACCATGTGAGTAGCAGTCGAGCGACCAGAAGAGTGCCATCGAATGGCCCAAACGTAAGCCGCCGAGCGGCCTAAAAAGAGTGCCATCGAATGGCCCAAACGAGAGGCGCCGAGCGGCCTAAAAGAGCGCCATCGAATGGCCCAAACGAAAGCCGCCGAGCGGCCTAAAAAGAGTGCCATCGAATGGCCCAAACGAAAGCCGCCGAGCGGCCTAAAAAGAGTGCCATCGAATGGCCCAAACAAAAGTTGGCGGGCGGCCTATGCATCGATTGGCCGAGCGGTCTAAAAGAGTAGCAAAAAAGAATCAAATCCAATTACAAAGCAATTAAACAGGTCAAATTCATGGAAAAATTGTCATTGATTACAAACAAAGACGCCTCGGTCGAAAAATTACGATTCAAACACCGCTCGCAGGCGGGCCAAGATTACAATTCAAAAAAAATTACAAGTTAAGAGTCGCTGGGGGCCTGATAGATGACCGCCTCTTCTTGAAGAACCTTCCCCTTCGACATCTTCTTGGGGCGGACGATCTGTTGATCGATCACACGATGTGTGCATTGCACAATCTCGCGATCGACCCCCAGATTAGGATAGAGGATCTTGATCTGGCTGACAGCATTTTCAAATTGACCCTCCGCAGCTCCCTTCGCCCGGTCAAGAACGTCTTTGTAGCGACCTCTAAACTTGTTCTTTTCCTCCTCCACTACATTCAGCTCAGTTTTCAGCCCAACGACCTGGCTCGACAGCTCTTTATTCTTGGAAGAGAGGCGTTCGACCTCTTTCTCAGCTGTTTCCTGGTCAGCGACCGCCTTGTCCAGAGCAGACTCGGCCGCAGTTTGAGCAGAGACAGCAGCCACAAGTTGGCGTTCTGCTTCGACGAGCTTCCTCTCATTGTCAGCGATCGCTTCGACCCTCGGTTCAAGCTCCTTCAATTTCTTGAGCAAATCATCTCGCTCACCCCTCATCTCTGCGAGCAATGACAAGGCAGAATTCAATTTAAAATTTTTATCGACTAGGTCGTCTTCAAGCAATGAATATCTATGGGCAAGGCGCCTACCTTCCAGGCGATCTGATTCTTCATCTTGGTATTTCTTGAACAGAATACCAGCGGCCTTCATTGCATCGGCCATCACCTCGAACGGTTCCTCCTTGAAACGAGCACAGTCTTCATCACCCAATCCAAGCAGGTCGATTTTAGGCGACCGGTTGTGCCCGTGGCTTTTCCCACTCTTATGCTTCTTTTTCTCGCCCCCATCATCGACCGACCTATTCCTCTTGGACCTTCCTTGATTTTTCGGTGGGCTGCTCAGGTCAATAGCTTGTGCTGGTTTGCCCGCCCGAGGAGTATGACGACCGGGCTGAGACCCAGTTCCGGCAGGTAGGGGCGTGCCTCCGGGTTGAGCTTCAGGAATTCCGCGGACGGGCGAAGCATCGCCATCCTCGGCCGCCCATTGTTCCAAGAAGTCAAAGTCATTCATGTTCGCCATGTCAACTGCAAAGGCAAAAGTAGATGGTTAGAAACAGTTAAACAAAACAAAGTGACAAGAAATAAACTAGGCGAGCGACCACCGACCAAGAGCGGCCTTGACTTTTTTCTTGCCCCGAGCATCCACAACGTTCTTGACCTTGATGCGACCCTCAGGGACCAGGGACGCAATCTTTCTCAGCCTTTGGATCGTCCCCCTGTCCAGGTCGTCAAGATCTGTTTCTTTGAAAGCATACTGGCCCGGTTTCTTCGAGAAATGGTTGAAACTCCACACTGTGGGAAACAGGGGCGTCCCTTCCTGATCATCCTTGGACATTTGGGCGATCCCTCGATGGGCCTCGGCCGAGTTAGGAACAACCCAAAAGAATTCCCTTTTCCACCCGGTCGTCAATGATTCCATATAAGGCTTGAAAAAGTTGTATGTTGATCGGTTTTTGAATGAGACCGCTTCCTTGCGGGCGCCCTTGGAGCCTTTCTCATAAATATAGCTCATTTCAAACAAAGTGAAAAACAATCTTACGGAGACCGGCCGTCTCAGAACCACGAGAACATCTTCGTATGCCTACAGGAACGCCCAAGCGTTCGGGTTCAGTTGAGAAGGGGCGACCTGAAGATAGCGTAAAACCTGGCGTTGGAACCGGGTAAATGGTGGAATAATGCCCATGCGTTCGAAAACGATGCGGTACATCGTGAATTTTAGCGCATCAGTCCAGGCCGCAACTCTTCCCCTTTCGCCATACCTTCTACTCTCCAACCTTCGTTTAGCCCGGTCGCCAGATACTCTAGGTCTTGGCTCCCCTGTTGAATTTTGTTGCGTTGACCCCTCAAGTTAAGAGAAGCCCAAGACATGTCCTTTGCAGCTGCGACCTCTGGATCTTCCTCGAGTCTCTAAACGTCACCTCATTAAAGTAACTGTCGCCTCAGCATTCATGACGATTGATTGTCAGGCATCACCCCCGAGACGGCACCTGGCCCCGTGTGACCAGGCCGCGTGGCAGCGACCACGCATTCAACCAATTAGCGATCGACCAGATAACGTTTGACCAGTCGTCGTTCCAAAACGGTCATTTTTTGACCACGCTGGGGGGCAAGGAATCAAGCCTTAGCCCGCCCCCAGGCGACCTAGGCTTGGGGGGAAACTGTTCTGGAGTGGGCTCGAATGCCAATTTCGTTCAGTAGGCCCATCGCGGCCCAATACCTAACTTGCTCCGCAAGATGCGGCCGGCCCCGCAAAAAGCGCAACGGCTAGAACGCCTGCGCAGCCAACATTATATATACCACACCAGCATGTGGCATCAGGTATGTTTTACTCACCTTGTGACCCTGCCCGTTGAAGCACCTCTGACTTGAGCGTTGGAGTGCCTTTGCAGGTACCACCCGCGTGCGGCTCAGAACTCGGTCCTTCATCCCAACGACCAAGCAGCATCATCAGGCAGCAACAACTCATCGTATTGATCAGGTACGATCAATGACAAACAAAAATATTGTCAGAAACAAAATCACAAACAAAAATGCAAATATATTCAAAATACATCCCAACCATAGAAGGAAAATGCAACGTGATAAAACATTTACTTTAATACAGTAACAAAAAGACTTGAAATATAATATTCAAAATACATCTCAAATCCAGATGTCACATGATCAGAGCAATTAACCTTTAATCCATCCAACTAATAAAAGAGAATAACATCAACGCGCAGTATCCTTAATTTTACAAGCTACTAGGTGATCTGTACTGATCACATCTCCTCTAAGACACGATCGTAGAAGCTTGCTCCGACACTTGGAAACCAATCTAAAAGAAGTGCATGGGGTGAGAAAGAGCATCCAAACCATAGAAGGAACATGAGACCGAAATTAAAACAGCAAAGACTATTAGAATCAATCAAATCAAATTCAAACAATCACTCCCTAAAGAGTGACAAATGCAACGTGTCCATACTGCGACACGTGGATACAACGCACATAACGCGCGTACACAGTCAATCATCAACTAATATCATCATCTTGGTCTAGCATACGGTCTTACGATTACGACGTCAACGCGATCCTACCTATTACTCCAACGATAAATCAAGATCCATGTAACTCTGGGTAAGAGGATGCAAGTTCCCTCACATCCTAGGACATAGATAGAGTCTAGTCAGGGTACCCGAATGTTTTGTGGAACGCCCCAACGGTGGCCCGCTTAGGACCCCCCCACTGGGCCTACCCGCAACGCCGGGTCGTGGCCGTCTCTATTACTACTCTCATAATTGTTTGCTTACCACCCCACCTATCATCCCTACCATCCTTGAGGTACTACTCGTCCATACTGCAACGAGTCCTTACCCATATTGCGACAATGTTCCTCCTATACAATTTCAACTATTGAGGTACGGCTTCCCATACTGCGACGATTCCTTGCCCATTCTCCGGCAAGGTTCCTCTTACAATCTTCAACATTTAAGGTACGACTCGCCAATGCTGCGACGAGTCTTAATTTGCCCATGCTGCGACAAGGTTCCTTCAACATCTCAATCACGAAGATACCGCTCATCCATACTGCAACGAGTTCTTGCCCATGCTGCGACAAGATTCTTCAACACGAACCAGCTCGTTAATCATCAGCGAAAGATAACATGCCCATTGTGCAACAAGTTTCCAAGAACAATACACACAATACAAACCAACAATCACAACGAAACATGAATGTCAAATCACTTAATAATCTTAACGACTCTGGGTCGATCTTAGCTACATTAATCGATACTATGGTGTCTGTCTTGAACTTAAACGACATTAACTTCTTATTATTCGGGCTTACCTATCATTCTAATTCTTTAGCATTTTCAATACTAATTCATCATTTAACTCTTGTAAATAACTCTTCCTTTAACTATTTCTTCTCATTTAAGTTATTAAGTTATTATAATTAATTATGAAAATTTCCCAAGCTATATCTATGCGACATATTCTCACCTATTTCTGAAGGTCATTATCAAACGTCTATAACTTGATTAACTTTGTTAAGCTATTAAATATTCCTCATCACAACGAAACATGAATGTCAAATCACTTAATAAACTTAACGACTCTGGGTTGATCTTAGCTACATTAATCGATACTATGGTGTCTGTCTTGAACTTAAACGACATTAACTTCTTATTATTCGGGCTTACCTATCATTCTAATTCTTTAGCATTTTCAATACTAATTCATCATTTAACTCTTGTAAATAACTCTTCCTTTAACTCTTTCTTCTCATTTAAGTTATTAAGTTATTATAATTAATTATGAAAATTCCCAAGCTATATCTATGCGACATATTCTCACCTATTTCTGAAGGTCATTATCAAACGTCTATAACTTCATTAACTTTGTTAAGCTATTAAATATTCCTCATTTAACTAGCGCTAAGTCATGATTTAGCTATGAACACCTTACTATTTTATTGTCTTATGTCAATTGTGATCTACAACTAGTTCGACATGTTCTCCTATCCCTAATAATCATTCTCAAAATCAACTATCATATTTTCGTTGCTCTAATGTGATTACTAACTGTTCTGTACCTAGCAGTATTTTGGTCGGCTGCTATTGGTAGGTCTCTTGCTGCCCTGGCAGGAGGTCAGTGAGCGCCCGGGGGGGGCCTGCAAAGCCACTCTGACGCTCAAGTTAGTATGAGAAAAAGCTAGTGAATTTGCGAGGGAAGAGTGTGTACCGTATAAATGGCTATGCGAGCCGGTATTTATAGGAAATCGATGCTCGTCTGTGGACCGTCGGATTATCAGAATCGATCTGAACCATCCAAGCGTGGTGGCTTTAGTTGGGCTTGTATGTAGTGGATATAGGTCGAATCAATTGGACTGATCCATATCCAATTGCTAAACGCACTCCCTGTTTTGCTAAATGGACCTCTTGGTCCAGTCCAGAACACTAACTGACAAGTCATGTCTCTAGGTTCTTCGTTAGTCTCAATTGTATTTACCATCCACTATTATTTATTAATGCATTACCCACACATCTAGTTTTACTCTAAATTCGCCTCCACTATCAACTTAATTCTACGGTCATCCGCCTACGACTCTTCGTTCCTCACGTGTTAATTAAAAGACATCATTTGACATACAATTGGATACTCATACTAGTTTCATTCCCTACACTCGGCATAATAGTTACAGTCATTCAAATCATATAGTTACAGTCATCCAAGTCATATGGTTACAGTCATATGAATTAGTTACAGTCATCCAATTATTTACAGTCATCCGAATCGAATAAATAATAAATAATAATAAATGATTAAATAAATACAAACACACAAAGATGAATAGCAACAATCAATACTATGATAGTCCTATCCCCTACTCTCCATATGGAAAAGCAACCCATTCCCCCATACCTTATATCCAATTGCAATGGTTCCTTTGGCACAACAAAATACCGAGTCACAAGCCCTCGAGCATGGTTTAATTTCGCCTGGACAATGTTCGACTATTCGATATGTAACGGTGGTGCAATGGTTCGAAAACGGGATCGGAGAACAAAAGCACAACAGCTCTTAACAGATTATGGATGGTGATAGACTACTCTAAACTAAACACTAGATCTAGGGTTGCAAGAGAAGAAAAGAAACATAAAACAACTTCTGAATATTCATCTCCCTCGATGGAGGCAGCATTACAATATATATAGCTAGGGTTATGCTACTAAACAGATAAATGGGCCCTGGGCCACTTAAGGACAATTCACTTAAAGATAAAATGCTGGACTAAATATAACTGGGACTAGATAAATTCATTCAGCCATTGGGGTTTCTTAGTTTCTCTCTTGGGCCTGATTTTCGCCCCACTATCATTACTCACGGGTCCAAGAAAAACCTTGTCCTCAAGGTTTGAGGTGCCACGTGGCTGGGCAATATTGGTTGGAGTGGAGGGCACAAGGCTTGTGCTTTCTTCAAGTGGTGGAGATGGAGTTTTGTGGTAGGGTGTGCGATCCAACGGAGGAGAGGAAGCGTGGGGTTTTCGGTGTAAAGGTGTAGGGGGCGTTGTACCTTTGCGTGCGGAAGGTCCCAACACGTCAGCTGGCTTGGACGTTGGAGATGCGCTGGGTAGAGTCCCATTGAGATCGAACGGCGCAGGCTGTGCAGCGTGGCTGCCTTTTGCGTTGACCGAGGACGTGAGAGAGACAGAATTTGTAACATCCCTAATTTTTAAGGACTCGATCTATGAAGCCTAAGACCGATTAATTATTTGTGGGAATAATTGTTCGTGTCTCGGCGAAGAATAGTCGAGGAAAAGTCCCAGGAAATCCTGCTCTGCATTTAATTGTGGCTTGGTCATAAATTTAATGAACAATTCAGCTGAAGGGTAAAATCGTCATTTTTACCTCACATCGAAGATGAATCACCCAACGATATAATAACCGGATCCTAGTCATGATACGATCATGAAAATGGTATTTACATTCATGAGTCGAGCGGATTGGTGAGTACTTAATGGATTCTAAAATGAGAATTATAGAACCAAGGTCATTTTAGACATTTCACTCCCATTTAAACCCTCCTCAGCCATTTAATTGCTGATTTCATCCATTCCCTCACACTTTCATCAACTTTCAGAAAACTAAAAGGCTGAAACAGAATAGAGGAAAAGAGGAGGGGAGGCGAGAATGGAGGGGGATGGAAGGAGAAGGGTTCATCCCTAAATCTGCTTGCATGTAAGTATCCAGACCTCCTTGCCACTCCATTTTTGATTCTCTATCCATTGGTATAAGTTTCAGAAGCTAGCTCTCACTCCTTCCCTCACTTCCATTTTCGAGTTAGTGCTTCAATGGTTGATATGGAGGAGTTGTGAGTTGCTGTTTGCTTGCATGTTCACTATGAGCAAGTGGAGAAGTGTATCTGGACCCATTTCGTGATCTGGAAGGTATCTTGAAGGTTGTCGAACTACTGGTACAGAGAATGGAAGCTCAAGTTCGAAGTTGCTAGTGATGGAGGGTGATGATTGAAGTCTATCCAGAATCCTGGGCAAAACCCGTGTGACATACCTTCGGTGTTTCCATCATTTCTCGCTGAACACAACTCCTATGATCACGATTTTTGTTTCTCTGGAAAGTAGACAAAAAGCTCTTCATTTTAGGCACAAGAATCGTATGCTTTCATGGAGAAATGAGAGAGATATCCTGTTCACAAGTTTCGGTTTCAGAATCGAGCAATGTCCTGGACCAGTCGTCTTGTTTCTGCAATATCTCCCAATATACTGATTGCATGCGTGTGAATCCTCCTCCATGAGAAAGTAGACATAATTACCTTCACAATGGGCACAGATTTGGATAGTTTTGGTTAGGTTTTGACCAAGATAATTCTGTTTCAAATTCGCACTCTGATCCTGGAAAACTACAATTCTAAATGCATCTTCAAGTCAAGAAGCTTGTTCTTCCATTTGAATTTGGAAGAAGATCTATCATTTGGGTTGCCACTTCAGATTATTCAAGCAAGTGAAGTTGCTGTTGCAGTAGTTCAGCAAGGGAGATGTTGATGTTATGGCCTCGTTGGTGTTTTCGGTGCTCGTTCGGTAGTCTCCTTGATTCCAGTCCGATCGTTCGTGCTCCGGCGTGATTTTCTCGCGAGGTCGTCAACCGGGTGAGTTCTACTCACGGATAGGGGTATTTTTACATGTCTTGAAAATATATCGGTTTAGAGTCATAAGGCATTATCCGTTTTCGAAAGATTTTTGAACCGAAAACCGTTTTTGAGAAACATTACATTTTACGGTTTTGAAAATCATAAGCGAATTGAAATGATTTTTGACAACGATTTAGCATTTGAAATGTACTCTGGAATATTGCCAATTTTCTGGGTGTCAGGTGGAACGGAAATTAGGAATCGAATCGAGAGCGAACGGAGAGCGATATTGAGAAAGGATGCGAATTGAGCATCAGTACTGGAAGTTCTGTCCACTCGCGCGCCATTCGCGCGCAGGTCGCGCGCCGCGCGCCACTCCTGGATTTGGGTTCTGTCCATTCGCGCGCCGTTCACGCGGGAGTTGCGCGCCGTGCGTGATTCTGGGCTGCGCTTCTGTCAAGTCGCGCGCCAGTCACGCGTGGGTTGCGCGCCGCGCGCCACTTTGACCCTTTTGATGCGTAATTCCGTTTTTCTCGTTCAACGCTCCGTTCATTCCCGAACCTTTCCTAATCCCTTCCTCAAACTATTTTAAAGCTACCAACCTATTGGAAACCTAATTTCAAACCGTTCAAACTATATTTTGAAAAAGAGTCTTGAAACCTATTTTGGTCGAGAACGAAAACCCTAGATTACGTGTGAGCACACCGAGTAATGGTTGGGCTGAACTTATATATGGATATAAGACCTGGAATTGATTATAATTCTGGAAGTTAATAGAACTCTTCATAAACGGACTATGAAATGAAATAGAATATGTATCATAAGCTTATGTTTGATCCTTTGGTGATCGTTGATATGTATTGTCGTATATATCGTTCGTTGGGTGACGACCTGACAAGTAGTATACTAGAGAGGGTAGCCATGACCCCTTATCTAGGCACTGTATGTGTTTTGGCGTGGTCAACTCACGGGTTTCCGGGATGAGCGGGGTTTCGCCGTCGGATTATACTAAACAATTGAATAATAAGGTATTAGTGTGCCGGGATGAGCGGGGTGTCGCCGTCGGATTACACTAAACAAATTAATTATATGATTGTGTTCCGGGATGAGTGGAGTTTCGCTGTCGGTTTACACTAATCAACAAATATAATCTCCGGTATTCGTGGTTATTCACAACCGGCTGTCCCTCATAAAACATAAAGACTTGTTTGATTGGACTCGACTTGTTGAGATTTGTGGCAAAGTTCACGATCAACAATTCGCTGTAACATGTTCGTTATCAATATGATTGTTAGCGGTTTAATATTGAACCGAGTGTCGGTGAGGGGGCACGGTAGGACTCACTGAGACAAGTTGTCTCACCCAATCTATATTTGTTGTTTTTACAGAGAACAGGTTATAAGGACAGCAGGCGACACAGTTGGTTGTCGGGTTCGAGAAGAAGATTGAAGATTGATTCATTTATGGTTGTCCTTGTTCTTCTGTAGTTGTATCTGTATTCGGTGGTATGACTCGAGCTTGTATTATTTTATATATTAGTTTCCGCTGTTTCTTGTAAAGATGTATATCTGGACAGGAATTTTTATACTCTGATTTATACCAAATTGTATATTTAGGTGTTTCCTTTTTAAAGAAATACCGGGGTGTTACAGAGTTCGCTGGATTAAATGATGTATTGAAATCCGAATCCTTAATCCACGGTCCAGATGCATCTTCGGGATACGCGGGGAGATCCAACGGTGTGGGGCTAGGTGCTCTCTCCCAAGGCGTGGTAGCTGGCACGCGTGTGTCAGCAGCTGTGGAGTACCGAGGCGTGAAGGGTGGCACGCGTGTGTCAGCAGTGTTGGAACCCGAATTCGTGATGAATGGTCTGGATGAGTCCTGGGGAGACGCGTGTAGATCCAACGGCGTGGGGCGCAGCGCGCTGTCCCAAGGCGTGAATGCAGGCTTGCGTGTGGCAGCAGCCTTGGTAGAAAACGTCTGCTGCGTGTCAGGCGCGTGGAGCAGCGCTTTAACAGTGCTTTGCTGTGTATTGGCATCCAACGGCTGTGATGGGTCAAAACTAGCTTGGGAAGTGGTGCCTTCATCCAACGGTGCAGAAGTGGTTGGGAAAAGTGAAGCCTTTATATTTTTGTCCAAGTTGTTAAGTGGAGTGTTCAGATGGTACTTGGAGGTATAAGTAGGTTCGCTGCCTTCCTCCACTGAACTTAGTTGTTTTTCACCCTTCTCATTTATTCCAAGCACGTTTTGCTTCCCGTGCTGTACAGAATCCACCCCACCTTGCTCCTTTTCTGGTGTCTTTGTATAACCAACAGAGTCATTGCCTTCTTCGTTGTTTGGTAGAGATCCTTCTGTGTCATAGGGGAGAGGAGTGAAATGAGTTTGAGGGTCATCTTCAAAATAAGGACGCATTTGAGAGACGTGAACCACTGGGTGGATACGTGTTCCCTAGGGGAGCTCCAGTTCGTAGGCTACCATACCAATACGCCGGAGAACCTTAAATGGGCCGTGGAAACGCTTGGCTAGTTTTTCGGAGGACCTTCAAGCGACTGTGTGCTGGCGGTAAGGTTGTAAACGCAGTATGTAACAGCCCAAAATAATTAGTTAATTTATTTAATTAATTATCTAGGGTTTGTGTTTGAGAAAAAAATAAAATAAAATGATAGGAATAATTATTTAGGGATTTTATGTGATAAAATATTAGAAATAATTAGTTGTTAGTATATGTGGATAGGTGGTGGCGAATTAGAGGTGTTAGTGGAGGCCCATGATTAAGTCATAAACTAAGAAAGCCCATGATTGGTTAAGTGAGTCTATAAATAAGGAGTTTCTAAGTTAGGGTTTCATTAGTTGAGAAAATTAGATTTTTGTGAGAGAGTGAGAGCTAAGGAGTGGCGGCCAAGGCAAGGAAAAAGAGAGGAATTTCGTGGCTTCCATAGAGAAAAAGAAAGGGAGGAGTTCGTGACCAAGAAAGAAAAGAGGAGAGAGAAGAAAAGCTAAGTTTTTCAAGGTTTCTAAGCCTAAGGATTCGAGTTCTTCAATAAGGTAAGGGGGCTCTCGTTCATAGTTAATAATTTATAAACCACGAAATCATGGGTACTAGGTGTTAGGAGTAGTCGTTTAAATTGCTGTTGATGTTTATAATATCTATATGTGGCTGAAGTGTGATGGTTGTTTGTGTTGTTGAATTCACTGTTTTGAGATGTTCTGACATAGGTTTAGTATTTCAGTGACTGAGAACGTTTTACTAATTGAAAAATTATGTGGTTTGTTATTTCGAAAACTTGATTGAATGCTTGTTAATTTGACGCTGGTTTGGTTGCGTTTAGAGTTGTGTAGCTCGAGATATGAATTCCACAAGTTAGGGTAATATTCTGGAAGCATTCTGGACGTAGGTTCGGTATTTTTGAAACTGGGAACTTTCTGTTCGTCAAACAAATATGGGACTTTTTTTGTTAGAAAACAGACTTAATTTTGGTCACTTTGGCACTGGTTTGGTTAAATTTGGAGTACTGTAGCTCGAGTTATGAGCGTCCCAAGTCAGGTCAAATTTCTGGACTTAAACTAGGTATAGGTTCAGTGTTTCAGGTCTTGTGTCTTCAATTGAACTCTGATTTGAACGATTCTTTTTCCATTAGAAACTATAATCAAATTTCTTTTGTTAAGGCTAAGGTTTTGTTCCATTTGGTCAAGTGTAAGTCAGTTTAGAGTGATTTGAAGTGGAAGGACAGAATCTGTCCAGTCTGGGAACCATTCGGGTTGTTTTTAAAAACTGTACTAATTGGCTCATTGTTTCAAAAAAAGAAAACTATAGTCAGGAACTAGACTTTCTCAGGTTTCTGTAGAGGGGTCGTTTGTTGGAATCCGATGTCGTTTACTATTTTAACTAATTCGCCGAATTCTGGCTGCCGTGTTCGCGTAGCCCAGGGTGTCGCTGTTGTTCCCAAATTTGTTTTCTAAATATCTTTTGACTCGGGTGTCCAAATTTGATGGTTCAAAATGAGTTTCGAAGCTTATTCAGGTGTCTACCTGGATATTCTAATTTTAGGCAAAAATAAATTATTTTTCAGAGGGTTCTGGGCAGATGTTGTCCGAGGTGTCTAAAATGTAGTTTTGCTTGCCTATTCCGTGTCGATGTCCTAAAAGGGTTTAATTGAATTGGTGTTGGTGTAAATGGTGGGTCTGTTTGGTGAGTCTATTTGGTGAGTTTAATTGGTGAGTCAATATGGTGAGATTATTAATTATTTGGTGATGGTGAGTTGATTAATAGCATTGGTGAGTCTGTTAATTATTTGGTGATTATGTTTGTTGCTCGTTTGGTGTGTCATGGTGTGTTATGATGCATATTAATGGTGAATATATCTTGGTGATTGGTGAGTATATAAATTATTGGTGAGCAATATAAATACGTTTATGACGATGTCGTGAGGTGATTGTGATGTTTATGATGCATATTAATGGTGAATATATCTTGGTGATTGGTGAGTACATAAATTATTGGTGAGCAATATAAATACGTTTATGACGATGTCGTGAGGTGATTGTGATGTTTATGATGCATATTAATGGTGAATATATCTTGGTGATTGGTGAGTATATAAATTATTGGTGAGCAATATAAATACATCATTTGGTGTTTTGGTGTCATGGTGCATAGTCATGGTGTCGCATATTCATATGCATTTCTGGTGAATAGGCCTCGGCCTCCTAAAATATTTTGCTGAATGCCCTCAAGGCAATTTTGGTGAATGCCCTCAAGGCAATTTTGGTGAATGGATCCACATGCATATGCCCAGTGGAGTTTTGGGTTGCATCTCATACATTGCATACGCGTCCTGTGTTTGATTGCGTTTCTTGAACTGTATTCTGGGTGTGACTGTATTTGGTGTGACGGTACTTGGTGTAACATTATTCGGCGTAACTGGATTTGGTGTAACTGTATTATTGGTGTAGTAAATTGATGGTATCCCCGGTGTGCCTATTATACTGTGTTTCTTGTTTTATCTATTATTATCTATGTAGTGAGACTCACCCTACTGCGTCGTGTTGCCTCGTATGTCGGCAACCTGCAGGTGACGGTGACTGAAGATGGCTAGAGATTCTTCTTCTAGTATGTTCGAGTCGGCTCTGATACGTAGCACTCGGGAGGGTTGTCCTTGTGTCTTTCCTTATGTGTTATGTATATGCCTTTCTAAGTTGTAAACCTTTTGAAGTATGATTGCCAAGTTAAACCTTTTTATTTCCGCTGCATGTTTTTGAAAAGAAGTTAGTTATAATTAAAGTACTCTGTTTGCGAAGTGGTTTTCCGGTTCGAAAAATGTGACACTCTTTTGGCACGAAAAACTCTGATATTTTTTAATAACCGTTGGGTAGAAAAGGGGTGTTACACAGTAGAGCCAGATCTCCAATATTGAAGGTACAGTCTCTCCTTTTCTTGTTAGCTTGTTCTACCATTCTTTGTCTGCTTATTTTTAAGTTCTCCTTATTTTTAAGATCAGTTGAGCCTGTAACATAATCTGGAACTTTTGGGGGTGGCCGACCGTAGAGAGCCTGGAACGGGGACATCTGGATGGCTGAGTGGAAGGATGAGTTGTACCAATACTCTGCAAGATGTAGGAATCGGAACCACTTACGAGGGTGGTCACTCGTGAAGCATCAGAGATACGCCTCCACTGAACGATTTACAACCTCTGTTTGGCCATCGGTCTCTGCGTGGTAAGCCGTGCTATACTTAAGTGTGGTGCCCTGCACACGAAAGAGTTCTTTCCAGAAAGTGCTTAAGAACAGGGGATCTCTGTCAGAAATGATGGACTTGGGGATTCCATGGAGTCTACAGATCTCTACCGAGAATCTAGTGGTCAGATCTACGGCAGAGTATTTTGTTGGAAGTCCTATGAAATGGACATACTTTGAAAGCCTGTCACATATCACCCAGATTGCTGTGTGTCCAAAGGAGTTTGGAAGGTGAGTGATGAAATCCATTGTTAGTTCTTCCCACACCTGATTTGGTGATGGTAGGGCCTGAAGTAACCCTTGTTCCTTCTGTGGTAGGTACTTGTTCTGTTGGCAGGTAGTGTAGTGTTTGATGAAGAGTTTAACATCTCTGTGAATTCCTGGCCATGAAAAGGAGGCAGAGAGTCTTACTAAAGTGGGCTTAACACCAGAATGACCGGCTACAGGGGTGCTGTGGTACTCATGCAGCAGAGCTTTCCGTAGATATACAGAGTCAGGTACGAAAAGTTTTCCCTTGAAATAGATCAAGTCATTTGAAAAACTGTATTCACTCTTCATGTCTGTCTCTGATGTGCACCTTTGAACTAATTCCTTTCCTTTTGCGTCTGACTTGTAATACTTTTTGAGTTGAGCAACGAGAGTGGGGACAAGAGAGGAGATCGCTGACAATAGCGTGACTTCCTCTGTATACTTTCTTGCGGTTGAGTGTGTCTGCAACAGGGTTAGACTTGCCAGGTTTGTAGTAGATGTCAAAACTAAACCCTCGTAATTTGAATGCCCACTTTTGTTGTTCTGGTGTTTGAATTTTCTGAACAAGGAGGCTTTTAAGGCTCTTTTGATCTGTATAAAGGTGAAAATGCCTTCCTAAGAGATATTGACGCCACTTTTTTATTGCTTCAGTGACTGCATACATTTCCCGCACATACACTGAGGCTGCTTGCATCCGAGGACACATCTTTTTGCTGAAGAAAGCTAATGGGTGATCTTGAGAGAGAACAGCATCGATGGCGACAGCAGATGCATCTGTTTCAACCACAAAGACTTTGGTAAAATCCGGGAGAGCAAGAACCGGCACTGTTGGAATTTTCTGTTTTAGCTCTGTAAAAGCCATCTCGGCATCTGTCTCCAAGTAAACTTAGTGGAACGCAACAAATCGGTGGGAGGAGCGGCGAGAGCGGCGTAGTGACGCACAAATCGTCGATAGAATCCGGTGAGGCCTAAAAATCCCCTGAGTGCCGTGAGTGAACGTGGCTTTGGCCAATCAATGATAGCTTGAACTTTATCAGGATCTGGGGATACACCATCAACAAAAATGATATGGCCTAGGTAATGAACAACATCCACTGCAAATACACACTTAGATAATTTCGCAACAAATTTATGGGTCTGAAGTAAATCTAAAACAAGTCGTAAATGAAGTAAATGATCAGATAAACAGCGGCTGTAGATTAAAATGTCATCAAAGAAAACCAGAGCAAACCGTCTTAGGAAAGGTCTTAGTAAATCGTTTCATTGCTGATTGAAAGGTGGACGGAGCATTAGACAGCCCAAAAGACATGACTAGGAACTCGTAATGTCCGTCGAACGTCCGGAAAGCTGTTTTATGAGTATCTTCTGGTGCAACCCGAATCTGGTGATAACCTGAGCGTAGATCTATCTTGGTGAATATTTTAGCAGAGCCGAGTTCGTCTAGAAGCTCATCAATAGTGGGTATTGGGAATCTGTCTTTAACAGTGACTGCGTTAAGTGCTCTATAGTCAAGACAAAACCTCCAGGTGCCATCTTTTTTCTTAACCAATAAAACAAGGGAAGAGTAAGGGTTGTTGCTGGGGACAATGGTACCTTCTTGTAACATGTCTTGAATTAGGGAGGTCATAACTTCTTTTTGGGAGTGAGGGTAACGGTATGGTTTGACATTGATGGGAGGTGTGTTTGGGAGTTGTGGAATATGGTGGTCATGAGGTCTAGAGGCTGGTAGGCCATGGGGTTCTTGAAAGACAGTTGGGTAAGTTTTAAGGATAGAGTTTACCTCAGGTGATAGGGTGTGTGAGATAGGGTCAATTGGGTTTGTGGTTGTTTTGGATGGGTCCGAAGGTCTTTCATTGGACTCAAAGCTGAGAAGGTGAAGTGAGGAAATTGAGTTAGTGTGTAACAGATGGCAAAGCTGGTGGTAGGTAGTTTGGGTTGGGCTAGATTTAGGTTCCCCCTTTAGTGTTATGGAGTCATTATTATGATGGAAGGTGATTGAAGGAATAGAGAAATCGACTTGAATGGGACCCAAAGTTCTAAGCCACTCCATACCAAGGACTACATCAGCACCTTCAATTGGGAGTAAGTAGAAGGGTAAGGATAATGATTGGTTCTGTAGGGTAATAGAAACGTCATTACAAACCCCTTGGCAATGTAAGTGCGAACCATTACCAACTATAACGGATAATGAAGGGATTTTTGAAATGGGTAGTTTTAAATGCTCAGCAATTCTAGGTTGAAGTATGTTGTGGGTGCTTCCAGTGTCAACCAGAACCATAACTACCAGTCCTCCAATTAGGCCATAGAACTTCAGTATTTGGGGTGAAAACTGACCTGTGAGTGCTTGAGGTGATAGTTGAAAATAAGTTTCGTCTTGCCTACTTACCATTTCTGCATCCTATATCTCATTAGTATCAATTTCCTCATCTTCATCTAGCATGAGCAAGAGATAACGACCACTTGCACATTTATGCCCCGGGATAAACTTTTCATCACAATTATAACATAGGCCTTGGGCACGACGCTCTTCCTTTTGAGCTGGGCTAATGCGCCTAATAGGGTATTTGGGTTGGCTTAGTTTTGTTGTGTTTGGGATGGTTTGGGTTTGTGGTGTAGCTGGGGTGGGTGTGTGTTGGGTTGTTTTGTGGGTAGGTTGGTGTGTGTGTGTGTGTGAGGTTGAGCCAGGGTATTGGGAGAAGGGTCTTGAAAATTTAGTCTTGGCATCTTTGATTTTGACTTCAATTAGTTTGGCTAAACCAATAGCTTGGGATATGGAATAAGGTCTTTGTATGGCTATCTCGTTTCTCATTTCTGGGTTTAAGCCAGAGATAAAACAATTCAAAATTGCATCAGCAGGTAGTCCTAGTACTCTATTACCCAATTTTTCAAAATTAGCTTGATAATCAGCAACAGAACCGGTCTGCCTAAGTTTAAAAAGTTGGGCCTGGTGATTTTCATAGGTAGGGGGGCCAAATCTTAATTCTAGGGCGCGAGCAAAGGTTGTCCAGTCAGCAAGTTGATTGTTTTGATACATCCATTTAAACCAACTAAGTGCTTCCCCCTTTCATATAAAATGAAACCATGGGTAAACGACTTTCCAATGGAATGTGATAAAATGTGAAAAACTGATCAGCTTGAAACAACCATTCTAAGGGATCTGTCCCATCAAAAATACCCATTTCTATTTTTGGTGTTCTAAAAGGGGGTTGAGGGGGCCGATTGGGAAAAATGTGGAGAGTACACAGGTTGCATAAAATGGGGGGACAGATTTGGGTGTGGTGGGGGAAATTGGGGAAAGGTTTGATAGGCTGATGTGGCAGGTATGTTGGGGGTGGTGGTGGTGGGAATCCAACAAGGGTGACACTGGGTTGACTCAGAGGGTAATGGGGTGTTGTTGTGGGGATAGGCATAGGTATAGCTTGGGTAACAACATGTTCATAACCAGGAGGTATTAAAGGGGAAGTAGGGGTACCTGGGGAAGGAGGGTGCTGTTGTGCAGAAAACCTTTCGTTGATCAGTGCTGTGAGGGTCTCAAACCACGAATCCATGAGATGCTGTTGATTTTCCAGCCTTGTGGTCATAGAACCCAGTTTTTCCCCTAGCTGTAGGTCAAGCTGCTGGTTATGTTCATGTAAAACTTCATCCATGTGCTGATAGGAAGCTTGAATAGCATCTTCAAGATCCTTGGTTGAGGGATTTGTAGGTTTTGGAGGCATTGAGAATCAGAATGAAAGCACCAATGATAGGCTACACTAAACAAAACACTAGATATAGGGTTGCAAGAGAAGAAAAGAAACATAAAACAACTTCTGAATAATCATCTCCCTCAATGGAGGTAGCATTACAATATATATAGCTAGGGCTATGCTACTAAACAGATAAATGGGCCCTGGGCCACTTAAGGACAATTCACTTAAAGATAAAATGCTGGACTAAATATAACTGGGCCTAGATAAATTCATTCAGCCATTGGGGTTTCTTAGTTTCTCTCTTTGGCCTGATTTTCCCCCCACTATCAGATGGGTTTTCCATGATTAGCCAATGGAGGTTGGAAGTAGTTCTCCAGCGAGATTAGTGACTCGAAACTATTTCCAATGAGGTCAAGATGAGTTTGTTGCAGGTCCGTTATAGGCACACGATAGGAGTCATGTTTGACTAGATAGGGCGGTCCGTGGCAATTCCTTACGACTTCCATGCAAACTTACTGCAAAGTGCGTTGTTGTTTAAGTTTTAGAGACACTACGCAAAGTCAATACCTTTGGGTTGACCCGTAGCATCCATGGTCGTCTCTGGCCACTGGCCTAACTTGTCGCTGTCAGCATCGATTATTGCACCAGGATGGTGTAAACGATTTGGGCTTTGGTGTCGTGGACAAGGAAAGAGAAGCAATGGGATCGGATCCGTAGCGATTCAAGCATGAGAGAGGAGCGGATGATTTGTCGGTGGCCAAATCTCAACTGAACTCGTACCAAGGAAGCTTCGGTGATGCCATGGCAGTGAAATGCGAGTAAAACGAGAGAGGAAAGGGAGGCTCGTGTGCGGTGGTGGTGTATGGCGCTAAGACCATTGTGGGTGGTTCATGGAGGCGGAATTGGAGTAAGAGAAAGATTTGCGAATGGGAGTTTTGGGGTTTGAAATCGAGGTCCCAATTGATGTTTAGGTGAAAAGAATAATGAATAAGATGAGCAGCCACAGTGCTGCTAGGGTTGGAGAAGGAAGAAGACAGTGCGGGCGGGTCAGTTCTGGGTCGTGAGCTGGGTAGGGATCCATGGGCGCGTTGGGTCGTGCATTGGGCTGGGTCTTTCTCATGGGCTGGAGTAGCTAGCTTAGAGGAAGGGTGCGTTTAGTAGGCGGGAGGGGGGGGTGCATGGGAGTAAAAACAAGCCAAAATCACTTTTAAATCATTTTTAAAACCTAATTTCACTATACCGATGATTTCTAAAAGTAAATTATACTTTAAATACTAATATTATATAAAATAATATAGTCGACCCAAATAATAATATTTCAGGTACAAATATTCTATAAATTCGATCATAAAATATAACAATAATATATTACCAAAGTACTGTTTAAATACGGTTTAATATCATTTCAACATATTTGATAATTCAAACACACATAAATATATAAGTCATATAAAATAAAAAATGTTACTAAAATATACAATTATTAAGGAATAAGTTGCAAAATATATCACATAATTTACTATTAGTTCACGTATAAACAAAAACTTACTAAAACGACAATAGGGGTGTTACAAGCATGTGACATTCGTGGATGACGAGGGCGGAGAGTGATCGCCGGTATCCAAAAAGTGGGCATGGCAAAGAGCGGCTCTTGACAGCTTCTAGGCGAAGGGGCACATGGATGAACTGAATCTACAATGAAATTAGAGGGATCTTGAAGCTATACAGGTATGGACTGTACAGTTGAAGGAAGGCTTAAAAGAATTTATTTTGACTTTCTATACCAACAAGATGCATCTTCTTTTCGGGAGACCATCCCATATGAACTCCATAGTTAAGCGTGCTTGACTTGGAGTAGTTGTGGGATGGGTGACCTTCTGGGAAGTTTCCTAGAAAGCATGTAGGTGAGGACAACGCATACTGGAAAGACGCGTGTGTTGGACTAGACGATAACCTTAGAGGGGGGTGAATAAGGTTATATGCTAAAAATGAAATCTTTTTCTTTACTTTTATTTTTGAGAACTGAAGATGCTAATTTAAAATCGAATGCGGAAAAAAGGATTTAAACTATCTGCAACAACTATGCAAGCTATAACAATAGGCAGAAACAGTTTACAGAGATAATGATATCTAAGCACAATAATATCAAATGCAATAACAATTAACAAATATAAGGGAAATGCAATGTAAAGATAAGGGAAAGAAGTACACCGTGATTTTTACGAGGTTCGGGATAAAAAGCCCTACGTCCTCGGCCTCCGGCTTTGCAACCTTCGGACTTGATAATAACAACAATAAGAGAAGAACTTATTCAACGTCTTACAAGCAAGCAAATCCCCTATAGCTATCACGCCAATCTCAAATTTCCCAAATTGAGAACCCAAGCTCCCCGCTAAGGATTTCACTACAATTCAATCTCTGTGATTGAATTACCCAAGACAACTCTCAGGATTTCACAACAATCAAATATAGATCATTACAATTGAGAACTAGGATCCAATCACTCAAGCATATGACAATGATGTAGTTGAGAGAGATGAGAGATTTGGATTAGCGTGATTCGCAACCTAACTAGTGATGAAGAACGCGAAGTATGAGTGTGACGGTGAGAGTTCATGTTCTGTTCATTTTAGGTTTTGTAGGTTGTCTAAGAAAAACGGGAGAAACCCTAAGCCTATATATAGAGTTTGTAAAAAATATGACCGTTGGGACAATTTCTAACACTGACTCAGTAAGTGAGAAAGCGATTGTTTGCTTGAAAACACTTGGCATGACAATCAATTTTGTGCTTTGAATAAAACAACTTCATAAGTGAATGATCGATTGTTTGCTTTTAAAACTGAGTGTGAAAATCGATTATGTACTTAAAAAGAAACAGGACCATAATCGATTTTATACTTTAAACAAATAAGGCCATGATCGATTATGTGCTTTAAGAAAAACGAGACCGTTAAGAAACTAATTGTATAATCGATTTTGTGCTTCCCACACTCAAGCTCATAATCGATTTTGTGCTTGATAAATCATGTCCAAAATCAATATGTTTGCTTTATAAAACAAGTGAGGAATCGATTGTTCTTTTAAAAAACATATATATATATATATATATATATATATATATAATCGATTGCTTGCTTCCAAAAACAAGTCAACAATCGATTGCTTGCTTCCAAAGAGAAGTGCACAATCGATTCTTTGCTTCAAAAATTAAGTGTCGCTCGGAGGGGTGGGTAGAAAGGCAAAATTCAATTATGCGGATTGGTTAAAATGCCCAATGGGCTGTATGATGTCAATATCGCATGGGGTATTTTTTTCCTCTTTGGGTATTTTTCACATAGATTTTTGCCTATTGAGGTTTTAACGAGGCCCCACCTCCACCATTGTAAGGGTTGGAGGACTCCTTATATTCCATTAGTGCTTATCTAAAAAAAAACGTAAAGTGTTTTTAACATAATAGTGAAGAGCAATTACAACGACTACCGAAAATTTTTTTGGGTATAAACTGGGTATCTTTTGCATGCAACTGCAGAGACTAATCACTCGAGCCAGGTTGGACCACAATGGACGGCAAAACTCTCCCTTAAGACATTTAGCACTGTTGCATGCTCAAGGCTCGAACCCAGGACTTTAGTTAAGCTGGAAGAAACCCCTACCATCTCATCCAAGTGCTATTGGGTGGACTATTGAAAATCTTTTTCTTTTGTTCGGACCATCGCTGGCTATCCACGGAGTGTCCCAACCCTTTCAATGAAAGACTAATCTCCACTCGTGCTTAGGATCAAATTTCGCACTGGCCAACACTGAGTTTATCCAATACGGGAATCGAACCCGGGAGCACCGGATCGACCCCCTGTCCTAGGGTAGATTAAGCCACTAGGCCAACGGTGTTGGTTTCCACCGAAAATCTTTTACAAATGAGGTTACGGGAGAATTTAAAACAAAACGGAGAAACATTGAATTATTCATAATAATTACAATGAAATATAGTTTATTAGCAAGTGTGTATCCTTTATATAATGCTTGACCAAAGTACCAGAATTACGAAAATAAATTAATTCAACTAGATACATTAACTTTGCTTAAATTAAGAAACACATGGCTTAGGATGTCACGGTCACGGCTTGGCTTAACTTTGTTTAGACTTATGGTCATTCTTTGACTATTCTATTGTAACAAAAAAAAACTTTGCCTAAATTAAGAAACACATGGCTATTATTTTACTCAAATTATTTCTACTCTTCAATTGTTTGAACTCATCTTTCCGCTAGCTAATATTGTTTCAAAATTTTTAAACAACTATAAATATCTTTATTAAAAAGAATTAATACATCTAAAAATTTAAAAATTTTCTAATAAAAAATAATAGAGAAACTTTTTACGGAACCTTATATATAGAGATGATGTACCGTGTGACAAACATGACCTGTTTTTTGTTTTCTTGAAAAAAATACAATGATTCAAATAAATAGACGAAGCTACCTGCCTGAGAAAATGTTCCCTAGTTTTCCAGAATAATTGCTATCAGGTTGATATTAATTATGCCAACTGCCCTCTATATTATTTAATCTTACGCTCCATGATTACTTATTTTATTTGCACAACTCACCGCATGATTTTGCTTGATATCACGTGTTTTTTATCTGATGATAAAGTACTCCCTCCTGTCAGAAATATTTCTGCCACATAGTCTAAATAGAATTTTTTAAATATTGCAACATAATCTAATTAATCCACCTAATCAAAAAGAAAATAAAAAAAACCACCTAATCAAAACTTAAACACTGTTAGTGACACATAAGCACATCCGTTAAAAAAGGACAAAATTATTTCTATTTAAGTGGTGCAGTTAAAAATGATGTCATTAATTAGGAGTATAAATCATCAGTAAACGAAAAAACCAACTTTGGCAATAAATCACCCCAAGAACTATGTTTAACAATATCGATAACAACTATACCAAGGATCTGATAAGATGTCTTGAAGCCCACACAGCGGCCAACCATAAAGCCCACACAACGACCAACCGTAAATCCCACACAGCGGTCAACCAAACAATATATCTAACCTTCTTTTTAGATTTCCCTGAAACAATCATACTCATCCAGGCAAAACGCTTTAAAGAATCCATCTCCAATATATGATGTACCACCATCCAATAGCATAATCCCAGCCAAAAATTAGTAGAGAAGGAAAAACCAAAAAATAACTGTGTAATAGATTCATCTTGATCCCTACATAGAGGGTAACACAATGATTGAAGATTCACCCCTATAAAATATAAGCTATCTTTAGTCGGGAATTTTCTTAACAAAAGACGTCAACCGAAGAGAATAACTTTAGATGGTACCTGTGTCTTCCATAGACCTGCCTAACAATTCTTTATCGATATGTCGTGATCATAAGACTGAATAGATGAATAATATTAGAATAACAAGAACTGACTGAAAACATTTTCATCTTTTTCCCAATCCAGTTCCAATCATCCGTGGCGGTTTCGCAAAGATGAACATCTCTAAAAATAGCCCGCATTAACACTTCATTAGCAGCTTCTGAACCGGTAAGGACTCTATCCCAATTCAAAATCCAAAGCCACCGCCCCTCCTCCTAAACACCCATACTACCCACTTGAGAATGTTGTTGTGTTGAAATTGCATATAAATCAGGGAATACCAGCCTCAAAACACAACTACCAAGCCATTTATGATTCCAAAAATAAGTCTAGTCACTATTCCCAACTACACAGTGCACCGAATTAATGAATAAATTATTCTCCATATGCAAATCATCTCCTAACAAAATTTAATCCCCCCCACCAAATAGAATTATTCTTGCCCCAATTTCTACTAGCACTACATGTGTGTCTACCTCTTAAATCACCAGACCTGTGCATTAAAATAGGCCTTGAAACTGTATTAATATCAAATAGACATCTCCATTTCCATTTCGGAAGTAACGATATATTGAATCCTTACAAATTCTTGATACCTAAACCCCCTTCCTTCTTCAGTTTACACACAGCCTCCCAAGCCACCCAACAAATTTTTCTAGCATCATTGTGGCCTCCCCAGAGAAATCCCTTTTGAAAACTAATCAATTCCTTAATAATTCGTTTGAGAGTAGTCGAGTCCGAAGTCCAACTATGTGTGTTGATTGGGTGAATGATATCTGGCCGCTCGCAGAGTTCTGCCCGGGTTGTACCTGCAATGACACTCCGACGCCCAAGTCAGTGGGGTAAGAGTTTAAGCAGAGTAACAGTATGGGTTAAGATTATGTCAACCTGTTTAGTGAGGGCAATCACACTTTATATAGTATAAGAAGGGCAGTGCTGGCCATCAGATCAGTATGGTTGATCTCGACCGTTTGATCAAGTGAGCCTCCACGAGGGTAGATCTGAACCGTTGATCTAAGTGGGTCGGAGGCCCAGTCATTACTTCTCCATTTTGGTAATGGGCCGGTGCTGGCCAATTCAACATCGGATTGGGCCGAAGGCCCAGTCCAGAACAGTTTCTCCCAAGCGGAAGTCGTCCTTGAGGCGGGTTCAAGCTTGAGATCGATTGCCCCCAGTCGCTATCTGCGCTTGGGAAACTTTATTCATCATTCGTGGATAGGTCGCTCCTGCATTTTTCAGCCCAAAGGGCATAACTTGTTAGCAGTAGTTTCCTTTTCCCGTCATAAATGCTGTCTTCTCTTGGTCAGGTGGGTACCTGGAGAACTAGTTATATCCCGAGTATGCATCTAAAAATAATAGTAGTCGCAACCCGCTGGCATTGTCTACCAATCGATCCACACTTGGGAGTGGGAAAGCATCTTTTGGACATGCGCGATTGAGGTCGGTGTAATCTACACACATGCGCCAATTCCCATTGGCTTTCTTTACTAGAACCACGTTAGATAACCATGTGGTATATTTGATCTCTTTGATGAAGCCTGCCTCGATCAAGTCTTCGATGGCCTTTACGGTAGCTTGTGCCTTTTCGTCTTTCTGAACGCGCCTCTGTTGAGCAACCCACCTGGCTGCAGGGTCGACAGCCAAGTGGTGGCAGGCTACCTCGGGCGGGATCCCCGCCATATTGACCGCGCTCCAGGCAAACAAGTCGGCATGGTTTCTCAGACATTGGACAAGTTGTTTTCGTACCTATTCCAGGAGATCGTTCCCGATCTTTATTGTTTTCTGGGGATCGTTCCCCAGCTGGATTTGAGTGAATTCTCCATCAGGCTCTGGCCTCTTAATTCCCTTCTTCAGCTCTCTGGTCAGGAGGTCGTCTTCCTCCTTCACCCCGCTATCAGGATCGTAACGAGTATCCAGGTCGGTCATGTTGACTTCATTTCCTCCTTCTCTAGGGTTATTCACTTCTTTCGTTTCTCATTCCCCCTGCTCCTTCAAACTCATATAGAACGTCCTCTTTGCTGAGAGGAGGTCGGCTAGGAGGGTGACCACTTCTCCTTCATCGGAGTATAATTTCTTCTTAAGATCGACAGTAGAGGAAACTGCTTCAAGTCGTCCCAACGTTGGTCGACCAATTATACACTGATAAACCGATATTATCGGGAGCACTAGGAAGTCGGTTTTTACTGTTCTACCCAATGGTTTTTCTGCACTGTCGTCCCCAAAGGTGACCATTAACTCGATGCGCCCGAGTGGTGTTGTGGATGTCCCATTGAAGCCGGTCAAATCTGATCCCCGGTAAGGTCTTAGGTCTTCTCTAGAAATTTTCAACACGTCCAGGAGGTCTTCAAAAATGATGCCGCTGAGCTCCCTTGGTCGATCCTCCTAACCTCCACATTGGCCATTACAGCAACTATTAGTAGTGGAATCTGTTTGTTTGGCTTTCCATCTAGGATGTCGTTGTCCGCAAAGGATATGGGCGGTCTCTTTGTGAGAACCCTGGGAATGGATGTATAAGTGACGCTCATAATTTCTTTCCATCTTATTTTCATGGACTTGTTGGTTTTCGTTTCATTACTAGGGCATCCCCCGGTAATCATCATAGCGATTTGGCGCCCTTTAGATTTTGGTAGTACCTCATCTTCATCGTCCTCCTTCTAGCTTGTTTTGGACCTTTCATTGAACACTGTCTTCTCCTTTCGAGGAGAGCAAGTTACTGGCTTATCATCTCGTTCATCTGTCTGTCCCTTCTTAACGTATTGAGTAAGCTTTCCCTTTCTGATCAGGTCTTCTATATCATCCTTCAAGGTCATACAATTGTTGGTGTCGTGCCCGTTACTGCGGTGATAGCGGCAGTATTTATGGGACGAGCGCTGTCCTTCTTTAAGGACCATTGGTTCAGGTTTCCTCATATTTTTGAGTTCTGTATTTGAACATTCATTCAGAATCTGGGCGTAGGACGTGTTTAGCTTAGTGCCGTCTGAGAACTTTCTGGATTTGAAGTCCCTAAAGGGACCTCCTGGATCTCTTCTCAATCTCTGGTCACGCTCCCCTCGGTTTTCTTTAATCGTTCCCCCGCGAGGGCTTGCGTTGTCATTGCCCTTTCTTCATAGTTCATGAATCTCTGAGATCTGCGGAGGAAAGCTTTCAAATCGGGCGGTTTGTTTATGCCTACTTCAATTTCGAACAAAGTGCCTGTACGAAGTCCGTCCCAGAGGAACCACAGTCTCATGTCGTCCTCCAGTCCTCTTACGTTGGCAGCCTCTTTGTTAAACCGCTCTACATAGTCGTGGAGCGTTTCCACAGGTTCCTGTCTGATCGCTTTCAGGATTGCGTGTGACTTGGGTTTCACCCTCGAAGATGTAAAACGGGCGGAAAAAACCCTAGCGAGCTGTTCCCAGGATGAGATGGTGTTCGGCCTCAGTTCCGTGAACCATTCTAAGGTCGGCCCCTCCAAGGTTAGGGGAAATATCTTGGACTTAACTGGTCCGTACGCTCCCCAGTATTTCATCATCAAATCAAAGTATCTCAGGTGGGCATCTGGATCTTTCACGCCGATGTACATTCTTAAGTCCGAAGGGGGTTTTTCCAGGGCACGAGAGATGGGATACTCGTCAATGTCTCGCATAAAGGGTCCCATCCACATACCAATCCTTTCTCTGCGAGGTGGTCGGTCCTTGAAGCGTCGTCCTCGATGACCACGTCGCTCTGGGGAACTTTCGTAGCGGTTCCATCGTTCGGGTGACTGATTCTCGTAATGAGAACGGGCATACCGGTCAGATGATCTGCTTCTCGATCGAGCGGGCGACCCAGAGGAGTCGTATGAAGATTCTTGGTAAGAGGACTCTTTTGGCCAATAAGTAGGATCGGTCGAGGAGGGTGTCACTACAACAGAAATCTCAAAAAAGATCTCCCCATAAGTAGCGCTTTTGACATAAGCGCTCCCTATTGCTAACACTGAACGACCATTAGGAGCGCCTAGGTGACGAGCGCTTCCAATTGGCTAACACGGAACGAACATTAGGAGCCCCTAGGTGACAAGCGCTCCCTATGCCAAAATACGGAACTGAATCAGTAGCGCTTTTTAAAAAGCGCTCCTTATTACCGAAACACGGAACTGAATCAGTGGCGTTTTTTAAAAAGCGCTCCCTATGCCAAAATACGGAAAATTAAATATTTAATTTTAATTCTAATTACTCCTCACTTCGCTCTCTCTCTCTCTCTCTCTCTCGCAAAACCTGCAAAGGAGAGGAAACCAGCAGCTCTCACCCTCTCACTTTCAATTCGCTTTGGAGAGGAAACCAGCAGCTCTCACTCCTCACTCCGCTCTGTCTCTCGTTCTCGCAAAACCTGCAAAGGAGGGATCATTTTGTTGTGAGGTGAGCTCCTTAGGTCGCGAGTGAGTTGCAGCGCCGTCTTCATCATTGAGTTCTGGATCGAAGCGCGTCACCAGAGAACCACCGCGAGGTAAGATGTATGACGTCTTTTGCATGTCTTCGTCTTGCTTTTTTGGAATGCATTTGGCTTGCTCGAATCACTAGCTCTCTCTCTCTCTCTCTCTCTCTCTCTCGATCTCTTTTGAAGTTCCTTTCTCCAAATTTCATTTGAAATTCGTTTGAGCCCTAATCTCCAGATCTAAAATCACTACTTTCTACTTCATCTTCTAACCCTAGAACATGTGTGCTTGCGTCTCTGTTCAGATTTTCGAATTTATTTTTAAATTTATTCGATTCTATTGATGATGTTGGTTGATTCGATTCTATTGATGATGTTGGTTGATTCGAACGTCTCTGTGCTTTGCTTTTCCTTGTTATTCATGTTTATATTACTGCTCTTTGGCATTTGATTAGTGTTGTTTTTGTGCTTGAACTTGTTTATGGATTTTCTGCTATGAAAAAGAGTTGAGTTGTTGAACGGTAGGGTTAGGTATACTGCTGTTTTTGTTTGTGGTTATTTGGCTCTTTGTGGAATTATTGGAGGGGTTTTCAGTGTGGTGGTGGTACACGTTGGGGATATTTATGATATATTTTCAAGAATTGTTATTGGTGGGTTCTTGGTAGGTGTGCTTGTGACTGTGAATCTACTTGGTTTGCTGGTTCAGAGTGTGTTTTATTATGTTTGTAAGAGTTATCATCATCAAGGATTGATAAGAGTGCATTGCATGATCATCTTCGTGGATATCTTGGAGAAGCATTCAAATGGAAAATTTGGATGTATGATTTTAGGGAGAATTCAATTACCTTACCCCTTCCCCTCACCACTTTTACAAGCGGGTTTGATTTGTAAGTTCTTTTCCTTGTTATATGCTCTGTAATAGAATAGTGTAAAACAGTTTGAAGGCTTAATGATAGATTGAATGTTGAACTTTGTTGCTTGTTTTGTAGTGTTTCAGCTTGTTCCTTTTAAATTAAGGTATTTCATTGAACCAATCCTTGTTTGCCAGCAGCTACCAATCCTTTGATAAAATTATATGAGCTTGAAGTGGAGTTTAAGAACTATTTTGATTGTCACATAGGGCATTTGAGTAAACAACAAATCAAAGGCTTTCATCCTAATTAAGAAGAGATGTTGTTGCAGGCTGATAATTGCTATGATAAGGAAGTCATATTTGCTTTTCTGGATTCAAATGGAATTGGAAAATATCATTCTGATTTCTACATATCATATGCTTTGATATAAACAACTGTAGATCTATCATTAGCTGTGTTCTTTGTAACCACAAATATGCATTCTCTAATTGCTTGGAAAGTGTCTAATTTTTTTCCCTCATACTGTTAATGTGCATGTTTTTTTTCTCTTATTTGCATGCTAACTGCTTAAAGCTAATCAAAAGAGATTTTTTTTGTCGCTTTGTGTCCCCAGTTTTTTAGTCTAGCATCTGAATTGTAGTGTGTGTGTCCAGTCTCCTAGTTATGTAGTTTGGATTATGCACTAAACCTAAAACATTCCTCCTACAGAGATTACAGAGTATGCTGATCGATGGTATTGATTCCTAGGCACCTCGACTTCCAGCCAATATCAAGAATGTTTTGGTTGACTTTTCCTCGCCTAATATAGCAAAGGAAATGCACGTTGGTCACCTGAGGTCGACCATAATTGGGGACACATTAGCTCAAATGCTTGAATTTTGCCAGGCGAAAGATCTTATCCGCCGAAATCATCTCGGTGACTGGGGAACTCAGGTACATTTAATTTCTTGACTATGCTTTATTGTGCCCTGTGTTTGAATACAGTGCATGTGTAAACCGAGGTTGAATTTTCATGTGATTTATTGTGTCTGGATCATTGATATACACTGTCAATCCCCTGTGTTTGAATACAGTGCATGTTTAAACTGAGGTTGAATATTCATGTGATTTATTGGGTCTAGATCATTGATATACACTGTCAATGCTAGGTTTCTCCTTACATTTATAGTCCTTTGCAAATATCATTTAACTTGACAAGCTTGTGTTCATTAGCATTTAGCATAGCGTGACTTACTGGCTTGAGAGCTAGTTATATTTGTTTTGTATCAATGATTGATGTAAGTTATTTTTTTTAATTGTCTTCATGATTAAAAACTTGAATGCATTCCTCCCATTTAAATGAAGGTATTCTATTCCTCTTTGTTGTCTATCCTTCAACAGTTGATGTCCTAACTCCTAACCCATAAAGAAAATAGTTTATACTTTAGATATTGAACTATTTCAATTTCAGTTGTTACTGAATTATAGATGTTTACTTATGAGATATGATATATTTGCTTGAATCATACAACATTTATTAGGAAAATTCTCATTTTAACATTGGACCATATGGCTTAAAGTCCGTGCATTGATATAGTTGTTTTTATTAATGAACTGTGCTGCAGAGGGAAATGAAAGGGTTTACTAAGGAGATTGTAGGAATGATGAATAGTGGACATCTCTATGAATCACAGGGTGGCCCTATCGTCCTCTCTCAGGTATAAATTTTATTGTTAATAATTCTTTACTTTTTATTTGTGTAATTGAATACTTCTAATTATTGTTAATAATTTTTATTGTTATTTGCTTCAAAATTTCATGTCTCATTGCGAGTGTTGAAAAAATGGATTTCATTTTCAGGTGAGAAGAGAGAAAATAAGTGAAAGGATGAAGATACTGCAGAAACTTGTGTCAGGCTGTGATCAAGTGAGATTAATATCTTTACTCTTTATTATCTTCTGTTAGTTGATAGGGTCATGTGTTTATGTAATTTATGAAGTTCATTTTATGTAATTTGTTTTGGATATCCTATTTTTGAAGAACCTTATATTGGATATGTTGTAATTTTTGACATTCATATTTTGGTACATGATCATTTATGTAATTTTTGTTGGCATATATATATATGTGTGTGTGTGTGTGTGTGTTGGATTTATAAATAGTTGGAATTTGATTTGAAATTGATGCCATTTGTCAATACATCAATTATTGTTGAATAAGTTGTCTTTACCAATAATTTTTTTTCAGGATAGAAAATGTAACGCCCCATTTTCATTTAAAGACTTATTTAATTGTTTGTGTGGATTGTTTGACTTGATGTGGATGGTAGATTTAATTAAATAAAAATTAGGTGGTAAAGTAATAATAAGGATTTAATTAAATATTACATGAAGGTGTTGGTTAGTCCATGAGGGATGGGTATTAGCAAAATTAAATGAGGGCCTAGGGTGGGTAATTCGCATGTGATAAGTGGAGGCCCAAGAGAAATGGAGCGTGTGAGGGGTCTTAGTAACTAGGGTTGCCATTCACGTTTGGGGGAAAAAGAAAAACAAAAGAGATTGTGAGAGAGTGAGAGAAGAGTGGGACGGCTAAGTGGAAAGAAAAATAAGGAGAGAAGCGTGACTTCCAAGCAAGCCACAAGAGAAGGAGAGGCGTAGCAAGGAGAGAGAAGGGCAAGCTAGTTTTCGTGGTGTTTCCTAAGGCAAGGGATTCGAATTCTTCTAAACAAGGTAAGGGTGAGATTCATATTTTATAAAGATTGATATGAGGGATGGTATGTGGGTTGGGGTTTGGTAATGCTCAAGCATGTGTGATGTCTAATGTGTGTTTGATGAAACGTTTTGATTAATATATGGATTGGTGTTGTTTTGAATAATTGTGTTGTGAGATGGTTGTTTCCTATGTTTTTGCATTGCCATTATGTTGCCATGATCTTGATAAAAATCCACCTTTTTATGTTGCTGGAAAATCTGGCGCCTTAGGCGCCCACCCTATGGGACTTGTTGCTGCTGCGCCAGTTTTGGTGCAGGATCCCTTTCGATGGGAACCAAGTGAATTCTCGTTCCCTTGACTTTTTAATTCGTGTTCAAGCATAGAATACCTTATATTACTGGGTTGAAGTGTTCCATTCTGGCTCCTACGCGATTCAGTCTCGTTTACGAAAAATTGGTCGGGTCCCTGTCCCTGGGCGCCAACTGTGTTGCTGGTGGTGTTGCTGCTGCGCCGGTTTTGGTGCAGGATCCCTTTCGATGGGAACCAAGTGAATTCTCGTTCCCTTGACTTTTTAATTCGTGTTCAAGCATAGAATACCTTATATTACTGGGTTGAAGTGTTCCATTCTGGCTCCTACGCGATTCAGTCTCGTTTACAAAAAAATGGTCGGGTCCCTCTCCCTGGGTGCCAACTGTGTTGCTGTCTGTGTTGTCCTGCGCCAGTTTCTGCGTTGCGCTGCTGGGCGCCGGATCCCCTCCTGCGCCAGTTCTTGGTGTCTCGTTCCCGTTTTTGTTTTTGGGATAACTTTTGACTCGGTACTCCGATTGAGGCGTTTTAAAATGTTTTGGAAAGCTCGTTCAGAGGCCTAACTGAATGTTCTAATTTGAGGCAAAGTGGTGTAATTTTCTGATGGTTTCTGGGCGCCTCAAGTGGCTGCCCCGGTGGTTGTTTTCGTTGGCGTGGTAAAGCTATTGCGGTATTAAAAACCCTTTTTCTGATGTTGTGGTGATGTTAATGCCTCAGTGCCCAAATTGTTGAGATGATTGTTAGTGCCCTAGTGCCTAGGTTGTTGTGATGCCGTCAGTGCCCTTGGCGCCCATTGTTGTGACGTTGTAATATTAACGATGTTGTTGCTATGTTAGTGATGGACAACGTTGGTCCTCGATTGGTGAATTCCCTATATAGATTGTTGGTGTGTATTTGTTGCTGTGGAGGGCGGTGGCCCGTATGATTTGTTGCTAAAGGGCGGTGGCCCGTGTGAATGTGTTGTTAGAGGGCGGTGGCTCGTATGAATTGTTGTTGGGGGGCGGTGGCCCGTATGGATCTGCGTCGTAGGGCGGTGGCCGTGTGGACTTGTGCGATGAATATGGTCATTGTATAATTGGTGTTACATAACTGTGGTAAACTTCCGTTGTTAGATATTAACTATTGTCGTAGTATATTGACTGTCGGAGTGATGGATTGCCTGTTATGTTGTTGTTGACCCGTTGCCTGTGTGATTACCTGCCTGATGGACCTGTCTATACTGTCTTTCATATGATTCCTTATACGATGTGATATCTCACCCCTTTCTGTGGTTTGTTACCCTTGTGGTAACTTGCAGGTGATCCCGAGTGAGGGCTTAGCTACTTTCACTAGATTCGAGTCAGGTGTCTGCTTCTGATATGTAACACTCAGGGGGGGGCATTAGATCGTAGAATTATTATTTGGATTTTGTTGAACTTGATTTAGATGTCTTGGTTCTTGACTTCGAAACTCTGTTGTTATATTTCCGCTGCGTGGTGATTATTTTGCGGTGACATAGTTAAACGTTGTTTTTGGGCGTTGTCCCTACTGGCGAGACTCTTTATGTTATTGACGTTGAATTAATGAAGTGTGTGACATTCCCTTTTGATATGATGAAAAATAAATTTTTTTAAAACTCTGATTTTTCCGTTATATTTTACCGGGTAGAAAAGGGGGTGTTACAGAAAAGGTTGTCTTTACCAATAATGAAAACTTCAAAATATTAAACTTTAATTATATTTACTATATATATTCTAGTGACATTTTTCATGACATGTTATAGTATAATTGTAAACTTCTGCTATCAAATTACAGCAAAGTAGAATATACGAAACTAGGAGGAGTTGTATTTCTTAAGAGAGAAAAGTGGGAAACAATCCTATGCATTTTATTTGACTAAAAATGAGGGAAGTGATTCTGCAAGCAATTTCTGCAATGCAAGTAAACAACCAGTTCCTTTTTATACTTGATTTATGAACTCATTCAGTTTCATCATCCAGCTCACTAATTGATTTATGAACTCATTCAATTTTTATACTCATTCAGTTCCTTTTTATACTTGATTTATGAACTCATTCAGTTTCATCATCCAGTTCACTAATTGATGATCCATATTTTTTTCCTTCAACAGTTGTTTTGGTGATTTTAAGGCATTAATCGAATTTTGTTACTTTTGTAGGAAAATAATGAAGGTATAAATCTTGGTCTTGATGGCTTGGATGATGAAGAGTTTGAAGACATGTGTTGAAGACTTGACAAGCTTTATTTTGGAAATGGAACATGTTTTTTGTAATATAACTTTTGCAATGTTTTTTTGTACTTATTGAAGCAACAAATTATGTTGTTTAAGATACATTAATTATGTCTTTGAAGTAGCAATATAATGATACATTTTGTTTGTTAAATTGTCACATTTTAGGTACAACTTTAATTTTTCCCTTGATTAGATTAAGAAGTTTGTGATGTGATTAAGAAGCTTGGATGATCAATAGCAATGTTTTTTAAACCGTTGTTGTTATTATAAACAGGGAATGGTCAATGTTTGGTATGTGATTGTATTATTTGGATTTATGGCAACGTTTTGTACGTGTTGCCATACATAGCAACGGTTCTAAAAGTGTTGCCATAGCTGGAGACGGTTTGAGACAAATGGCAACGGTTTCTACGTGTTGCCATACATGGCAACCGTTTTGGTTTCCACTTTATGGCAACGGTTTCTATGTGTTGCCATACATGGCAACGGTTCTAAAGTGTTGTCATAGCATGGCAACAGTTTTGGTTTCTACATGTTGCCATACATGCAACCACTAGTGCAAAAATGAGATTAGAATTAGACATTTAAAGTCAGGCACTCAGATGCCTGACTATATAAGTGACGCTTGACTTCTAAAGTACCAAAATAATAAAAAAGAAGTCTCACTCTTAGAACACTCCTCTCGATTCTTACTCTCACGTACCCTACCATTCTCAGTCTGAAACCCTAAAGGATTTCTCCTCTACCACCGTCGAATCTCCTCCCCCTCTTATCCCTGATCTCACTCTCCTCCCCTCAATCGTTTCTCCATCGTCCTCGGTGGTTCTTTGGCTCTTTTTTCTTCTCCTCCCCGCTTTCTCTTTCTCTTCTTCACCTAGATCTACCTCTCTTGGTTCAGATGCGAAGAGAGAAAGGGGATGACGTCGCCAGAGGGAGACATGATTCCGCCGGAGAGCGGGAAGAGAAGATCGAGAAGAAAGGGGAGAAGACGATGTACGACGCGACAGTGAGGTTGCCGTTGGAGCTACACGCACGACGGGGAAGGGCCGGCTGTGGGTGACGGTGGTGATACGGTTCGAAGCCAACTGCGGTGAGGGCGATGCGGTTCTTGATGTTTAGATTCTGGTTCCTGCATCTGTTCACTTCGGCTCGATCGGTTTGTGCCGCCATAATCGTTTCTGCTATGATCTTCATCTCTCTCGCGATCTGGTTTGGTGTCCGGTCCGCCGTCAAGCCTTTTGTTAATGGCGGAGCTTCTGGCATGTTTGCTACCTGCGTTATTCAACCCATTGATATGATCAAGGTTTCATAAAGTTTTCACCTTTTCGTTAATTTTGTCGAGATTCCCTCAATGTGATTTATGGGTCTCTCGGATTTCTCTTACCTGATTCAGATCCGTTGTTTGTTTTTTCTTTGTAGGTGAAGATTCAACTGGGTCAAGGATCCGCTGCAAGTGTTACATCCACCATCCTCAAGAATGAGGGCGTTGGTGCCTTCTATAAGGTTATTTTTACTTTTCTATCCTTCTTCTGTTTTTGGATTTTGTTTAATTTTCTCCAATGATAGATCCTTGTTTCTCATGTGATTTATGTTGATAATTGACTGTGTGGCGTGAATCCGTTATTGATTCCAAAGGAAAATTGAATAGCATGCTAAAGTTTGTCTAACGATGTTGCAGGGCAAATGATGAAAATGCATTTGAAGCAGATTTTGGAGCATTTGATTTCCTTATTCCGAAGTTAACCTTGCCTTCTTCAATAGGAAATGGACTCCATTTTGTTTCAAAGTTCTTATCTTCAAAGTTTAGTGGACATTTGACAAAAACACAGCCTATACTAGACTACTTATTATCACGAAATCACCAAGGAGAAGTAAGTAGAATAACATCACATTATTAATTCACACACTAAATCACACACATTGTATAATATACTTATGGTTATTAATCTTCCAATTTGTCATCTACAATGACAGAATCTGATGATAAATGACACCTTAAGCTCAGTTGCAAAGCTCCAACTTGCACTGACAGTGGCTGATGCATACCTCTCAGCACTACCGATGGATACTCCTTTTCATGATTTTGAACCAAGGTAAGTCCAATGAAGCACTGACACAGACGAACACCGGCACAGACACTAACATGTTACATGTAGACACCGATAATAATTTACGAAAAATAGAAGTGATTAAATGTAACTACATCTGTTGGTACCGACATGTGTTGGACACCAGACACACTTTCAATGTGAAGTGGAACCATATTTGTGATTTAGTAATTCGATGCTATTTTCATTCACAGGCTGAAACAGTGGGGTTTTGAGAGAGGATGGGGAGATATCGCGGGAAGAGTGAAGGAGACAATGAGAGCTTTGTTAGAAATTCTTCAAGCTCCTCATCCAGTAAACTTGGAGAAGTTTTTCAATAGAGTTCCCACAATATCCGGGATTACTGTGTACAGCCCAATGAAATATTATGGGATGACAGAGCCAGGCAAGCATTTGGGAGTGGCAGGGCTGGGTGGATTAGGCCATGTTGCAATTAAATTTGGTAAGGCTTTTGGGCTGAAAGGTTACTGTCATTAGTACCTTTCCAAATAAGAAAAGTGAGGCCATTGACAAACTTGGGGCTGATTCTTTCCTTGTCTCCAAAGACCCTGAACAAATGAAGGTTAGTGAGATACAAAACTTGTAAACTTAAAGCAACTTGTTTTATCTAGGTTACTGGTGCGCTTCATAATACAGTTCTATAGGAACTTACTAAGCATAACTCTATTCTCATACAACTCTTGGCCTTGGACTTCTCTTATGGTGGAAAATAGTATATTTAAAATTTGCTGATTCAAAGTTAGGTTATTAGCGCATTTTAAAAGTTTATGATCAAAATACTTATGAATTACTAGCAAGAACCAACTTCAAAGTTAGGCTTGTGACATTTGTTGTCTGCCTTTGCCTGTTTTGTGCAGGTTTTCTTACAGCAACAATGCCATCAACATTAGAAGAAATAGTAACAATAACAAAACCATTGTGTGAAGTATGCCACCACAATCATGGGGTTATTCTGCTTGAAGTATGCCACGTGCCTTCATTGCCCCTGCAGCAGCTGCTCCGGCATACCTAACGCGAAGGCATATCTCAATGGGGTAGATGCTTCCTCATGCTTTTATTTAATCTAACTATTTGACTCATTGCTAACTTAATGTTAGTAATGCATTTGTTATTTACTTTTTCCTTTTTGTCTTTGTTATTTTTATTCCTTCTTATATACATATATATTTATGGTGACTTCTAACTCTAACTTTATTTTTTTTATTAATGCATTTGTTACAAAATGTTTTTTTTTAAGAATTTCTTTGAGATTTGCCACATATAGACTTGGTTGCAGGTGTTGATTTTTCTCTTTATTCAATTTTGATTGTACCATTTTCAAATTGATACTTTCAGTTTACAATTTCTTAGTTATTTTAGTAACTAATTAAAATGATTAATTTAATCGATACTAGATCTCCCCGTGCATCGCACGGGTGATGAGGCTAGTAATTTGGAATCCAAAATACGTTTGCTCATTGAAAAGTTCATCTAAAGTATCATCAATAAAAATTTGAAACTTTAGATATAATCATGCAAAACATGAAATTACATTACGTCTATTTTACATTGATAATTTTATCTTTTGGTTTTATTTCCTCTCTCAGACACAATGGAGGAGAGCTCAAGCTCTTTGTTCTTACAAAAAGCACAAGATAGCAATTCTTGCACTTCAATGTCTCTGGAGAGCTAAAGTAGCACAGAAAGAGCTGAAAATGCTTCGGATTGTGAGTCTCACTTCTCTATCATTTTTTCGAATTTATGTCATTTCTTTTAGAATAACTATGAGAAGGAAAAATGATTGAAAAGTAGAGGTATGATAACAGTTTGTAAGTTGCTGTGTAGGCTGCAAGAGATACTGGGGCACTTAAGGAAGCAAAAGACAAGTTGGAGAAACGCATTGAGGAGCTTACACTTGGACCACATATTGCTAAGATTACTTACTATATTGAGTTTCTTTAATAATACGCTGACAATGTATTAAAAACACAAACTTCTAATCATATTTCACTATGCCACCACATAATGATGTTATTTCTCAAACTTTATTTAGAAGATTCCAAGATTGAGAAATATGATTGTATCTTTTTGTAAAATATGTTTACCATGTAGGTGTCTGTAAATTAGATTTCATTACATTATTTATGTACTTTGGTTTCATATTTTTTTGTTGGGACAGTATTAGTGTATCTTGTACGAATCTGATGTTCAATATCTGCATTTGCAGATGATTCCTGAGATTACATTTGGTCGGCATACAAGAGTTGCTCTTGATGTTGGCTGTGGTGTAGCTAGTTTTGTTCTAGATCATTCTTTTATGTTCTAGATCATATTTTTGTTATTGATGATGAAGCTGGAAAGACAGGACATATTTTTGTATATACATTTTATTTACAAGCTAGCTAGTGTGACATACAGACAATAACGTATACTTTCCACATCAAATCTACCTTAATTTTCTTTACTTGCTTTTTAAGCTTATAAATACTCTCTTCCCTTACACACATTGTTGTTATTAGGAGGAAGCACTTGAGAAGGTTAAGTTCACAAAATACTTCTTTTGATACAGCTGGCAATATATGTAGCTTTAATGTTTTTTTGCTTTTCCTTTTACAGGATTTTGGCCCCTACAACATATATATTTTTTGCTTCAGTAATTCCTGTAATTTCATTTGGTGAACAATTGGAGCAAAATACTGGTACTGATTACTGAATATTCTTAATTTCAGTAGATTCTTCTTTTTTATTTCTTTTGGAATATATATCTAAAATTGCTTAGAAATAGGTTAGTAAAATTGCATAACATGTGTTTGTTGTTTTGCATTTGTAGAGGGTGTTCTAACAGCTGTTCAAACCTTGGCTTCCACTTCTATATGTGGTATTATACACTGAATCATTGGTACTGATATTAGGTTTAGCAGAACCTACTGTGATCATGTACACTTTTATGTTCGATTTTGCAAAAGAGAGACCAGAACTGGGCAGGGACCTGTTTCTGGCATGGACTGGATCGTAAATAACTTATTCTTTTCATTTATTGTTTTTTAATCCTTCATTTTTCATAGTGTTACTATAATATGGCTTAACATTGTCTTTTTTTTCTTCTTAAAATTTGATTTTGTAGGGTATGTGTCTGGACTTCACTGATTCTATTCTTACTTGCTATATTAGGAGCATGTTCCATCATCAACAGGTTTACCAGAATTGCTGGAGAGTTGTTTGGTCTTCTTATTGCAATGCTTTTGATGCAGCAAGATATCAAAGTAAGAGCAGTTATCAAAAGTTGTTATTATTTAATACATATTTATATGATATATTTAAGTTATTTAACATTATATTGGTATCACTGTTCAGGCCTTACATGGAGACTTGATATTGAAAAGCACATGAGGGTAAGGACTCTAGACTAGTTCTCCATGCATGATAAACACTATATAGTTTCAGCTAAATGGTTAATTCCAGTAAATTCAAGTTTTATATTTTCATTCCAAATAAGTTTCTTTTTTTTACATTTTTCAATCAATGATAAGAAAAACATTGGTTCATTCAGACAACATTTTATGCACTCCATCTAATCAAGAAACAATAACATGCAGGTTGACCTTGAAGAAGCTAAGGGACAAGAGATTGTGAAATTACAACCTGCTCTACAAGAAATGCAAGCTCAGTTGGATGTTATACATGAGAAAGAAGCAGCAAAAATAGCAGTTGAACATGCACCACCAGTAATTAAAGAAGTGTCTGTTGTAGACAACACCAAGCTTGAATTATTGACAAATAAAAATGAAGAGCTCGAGGTAAATCCGAAATTTTGTATCCTAGATTTTTTTGAAAAGTTTACTTTCAGCATTAAAATTTGGTTTAATGTTCCTCTGCTGATTCTATAATGTTCCTCTGCTGATTCTATATGATCCGAAATTTGGTTTAATCTATACACCCTAATCTATACACCCTGATATATGACTCCATGGCCCAAATGGATAAGGCGTTGGTCTACGGAACCAGAGATTCTGGGTTCGATCCCCAGTGGAGTCGCTTCTACGGAACCAAAATTCGTATAACCAGGGTGTATAGATTAAACCAAATTTTGAAGAAAAAAACTTTTAAAGTCAGACGCAATAATGCTTGACTTTAAATCATACTTACGAAGTCAGGCAAAAATAAACGCTTGACTTTAAATCATACTTACGAAGTCAGGCAAGAATAAACGCTTGACTTTAAATCATACTTACGAAGTCAGGCAAGAATAAACGCTTGACTTTAAATCATACTTACGAAGTCAGACAATAATAAATGCTTGACTTTAAAACAGACTTATGAAGTCAGACGAAATAAATGCTTGACTTTAAAACTGACTTACGAAGTCAGGCGAAATAAATGCTTGACTTTAAATCAGACTTACGAAGTCAGGCTATCACTTGACTTTAAAACTCCTGACATACAAAGTCGACTTAATAAAAGTCAAGCGGGCGCCTGACTTTAAATCCCTTTTTCGCCTGACTTTAAATCTCTTTTTTGCACTAGTGAACGGTTTTGATTTCCACTTTATGGCAACGGTTTCCACGTCTTGCGATACCTGGCAATGGTTTAAAAGTGTTGCCATAACCGACAACGGTTTTCACCCGTTGCCATAGAGTGGAAACCAAAACCGTTGCGTTCCAACTGGCAGAGGCAACAGTTTTCAGCTTCTGTTGCCTTTGGGGACAAATAACCGTTGCTTAAACCTAAGGCAATGCCCGCAGGTACAACGGTTTGATAACCGTTGCCGTAGCTTTTGGCAACGGTTTTATGGCTTTATGCAATGTTTTTCGACCGTTGTCTTAGGGCCAAAATGTTGTAGTGTGAGCTTCCACGAGGGTAGATCTGAACCGTTGATCTCAGTGGGTCGGAGGCCCAGTCATTACTTCTCCATTTTGGTAATGGGCCGGTGCTGGCCAGTTCAGCATCGGATTGGGCCGAAGGCCCAATCCAGAACAGGGCCTTATAGAAAGACAAAAAATATAAAGGACTACATTTCAAAACAGAGTTAATAAGCGTTACTCTACCTCCCATAGATAAGTGGTGGTCCTTCCATGAGGAAAGTCTTTCCCGCACTGCGTCCACCATGTTTCCATGTGCAAAGTCTTCTTGGGTTGGCGCCCAGTGGAGTACCCAAGAACCCGAAAGGAAGGAAAGTACTACAATAGGATAAAAAAAGAAACATCTTGCTCAAGGATCCACTCTTTCAGATTAATGCCAATGATGTTGCTCTTTGAGAAGTTCACCCTAAATCCCGACACAAGTTCAAAACTTCGAAAAATGGTCTTCAAACTCCAAAGATTTCTAACACTTTTGCCCAAATTTTGTATAAACACCATATCAAACAAATGGGCATGTATTCCCTTAACCCTTGGGAATGAGCCACTATGGGTATCAAAGTCAAAAACGAAGCTTTAATCTATTTGGGTAGAGTTCAAGTTTTCTGAAACTCCTGAGTGAAAGCCACAATGTCTTCTTTCACCACTTCCCAACACTCCTTAATGAATCTTATATTAAAACCGTCGAAACTGGGACTCTTATCTCCATCACAGGCCCAAACCGCCTCATTCACTTCATCTTCTAAAATAGGAGAAATCAGCTTCCTATTATTTTCGGGCCTCAAAGAATTAAAATTGAGACCACTTAATAAAGGTCTATGAAGATCTAATTCCTCGTAACTCTTGGAAAAACAATTCCTCATTTCACTTTTTATTTCACTAACCTCTTTAACCCACTCCCCGTTCTTATTCAACATAAAAATCTAAATCCTCTGCCTCGGATACACGCATGAAGAAATTAGAGTTGGAATCCACATCTTTAATCCAAGCATTTATTGATTTCTGTTGCAGTATACTTTCTTTTAGTTGCGAGTTTTGTCAAAGCCAAGATGAAGTCTCTTTTGTTTTAATAACATCATTCAACCCAATGCCAGTAGAAGTAACCTCGTCCAAGGTTCTAAAAACCGGTCCGTTACACTGAAAACGGCCGCGACAAAACTGTCTCGGTAGTGACCGTTATTGCGACAAAACAGCCGCGACAAATAATTTTAATAAAATTTATGCATTATTGTCATTAATTCAGACCGCGACGACCGCGACTTGTAACGCAACAGCCACAACGGCCGAAAATGCGAAAGCCTTAACGCGACCGCGACCGAGACCGCGACCGCTATTTAGAACCTTGACCTCGTCTAATGTATTCATGTCTGCCAGTATATTTTCAAGTTTTCTTTCTGCAACTTCAATTTTTCTTTGACAATATAAGGTTTCCTACCCTTCACTTGATGATTCGCCGACATCTCAGTAACAAAAGATTTGAATTCCTCGTGTTGTACTTCAAACAAACACCTTTCCCCTGTAATACTTAAATTTTTCAGATTGAACAATTCAACCTATAAACTTTTCCTACGTGTTGTGTTACAGGGTGCATAAATTTCGACAAAAAATAATAATTTAAAGAATGTCATTCTACACAAACACCTACAAACCGATCACTACTGAACCTGTGTTTTTCCACCCACGCATCTTTATTCCATATCATTAAAGTACCTCCAGATTATCCTATTGATGGTAAAACTATCCAATCCATTCAACAACTTGATTACCCCACAAATAATAAACAACAGAATCTTGCAAAACCTCTCTTTTAGTTTCTTGAATACAAACTAAATTAAAATTCCCTGTTCTGATCATCTGAGACATCTGTCTTCTCTTTGCACTGTCCCCCAACCTTATGATATTAAAAGTCATAATATTCATTTAACCACTAATGTTGTCGCCCTCTTCAGCCTAGCATCTCTATGGGGAACTTTACCTTGCTAAATTTGAGCTACATAAACCTCATCACTCGAAGTTCCCTCCGCTCCCATCAATTTAGCTTTCTTCCAAACTGCTGCAACCACTGATTTATTCTGAAGATCCCGAAAACTATTGTTGTCACAATTAAATCTGAGGAATGTGTTGAATCGCAGCAAAGAGTGGATCCTCCAGAAAAGAAACAGAGGCGCCGATTTTTATACCATCGACGGAGAGCATCACCCATCAGGAAGTGAAACTGAACGTAGAGAGTGAGACACCAAATTACTCTTCGAAGCTTTGATTGTTTTTGCGATGAACCCTTTATAATTTCTTTTGTTTGTTCACAATAACATTGATTGCAGTAATTCTTCTAATTCGGCTTGAAAAGGAGTTATGGGCCTGAAGGAATATAAAACTCTAGCCCTTCACACTCCTCAGCGCCCTTTTGGGTCAGATTAAGAGACACGCCTTCTGGACCATTTGCTTTCACAGTAGGGTTTTGCTTTTCCCACACCCCCTCCTACTCTTTCACACTCCTTAACAAATTTTATTCCAAAAATAACCTCGCGTGAGATACTGCGAGGACGTGTTTTATGACTGTTCGAACGACCTTGTTCGAACAGGTTCGCATGACCTCATGCGAACAGTTTAAAAACGCCCAAAAGGGTGTGAAGTCAAAATTTAACACACTCGAACGATGTCGTTCGAATGTGTTCGAACGAGGTCATGCGAACAGGTTCGCATGACCTCATGCGAACAGGTGAAAAATGCCCAAAAGGGTGTGAAGTCAAAATTTAACACACTCGAACGATATCATTCGAACCTGTTCGAATGCCCGTGTTCGAACAGGTGAAAATTCGTGAAAAAAAAGAGGTTTGGCCTGGCCTTTTGGTCTTTTCACACCCTTATGGGGTGTGTTTCGAGTAGGAGGGGGTGTGGGAAAAGCAATACCCTCACAGTATGAGTACCAAGTTTGGCCCAATTTTGGCCCACGCATTGCACTTACATGTGAATTCAAAGATTCCCTGTTGTTATTGTTGTTCCTAGACTTATTCCTTACTCCACTCCCCACATCATAACCACCTTGATCTTCCTCCATTATCTTCTCTAATGGAATTATTTTCAAATTTGAATCTGTAATAAAAACATCATTAAAATTTTCATTAAATGTTACTTCATCTTCTCCACCCACATCCTCCAATGGTTGCTCCGACATTTTCTCCGGCCAACTCTCCTTGCTATCGGAAAAATAATTTTCTGAAGCCAAATCCTCCTCATTACCTGTAGATGAATTCAAGGTTTCAAATTGTGGACCGCAACACCTGTTGCGGCCGCAATATTGCGGTTGCGGAAATCACCGATACGGCACCCCACCGCAATTGTGATGTGATCTGAAATCACCCTTTTTTCCGCAACGGAACCGCAACATAACCCCGTTTTGACCGCAACACCTCCCTACAATCTCAAAAGAAAATTTTGCAGAGTTAAAGTAGATTCTTATTCTTTTTTCTGACATATCTAAAGTAGATTCTCAGTACCTTGTTAGCCGTGAGACTTCATGTCTTCATCCACTTTCCCCATTTTGAAGACAAATTGAATTCAGATCTGGTTTCCTCTCCTCTGGTTTCTTCTCTTTTTCAAGACCACCTCTGTAGAAATACTGGTATTTGGTAATGTTCCTCTTTTTCTATCCTCTAGTTTATGCTTTATTCCATTTCTTGCTTTGGTCTGTACTCTGTTCCATGGCTACTGTGTGGTTATGAATTAGTGTGAGTGAGTGTATGGGTATTGGGTATTTCATGTCAAAGGTTTGTGGGGGTGTGTCTGTGTGTGATGGTGTGTTGTGATTCTGTGAATGTGAAGAGTGTGGTGAGAATCGTGAGATAGTGTGACTCTGTGAGAGTAAGAATGTGAGATGGATTTTTGAAGAGTTTGAAGAGTGTTTTGTTTTTATTATTATTTATTTATTAATTTGGCAGATGATTGTGTGGTGGTGAGTGGGGTGACTTTTTTTTTTGAGATTTGTGAGTGGGGTGACTTTGTGTCGTGACTCATGAGTGGTGTGTGTTTTTTTGATAATTTGTTTTTTTAAATTTTTATTATTTTGGATTTGTCAGGAGTCCCGTGGGGAGTTTGTGTTGTATTTTTTATTTTATTTTTTACCATAATTTATTTACTATATATTTATACAAATTCAACACATATGATTTTACCAATACCCCTATTCTATCTAAAAGACACCTCAAATTTTTAGGGTAAAAATGTCATTACACTCTATTTCTTTTTTTTCTCTTTATTCTTACACTCTCTTTCTTACTTTTTACTTTTCTCTTACACTCTCTTTCTTCCTTTTTTCTCTTTCTTCTTACAATCTCTTTCCTCATTTTCACTTTTCTTTTACACTCTCTTTCTTTCTTTTTTTTCTTTTTACTTTACTTTTCCCATAAATAATTATTCTATTTCTCTTATCACTTCACTTTAATTCTTTTAACTAAATTTCTAATGTACTTTAATTAAAAATTTTGAAGACTACTACTATAAATCTACTATCTAAAAAACAAGAGGACTTAATGACTATTTAAATTAGTAATTAATATTTAAAACAAATATCTCTTATTGCTAATCTAATATCTAACTTTTATTATCTACTATTATAATATACTAATCAACTAAAATAATCAATTGAAACTACGAGATAACTGCAGTGATAAATAAAAAACACGGGATAACTGTAGTGATATATAAAAAACACGGGATTAATATTTACCATTGATATTTATAATTTTTTTTGACAATTTTTAATTAATATTTAACATTGATAATTATAATTTTGGAAAACTACTATAAAACTACTATCTAAAAAAACACGTGATAACTGCAATAATCTACTATAATCTACTAATCAACTCAACGGGATAACTGCAATAATCTACTAATCAGCTCAAATAATCAATTGAAACTATGAGATAACTGCAATGATATATAAAAACACACGGGATAACTACACAAATATATAAAAAGACAAAGGATTAATATTTGTCATTGATAATTAAATTTTTGGAAGACTACTATAAACCTACTATCTAAAAAACAATAATATTTAATGACTATTTAAACTACTGATTAATATTTAAAATAAATATTTCTTATTGATAATCTACTATCTCTCTTTTACTATTTACTATAATCTATTAATCAACTAAAATAATTAATTGAAACTATGAGATAACTGCACTGATATATAAAAAAACACGAGATTAATATTTGTCATTGATAATTAAATTTTTTTAAAAACCTACTACTACAAACCTACTATCTAAAAAATAAGCAGGCTTAATGACTATTTAAATTACTAATTAATATTTAAAACAATTATTTCTTATTGATAATCTACTATCTAACAAATTTACTATCTACTATAATCTACTATCAACTAAAATTATCAATTGAAACTACCAGATAACTGCACAGATATATAAAAAACACGGGGATAACTGCAGTGATATATAAAAAAACACGGGATTAATATTTGTCATTGATAATTATAGTTTTTGAAAACTACTATCTAAAAAAACAAGAAGGCTTAACGACTATTTAAACTGATTAATATTTAAAACACACGCGACAAATATTTCTCACTAATACCTAAAAAAGGACAAATAATTGTTAATGATATATAAAAAAAACACACGATAAATATTTGTTATTGATAATATATTATCTATCTTTCACGGAGTAATATTCAGACTATTTAAATATTGTCTAAATTCATTCTTAAAAAGAACACGACAGCACCTGTCCGTATGTAAGTCATCCTCTATATTTTACAATTGATTTTAGATTAATGAGATTTTAAACTAACGTTTCTATTTGAGGTAATTGTATGACGTAACGCGATCGGCCCGTGCGGATGCACGGGTATAGTACTAGTTTTCTTTTTATGAATGAGTAATGTTTTTCCCAAAAAAATCAATGAGAAGAACCTTTTTATGAATATGTTACTAATATATTTGTTTTTTTAGATAATCACTAATTCATGGATGATTCAAGTGAAGAACCTTTTCCCACACAAAGATTAGAGAATGCTCCAAGTGATGATATTGGATGGCATTTTGGAAAGCCAGTATCTGGAAGTCGGAATAACATTGAATGCAAACTTTGCCACAAAGTAATAAAAGGTGGTATTACTAGACTGAAGCAACATCTGGCACACATGAAAGGACAAGTCGCGGGTTGTACTCGAGTGAAAACTCCGGTGAGGGAAAATATGATGAAACTCTTACTTGATGGGAAAGCAAAGAAAAATGATTCTAAGAAAAGAAAAGAAGAATTTGAAGCACGTTTGAGAGGAGGAGATGAAGAAGACATAGATGATCAAATAAGACTTGCTACACAAGATTCTTCTCAAAGATTAGAAAAGAAGAATTTGAAGCACATTTAGTGATTCTTCTCAAAGCAGTCAAGTATCTTATCCACCTGTTTATCAATCCTTCTTTCAACCCATATAACCAATATGCAAGTGATGAAGCTTCATCATACTCCCAACAATCAATGAATTATGAAGATCCTTATCATCAACAATCAAGTAGTGGATTTTATTGTTATATCTTTGGGCAAGGAGCTACACAGGATGATAGTCAAAGGGAAAATAGAGGTTATACTCCTCCGCGTCATTCCACCATGTGGTAGCACGTATCATGTAAGTATACTTTTGAGTATAAATATCATATAAGTTATATTTTTAAAACATTTGATTTTCATATTATTTAAACATTAAGATATTAATTAGGGCTTTTACCATTTTTTGCAGTGAAAACACATCTCTTACTGGTGGTCACAATGTGACATTGTTTTTTACAATCAGATAGTATGAAGTGTAATATCAATTTGAACCTAGTTCCGTTTAAATTAAAACCATTTGTGACTTGGTTTGTATTATATATATTATATATTATATACTATGAAGTTTTCACTTCTTTAAGCCATGCTTATATTTCCTTAAATAATAGAATTTAGAAATTAAGCTTATTATTTAGATCATGCTCGTTTCACTACAATTAATGATCTAATGCCTTAAAAATGAATGAATGTTTATAAAACAACAATAAATAAAAGACATATAAAGAATTACAATAGTTATAGTCTTTTTTTTACTTTTGGTGCGGGTTTGAAAGTAATTCATGCCTGTATCAACCGCAATACGCATCGCAGCGATCGCAACAGCCGCAATCGCAACAGCCGCATCGCAGCCGCAACCGCAATTTGAAACCCTTGATGAATTCTTCCATTGTATTGGACCGAACCAATATTCCACAATCCTGATGTTAAAAGGAACACCATTTATTATCACCGGACGCCTTTTGGGTAGTGGTATCGACCAAAAAGTTGCTCACCTTCACCTTCTCTTTCCATAGATATTTTGGTTTAGAAGCCATCGGTTGCTTCGGCCGGACACCATTCTCATCTCCTATTTCGTCCCCTTGTATACTTGCTTCTCTCGCTCATACTTTGGAGATTTGCAATTAACTTCTCTCCTCCAACAAAAACATTATCTAACACGATAGCAAACCTTTCCAGATCTCAACCTGAGAGAATCGAGCAAAGCCAAACCTTCACATAACTAACCATAACATCCCAACACTTTGAACAAATCCTTAGCATAAATATTGGTGGGAAAATTGGATATTGGACTAGGCCAGAGAATTAGAGTTCGGCCTAATGAAAGATCAACCGAACTCAAGCATACACGACCTCGGCATGGCCCGCAAAGAGAAGTTACCAAGGACAGGTGTCGCAGTGAGGGAACACGTGGAACTCATTTGGCTGGAACGAGCTAACCGCTGGTAACCGACCTCCCAAGGTAACTGCCGAGAAGCTTGGGAGAACTAGATATATAGGACCCTAGGCCAGAGAAGAAGGGGACATTCATTCAGGAGACTAACTCCATTTTCTGTACTGGAGAAGACCTCCATACCTGTAACAACCGAGTTGATTATTCTTATTCAAGAACATTTGGCGCCCACCGTGGGGCCCGGTAAATTTAATCCCGGCCACACCTTACATTTTCACCACCCTTGGTAACCACCCGTCGCGGACGCCGGCGTCAACCGCCGCCATCACCCCCTCGCAGAACACAAGCCTCGCAAGCCGGACCACATACGCCGGATCCTGCCACACCGGAAACAATTCAAATACCAGTTGCTCAGCCAGCCAACGCTACAACCACCCAAACAGTTACTGAAGAACAGCAACCAATTCTTCAATCAAACCAGGCTGCGATGCCTGAACACCCGTTCATGGTTGGCGTCAACGCAGTCCTCGATGAACTGCGAAAGCAGAACCAGTCCCTGCAACAGCAAGTCGATGACATGAAGCAAGAAAGAGATCCTAACTCGCTTGATAGAGTCCAAGTGGAAAAACCCCAACCATTCACAGACGCCATCATGAATGACTTAGTTCCCCAGAATTTCAAACCGCCACCCTTGGAACCATATGATGGTCGCCGAGATCCTCAGGAACACCTAACCGCATTTGACACGCAGATGGCCATCATTGGTGCGCATGAAACGCTCAAGTGTAAACTTTTCTCCGACACCATGAAAGACGCGGCGTTACGATGGTTCATGAGCCTTCCTCGGCAATTCGTCATTTCTTACGCCGACTTCACCAAGAAGTTCCTCAGACATTTTTCAGACAGAAGACACAAAAAGACCTCCACTGCTACATTGTTTAACACCCGACCGCGCCCAACGGAAACTCTCCGTGAATACCTGGGAAGATTTAGTGACATCACCGTCGACGTGGAACACCCTGACCAGAGGCAATTTGCAGACGCGTTCACAAACGTGTTGCGTGGAGGACAGTTCAACGAGTCACTAGCAAATAGGCCTGCAACCAACATGCAAGAGATCTTAGCCCGAGCAGAAGCATACATGAAAGAAGAAGAAAGTAATGCCGAGAAGCGGCACCCAGATGAACGCGAAAGGCAACCGGATAGAGGATACGAGCGCCGCGGCAAATATGACGACTATAGCCGAAGTGTTTCTCAACGGCGCGATCCTCCACCACCTCCTCGGCGAAGGTCTCGACCACCTCCTCGGCGACGCAGCCCTGTCAGAGGAACTTTAACACCTTTGAATCAGAGGCGTGCGACAATTTTGAAAGAGGTCCTACACACAAGGTTGATCCCTGAATTAAACCCAGCAAGAAGAGTCCTAGGCAGAGACAGCGATAGTTGGTACGAATACCACCGAGGTCGAGGACATGATACCGAGAACTGCTATGCCTTGAAAAATGAAATCGAGAAGCTAATCCGACGTGGTTTATTGAAACAATACGTGAAAGATGACCCAGGACACTCACGTGCCAGAACCCCGGAACAACCGAAGCCTAAGTTGCAGTCTCAAGTGATAACGTTGGCAGAACATGCAGATGAAGTTCCACCAGTGCAACATACTCTCAACACCATTTCAGGAGGATTCGCAGGAGGGGGAGAAACAAGCTCGGCTCGCCGCAGATATGTACGCCAAGTCATGCATATCAGCAGTTCATCCGACAGTTCCATGATACCCAACATTCCTGATCTCACTTTTTCTCCCAAGGACTTCGTAGGAATCTCCCCACATGAAGATGATCCTCTGGTCATAATAGTTCAAGTCCTCAACTACAATGTCAGACGTGTACTGACTGACCCCGGATCCTCAGCAGACATCATCTATTGGGAAGCTTTCAAAGGTATGAACTTATCTAATGACCACTTGCAGCCTTACCATGGTACACTAGTTGGTTTTTCAGGGGAACATGTGCAGATAAAAGGATACATTACCCTCAACACCACATTTGGCATGGGTCACAATGCCAAAACAATCAAGGTCAGATACTTGGTGATTGATGCTGAATCGTCTTATAATATTATAATGGGAAGGCCAGCACTCAATATCCTCGGCGCCGCCCTGTCAACCCGATATCTCACAATGAAGTATCCCCTTGACGACGGACGAGTTGGAGTCCTTAAAGCAGATCAGGAGGCAGCAAGAAAATGTTACTTAAAAAGCCTGAAAACGAAGAAGAAAAACACCGTAGACTCGACGGTAAATGCCACATATTTCAACATTAATTTTGCTGACTTAGACCCCAGCGAAGATTTCAGTGATCACCGATTGAAGCCAACAGAAGATCTCAGGCAAATTCAGATCGGATCAAGTCCTGAACAGATGACAAACATTGGAGGTGCCCTCCCAATGGACGAAGAAGTAGAAATAGTTGAATTACTAAGAAAGAATATTGATCTCTTCGCTTGGACCCCAGCGGATATGCCAGGGATTGACCCATCGTTCATTTGTCACAAACTGTCATTAGTTCCAGCTGCAAAACCGATCTCACAAAGAAAGAGGAAGCTCGGACCTGAGCGCAGAGTAGCAGTCACAGAGGAAACCCAAAAGTTGCTTGAAGCCGGTTTCATTAAGGAAATTCAATACCCGACTTGGCTTTCTAATGTGGTGTTGGTAAAAAGTCTAATGGAAAGTGGCGTATGTGCGTGGATTTCACGGACTTGAACGCTGCCTGCCCAAAAGATCCCTACCCTCTGCCCAGCATTGATGCGCTGATAGATGGGGCCTCTGGATATCGCGTTCTAAGCTTCATGGACGCATATTCCGGTTACAACCAGATCAAAATGGACCCAGATGATGCAGACAAAACAGCATTCATGACTGATACCTGCAATTATCACTACACTGTCATGCCTTTTGGCCTCAAAAACGCAGGTGCAACATATCAACGTCTAATGGATAGCGTGTTCCGAGGCCAAGTTGGAAGAAATCTCGAGGTGTATGTCGACGACATGGTAGTCAAAACCGAGGAGAACCACAATCATGTTACAGACTTAGAAGAAACCTTCAATTCCCTCAGAAAGCATGAAATGCGGCTCAACCCGGCAAAGTGCTCCTTTGGAGTACAAGCTGGAAAATTCTTGGGATTCATGTTGACCAATAGAGGTATAGAGGCAAATCCTGACAAGTGCCGAGCAATACTTGAGATGCCAAGCCCATCAAATCCTAAAGAAGTTCAGCAACTAACGGGACGCCTGGCAGCTTTATCACGCTTCCTATCGTGTGCAGGTGAAAACATCTTTATAAATGTTTCACTCCCTCAGCCAAACCCCATTGACAACGCAAATTCGCAACATAACTCACTACTATTTTCTCATACTATATCCATTTTTTGTAATTAAATTTGTGCAGGTGACAAAGCTTTCCATTTCTTTGCTTCTTTGGAGAAAAAGGGCTGCTTCGAATGGACAGCTGAATGTCAAGAAGCTTTTCAAGCGATTAAAACTTTCCTATCCTCTCCTCCCATCTTGGTGAAACCAAAAGTAGGAGCGCCGTTGTTGCTTTACTTAGCAGTTTCAGAAAGAGCCATGAGTTCAGTCTTAGTGTCTGAAGAAGGGAAGCAGCAAAGACCGATATATTTCTGCAGCAAAGTGTTCAAAGGAGCCGAGGTCCGATACCAAAAAATAGAGAAGTTAGCTCTGGCTTTAATCACTTCGGCACGTCGACTTCGACCTTACTTCCAAAGACACCGGATAATTGTGAAGACGGACCATCCTATCAAGCAGGTTTTACGTAAGCCGGATCTCGCAGGTAGAATGGTTGCCTGGTCAATTGAGCTTTCCGAATACGATGTTGTCTTTCACCCAAGAGATGGCATAAAAGCTCAGATTCTAGCAGATTTTGCTGTGGAATTGACACCACCCTCATTAGAACCAGACGTTTCTCCCTGGACCCTCTCGGTAGATGGAGCATCAAACTTAAAAGGAAGTGGCGCAGGCATCACACTTGAAAGTCCTGAGGGCCTCCTCATTGAACAATCATTAAGGTTCGACTTCAAAGCTAGTAACAATCAAGCGGAATATGAAGCTCTAATCGCAGGAATGAAGCTTGCAAAGGAGGTCGGAGTCCAACATCTCAGAGTGCAGAGCGACTCCCAACTCGTAACTTCCCAGGTTTCTGGCCAATTTCAAACCAGGGATCCACAACTCGGCAAGTACCTCAAGAAAGTTAAACTACTCTCCGCCGGTTTCCCCTCTTTTGAATTGCTGTACGTCCCCAGAGAGCAGAACATCCGAGCTGATATCCTATCCAAATTGGCAAGCACAAAGAAACCTGGCAACAATCACACTGTGATTCAAGAGACACTCCCACTGCCAATTATTGAAACAAAAGAGATCCACTCAGTAGAACTGTCAACCAACTGGACTACTCCAATAATAGCCTTTCTGCAACATGATATCCTGCCTCACGAAGAGACAGAAGCCAAAAAGATGTGGCGTCACGCAGCGAAATATGTTATCGTCGCAGGCAAGCTATATAGAAGGGGTTTCGCAGCACCACTCCTACGCTGTCTGACACCCACTGAAACGGAATACGTGATGAAAGAAATCCATGAGGGCATATGTGGCAGCCACATCGGCGGACGTTCATTGTCAAACAAAGTCATAAGAGCAGGATATTATTGGCCCCAACTGGACAAGGATTGCGTGGACTTTGTGAAGAAATGCGATAAATGCCAACGGCATGCCGACCTTCACCATGCTCCTGCAACAACGCTGCAATCCATTACAACTCCTTGGCCTTTCTACAAATGGGGGGCTGACATCTTGGGCCCATTCCCAGTTGGACCTGGTCAGGTGAAATTCTTACTTGTTGCTGTCGAATACTTCTCCAAATGGATAGAAGCAGAGCCTGTAGCAACCATCACAGCAGCTCGAGTCAAGAAATTCTATTGGAAGAATATTATCTGCAGATTTGGTATGCCAGCAGAAATAGTGTCAGATAATGGTACACAATTTGCCAGCTCCCTCGTTACAGATTTTTGCACTGGGCTTGGAATCAAGAACAAGTTCACGTCGGTAGAACATCCTCAGGCAAATGGCCAAGCTGAGTCAGCAAATAAAGTCATATTATCTGGTCTAAAAAAGAAGCCTGATGAACACAAAGGTGCCTGGGCAGATCAGTTATGTCAAGTGCTTTGGTCATATCACACGACCCCACATTCTTCAACTGGTGAAACCCCTTTTAAGCTTACATATGGGGCGGATGCTATGATACCAGTAGAATTGGGTGAGCCTAGCTTCAGGCGAGAGAACACAAGGGAGGACACGAACTCAATCAACATGGCAGTAAACCTAGATCTCCTGGAGGAAATTAGAGAGGCTGCTCATCTACGAGAGTACGCAGTGAAGCAGCGCGTAGCTCGGAAATATGATTCTAAGGTCATCCCTCGTGAGATGAAGCAAGGTGACCTCGTTTTAAGTAAAGTTTTGGGGCCAGATACAAAGGGAAAGCTTTCACCTAACTGGGAAGGTCCATACAAGATCCTTGAGAAATTGACTGCCAGAGCTTACAAGTTAGAAACGCTAGCGGGACACCCAATACCGAGGAATTGGAACTCGGCAAATCTCCACTTCTACTTCAATTAAGATTTTTCAAGTCATTTCAGTAGCAATAAGGGCGCACTCTTTTCTCCCACTGGGAGTTTTTAATGAGGCACCCCCTGTTTTATCTCTTCCATATTTTCATTTCCTGTTTTTACATTAGACAACTTCCCCATGAAAATGGTTGATTATGTATGTACTCAAAATGATGCGCAGACATTATAACGCCAACGAATAAAAACCTGGCAAGTACTCTTTTCTCCCACCGGGAGTTTTTAACGAGACTTGCCAGTTGAAAAAGTGGTGTCAACGTTTCTTACAATTTTTTACTGCTAAATCGTTGCTGAGAACAAATCGATACAGCTCAGTTAAAACAAAACGAAACAATTTACAACTCACCTCTGCAAAACTTCTAACCGAAGTCATTTCGAAACACTTCGGCAAAGATCAAGACAAGTGATTTGTTCAAAATCCCATACAACAATGGTTGGAGATCCACGACCTAACAAATATAAAGGTCAAACCAATCTGGGATGATGCCGGGTTAAAACTCTTAAGAGAAAGAGATACTCCCTCTTGCCGAAATAAGGTAAGAAAAAAGCAACTACTGGAATGAACAAGCAGATCAAGTTCTACTCCATAGTTACTCCTCGTAGTCCTCGTAAACTCGAGGTTCACCCATGGAAGTCCTTATAAACTAAAACGACTCACTCAAGCTACTATCTACTGGCAAATTCAGAAACTCGGCGAAGTCTTTATAAACTTTATAAGTACGTCAAAGTCTTCATACACCCAAATGATTTTGCGAAATTAAAACAGAACTGAAAGAAATTGCAGAAAGATAAATTTCATTCATAAGCCGACGGTACAAAGGTAACATACAACAAAACAACAAGGAAAACCGAAAGGAGAAAAGTAAATCAAAAAGATTCATCGAGTTCCTTCATCTCGGCATCCTCTTCCTCAGGCGATGGCAACAACACCAATTTGCCATCCACAACCTCCTTCAATGGATCAAGTCCACTCACATCTAAAGTGGGGTAGAGTGCCAAGGCTTGGCTTTTAGCCTTCTCAAAACCCTTCAAGAGAGCTACAACATTCTCAATGTGCAATTCCTCAATCTCGGCCTCCTTGGCAACACGCAAATCCGATAGTTGAGATTTCACCTCAGCCAAAGACGCCGTAAGTCCGGTATTTTCAACTCTCAATCCAGCAATGGTAGATTCATGAGAAGAAACCTTGCCTTCTTGCTCCTTCAAAGTAGTTCGGACTTCCTCTATCTTGGCCTCCCACTGAGTCTCCGTTTCTTCGAGTTGCTTACGCACGAACTTTTCCTTTTCCTCAAACAGCTTTACCTGATCAGCTAACTTGGATTTCAACGCTTCATTTTCCTTCACCAACTCGGCATGAGCAGCAATGGCCTTCTCGGCAGCTTCAACATCTTTTCGCCCTTGGCGTTCTCGACTCCTAAGCCTGCCGAACTCGTCACAAACCACATGACCAAGGGCAGCAGATTTCAACGCATAAGACTGCATCGGCATGAAAGCTTGTTCCACCCCCAAACTCCGGATGCGGTCACCATCATCAGTAGTAGTAATGTGTTCCCTCACAAAGTGTTTCAGAGGGAAACGCTTGTCCCACAAGGACGCGATCTCCCCTTGACCCTCAAAATCCTGCATAAATTCCATCCAAGAAATCTCGCCTTCAGAACTCTTAAATTTCTTCTTAGAGGAAGAGCCTTCCTGCATAACAGGTCGCTTGGCAGGAGTTGGAATCGCAGCAGCAGTTTCTTCAACCTCTTTCACAACGGCACCCCCTTTATCCTCCTTCAACACCTCAGAAGAATCTCTGGGAATGGCTTTCAAAGGAATAGCCGCGATGGGAGTAGAGCCGAGATTCATTCCAACAATAGTAGTTCGCCCAGTATTCTTGGCAATCTTCACCAAGCCTTTATCCGAGCTCTCCATTGCAGAGGTCCCACCTTGATTTTGAGCATTCAGTTTCTCCTTCGCTAACCTCTCTTGAGCCTTCTTGATATAGTTTTTGATGTCCTTCTCCTTCAAACCCATCCTAACTGCACGACGAGATATAAGAAAACATTAGAAGCGGTTACAAAATACCAAAAAGAAGGCGGGAAGAAAAACTTATTCAATAAATTTTGAAGACCTTTGTCATCCCCCTCCAGACTAATTATCACCTCCTTACAAGTCATGGTATACAACCATTGGAGCATTGCTGCGTCCTCAAGGAGCTCGGGACTTAAGTCATCCGAGATGACTCCAGTCACACCAAAAACCTCACTCTGCCAATACAAAGGGAAGTGGGGCGCTCCTGTCTTGTTTATGAGGAGTTCGGGAAAAGAAGGAGGAGCTCGAACTCGGAAGAACTTCGCCTTAAAATTCTTGTATGAGGTGGTGAATAGACTAAAAAGGGGGCGAGGAGAATGGCTATGGAAAGATATCCATTTTCCCAAACCTTCACCCTTAGTCCGAAAAAACTGGAAGAACACCCCTACATTTGGAGTCATACCCAAAGCTCCACAGATTATCTCATAGGCGCGTATAAATCCCCAGCTATTCGGGTGAAGCTGCGTTGGAGCAACGTTGAGAAGCTGCATCACGTGGTTTTCAAAGCGGGTGAAGGGCATTTTCACCTTCAAGTCTTCCAAAAGACAAGCGTACATATAAGTACTCTCTTCCACCACTCCCTTAGGTCGCATCATACATACAGGCTCGTTATGCTTGCAACACTCCAGAATCACATCTTCTTCATTTCCAGTGGAGGACACGGTGTTCTTTTGCCGAAAAGCTATTAAATCTTCTGGCTTTGTAAACATGGTGAATAAATCCCACGCTTCAAAGTTAGGAACAGACTCAACGCTCTGTTTCGATGCCATCAACACCTTGATTCCACGCGCAGGAGTAGAAGGAAGAGCCAAGGGCCCCACCTCTTCTCGTCTAAAATCTGAAAAGGCCACAGTGTTTTTGAAATGAATCTTGGTCCCTGGGAAAAGAGGAGAAGCAAATTCAGCATCCTCACCATCTGAAGAATCAGAATCTGAAGAGCTAAAATCAGGGACACTTGAGAGGGTCTCGGAAATGGATGATTCGAGGCGCCTCCACTTCTCCTTTATTTTTTCCCAACGAGGCCGAGATTCATCCAAAATCACTTGATACGCTAAAGGTCCCTCACTCACCTCATTTCCAATTTCATCAACTTCCCAAATTTCCACCATTTTAACTAAGGTACAAGAGAGAAAGAAGAAGAAGGATAGAAAGGTATACCTCAACACAAGCAAGCGAAACGCTGAAGGAAGGCGAAACTTCGCAGCAAGCAAACCTCGGCAGAAGAGCGAGCAGAAATCAAAAGAACAAGCGAAAATAACAAAGTTCTCACATCCCCTGCGCGCTTTTTAAACCATACCGAAAGCCTACCTTCAATGCACGCACTCATTCAAGCGTGAGGTAGGTGAAACGTTCCGCTGGAGCGTCACCTCAGTCAGCTGGCACGCTTCCAAAGTCATGCCACGCTTTCCCAAGTCAACGATCACTTCAACCGTCAAAACAAATCAATGTAAGTTCAAACCTCTTCGCCGAGCTCACTCAGCTCGAGCTTGGGGGGTTGTGGACTGGGCCAGAGAATTAGAGTTCGGCCCAATGCAAGATCAACCGAACTCAAGCATACACGACCTCGGCATGGCCCGCAAAGAGAAGTTACCAAGGACAGGTGTCGCAGTGAGGGAACACGTGGAACTCATTTGGCTGGAACCGAGCTAACCGCTGGTAACCGACCTCCCAAGGTAACTGCCGAGAAGCTTGGGAGAACTAGATATATAGGACCCTAGGCCAGAGAAGAAGGGGACATTCATTCAGGATACTAACTCCATTTTCTGTACTGGAGAAGACCTCCATACCTGTAACAACCGAGTTGATTATTCTTATTCAAGAACAGATATATAAAAAGAAGTATGATTAGCGTTATCCACATTTCCTTTCGAATTCATGGAGACAATATCTGGAGGATGATACGTTGATTGAGAACCTCCATCTCTCCTTCTTCGTTGCCATTCCTCATTACATTGAACACCTACTTCGTTCCTTGCATCCACCGGATACCACCTGCTCTTCCTAGCTTCTCTTGCTCTATCATAATTCCCATCCCATTGGTAATAGCTCCCATACCCCCCTCTTAAATGATCTTGTCTCCATCCCAATGCTTCTCCCTGCCTTTCTTCACCTCGATCCCTTCATCTTTCGCCCACTCTATAGTACCACATCGTAACCCTAGCAGTACTTATTTTAAAAGTCCTCAAAATAATCAATTACTAGTTTATACAACTAATTACTTTTTCTGTTTGGCGAGCTAAAGGACATGAAGGATTTACAAAGTTGCAAAAACCCCGGAAACTAACCTCCCCCACCCCCCACTAACATTTGCTTATAAAAAAAACTAATTATTTTTTTCTGTAAAATATTGTATTTTAATTTTTCATTGAATAAACTTTGATTACGGAAAAAAGCCATATATAATATACCTTTGGTGCTATATGAAGTAGTAATTATCAAAAAAATTCACAAAATGAATAAAATTAATAATTAAATTAGTGTAATAGATTTACTAAAAATCTTTATTAATTGTTGTACAATTATATATATATATATATATATATATATATATATATATATATATATATATATATATATATATATGTGTGTGTGTGTGTGTGTGTGTATTCATCGTTATGCTTAAAAAAACCATAAATACTATTTTTGCTATTTTCGAATGAGAACAAAACATGTTAATTTCTATCTCCTTATAAAAAATGGTTTAAATGTTATTTTGATTCTTGCAATTAAAGTGAAATTCCAATTTACTCATTGCAAAGATATTATTTTTGAAAAAAGACCCTGTAAAATGTTTTTTTATTCATTTTGGTCTCTAATGTCATTTTTAATTATTTTGTAAAATAATTAACTTAAGGCACAAAGAGAGAGTGATTCACTAAAAAGCTGTATTTTTTCTCGAGCTGTGCTATATGACACGAGAGATGGCTTCGTGAAATCTCCCGAATGCGTCAATGCTCCTCTTTTTCTTTGTGCAGACGTTTTTTTCAACAGTTACAACAATACATAATTCAACCCTTCAGACTTCAAGATCAAGACAAGATAGTATTATATTCCACTTTGTTAATGATTTTAAATATTAGATTCCATCACCGAAAACCTCCCTGACACTACCAACGCTTTTCACCACTTGCCACTAACACCTTCTTCACTTTTACCTTCCATGTGAGGTAGAGCAAACAATTAAACTATGATAATCCTACCCCAAAAAAAAGCGGTGAGTGATAAAAGAGGTGGGAACATACAATTTCATATGAAGTTATATCACAAAGAACGATGGAGCAGACGTGGAAAATGCTTCGTGTTCTATTTCACGCAATCCTCTCGTGTGATATAGCATTTTTCTTTTTTCTCACAAGGGAATACTTGGTGGTGTATAAACTGATCTATGGTGGTGTAGATAGCAAAATAGGCCCAGTATTTGAAATAACAAAACTGACCCAACTGTTTTTTCTCAACAGGTACTGTGCACTTACCCTAATGGTATGACCCGAGCCCAATACTGTGATATAGAGAAGGGTTAAAGACGCTTACCCTAATTTCTTTCCGTTTTCAGATACGTCGCTCTTCTCTCTTCTTCCTTCTGTTCTTCTTTGTGCTTTCTTCTTCATTCAACGATTACAAACCTAATCTTCTCACTCTTAATTGCAGGTTTCACTAGCTTCAACAAGCAAGGAAACTCAACGTTCAGAGTGAAGGAAGATTCAAGGCGCTGGTGATTGTACGGGAACCAGTCTTTGCGCGAAGATGAAGAGAAGCAGTGCTGGGTTCGTTCGCGAACGTGAGGAAGAGAAGACGCTGAAGAAACGTTTTGTTGCAAAGGATACTAACAGAGGGCTTCTGAATTAAATGTAAAACCTTTTCACTAGTTTATTGATTGTATGAACTTGTTTATATATATGCTTTACAAAAACTGATTTGAGTTTGTTATCAACAAACTCTAACTAACTAATTGCTTTCTGTCCACATAAATTTTGTGGCTAATATTGTTTAACCCTTTTTTCTTTAAACCGTTTAGGGTTTCTGTAACATCCCTAATTTTTAAAGACTCGTATTATGATGCCGGAGACCGATTTATTAAATGTGGGAATACTTAGTCGTGTCTCGAGGGCTCATATGTCAGGAAAATTATCAAGAAAACCTATTCTCCATTGAAAGGGGGCTTATTCATAGAATAATGAGGAATTGGAGCCGAAGGGCAAATCTGTCTTTTCACACCCCTAGTTATTAAAATATAATTTTGAAGGTTATAATTAATTAGGAACCGAAAGAATCGGGGAACTTCGAATCGGAACCAGGTTAATTAAGAAGTTTACTATCGAAGAAAAAATTTAGCACCTAACCTATGATTTAATGGGCTAGGGGTAGTTTGGTCTTTTCCCCATCATTTAAACCCCCAGCCCATATATCCAACTGGTCAGTCTCTCTTTTCCTCACACTTGGTCACTCCCCAATTCAGAAAGAAAGAAGGAAAAGCTGAAAGAAAGAAAGAAAGAAGAAGGAGGGGGCGTGGAGGAGGAGAAGAGAGGAAGCTTAGAAATCTTAGTTGCATGTAAGTTGTTTTTCTTCCATTCCACTCCACTTCAAAATCTGAATTCAATGAACCTATTTTTAACACCTGATTCTCCCCATATCCCTCTTTGCCATTTTCGCATATCAAAGCTCAAAATGAGGAAGAAGATGGAGTTTTGAGCAATAGTTGTCTTGCATGTTCATTGGAAGCTTCTAAGAAGAAGATTTCAGACTTGCATGGTTGAGTGAAGGGAGGATTTGAGTAGTGGTGCTGCTGGGTTCGAGATTGGACAGAAGAGAGTTGCTGTCTTGGAATCGATTGAAGCAGTTTCGGGGATTTTCCGTGTTCGGTTCGGTGATTTCGTTTTCGGCTCAACTCTCGGATTTCGTCAACGGGTGAGTTCTACTCACGATAGGGCATTTTGATATTCTGAACTTGTTTTCGATATGGAATCCCTTGGTCACATTTTCCGTTTACAAAAGACTTAGAACTGAAAAGCGTTTTTGGGTTAAAACAGTGTTTTACGGTTTAATGAGATTTTGATTTAAACCGTTGAAATGAAATGAATTGTGTACTACTAGAAATATATATTCTGGGAATTTTCTGAGTTTCAGGTGATTGAAATTAGAAATCGAATCGGACGAGAACGGAGAGCGAAAATGAGGAAAGTGAGAAATTCTGGTAACAGACACAGGTCGCACGGACCGTGCGCCCCTGGGCACGGGTCGTGCGCCTGCTTCGGGTTGGAAGTATTGGAAACAGAATGGAACGCACGGGTCGTGCGCCCCTGGGCACGGATCGTGCGCTTCCTTCTGGTGGATGGGTCCTGAGTAGTGCACCACGCACGGGTCGTGCGCCCCTGGGCACGGGTCGTGCGTGTGGTTCTGTTACCGGCTTCCGTTTTCTCGTTTTGTTGCTCCGTTTGATCCCGAACCTTTTCTAATTTCTTTCTCAACCATTCAAAAAGGGATTGCCTCACTGAAAACCTTATTTTGAACTTGTTCAACTCATGGTTTTTGAAAAAGAGCTTTGAAAGCCTATTTGATCAAAAAACCGAAACCCTAGTATACGTGTGGGTACACCGTCTGATGGATAGAATGTATATATATTTATATATATATATATATATATATATATATATATCAAATACAATATGATTATAATGCCGGATGTCTATAGATTCATCAAAACGGGTTATAAGTCAATAATACATTACAATTTGATTATAATGCCGGATGTTTATAAATTCATCAAAACGGGTTATAAGTCAATAATACATTACAATATGATTATAATGCCGGATGTTTATAAATTCATCAAAACGGGTTATAGATCAATAAGATATAAATTATCTAAAAAGATATTGTGATTGATCCTTTGGTGATCGGAAAGATATATATTATCTAACTCTCGAGAAATCGTTATGTATTGTCATACATAAATCGCGTTGGGTGACGACCCGACAAGTAGCATACTAGGGAGGGTAGTCATGACCCCTTACCTAGGCCCTGAATGTGTTTTGGCGTGGTCAACTCACGGGTTGCCGGGATTAGCAGTGGTGCAGTCGGCTTGTGCTAAGTTACTGATTATAAGTTAACATTGCCGGGATTAGCAGTTGTGCAGTCGGCAGATGTTAAGCTGTAGCTACCGGGATTAGCAGTTGTGCAGTCGGTTGAGCTAAGCTATTAAAAACATAAAAGAGAACACGATTTGCTTGGCATTTCGATTATGGCTATTGGTAGCTAATTAAACATTGTTAACGGTTTAATAATTGAACCGAGTGTCAGTGAGGGGGCACGGTAGGACTCACTGAGATAATGTTATCTCACCCTATCCATATTTGTTGTTTTTCAGAGAAGCAGGGAAAAAGGAAGACTATAGTGCATGAGTAGTTGATATACTCTTGAAGGTGCTGAAGACTTAGTCATTTTCTCCTTGTTCTTTTGTTGTCCTATTGGTTGTATAAACTTGTATTGATTATGAGTTATATGAACCGTTTATGTTTCTGTTCGGTATTTGGACTTGGATATTGTAATCTACTCGGTATGGAACCGATAAACTTCTATTTTATGAAGTAATGTTATTTCCGATTATGTTTTATTTCGGAAAAAGTTTGTATGTCCAAAACTTAAACAGGAACTGTGTCCTCTGAATTTCCGCAATCTGTGCATCTTTCGGTCTCTCTACATGTTAGAAATACCGGGGTGTTACAGTTTCAACTAGATTTTTTTACAAAAACCTAATTACATGTACTAAGCAGAATTACAAAAACAACATCCCTTCTTAATTCTGGTTCTCCTTGAAGCTGACAACTCCCATGTCTCTTCGTAAATTGAAAAACTGTTCTCCCTTCGCTGTGTTAGTGAAGATGTCTCTTGTTGTTCTTTGGTGGAACAATATTCTAGTTGAATCTTCTGTTTGGTCACTTGGTCCCTTAGGAAGTGAAACTGAGTCTCTATATGCTTGCTTTTCCCATGAGCAATGGGATTTTTAGCTAAGTTGATTGCTGACTTGTTGTCAAGCAGCAACTTTATAGGTTGATTTCCTTTTAGAAATAGCTCTTCAAGTAAGGATTCAAGCCAGTTTGCTTGGCAGGCAGTTGTTGAGCCTGCAACATACTCAGCTTCACAGCTAGACAAAGCCACAATGCCATTTTTATCATTGAACTTGAATAGGTAGCCCCTGGTACTTCTTCTGTCATTTTTATCACCACACCAGTCTGAATCAGAGTATCCTATTAGTTTTGATCCCTTAGTGCTTTCTCCTCTAGGAAACAAAATCCCATAGTGTAGTGTACCCTTTATGTACCTTAGCACTCTCTTTGCAGCAAGCAAATGAGGTTTCAATGGCTTGTTCATATGCCTACTTACCAATCCAGTAGCAAAACATATGTCAGACCTTGTGTGACACAAGTACCTTAATGAGCCAATAGTGCTTCTATACATTGTAGGATCCACTGCCTCATGTTCTTCTTCAATTACTTGCACACTGCCATCTGTAGGTGTATTTGCTGGATTGCATTCCAGCATGTTGAACCTCATTAGGATATCTGTAGCATACCTGGCTTGATGCAGAATTAAGCCTTGTTTTGTATAGTGTAGTTCCAGCCTTAGGAAGTAAGAAAACCTTCCCAAGTCTGTCATTTCGAATTCTGACTGCATTTGTAGTTTGAATTCTGCTATTTCTGCTTTGTTACTTCCTGTAACCAGTAGATCATCCACATATAAGCAAACTATTAGTATATCAGAAGCTTGCTTCTGTTTCACATACAAGCCATATTCAACTGTGCATTTCTTGAGGCCTAGGTCTGAGAAGAACTGATCTATCCTCTTGTTCCAAGCCCTTGGGGCTTGCTTTAGGCCATATAGTGCCTTGTGCAGACGAAATACTCTGTCTTCCTTGCCCTTGAATTCAAAGCCAGGTGGTTGATCTACATAGACTGTCTCCTCAAGTGGACCATTGAGGAAAGCATACTTCACATCTAGATGAAATAGTGGCCATTCCCTGCTGCATGCAAGAGCAATAACCATTCTTATGGTCTCATGTCTTGCAACTGGTGAGAATACTTCTGTAAAGTCAAAGCCTTCTCTCTGTTGAAAGCCCTTTGCCACTAACCTGGCCTTGTGCTTCACTATTTTTCCTTCTGGGTTTAACTTCAACTTGAAAACTCACTTCACAGCTATAGATTTCATTCCTTTAGGCAGTTTAGTTAACTCCCAAGTCTCATTCTTTTCATTGGACTTGCGTTCCTCCTCCATTGCATTTTTCCAGGCCTTATTGCTCAAGGCTTCTTTCACATTGACTGGTTCAGTATCAGCCAACATAGCAAGTTGGACTAAGTCACCATCATTGGTAATTACTGTTAGACTATCTGATAACCTTAGAGGGGGGGTGAATAAGGTTATGTGTAAATCTTGGATTCTTTTCAAAATAAATGATAAGTTTGTTTAAATCAAATGCGGAAAAATAGATTTGAACTTATCAGATATATGCAAGCAGGCAGACCAGGCACAATGAGATATTACTCTATATTCAATATTCACAATAAGGTTGTTTTATAAGTAATGCAATGATATTGAATATAGCTGATCTACAGTAGTGATAGAGAAGATTATAGATAAACAGATCTGTAGTACAGTGAATATAACTATAACCAGATTAACAGATTCAGATCAGAGTAGGGATATGTATTATGTTGACTACGCTATGATTGGTTTTAACAATAAACAGATGTTTTATGTTTAGCGCAGTATTGTTGAACCAAGGGCAAACACTCCTTGTTTTGTATGATAACAAATTACATCTTGTCTACTAATGGTTGCAGTTGTATGAAAGTACAGGTTCAAGCTGAATAAAGAACAGGACGGGAATCAAAAAGCAAAAAGCATTAAAGTGGAGCAGCTTGGAGAAGAAGCCACCTTTGAAGATGAAGACCTAATTGTTTTTCCGCTTTCTTTAGGACACAGTGTAAGGTCCTATCACCTAAGGTCTATGACTGTTTAAATAGCTGAGAGATGATTTTTGAAAACTCGCATCATGCATCAAAATTAGGGTTTTTGAAAATATGTTATGCATGCAGGGCAAGCTTTGGAAAATATTTTATGCATGCATGGCAAAAAACCTAAAAACAATTTTGTGGAAAGCAAGAATCGATTTATAGTATTATCTAAAGGCCATGAAATCGATTTTCAAGCAATCCTAAAGGCCAAGAATCGATTTCTTAATCATATGTTTAAAGCTTGAAATCGATTCCTACATATACTCAAGGCAAAGCTAAAAATCGATTTCCCTCATTTTACATATGCCTTGAAATCGATTTTCAAGCTCTTCCATAGGCCATGAATCGATTCCTCATTGTTTTAACTAAGTGAAGAATCGATTTTCACCTATTCAGGATGACCAAGAATCGATTCTTTATTATTTCCAAAGGCTCAAACAAATCGATTATATCCTATTTTAACTAAAGCATGAAATCGATTCTTTGATGTTTTAAAGAGCCAAGAATCGATTCCTCTCTCATTTAACTAAAGCTTGGAATCGATTCATGTGATTTTTCAAAGGCAAGGAATCGATTATACACTTGTTACACTTCATCAAACAATCGATTCATCTTTGCAATAAATGTTTTTTTCAAATTTCTACGCTTTCCTAAGACTATAAATAGGCAACCTCAAGTCACTCTTCCAGACACCACATTTTCACAACAAATTCTCTCTTCTTCTCATACGAATTTCTAGATCCTGAGAAAGAGAAAAATAGAGCTATCACTTTCATATCATTTTTATAGATCTACTCATCTCTCGCAGCTATTATATTGTCATATTATCTGAGGTGATTGGATCATAGCTTCTATATTGTAATCTATTTTTGTGGGGTCTTTTTGAAATCCTGGGAAGCGTTCATGGGTCTCTCAATCAGGAGATTGAGTTGGTTTGAAATCCTGGGAGGTGATCTTGGGTCTTTCAATCAGGGAAGATTGAAGTGGTTTTGAAATCCTGGGAGGTGCTCTTGGGTCGTTCAATCAGGAGATTGAAGCGGGTTGAAATCCTTAGCTGTGTGCTCGGGTTCTCAGTTCGGGGGAATTGAAATTTGCTATCTTGAAGTTGCCTGTTTGTAAACAATTCTTCAATATAGTGGTTTCCATCAAGTCCAACGGTTGCAAAGCCTGAGGCCGAGGACGTAGGGCTTTTATCCCGAACCTCGCTAAATTCCTGGTGTATCTCTATCCCTATCTCTTTACTTTGCTTTATTATCTATACCCTTGCTTATTGATATATTGAATATTATTTAGATCTGTTTATCATACTTTTCATCTGTTTACAACTAAATTACTCTGATCTTGTGCTTATCTATCATCTTCCATATCACTGCAATTGATCTACCTTCTACTATATTCAATATCACTACACTTCTTATAAATAATCTTATTGTGTATATTGAAAATAGTATAATATCTCTTTGTGCCTAAATCTTCCTGCTTGCACCATATAAAGTTTAAATCTAAGTTTCCGCATTTGATTTAAAACTAGCATTATCTTAAAATTGAAAAGAATCCAAGATTTACACATAACCTTATTCACCCCCCCTCTAAGGTTATACTATTGTCTAACAATGGTATCAGAGCTAGAAATTGCATATAGAGCTTTACATCTCGCAATTCTAATTTTATCTTATCTATCTGTGATCATGGGTTCTTTTATGAAAGAGGGGATGTCCTTCAATAGGCCACCCCTGTTTGATGGACTAACTATGACTATTGGAGTAGTCGAATGAAATGTCATGTGCAGGCTATAGATTTCACCCTTTGGAGGATTATTGTTGATGGACCACTGATTCCTATGAAGATCAAAATTACAAAACCAGGTAGTACTGATGGAGACACTACAAAAAGTCAAGCCACCGGCAAAGCAGAAGAAGTTCCAATTGAAGACATCTACACCATCGATCTGAGTGAGCTAAGAAAATCTGAGCTTGACAAAATATCTCAAAATGCCAAGGCTATGAATATTCTTCACCTATCACTTTGTGAAGAAGAGTATGGAAGAGTAAAAGGGTGTCAAACAGCAAAAGAAATCTGGGATTGTCTGGAAGCTACACATGTCGGTACAAGCCAAGTAAAGGATACAAAAATCAGAATCCTAACTTCTGAGTATGAATCATTCAAAATGAAGGAAGGTGAATCTGTTGCAGCTATGCACCAGAGACTGAATCTGATTATAAACAACTTGAGGGCTCTGGGAAAAAGGTATTCTACAAAAGATATAAATGGGAAGATTCTTGCATCTCTGACTGGTGAGTTCTTTCCAAAAACTTGTGCAATCACTGAAGCCAAAGATATTGGCACTCTACCCCAAGAAGACCTTATTGGGTCACTTCTGGCCTTTGAGGTAGTATTGGCTGCCAAAAAGAGTCAAGAAAAGGAAGTGATGAAAGAAAAGAAATCTCTTGCCCTTGTTGCTAAAACTCCTAAAGTAGCAAGGAAAGAGGTTGAGTCTGATGAAGAAACCGATGATGAAGACATGGCTATGCTTGCCAAGAATTTCAAAAAATTTATGAGATTCAAAAAGTTTGGAAAGGGTGATTTTTCAAAGAAGTCCGGGTACAACAAAGAAGACAGGTATGAGAAAAAGGATGATCAACTAAAGTGTTTCGAATGCAACAAACCGGGTCACATCAAAGCAAACTGTCCAAAGCTGAAATCTAAGTACAAGCAAAAGAAAGCAATGAAGGCAACATGGGACAACACTGATACTGAGAGTGAGACCGAAGAAGAAGAGGAAGTCGCAAATGCTGTCTGTCTCATGGCAAAGAACACAACTGAAGCAACATGGGATAATCTCAGCACTGATGGTGAATCAGATGAAGATGAGTAGACTGACAATGCTGTCTGCAATATGGCAAGTGACGCATCTAAGGTAAGCCTTAACTCCTCTAGTCTTTCTGATTCTTCTATACATGATGATTCATTTGATGATGCGTGTAGTAGTCACAATTTGAGTGAGGCTTTTTAAGCTCTTTATTTTGAACATGAAACTCTTTTGTTAAAATCTAAGAAATTAACAAAGAGCAACAAAAGCTTGTCCACTCAAATCGAGACACTTGCAAATGAGGTAGTTAAATTGAAGAATGAGCTACATAAAACAAAACCTTTCAACCTTGAATTTCTTGAGCTTAAACAAAATTTTGAAAAAGTCAAGGTTGAAAATGAATTTCTGAAAGAATCTTTGAAAAAGTTTGAGGTTGGTGAAAAGACCTTGACTCAGTTGCTTCACACTCAACATCAATATGTTGATAGGAGAGAAATTGGGTACAAAGGTAATTCCACCTCCTCTGTTTTGAACAAGAAAATAACTTTTGTAGCTGCAACTTCAAGTTATACACCTACTGTTTTCTCATGCACCTATTGTCAAAAGGGGAACCATAGCTCTCTTAGATGTCCTATTCGTAAATTATGTGAGCTAGGTACCCTTATACCTGCCTGTAAGAAACCAATGTGGATTGTGAAAGCAAACCCCTTGATGACTAACCCCCAAGGACCCAACAAAATTTGGGTACCTCGTACTAGTTGTTAAATGTTCCTCTTGTAGGTTGGTCCTTCATCTAAAAAGAAAAACGTGTGGATGGTTGATAGTGGATGCTCAAGGCATATGACTGGTGATACTTCACTATTCTTGAAATTGAGCAACAAAGCTAGTGGATCTGTAAAGTTTGCCAACAATGAATCTGCTCAAGTAATAGGTAAAGGTTGTGTGGGTAAGGAAAACACAATTAAAATTAAAGATGCTTTATTAGTTGATGGTGTTAAATTTAACTTACAAAGTGTTAGCCAATTATGCGATAATGATTTTGATGTGCACTTTTCTGTTGATAAATGTGTTATCACCCATATGACTTCTAAACTCTACATTACTGGCTTTCGAGAAAACAATGTATACTATGTTGATTTCGATAATGTAAGTGATGATATAGTATGTATGCCTACCTTGATTGATGATGTGGACTTTGTGGCATAGACGCTTAGGACATGCTAGTATAGAACATCTATCTAAGTTAAGTAAGAATGAGCATGTTAGAGGTCTACCTAAATTGAAATATGAAAAAGGCCAATTATGTGATGCATGTCAACTTGGTAAGATGCACAAAACCTCTTTTAAATCAAAACCTGTTATTTCCACCAAAAATGTGCTTGAACTACTACATCTTGATTTGTTTGGTGAAATTGATGTCGTAAGTCTAGGAGGGATCTAAGTATGTCTTTGTTATTGTTGATGATTATTCTAGATATACTTGGGTTATCCTACTTGCAAATAAAGTGATGCTTTTAACGAGTTTGCTAAGTTGTGCAGAAAGCTACAAAATGAGAAAAACTTAGCCATCAAAGAAATTAGAAGCGATCATGGAGGAGAGTACGAAGATTCATCATTCAAGACTTGGTGTGAGAAGTATGGCATTCATCATAACTTTTCAGCTCCAAGAACTCCTCAACAAAATGGTGTGGTAGAAAGAAAGAACAGAACTATACAGGAGATGAGCAGGACAATGCTGAATGAGCACAACCTTCCCAAATACTTCTGGGGTCATGCAGTGGATACAGCTTGTTACGTACTAAATCGAGTATACTTAAGGCCATCTCTCAACAAGACGCCATACGAGCTGTGGAATGGTAGAGCACCAAATATTTCATATTTCAAGGTGTTTGGAAGTAAGTGCTTCATCCTTAATACCAAGGACAAGTTGGGTAAGTTTGATGCTAAATCATCTGAAGGTATTTTTATGGGTTATTCTAGTCATAGTAGAGCTTATATTGTTTACAATAAAATTGATAAAACTATGCAAGAATCTATTCATGTTTCTTTTGATGAAACTAACCCTTTTGTCAAGAAAGCTGATGATGAGGATGAAGTGATAGAAGTGATCGAAAATAGATCACCTGAAACTAACAACGAAAGTGTAGAAGAAGCCGAGGTGGAAGTTGAACCTCAAAATGAAGTTGAAATGGAACGAGAGCCCCAAGACATCGACGACCATATCCATGGAAGAACACACGATGATCTGCCCAAGACATGGAAATCAGTTCGAGATCATCCCCTGGAGCAAATTATTGGTAGTCCATCAAAGGGAGTAAAAACTCGTTCTTCTCTTAATCTTTTATGCTTTCATAGTGCTTTTGTCTCTCAAATAGTTCCAAATAATATCAAGGAAGCTTTAAATGATCCAGAATGGGTTTTGTCAATGCAGAAAGAACTTGAACAATTTGAACGGAACAAAGTTTGGCATTTAGTCGAAAAAACGGTCGACCGGACCATCATAGGTACTAAATGGGTTTTTCGCAACAAACTTGACGAAAATGGTACAATTTTATTCAACAAAAGTCGTTTAGTTGTTCAAGGTTTTAACCAAATCGAAGGGGTGGATTTTGAAGAAACTTTTGCTCCTGTGGCTAGGTTGGAGTCCATTCGGATAATATTGGCATTTGCCTCTTACATGGACTTCAAACTACACCAAATGGATGTCAAAAGTGCCTTCCTAAATGGTTTTTTAGAAGAAGAAGTATATGTAAAACAACCCCCTGGTTTTGAAGAGTTTAAAAATCCTGATCATGTTTTCAAACTTGACAAAGCTCTTTATGGATTAAAGCAAGCCCCTAGAGCTTGGTATGAGAGACTAAGCAAACATTTAACTGCCAATGGTTTCAAAAAGGGTAAGATTGATTCTACCTTATTCCTTAAAACCAAGGGCAAACATATCATAGTAGTTCAAATCTATGTTGATGATATTATCTTGGATCTACTAATGATGATTTGTGCAAGGAATTTTCTGAGATGATGACTAGTGAATTTGAAATGAGTATGATGGGAGAACTTAACTTTTTCTTGGGACTTCAAGTAAAACAATTAAATGAAGGAATCTTCATATCCCAAACAAAGTTCTCAAAGGAATTGCTGAAGAAATATAACATGAATGACGCAAAAGAAATCAGCACTCCTATGGCAACAACAACGAAACTAGATAAGGATGAGCAAGGTAAACCGGAAAATGAAACTATGTATCGAGGTATGATAGGTAGTCTCTTATACTTAACTGCGTCTCGTCCTGATATTATGTTTGCTGTATGTCTGTGTGCTCGATTTCAAGCATGCCCAAAAGAATCACATTTAAAACCTGTAAAACGGATTCTTAGGTATGTTAAAGGGACCATAGACTTCGTTTGTGGTACCCGAAATCGAGTACGTTTGATTTAGTTGGCTTCTCTGATGCTGATTTTGCAGGTTGCACTCTTGATAGAAAAAGTACTAGTGGAACTTGTCATTTTCTTGGTCCTTGTTTGACCTCCTGGTCTAGTAAGAAACAGAACAGTGCTGCTTTGTCCACCGCTGAAGCTGAATATGTGGCGGTTGGAAACTGCGTTGCACAAGTTCTGTGGATGAAACAAACTTTGGAAGACTTTGGTCTAATTTTCGAAAATGTTCCTGTTTTATGTGATAATACAAGTGCTATTAATATTTCTAAGAACCCTATACAACACTCTAGAACTAAGCATATAGACATAAGACATCACTTTATTAGAGATCATGTGTCTAGGGGGAGCATTGCATTGAAATTTGTAGGCACTGATGACCAACTAGCGGATATCTTCACTAAACCCCTAGCCGAAGCTCAATTTTGTAAAATCCGTAAAGAGCTAGGGATGCTTGATTATGCTAGTTTGTAAAGTGATTTTGTTTTGTATACACCCCCCTCTTTTTGATGAAAACAAAGGGGGAGAAAATATGCAGGTTACTACTATATGGGGAGAAAATATATGCTTATGCTTAGGGGAGCTTTTTCAAAAAATTCTCATTATTATCACCCCCTATGCATAACAAATTTGTTATCATCAAAAAGGGGGAGTTTGTTGAACCAAGGGCAAACACTCCTTGTTTTGTATGATAACAAATTACATCTTGTCTACTAATGGTTGCAGTTGTATGAAAGTACAGGTTCAAGCTGAATAAAGAACAGGACGGGATTCAAAAAGCAAGAAGCATTAAAGTGGAGCAGCTTGGAGAAGAAGCCACCTTTGAAGATGAAGACCTAATTGTTTTTCCGCTTTCTTTAGGACACAGTGTAAGGTCCTATCACTTAAGGTCTATGACTGTTTAAATAGCTGAGAGATGATTTTTGAAAACTCTCATCTTGCATCAAAATTAGGGTTTTGAAAATATGTTATGCATGCATGGCAAGCTTTGGAAAATATTTTATGCATGCATGGCAAAAAACCTAAAAACAATTTTGTGGAAAGCAAGAATCGATTTATAGTATTATCTAAAGGCCATGAAATCGATTTTCAAGCAATCCTAAAGGCCAAGAATCGATATCTTAATCATATGTTTAAAGCTTGAAATCGATTCCTACATATACTCAAGGCAAAGCTAAAAATCGATTTCCCTCTTTTTGCATATGCCTTGAAATCGATTTTCAAGCTCTTCCATAGGCCATGAATCGATTCCTCATTGTTTTAACTAAGTGAAGAATAGATTTTCACCTATTCAGGATGACCAAGAATCGATTCTTTATTATTTCCAAAGGCTCAAACAAATCGATTATATCCTATTTTAACTAAAGCATGAAATCGATTCTTTGATGTTTTAAAGAGCCAAGAATCGATTCCTCTCTCATTTAACTAAAGCTTGGAATCGATTCATGTGATTTTTCAAAGGCAAGGAATCGATTATACACTTGTCACACTTCATCAAACAATCGATTCATCTTTGCAATAAATGTTTGTTTCAAATTTCTACGCTTTCCTAAGCCTATAAATAGGCAGCCTCAAGCCACTCTTCTACACACCACATTTTCACAACAAATTCTCTCTTCTTCTCATACGAATTTCTAGATCCTGAGAAAGAGAAAAATAGAGCTATCACTTTCATATCATTTTTATAGATCTACTCATCTCTCGCAGCTATTATATTGTCATATTATCTGAGGTGATTGGATCATAGCTTCTATATTGTAATCTATTTTTGTGGGGTCTTTTTGAAATCCTGGGAAGCGTTCTTGGGTCTCTCAATCAGGATATTGAGTTGGTTTGAAATCCTGGGAGGTGATCTTGGGTCTTTCAATCAGGGAAGATTGAAGTGGTTTTGAAATCCTGGGAGGTGTTCTTGGGTCGTTCAATCAGGAGATTGAAGCGGTGTTGAAATTCTTAGCTGTGTGCTCGAGTTCTCAGTTCGGGGGAATTGAGAGTTGCTATTTGAAAGTTGCCTGTTTGTAAACAATTCTTCAATATAGTGGTTTCCATCAAGTCCAAGGGTTGCAAAGCCTGAGGCCGAGGACGTAGGGCTTTTATCCCGAACCTCGCTAAATTCCTGGTGTATCTCTATCCCTATCTCTTATTATCTATACCCTTGCTTATTGCTATATTGAATATTATTTAGATCTGTTTATCATACTTTTCATCTGTTTACAACTAAATTACTCTAATCTTGTGCTTATCTATCATCTTCCATATCACTGCAATTGATCTACCTTCTACTATATTCAATATCACTACACTTCTTATAAATAATCTTATTGTGTATATTGAAAATAGTATAATATCTCTTTGTGCCTAAATTTGCCTGCTTGCACCATATAAAGTTTAAATCTAAGTTTCCGCATTTGATTTAAAACTAGCATTATCTTAAAATTGAAAAGAATCCAAGATTTACACATAACCTTATTCACCCCCCCTCTAAGGGTATACTATTGTCTAACAAGTATAACAATAAACAAACAGAAATGACAAATAAAGTAAAAGAGTAGGGATAGAGATACACCAGGAATTTAGCGAGGTTCGGGATAAAAGCCCTACGTCCTCGGCCTCAGGCTTTGCAGCCCTTGGACTTGATGGTAACCACTATATTGAAGAATTGTTTACAAACAGGCAACTTCAAAATAGCAAATCTCAGTTCCCCCGAACTGAGAACCCGAGCACCTAGCTAAGGATTTCAACACCGCTTTAATCTCCTGATTGAAAGACCCAAGAGCACCTCCTAGGATTTCAATTCCACTTCAATCTTCCCTGATTGAACGACCCAAGATCACCTCCCAGGATTTCAAACCAACTCAATCTCCTGATTGAGAGACCCAAGAAAACTTCCCAGGATTTCAAACCAACTCAATCTCCTGATTGAGAGACCCAAGAAAACTTCCCAGGATTTCAGAGTGACCCCACTTAAAATAACGAATACAACTTTGAGATCTATGATCCAATCACTTCAGACAGTATGACAGTATAGCAACTTAGAGATGAGTGATATGGAAAATAGAAAAGCTTTATAAAATATATGACAATGAAAAGCTTATTTTCTTAGATCTAGAAAGTGTATGTGAGACGTATAGTAATTTGTAAAAAGTGGTGTGTTTGAAATGTGAAACACACATGCCTATTTATAGGCGTAGAAAGATTTGAAAAATAAATGCATAAAGTAATCGATTATGTTGAATGTGAGAAGCAAGTGCATAATCGATTATTTGATAGATATGGAAACATTGAATAGCTTGATTATCGATTATCTTATTTAGTTATTTTGAAGCTCTAATCGATTATTGTTGTCAAAGATGGCTCAGGATGTTTTTATAATCGATTACATGATGTAGGTATATGCATACATAATCGATTATTGTTGTTAATAAAGGAAGGAAGCCAATAATCGATTATAGTTTAAAAAAGGAAAACAAGGCAAGCTCTTAATCGATTATTTGTTTTAGTTAAAATAGGAGAGTAATCGATTAAGTGATAAATAAGGAAACTTCCATTTGCTTCTTAATCGATTATGTGTGATGGTGGAAATGAAGGCATAATCGATTTATGTTTATAAAAAAGGAAAGAAAGGCAAGCCACTAACCGATTATTTGTTTTAGTTAAAATAGGAGAGTAATCGATTATGTGCTCTGAAAACATTCAGGCACCTAATCTATTACCATAATCTATTATCTTTGTAAAAGAATAGGATTTTGATTTCAAGCCTTCAACAAAAGTATTTTTAGGGTTTTAATCTTTCAACAAAAATAGTTTTAGGGTTTTTGTTGCCACCTTATGCATGCATGCAATTTTATAAAATATTTTTCAAAACTATTTTGATGCACCATGCATGTTTTGAAAAACTCATCTCTCAGCTACTAAAAGTCATAGCCCTTCAGTGATAGGACCTTACACAGTGTCCTAAAGAAAGCGGATAAACAAATGGGTTTTGAACTGCTGAGGTGGCTTCTTCTCCAAGTTGCTCCATTTTAATCTTCCTGCTCTTTGCTTTATGTCCTGTACTTAATTCAACTTGAACCATTAGTAGATAAGGTGTAATTTGTTATCATACAAAACAAAGAGTGTTTGCCCTTGGTTCAACAAACTCCCTCTTTTTGATGATAACAAATTACATTATGCATAGGAGGTTTGATAGTAATGGAACTTTTTCAAAAAGCTCCCCCTAAGCATATGCATAATAAAATAAACAGTACATCAGCAGGATAGCAACAATTATTTTCTCCCCTCACATATACCATGAATATATTCTCTCCCACATATAACATGCATAATATTCTCTCCCACATATAACATGCATAATATTCTCTCCCCCTTTGTTTTCATCAAAAAGGAGGGGGGTGAGCACATAGCATATGAGATAATCACAAACAGACATAATCACTTTGTAAACTAGCAAAGGAGCACATAGCATATGAGATATCAGAAATAGTAGTTCATGCTATGCTCCCCCTTACTTGGTGATTCCCCTTAATAATTTTTAGAATGCAAGGCTTTAGAAAAAAGAGGGTGGATCATCATGGTTTTAAAAATATGATACCCAAGATAATCATCCTTGGTTCAACAATATAGGTATCATTTTTAACATCAAAAATATGTTGCATCAAAGATCTAATATAATAGCACTTGAGAAAAAGCTTTGATGCATACAAACAATTACTTCCCATAAGTGTTTAATACTTGATAAATATAGTTGGGTTTTCCAGTAATTTTTGTAATTTTTGTTTGCAGGGGTTTTGGTTTATGTCCCCCCTTGCTTTTTGTAATTTTGCTTTTTATTTTTTAATGAAATAGGGGGGAGTACTCTTTCCTTCTTGGTGTTTTTATCCCTAAGGAGGGTTTTGCATCAGAAGGTTTTAACGAGGCTCCTTTCCTTTTTGTTTAAAAAAAACCCTATTAAGCAGATTTATAGTTGGTATACATTACAGATTCACTAGCTTTGTTGCTCAAGTTCAAGAGTAGTGAAGCATTACCAGATTCATGAGCTTCGTGTCTCAGCTATCAAGGTACCAATCCCCTATACCTTGAAGCATACCTGCACAAAAAAACAAGTAGGAACTTTTGGTAACCATTTCTCTCTGGGTCCTTTGGGGTTAGATATTAAGGGGTTTTGACAATCCACCTTGGTTTCTTACAGGCAAGTATAAGGGTACCAAGCTCACATAATTTACGGATAGGGCATCTAGGTGAGCTATGGTTTCCCTTTTGACAGTAGGTGCATGAGAAAACAATGGGTTTATAACTTGAAGTAGATGCAACAAAAGTTAATTTCTTGTTTAAAATGGAGGAGGTGGAATTACCTTTGTACCCAATTCCTCTCCTATCAACATATTGATTTTGAGAGTGAAGCAACTGAGTCAAGGTCTTTTCACCAACCTCAAACTTTTTCAAAGATTCTTTCAAAAATTCATTTTCAACCTTGACTTTTTCAAAATTTTGTTTAAGCTTAAGAAACTCAAGGTTGAAAGGTTTTATTTCATGTAGCTCATTCTTCAACTTAACTACCTCATTTTCTAGAGTCTCAATTTGAGTGAGCATGCTTTTGTTACTCTTTGCCAATTTCTTAGATTTTAACAAAAGAGTTTCATGTTCAAAATAAAGAGCTTCAAAAGCCTCACTCAAATCTTGACTACTACAACCATCATCAAGTAAATCATCATGCATAGAGGAATCAGAAAGACTGGAAGAGTTAAGGGTTACCTTAGATGAGTCATTTGCCATATGACAAACACCATTTGCAATTTGCTCTTCTTCGTCTGTGTCACTATCAGTGCCAAGACAATCCCATATAGTAGCCTTAGGTGTTTCACATGCCGTGAGACAAATGGCATTTGCAACCTCCTCTTCTTCACTGTCAGTATAGTTGTTCCATGTAGCCTTCTTAGCTTTCTTGGATTTCTTTGAGTTATTTCTCTTTTCAAGTTTGTTGAATCTCATGAATTCTTCAAATAATTCAGCCATGTCTTTATCATCAGATTCTTCATCAGACTCAGCCTCTTTCCTTGCTACCTTAGGTGTTTTAGCAGCAAGAGCAAGAGATTTTCTTTCTTTTACCATTTTTGCTTCTTGATCTTTGTTAGCAGCCAATACAACCTCAAAGGCTAGAAGTGACCCGATAAGATCTTCTTGAGGCAGAGTACCAATATCCTTAGCTTCAGTGATTGCACAAGTTTTTGGAAAGAACTCACCAGTCAGAGATGCAAGAATCTTCCCATTTATATTTTTTGTAGAATACCTTTTTCCCAATGCCCTTAGGTTGTTTTCTAATCAGATTCAGTCTCTGGTGCATAGCTGCAATAGATTCACCTTCCTTCATTTTGAATGATTCATACTCAGAAGTGAGGATTCTGATTTTTGTATCCTTTACTTGGCTTGTACCGACATGTGTAGCATCCAAGCAATCCCAGATCTCTTTAGCTGTCTGACACCCTTTTACCCTTCCATATTCTTCTTCACATAGAGATAGGTGAAAAATGTTCATAGCTTTGGCATTCTGAGAGATTTTGTCTAACTCGGACTTTCTCAGCTCGCTCAGATCAATGGTGTAGATGTCTTCAACTGGAATTTCTTCTGCTTTGCCGGTAGCTTGAGTTTTTGTAGTGTCTCCGTCAGCACCACCAGGTTTTGTAATTTTGATCTTCATAGGAATCAGTGGTCCATCAACAATAATTCTCCACAGAGTGAAATCTATAGCCTGCACATGACATTTCATTCGACTACTCCAATAGTCATAGTTAGTCCCATCAAACAGGGGTGGCCTATTGAAGGACATCCCCTCTTTCATAAAAGAACCCATGATCACAGATAGATAAATAAAATTTGAATTGCGAGATGTAAAGCTCTATATGCAATTTCTAGCTACTGATACCACTTGTTAGACTATCTGATAACCTTAGAGGGGGGGGGGGGTGAATAAGGTTATGTGTAAATCTTGGATTCTTTTCAAAATAAATCATAAGTTTGTTTAAATCAAATGCGAAAAAATAGATTTGAACTTATCAGATATATGCAAGCAGGCAGACCAGGCACAATGAGATATTACTATATATTCAATATTCACAATAAGGTTGTTTTGTAAGTAATGCAATGATATTGAATATAGCTGATCTACAGTGGTGATAGAGAAGATGATAGATAAACAGATCTGTAGTACAGTGAATATAACTATAACCAGATTAACAGATTTAGATCAGAGTAGGGATATGTATTATGCTGACTACGCTATGATTGGTTTTAACAATAAACAGATGTTTTATGTTTAGAGCAGTATAACAATAAACAAACAGAAATGACAAATAAAGTAAAAGAGTAGGGATAGAGATACACCAGGAATTTAGCGAGGTTCGGGATAAAAGCCCTACGTCCTCGGCCTCAGGCTTTGCAACCCTTGGACTTGATGGTAACCACTATATTGAAGAATTGTTTACAAACAGGCAACTTCAAAATAGCAAATCTCAATTCCCCCGAACTGAGAACCCAAGCACCTAGCTAAGGATTTCAACACCGCTTCAATCTCCTGATTGAAAGACCCAAGAGCACCTCCCAGGATTTCAATTCCACTTCAATCTTCCCTGATTGAACGACCCAAGATCACCTCCGAGGATTTCAAACCAACTCAATCTCCTGATTGAGAGACCCAAGAAAACTTCCGAGGATTTCAAACCAACTCAATCTCCTGATTGAGAGACCCAAGAAAACTTCCGAGGATTTCAGAGTGACCCCACTTAAAATAACGAATACAACTTTGAGATCTATGATCTAATCACTTCGGACAGTATGACAGTATAGCAACTTAGAGATGAGTGATATGGAAAATAGAAAAGCTTTATAAAATATATGACAATGAAAAGCTTATTTTCTCAGATCTAGAAAGTGTATGTGAGACGTATAGTAATTTGTAAAAAGTGGTGTGTTTGAAATGTGAAACACACATGCCTATTTATAGGCGTAGAAAGATTTGAAAAATAAATGCATAAAGTAATCGATTATGTTGAATGTGAGAAGCAAGTGCATAATCGATTATTTGATAGATATGGAAACATTGAATAGCTTGATAATCGATTATCTTATTTAGTTATTTTGAAGCTCTAATCGAATATTGTTGTCAAAGATGGCTCAGGATGTTTTTATAATCGATTACATGATGTAGGTATATGCATACATAATCGATTATTGTTGTTAATAAAGGAAGGAAGCCAATAATCGATTATAGTTTAAAAAAGGAAAACAAGGCAAGCTCTTAATCGATTATTTGTTTTAGTTAAAATAGGAGAGTAATCGATTAAGTGATAAATAAGGAAACTTCCATTTGCTTCTTAATCGATTATGTGTGATGGTGGAAATGAAGGCATAATCGATTTATGTTTATAAAAAAGGAAAGAAAGGCAAGCCACTAACCGATTATTTGTTTTAGTTAAAATAGGAGAGTAATCGATTATGTGCTCTGAAAACATTCAGGCACCTAATCTATTACCATAATCTATTATCTTTGTAAAAGAATAGGATTTTGAATTCAAGCCTTCAACAAAACCATTTTTAGGGTTTTAATCTTTCAACAAAAATAGTTTTAGGGTTTTTGTTGCCATCTTATGCATGCATGCAATTTTATAAAATATTTTTCAAAACTATTTTGATGCACCATGCATGTTTTGAAAAACTCATCTCTCAGCTACTAAAAGTCATAGACCTTCAGAGATAGGACCTTACACAGTGTCCTAAAGAAAGCGGATAAACAAATGGGTTTTGAACTGCTGAGGTGGCTTCTTCTCCAAGTTGCTCCATTTTAATCTTCCTACTCTTTGCTTTATGTCCTGTACTTAATTCAACTTGAACCATTAGTAGATAAGGTGTAATTTGTTATCATACAAAACAAAGAGTGTTTGCCCTTGGTTCAACAATTACATTATCATTGATTATCTCAAAGTCATTGAATCTACTGGGCAGTTGTCTCTGCCTTTGTGGTCTAGGAACAGGTGCTGGTTCACCTTGTTCTTCATTGTCATCACTGTCATCATTATCAGTGTCATCATTTGGAACATTTGTAGGTTCTGCAGCCACCTCAATAGGGTCTAGGTTTATTTGTACAGTAGGTTGAGGACTAGTTTAGTTGGGTTTGTTCCAATCCCAACATTCATTCTCCAGCACAACCACATCTCTGTTAATCTCTACTTTATTACTAGTAGGATTATACACCCTGTAACCACCAGTAGGGTGATAACCAACCAAGATAAGGGACTTGCTCTTGTCTTCTAGCTTTCTTCTAGTGGCATCAGGTATGTGTCCATAACATAGGGATCCAAATACCCTCAGATGTGACACTGTTGGCTTTCTTCCTAGCCAGACTTCTTCAGACACCTTTCCTTCAAGCTTCTTTGTAGGGCACTTGTTTAGCAAGTAGGTAGTTGTCACTACAGCTTCTCCCCAGAGTTTGTGAGGCACTTGTTTCTGCTTTAGCATACTTCTAGCCATGTCTAAAATGCTTCTGTTTCTTCTTTCTGCAAGGCCATTATGCTGTGGTGTGTAAGGAGGGGTCACCTCATGGATGATCCCTTCTGTTGAACAAAACTCTTCAAAGTCATTTGAAGTGAATTCACCTCCACCATGAGTTCTTAGAACTTTGATAGTCTTGCCACTCTGTTTTTCTGCCATGGCCTTTATCAAGTACACCCACAGCATCCTTGAGTATCCATCCACAAAGGATATAAGATACTTATTGCCTCCAATAGATTGAACCTCAAAAGGACCACATATGTCAGAATATATCACGTCAAGTACATTCTGGCCCTTCCTTTTAAGTCAGCTTTAAACTTTTGCCTAGGCTGTTTGCCTACCAGACACACTGTGCAGGCCTTCTCTGGTGACTCAGTTTTTGGCAATCCATGAACCAGTTCCTTAGTATGCAATGAGGATAGACTTCTGAAGTTTAGATGGCCATACCTTTGATGCCATAGTAGGCTATCTGATTCTGTCTCTGTAGTATTTAGGCATTCTGCATCTGCAGCCTCAAGACTTGTCTTGAAGGTTTTGTTCTTAGACAGTGGAGAGGTTAAGATCTGCTGCTCCTTAGTGTCATAGAGGTTCAGTAGGTTTTCTTTGATAGTAATAGAGAAACCGTTCTCAATCAGCTGTCCCACACTCATTAGGTTATTTCTCATCTTGGGAATGTACCACATGATAGCCTCGCAAGTGCACGAGTCGTATCGCGTAATAAAAGAGTTATCGATCCACAGGGAGAGCCTAAGTGATTACCAATTTAATTTTCCAAAGTTGATTAGCTTGAAGGAATGGTTTTTAGGAGTTGTGAAATTTAGAAATAAGAACAAAAGAAAGCGAGAAATAAAAGAAAGCGGTAAATTGCATGAAATTAAATAGTAGAAGAAGAAGAAGAAGAAGAAGAAGAAGAAGAAGAAGAAGAAGAAGAAGAAGAAGAAGAAGAAGAAGAAGAAGAAGAAGAAGAAGAAGAAGAAGAAGAAGAAGAAGAAGAAGAAGAAGAAGAAGAAGAAGAAGAAGAAGAAGAAGAAGAAGAAGAAGAAGAAGAAGAAGAAGAAGAAGAAGAAGAAGAAGAAGAAGAAGAAGAAGAAGAAGAAGAAAAGACATGAAATTAAATAGCGAGAAATAAAAGAAAGCGGTAAATTGCAAAATCATAAATAGCGGAATTGTAAATGACAAGAAAATAAAAGTGCAAGAAAGTAAATAGCAAGGAAAGTAAATGACTTGGAAAATAAAAGGGCAAGAAAGTAAATAGCAAGGAAAATAAATGACTTGGAAAATAAAAGGGCGAGAAAGTAAATAGCAAGGAAAATAAATGACTTGGAAAATAAAAGGGCAAGAAAGTAAATAGCAAGGTAAGTAAAAGACTTGGAAAATAAAAGAGCGAGAAAATAAAAGAGCGAGAAAGTAAAAGAGCGAGAAAGTAAAAGGGCAAGAAAGTAAATAGCAAGGAAAGTAAATGACTTGGAAAATAAAAGGGCAAGAAAGTAAATAGTAAGGAAAGTAAATGACTTGGAAAAAAAAAGGGTGAGAAAGTAAAAAGCGAGAAAGTAAAAAGCGAGAAATTAAAGTGAAGTCATGAATCTTAGAGGAAACCTTGTCATGGATTTTTCTCACAAAATTTAAGCTTAGTTACAAGTGAGGATCAAGCCTCTATTTATAGGAAAATATTAGGTCTAAGGCACTTGAGAGGAGGGGCAAAATGGTCATAAAAAAAGTGGCAAATCAAGTGGCAAGGGAAAGCCATCAGCAAGTGGGTGCAGCCAAAATTGACTTGTCTGGTGCCAGGGTCGTGCGCCCATGTGCCAGGGTCGTGCGCCCTGGTCAGTCAATTTTGGCTGCTCTGCGCCAGTTTTGCACTAGGGTCGTGCGCCTATGGTGCCAGGGTCGTGCGCCTTGTGCTGGCAACAGCTGTACTGCGTTGCTGGCAAGCATGGGTCGTGCGCCCAGCTCTGCAAAAATGGGCCATCTTCAGTTGGAGACACGCACGGGTCGTGCGTGGTACACCCAGGGTCGTGCGCCAGTTTTGCACTAGGGTCGTGCAACATGTGCCAGGGTCGTGCGCAGGCTCTGCGCCAGTTTTTGCTGCTTGGCGCCCTTGGCGCCCTGTGCTGCGCCAGTTTTGCTGCTTGGCGCCCTTGGCCAGTTTTCGGTTTTTGGGGCCCTTGGCGCCCATGAGGGTGTCTAGTGCTTTAAAAATTGCTCCTCCTCAAATATTTCCTTTTTTCTTCATTTTAGCTCATATTTTCTCTTTTGCTCCAAAATAAAACCTGAAAATAAAAAGCAGACATATGTAGTAAAATAGTTCAAAGATATAAAATATAATTAAAATACCTAAAAAAAACTTAATGAAAATAGCTATTAAAAAGACTCTAAAAATAGACTTATCAAACTCCCCCACGCTTGAACCTTTGCTTGTCCTCAAGCAAAAACAGTGTAAATCCTTAGGCCGATTCTGAAGGAAAATTATTTTCACATCGAATCATTAAGCGAACTGTGGGGCAATTCTAACACTTCGGTTTGAGAACTACTATCCGGGCTTGTTGTGGAATTGGGAGACAAATTTAAAGTATCAATACATTAGAGAGGATATCAATGTCATCATAGAACTGGTTCCCCAGCATTCTTAAGTTTGGGTCCTCCATTTACTAAGACCGGGTCTCAAAGGAGGGTCTTTATATGTTGGGTATTCAAGCAATATTTCTTTTTCTTTTTCTTTGATTGTATATGCTAACCATTCATTTTGCCATTTAAAATGCACCAATTTTTGGCATTTTGAATTGGTTTTGCAAATTTTTTTTTTTTGAATACCCCAACTCAGACGTTTTTCTCCAGTAACCGCGCATCCAGTGAATGTCACCAAGAGAACCAGGTTACTAGTTTCTTTTCAGTCCTTCTAATTGTATTAACAACTGAAAACAGTCTCAGTAGTGTGTGTGTGAAAAAGCCCTAGAAGTAGAAATCGAACCATGATACAATTTTTGTTGCTCCCAAACAGCCCACCTAGATTATTGCTAATAAAAAATTGAAAAATTATTTTTTTCATAAAAGGCTTATCTAAAACATGCTTCAAAAACTCACAAGGATTTTCAGCAATGGGAGACGAACTTTATTTATTGAAATAAACTAGAAATTAAAAACAAGAAAATAGTAAAACAGGGCAAGACACCCCCCATGCTTGGACTAGACATTGTCCTCAATGTTTTAACAATTTAAACATGAAAGGGTAAAGGAAAGTTCACCTGATTTACTGCTGACTTGCAAAACAAACACACAGTTACTTCGTGGGTTGCCTCCCACGCAGCGCTCTTTTAACGTCACTAGCTTGACGATTGTTTTTTTTTTTTTGTAAAGTTATTCTTGGGTCCCATTGCTTGAAGCATAGAGACCAAGTGACATATGAAGAGTGAAAGCATATTCCTGGATCCCATGGCTTGTAAAATGGAAGTTGTGTAAGTAATAAGATCTTTTTTACAATTCCCCCCAGATCAAATGTTTTTTTTTTCACAAAGGAAGGTGAAAAGTAAGATAAAGGAGATGGTTTGTATGGTGGTGGGGGGGTGTATGGTTCTTCTCTTTCTTTTTCTGGTTCCTTCTCTTTTTCTTTCTCTTCTTGCTCACATGGTGAATTATGTTTTTCACTCACAATTTTTTCTTGGTTTGCTCTTGGTTCCTCTAATTGTTTTTCGCTTCTAATGGTGACAGCATATATTTGGCCATTTAGATTTTGTTCAGGCTGTCCAGGAAATACCCCCGAAGATTTAGAGGATGAAGCCACCTGTGTTGGCACTTGAGTTATTTGATTTTCAAGCATCTCACTATGAGTGGCAATAGAGTCGATTTTTTATTCTAATTTGATAAGTGTGTCATTCAAATAACCAGTTTGATTTTTGAATTCTTCATTTTATTTTGTTTGAGATGACACAAATTTTTCCATAAAAAATTCCAAGTTCGACTTTTGTGGGTTGTTTTGTGGGTTGTTAAAAACGCTTTGATTTTGAAAGACAGGAGGTGGTCTAGGTGCTGGATTGGGTGGAGGATTTTTATAAGAAAAATTTGGATGATTTCTCCACCCAGAATTATAAGTATTTGAAAACGGATCTTCTTTTTGAGCATAGTTTATATGCTCATTTCCAGTACTAGATGCCTCAAGCTGGCATTTAGCTCCAATATGGCCAACAACCCCAAATAATTCACATGGTGGAGTAGTAGGAGAAAAAGTTTGTGAAACGGCACTTACATTTAATTTTTCAAATTTTTGAAAAAGTGCGTCCACTTTTGAGGCAAGATGATCAACAGCAGATATTTCATACTTACCTGGCTCTTTTGATGATGCTGGTTTATCTGTTATGGCTCGCTCACCTGCCCATTGACAATGGTTTTGAGCCATATCTTCAATGAGTGCATAAGCTTCAGTAAAATTTTTGTTCATCAAAGCTCCACCTGCAGCTGCATCAACAGTCATTCTTGTTGCATATTGTAATCCATTATAAAAAGTGTGAACAACGAGCCATTTCTCTAGTCCATGATGGGGGCATAGCCTTAACATTTCTTTGAAACGTTCCCATGTATCATAAAGAGATTCCCCGTTGTTTTGAGAAAATCGAGTAATTTGACTTCTCATTTGAGCTGTTTTACTCGGGGGAAAGAACCTAGCGAGAAAAGCTTGTTTTAATTGGCCCCAGCTAGTAATGGATTCCGAAGGCAAAGAATGTAGCCATGCTCTAGCTCTATCCCTTAATGAAAAAGGGAAGAGTTTTAGTCTTATGGCATCTTGAGGTACCCCGTTTAATTTGAGAGTCCCACAGTATTCCAGAAAAATTGAAATATGAAGATTTGGGTCCTCCGTGGGAGAACCAGAAAATTGGTTTTGTTGAACCATTGAAAGCAGAGATGATTTGAGTTCAAAATTATTTGCTTCCACATTTGGATGTACAATGGCAGCCGATGGTTCTGCTGAAGGTGTTGCGTACTCTTTGAGAGCACGATTTTCATTAGCCGCCATTTGGTTATCGAGAATTTCTCTCCTCCTTCTATGTAAGAACCTTTCAATTTCGGGAATTTGTTGAACAGTTTCTCCGAAACTTCTGGTTCTTCGCATTCGAGGGACAAGAGAAGAAAAAGTAAAAATAAAGAAAATAAGACTTCAGTCTAACCGGTTTCGAAAAATTTAATTAATATCACTGCCTCCCCGGCAACGGCGCCAAAAACTTGATAGCCTCGCAAGTGCACGAGTCGTATCGCGTAATAAAAGAGTTATCGATCCACAGGGAGAGCCTAAGTGATTACCAATTTAATTTTCCAAAGTTGATTAGCTTGAAGGAATGGTTTTTAGGAGTTGTGAAATTTAGAAATAAAAACAAAAGAAAGCGAGAAATAAAAGAAAGCGGTAAATTGCATGAAATTAAATAGTAGAAGAAGAAGAAGAAGAAGAAGAAAAGACATGAAATTAAATAGCGAGAAATAAAAGAAAGCGGTAAATTGCAAAATCATAAATAGCGGAATTGTAAATGACAAGAAAATAAAAGTGCAAGAAAGTAAATAGCAAGGAAAGTAAATGACTTGGAAAATAAAAGGGCAAGAAAGTAAATAGCAAGGAAAATAAATGACTTGGAAAATAAAAGGGCAAGAAAGTAAATAGCAAGGAAAATAAATGACTTGGAAAATAAAAGGGCAAGAAAGTAAATAGCAAGGTAAGTAAAAGACTTGGAAAATAAAAGAGCGAGAAAATAAAAGAGCGAGAAAGTAAAAGAGCGAGAAAGTAAAAGGGCAAAAAAGTAAATAGCAAGGAAAGTAAATGACTTGGAAAATAAAAGGGCAAGAAAGTAAATAGCAAGGAAAGTAAATGACTTGGAAAATAAAAGGGCGAGAAAGTAAAAAGCGAGAAAGTAAAAAGCGAGAAATTAAAGTGAAGTCATGAATCTTAGAGGAAACCTTGTCATGGATTTTTCTCACAAAATTTAAGCTTAGTTACAAGTGAGGATCAAGCCTCTATTTATAGGAAAATATTAGGTCTAAGGCACTTGAGAGGAGGGGCAAAATGGTCATAAAAAAAGTGGCAAATCAAGTGGCAAGGGAAAGCCATCAGCAAGTGGGTGCAGCCAAAATTGACTTGTCTGGCGACAGGGTCGTGCGCCCATGTGCCAGGGTCGTGCGCCCTGGTCAGTCAATTTTGGCTGCTCTGCGCCAGTTTTGCACTAGGGTCGTGCGCCTATGGTGCCAGGGTCGTGCGCCTTGTGCTGGCAACAGCTGTACTGCGTTGCTGGCAAGCATGGGTCGTGCGCCCAGCTCTGCAAAAATGGGCCATCTTCAGTTGGAGACACGCTCGGGACGTGCGTGGTACACCCAGGGTCGTGCGCAGGCTCTACGCCAGTTTTTCACCAGGGTCGTGCGCCTATGTGCCAGGGTCGTGCGCCAGTTTTGCACTAGGGTCGTGCAACATGTGCCAGGGTCGTGCGCAGGCTCTGCGCCAGTTTTTGCTGTTTGGCGCCCTTGGCGCTCTGTGCTGCGCCAGTTTTGCTGCTTGGCGCCCTTGGCCAGTTTTCGGTTTTTGGGGCCCTTGGCGCCCATGAGGGTGTCTAGTGCTTTAAAAATTGCTCCTCCTCAAATATTTCCTTTTTTCTTCATTTTAGCTCATATTTTCTCTTTTTCTCCAAAATAAAACCTGAAAATAAAAAGCAAACATATGTAGTAAAATAGTTCAAAGATATAAAATATAATTAAAATACCTAAAAAAAACTTAATGAAAATAGCTATTAAAAAGACTCTAAAAATAGACTTATCACCACACATTCTCAATTAGTACTGTCTTACCATCTGCTCTTTGGATGAGTATATCACCCATCCCTTTTGCCATCATACTCTCATTATCAGCACATCTAATGGATGTTCTCGTGGTTGGATCAAAATTAATCAACCATTCTTTGATGCCTGTCATGTGATTTGAACATGCTATGTCCAAGTACCATATGTCAACTACTGTTTTTCCATCACTTGTGGCAATCATGAATGCCACACATTCTGTCTTGTCATGGATTGTAGCCATGAAGGCTATTGGGTCAGAGTCAGAATATGATTCCTGAGCCACATTTGCCTCCTCTTCCTTATCTTTGTCTTTCTTGCCTTTAGACCAGCACTCACTGACATAATGGCCATACTTCTCACAGTTCCAACACTGTATGTGCTTTTTGTTAGTAGATTCCTTCTTTCCTTTGGAACCACTAGACCCTCCTGCCTTGGAGAATTCAGATCTCTTGCCTTTGCCTTTGTTAGGGTTCCAGCTACCCTTCTTTTTCCCTTTGGACCAATTAGGTTTGGAGGTTTTGGTTTGGAAAGCTGTTTCCTTTTCCTTCACCTATCCCTCCATTTCATCAAGGTTAATTTCCTTGGCCTCTAGTGTGCTTTGTAGCTGCTCAACTGTCATAGTTGAGAGGTCCTTAGTATCTTATATTGAACTTACAACAAAGTCAAATCTTGGTGATAGGGATCTAACAATCTTTTCACAGATTTGTTGATTTGTGAGTTGTTCGCCATTTAATGCCATTGCATTTGTGATGGCCCTTAGCCTAGCCACATATTCTGTAATTCTTTCCTTGTCTGTCATCTTTGTACTCTCATACTTCATCCTTAATGCATTCAGCTTGACCTTCTTAACTTGTGCATCTCCCACAAAGCTAGTCTTTAGAATGTCCCATGCCTCCTTTGAGGTTCTTGCATTTCTAATTTTTTCAAAATTAGATTCATCACATCCTTGATGAATTAGGTATTTCCCTTTGCAATCTTTCCTTCTGTTTTCTGCATAACTGTCTCTTACAGCCTCTGTAGGTTCTTCAGGCAGCTCTTCATAGCCATCTGTGACAATTTCAAGCAGGTCTTGGAAGCCAAATATTGCTTCCATCACAAATATTGCTCTTCATAAGGTATGCCCTTCTCCTATGATTCCTCAGCCCCTTGTGCTCCCTTCAATGATATCTTGATTATCTAAAAAAAAGAAAACGTAGAATGCTTTGATAGAAAGACGAGATTCATAGATGATATCACAAAAATATCACCACAAATTATTTTCTAATTCTTTTTCCTTTTTTTAAATGAGAAAAGGAAGTGTACCAATTCGCATCTCCAAGGAAAGCGGAAGACGGTGTCATAAACTCTCTCGTTCTTTTTCATTGCCGAGAGTAGTTGTGCTCCGTAAAGAAGTTCCATTGTACATTTCCTTCAAGAAGTATGCAACAGGAAACTTGTCTACTGAAAAAACATCTGACATCCAAACAGCCACGAGGTTAATTTATGGATACATGGCATTAGTAGAATAAATATAACATCGATAACTAACATAAGAAAATGAAGAAAAAAAATTGCTTTGCATAAAAGTAATAACAGAGACCATTTGAATAGTTTTGATTCATGAATAAGCTGCCGAAACATAATCATAACTAGTCTAGCTGGCAAATGACACTTGTGTGTAGGGACTACAAGGAATGAAACCAATATGGACCATTAATGTCACAACATTATGGTTGAGATTATTGACTATTCCTAATTAGTCCTAGAAAAAGGAAGAATAAATGCAGTGGATGCAGATATCAAATGTGAAAGCTCGGTGATCCATTTTCCAAAAAATCAACAGATATTCAGATATAAATGACCCCAGATAATCAAAGAACGTCAATTTAAGCAACAACGGAGGCATAAGGAAAAAAAAGAGAAGAAATCATATTGAACGCTTGTGCCTTGGAATAAATCTCAGTCCAAGCATTTTATTTTGTCCACTCCTTTCAATCCACATACCTAAAAAGCCACCAACACCAGAGCTTTTCATTCAATTCACTAACCAAAACAAAACAGCAACTTCAGAATCACAAAGTGACAAAAAATAATCACCATCCTACCTAGAAACTTAACAAGAGGAAACTCAGATGAATCACCCTTGAGAGAACAGAACAGAAACCAATTTCCAGTACTTCACAATTCAGCAGAGAAGAGCTTCCTTCATGGAAGTACCCACATAGTGATCATTTACTGATAATACATTACTTACGTCTATCACATGAGCATGTGGAGAAAAGATTAGTCTTTTGACCAATCATGTCTTCTATTTGAAGACTCTTGTAGTGAACATCACTAACTCCTGCATCTCAAAGCCTACAACATATTTTAAATTTAATTACAGAAAAATTGTTATGTGATGTGAATAAGTAAACAAACTAGTAGCATTCCAAAACCCATATAAATATATAAACATACAGTGATATATAAACATACGGAAATTCCTAATTTAAAACCCAAATACCCAAAAAATAATCCCTAATCAGGAAAGGAAAAGCAAAAGAAAAACAAAAAAAGGATTCAAAGGGAACTTGAGAAATCCCTAACAGTGGTCTCCAAACAAAAAACAAGCTAACAATGAGAATGAGGGGAAGAGAGGAAAAGGGCGAAATGATAGAAGGTAGCTTCTCTAGAATGAAGAAAGGAGTAAAACCTGGTCAGAGAGGGAAGACGGTATCGGGTGGAACAATGGAGTTATGACGATTTGGTGCGGCACAACAGCTATGGAGCGGCGGAGCTATGCACGGTTTGGATCGACGTCGTTTTGGAGCGGTAGAGAAATGCACTGTTTGGAGAAACAGATGAAGCGGTGGCGGAGGTTGCTACGGAGGAATGGCTTGGGTGGTTCTATGGCGAAAACAGAGGGAAAAAGAGGAAGAGAAAGGAAGCGCTGGGGTTTTTTTAAGAGAGGGAAAAAGAGAGAGTAGGGATTAAAGAGAGGGAAATAGAGAAAGGGAGCGCTAGGGTTTTTTTGGCAAGGAGAGGAAAAAGAGAGATTAGGGATTAAAGAGAGCGAAACAGAAAGAAAATGAAATACATATAGCGTCTGCCACTCCGACGCTACCTGCATAATTTTTAAAAATAAAAAATTGCGTCAGCTACATAGCGTCTGTCCTCCGACGCTAATATTCCTGTCACGAAAACAAACATAGAAACTAACGTAGCTGAGTTAAACCGACGCTAGTCCGACGCTAGTAGCGTTGGTGGTGAGGGCCGACGCTAAATTTGGACTCTAATAACAGCTTTTCTAGTAGTGAACACCTCTAATGAGACTATGAAAAAAATGCAGGAGGACTTTGCGAGGGTGACCCCCAAGCAGTTGCTGATGTTTAAGTATTTTAAGAATATGCAGCAAGCTGAGGAGCAAGCTAGGGAGCAAGTTGAGGAGTCTGAGGAGTCGTTCGATAGCGCCTATTAGGACTTGTATTATCAGTTTGACATTTCAATATTTTGTACTAACATTTTAGACTAATTTCTGTTAATTTCGGATTTTATTTTATTCAAATATTTTCAGGATGTTTATTACAACTTGTTTTAGCTATTTTAAATTTTATTATTTATTAATAAAATAAGCAGGTTCAAAAGTTGGTTTACCAAAAGAAAAAAATATAATCACGTGGACATTAGCGAGGGAATCGGGACGTGTGGCAGTCAGAATTAGCGAGGGAATTAGCAATGGAATTGGTACGCATGGCTGTCAGATTTAGTGAGGGAATTTTGAATCCCACGTTAATTAGCGACGAAATAGTCCCTCTCTAATTAGCAAGGGATTCAAATTTCCCTCGCTAAGCCATTAGCAATGACATTTTTAGCAACTCAACAGGTCCCTTGCCAATTCCCTTGAAAATGGCTGTTAGGGACGAAATTGTGGGTGTTAGGGACTAAATTTTCCCTTGCAAATGAGCTTTTTTTTGTAATGATTCCAACGGCTCTTTTGGAGTAAATAGCCTATAAATATATCATGAAGTACCTCGGAAACTCTTAACAGAGACTGCACGCAAATTTGGTCAAGACATCAAAAGCTTCTCAAGAGCTTCTAAGTAAGTGTATCTTCTCTCCAAGCACACTCACTACAAATCAAATATCTGTAGGATCTATTTGAGTGTATTCATAGCTTTGTGACAATTGATAGATGTATTTTGATTAAGCTATCTTTTTCCAAGTTCAGAACAAACATACTTTGTATACGTGTACCTTCTAAACAATAAGCATTAATTACTGTATTATTAGGGATCGAAGATGGCTACGAAATTTTCTTAGAGGCTTAAGTTGGTAGATCTTGTTGAAAACTAGTGTGTCAGATGACAGAACTGTGCTAGGAAAACTATAAGTGTTGGCCCGTGTTTGGCTGGTAAACTATTTTGAAAATAGTGGAAAATCTCACTTAGTGTGAGTAGTGGATGTAGCCCTTGATGAGTAGGGCTAACCACTATAAATCTCTGTGTGATCTTTAGTATTTTCTTTATTGCTTTCAGTGCTTACTGTTTTTCAAAAAGTATTTTTAAACAAACACGGTAAGAAACAACTCAAATCTTCTTAACAATATATATTTTGCAAAGTCATCATTACATTGATTAAAACAAACTGTTTAAAGAATTTGACTCTAAAAAGAGTTTTAAAATGTGTCATATCATAAAGAGTAATGTATTTAGCCAAAATGTTCCAGCGAAAAATAGCCAAAAACCAAGTTACAGCACTAATTAATCAAGTTTTATAAGCTATTAACCAACCTGCTTTTTCACAGTTTTCTAAGCCATTGAGTAAAAACTGTGAAAAAATAGGTTGGTTAATGGCCTATAAAACTTGGTTAATTGGTGTTGTAACTTGGTTTTTGACTATTTTTGGTTAGAACATTTTGGCTAAATAACATTTTTGGCTATCATAAAACCGTAACGACAACAAAAGAATTCCATTTCTCGGATTTTCTTTTATTTTAGACATTTTTGCTCCGTCGCTTGAAGAATGTTGGAGCTAGCAATTACTTAGTAGCATTTCAGGGAAAAAAATATCAGCTTTTTTGTGGATCACTTTGTTGGAGAGTGTATTGCGGTTAGTATTGTTGTTTTAGTAATTCTGCTTAGTACATGTAACTAGGTTTTTGTAAAAAAATCTAGTTGAAACCCTAAACGGTTTAAAGAAAAAAGGGTTAAACAATATTAGCTACAAAATTTATGTGGACAGAAATCAATTAGTTAGTTAGAGTTTGTTGATAACAAACTCAAATCAGTTTTTGTAAAGCATATATAAACAAGTTCATACAATCAATAAACTAGTGAAAAGGTTTTACATTTCATTCAGAAGCCCTATGTTATTATCCTTTGCAACAAAACGTTTCTTCAGCGTCTTCTCTTCCTCACGTTCGCGAACGAACCCAGCACTGCTTCTCTTCATCTTCGCGCAAAGACTGGATCCCGTACGATCACCAGCGCCTTGAATCTTCCTTGACTCTGAATGTTGAGTTTCCTTGCTTGTTGAAGCTAGTGAAACCTGCAATTAAGAGTGAGAAGATTAGGTTTGTAATCGTTGAATGAAGAAGAAAGCACAAAGAAGAACAGAAGGAAGAAGAGAGAAGAGCGACGTGTCTGGAACAGGAAAGAAATTAGGGTAAGCGTCTTTAACCCTTCTCTGTATCACAGCATTGGGCTCAGGTCATAGCCATTAGGGTAAGTGCACAGTACCTGTTGAGAAAAAACAGTCGGGTCAGTTTTGTTATTTCAAATACTGGGCCTATTTTGGTATCTACACCACCATAGATCAGTTTGGGAGTAGAGCAAACTCACTGTTTCTCCCCCTAAAAAATCCTCAGAATTACATGTCATATAAAGGAAAAATTACAGCATATAGAAACAACCCGGCGGGCAATTGTACCAATCCGCCCAAGTCACCCTACACTTTCGCCCCTTCCTTGCCTTGAACCAACTCCAAGCCAAATCCTTTATTCCCGCTAATATTATTGGAACGGAGACAACCTCGCCTTTGAAGATTACCTTGTTTCCTGCCATCCAGAGATTCCAAATTACCGCCATCCATATGATATGCTTGATCCCTCTTTGCCTTTTACCCTTCACCAATTTCCCAAACTCCATGAAGTGCATTACTATATTTTCCGTGTCACCAACCGAAGACCCCATCCAAGCAAATACGCTTCTCCAAATGCTTTTGGAAACATCGCAAGTCACGAACAAATGTTTCACCGTCTCCTCTTCCCGGAAGCACAACACGCAACTTAAATCATTTTGTTGGAGAATACCTCTTCCAAACAAAGCAACTCTAGTAGCAACCCGCTGTAAAATTACTCTCCACGTAAATATTTGAATTTTTGAAGGGACGTCGTATTTCCAGATCTTCCTACAAGCAGAGACAGATTCGGCCTGCTGTATAGGTGCTCCACCTGCATAAAAACTCAGCAAACATTCATAGCATTTTTTCACCGTGAAGCCTCCCAACGTATCCGGTACCCAAGACCACCTATCTGCATCATCCGATAGCGCAACTGGCAGCAGCAGCTGCTGCAAACCAGTGCAGGAAACCGAGGGGTCCGCATAATTATTCAGCAGCCCATCGGTGCTCTCCAGTTTCCACCTCCAGCCCGCATTCGTCTGTTCACCAAATTTGTCCACCGTAGCCTCCTTAGACCTGCAACAATTACATAATTCCGGGAATAAATCTTTCAACCGATCCCGTCCTATCCAAACATCCTTCCAAAATCTCGCCACATTACCGTTACCCACTTTTATCTTTACTAATTGCTCAAACCAATCTTCTTGACAATTAGTATCCGTGCCAAGCAAACAAAGATCCCTCCACCATAAAGACTTCTTCTCCCACCCCCTTCTATTCTCAACCATATCGGGCCATCTCCCCGTTAATCCGCGTCTTTCAACCAATACCTCTTTCCAAATAGAATTACGATCTTCAACTAACAATCTCCAACGTCTTTTAGTTAGTAGAGCCACATTAAACATCTCCAAGTTCTTGATGCCCAATCCCCCTTTATCTTTTGGTAGGCAAATTGTTTCCCACTTCACCCAAGCCAACTTCTTATTTTCTTCATCCCCCCCCATAAAAACCTTCTTTGTAGTTTTGTAATCTCCGCAATGACTTTTTTCGGAGCTTTATAGAAAGAAAAGAGATACAAAGGGAGGGATGCAAGTACCGAATTGATACGTGTTGCTCGGCCTCCTATGGATAATTGTCTACTCTTCCAACTGTTCAATCTTGCTTTCATACAATCAATTGTTGGTTGCCAAGTACTCATTCTTCGTGGATTTTCCCCAACCGGAACCCCCAAAAATTTGAAGGGAACCACTCCCTCCTTACATGCCAGAAATTGAGAGATTCCCTCCATCGCTCTATCATCAATATTCACCCCAAAGACACGACTTTTCGCAAAATTCACCTTTAATCCCGAGACCATTTCAAAACTTCTTAATATTGCCTTCCAACACCATATACTCTTATCACCCCCGTCACAAAATAATATTGTATCATCTGCAAATTGCAACAGTTCAACCGACGAAGCATTGTTAATACCGAACCCATTAAGTTGGTCCGTCTCAACTCCTTTCCTTACCAATCCCGCTAACCCTTCGGCCACAATCAATAATAGAAACGGCGCTAACGGATCCCCTTGCTTTAGCCCTTTATGTGCCACAAACTCTTCTGTAGGACTACCATTAACTAACACCGAGATAGAGTTAGACGATACACACGCCCCCCATCCAATTCCTCCACCTCTCCCCAAACCCCAACCTGCCCAACATGTAATCCAAGAACGACCAGCTGACAGAGTCGTAAGCCTTTTCAAAATCCGCTTTCATAACCACGCATTTTTTCTTTCTTCTCTTGGCCATATCCATGAGCTCATTAACCACAACCACTCCATCAAGGATATTTCTACCGGAGAGAAAGGCGCTTTGGCAATCCGAAATCACCCACTTCAAAACCTTTTTCAGCCTTCCCGCTAGCACCTTTGCAAGCATCTTATACAAGCAACCAATTAAGGATATAGGCCTATACTCCCCAAGCCCTTGTGGATTACTATTTTTTGGGATAAGTGCAATGAAGGACGCACTCACCGCCTTGGGGAGTCGTGCGCACTTATGGAACTCTTCAAAGAACTTCAACACTTCCACTCCGATAATGTCCCAGCACTCCTTTATAAACTTAAAATTAAAACCATCCGGCCCCGGGCTTTTGTTGCCATCGCATTCCCATACCACTTCTTTGATCTCTTCCAAACTAAATGGTTCAATTAACAACTCGTTCTCAGACCCAAAAATTTGACTAAAACTCACCTCGTCCAATGTAGGCCTATTTAGGTCCTCCTCCCTAAATTTCTCTTCAAAATGATTTTTGACCACCCTTTTCACTCCCCCCACATCATCTACCCACTCCCCATCCTCCATAAGTTTCAATAATTGAGTTCTTCTCCGGTTTCCTTTTATACATGCATGAAAGAAACGACTATTCGAATCACCTTCCGCTAACCATCTTACTCTCGCCTTTTGAGCAAGCAAGCTCTCTTTCGCAGTAACTCCTTCCAAAATTCTTCATTCAACATATTCCTTCTTGCATCATCAATACCACCCCCCTCCGATGCCAATTTATCCACCTCATTCAAATCCCGGACTATATTCTCTATTTTCAAATCTTTATAACCGAACACCTCACGGTTCCATATCTTCAATTTATCCTTCAACAATTTCAACTTCTCTTTTAGCACAAAAGACGCCTTACCATTTACCTGAAAAGAGGCCCAGCAACCTTTGACAAATTCCATAAACTCATCATGCTCAATCCAACAGTTGTTGAACCTAAAGGGTTTGGGTCCCCAATTAAGAGCCGAGCACACCAGCCAAACCAGGCAGTGGTCAAATATTTCTCTGTCACCTATCCATTGGGCACTAACATTCCATCTAGAAATCAACCCCTCTGACAATAAGATCCTATCTAATCTGCTCGCCCTACCTTCAATACCGAAGCATGTAAATTTCTTCCCCATCACCGGTACATCAACTAACTCCATATCCTCCATAAACGATATAAATTCCCTGGCCTCCAAATTGTTAAAACTAGATGAACAACAACTTCTCTCAGCTCTAGATGTAACAGCATTGAAATCCCCTGCAATGCACCAATCACCTCTAGAATATCTGATTTCCATATGCTTAACAACCCTCCTGACGAACCGTTAGCATTTTTGCTTATCCAATCAAAGTCAGAGTCACCCCATATACTACCCACCATTCTATTTGATAAATCACTACTTTTAGTTTCTTGAATCATGCAAAGGTCAAACTTCTCATTAGCAATCAACTTCTTCAGGCGCTTTCTTTTAGAAGCCCCCACCCTCTCATGTTAAATGTTGCAATCTTCATTGAGAACCGTTTGTTTTCCCCTTCCTTCCCTTGGCATTCTGATCCCTGGCTTCCAAAGATTTGATTCTACCTGCATATTCCTCATTACTGCAATTACCTGTAACTCCCAAGTTTTCTTTTGCAAAGCTCCACACCTTGTTGGCAAGAGACACCTCATGATCAATTAAAAATCTTTCATTACAAACTTGGATACCTGAGTCTCCCACCGAAACTTCACCAATGGAAGCACCATTCGAGTCACTACTAAAAGACATTCAAAACTTGGCACCAGGAGGGTTACGTGAGACTACAATCCTCTGTGACTCGCCCTTTGCCCCACTTGAAAGACTAATGGATGGAATTAAGTTCCTTGCCTCCTCATTGACTATTCCAATTAAAACACCTTGGTTTACATCACGCTCACTATCATTGTCACAACTGCTGTACCTTTCTTGCCTCTTAGAACTTTTCTTTGGGTTTTGCTTTTCCCACACCCCCTCCTACTCTTTCACACCCCTTAACAAATTTTATTCCAAAAATAACCTCGCGTGAGACGCTGCGAGGACGTGTTTTATGACTGTTCGAACGACCTTGTTCGAACAGGTTCGCATGACCTCATGCGAACAGTTTAAAAACGCCCAAAAGGGTGTGAAGTCAAAATTTAACACACTCGAACGATGTCGTTCGAATGTGTTCGAACGAGGTCATGCGAACAGGTTCGCATGACCTCATGCGAACAGCTGAAAAACGCCCAAAAGGGTGTGAAGTCAAAATTTAACACACTCGAACGATGTCATTCGAACCTGTTCGAATGCCCGTGTTGGAACAGGTGAAATTTCGTGAAAAAAAAGAGGTTTGGCCTGGCCTTTTGGTCTTTTCACACCCTTATGGGGTGTGTTTCGAGTAGGAGGGGGTGTGGGAAAAGCAATACCCTTTTCTTTTTATTCCTCATGAGTGGCCCAAAGGAATTGCTAAGTGTAGGCCCAGCCAACAACTCAACCGATCCACCTGAAGCTGGCCCATTAACCACCTTATTTGTCTTCTTACCATACTCTACTATTTGAACCCCAGATTTACGATCATCACCCTCCAGTTCAGCAACAGCCATGGCGCAATTCTTGCTAGTTGATGAAGAGATTTGATTGGTTGCCACAATCTCCTCACTCACATTCACAGTTGTAGCATCAAATTTTTGGGTCACCTGCTCCTTTAATTCCTCCTTATTTCTAGCTTCCTCATTAACCTCCTCATAATTAGTTTCCTCCTTTCTTTTAGCATCCTCGTTTAACTCCACTTTATTAGCATCCTCCTTCCCCACTACAGCGCCTAACTCATCCACCACCATACCCTCCCCATTTTTTCCTGCCAAGACCGTATCTCCTACTTCAATCTCGTGATCCACCGAACACCCCCCTATAGCCTCCCCTTGATTCAATTTTTCTTTTTCTAATAGTCTTTCCACAATAGCCTCCTCATCATCCTCAATCTCCTCAACCTGAGGAGGATCCTCATAAAACAAGGGTGGATCATCCTCTTCACACTCAGAGCTACTTCCAGAACTATCGTCAGATTTTTCCGTTTCATAAGTCGAAGACAATCCCTCCCAACATTGGCCCACACCATTCCTCTAAAACTTTGATATTAAACATCGAGTCATTGATGTTAGCGTCCACAACCATATTGCACACATCAAAACCACTCGTGCGAATTAGTATTCGAGCAATATCCAATGACTTTTTCTTCCTAGTATTCTCATCCACCCCCGAAAACGTCCCAAATTTACGTGCCAAGGCTGAGAAAAAATCATTGTTCCAAGCGTGAGCTGGTATACAATGGCAACGTACCCACACCACTCTCTCGTTATCTACTTCTGAAGGAGTCCACTTTCTGATATCGTCAAATTTCTCATGCACCCAATCCTCGGCATTGTCAATCAGGTCCTGTATTATTCCTTCCTCCATCTCCTCAAGAAGAGCACGATTCGCACCCATAGGAGTTACCTTAATAGAGAACAGGCCTTGCATATTAAACCACTCCTGGATCATAGGAGTACTTCCAGGATGCTTTACAATCCCCACATACATTTTCTTGAAACCGTCCAACTCTTCGGTGGAGTCATTATACCGCACTTCACATAAATTGTTTTTCCGGTAATAGACAATTTTCTGATCATACAGACAATAGTTCACCTTTCTATCAATGACAACATCACCATTTTTGCGTTGAGGCCATCTTCTCTCTTGACCATACAGCTTCCTTCCTCTATTGACAACCTATCTGTTCGCCTTCCTCTCATCAAGCCTCCTTACATTTTCTGTGGCTGACCCCTTCATATTCCCTGTAGTATGCTTATTCTTCAAAATAACCTCATCCTGACCCTTCGTATTCCCCTCAGCTACAGTGACAAAACCGTGACTTTTCGTTTCCTCTTCCTTATTCTTAGCGGTGACAGGCCTCCAAGCCTTGTGCACCACCATCGGTGCCCTCCCAGCTTGTAGCGCTGGACCACTCCTCCCTGTGTCTGTATCATTTCTAGCGAAGCGTGGGATGTTGACGTGAATTTTGTCCGCTCTAAAAATTATATTATCCAACTTCACCGCGAAGAAGTGAGGATCACACACACAGGGGCGGATCCAGGATTTTAGAATAGGGTGTTCCTCAGTGGCGGACCCAGGACTCCGGAGTCGGAGGTGTCAAATTTTTTAAATACACAATTTGCTAAAAATATAATTAAAAACAACTATAATATATTTAAATAAATAAATTATACATTTCATAATGACAGTAATCCCTCACTGCTGGTTGCATTAACAAATTCAGCAATATGGGGACACCGACTTTCGGGTTCAAACCCAGATGTGACCGTGCGATAGTGTGTCTGTAGTGTTTATTTGCCAAATTGTCTAAGCTGATAAAAAAAACTAAGTAACAGGAAGATGCAGGATGGGATTTACTAGGATCCACTGATATAGCAGATATTAAAAGTCCATAAACTCCTCTTGTTGGTATGCCAGTGGTTCCTTTTCCAGCTCAGTAGAAGTGAATCTTCAAAGTATGTTCTGTGACACTAGCATTAAAGGTCTTCACAATTTTGTGGTGTTTTTTTATAATAAAAGTGCGTGGCGTTTGGGTAAGTGAAATTTGGGTCTTTGGTGCAAATGGATGCAAAATATGAGTGTTCCTTTTTCTTCAGGAGTAAATAGGGTGTTCCTTCAATGACACTAAGGCTGGATGTATTACCACCAAGACAGGATATTTGAGGTGTATTACCACTAAAAGAGGATATTTGGGGTGTTCCCGGGAACACAGGGAACACCCCCTGAATCCGCCTCTGCACACACATCAACGAACCGAGCAAAACCGAAACGTTTTCCCCACTTGTTCCTCTTTGGCGGAATGACCACCTCCACCACCTTCCCGTACAAAGTGAAGGTCCTAAACATCTCCTTTGCACCATGAGAGTCTGGAAAATCAGAAAAATAGAATGAAACGGTACCTTCTTCTTTTCCATTCCAGTAGCCTGCAACATCCATTCTGCTTGTATTGACAACCGCCTTCTTTTTCCTGTTCTCAACCAGCTTCCAGCCACAGTCGAGGTCGTTTCCACTGCGGTGGCTTTTCGTATTCCCCAGGCAGCGCGCTCACTCTCTCTCTATTTTCTCTCAATCATTTTGTTTAAAAACCTTTTGCTCAGCACATAGAAACAAAATAATATTTTTGGGACTGCGGTCCTACGTTTTCTATTGCGGTATCTTAAACATGGAATGCAATTGCAAATTATACATGTCGGCTTCTTTGCTGCTTCAACTCATTTCTTTCATAAGTAACTATTATGCCAACAAGAATCATGATGACCGTTTGGAGGCTTCTAAAGATGAGGTTTGTCACCTTCCCTAGATTTTCTTCCCTTGTAGTAAAATGTTAGATGGACATGATGTGATAATTTGGGAGATATATTAATCCAACAGCATCAGTTTCGTTAATTTTGACATGTAATTTTGAATGATTAATTGAACAAAGTGATTTCCCTTGAACCATTTCATCCCAGATGAGGCTGCTTTTCCAATTTGACACTAAATAACACAAGATTAGTTTTTAATTTACATCTAGACTGAGTTAGTCCATGATTCTCTGGTAGCTCAAGAATCTCTCCTTAATACAAGATCTACATGTTCTTGTGCTTTGATTTTTATTCCTTTATTCGGTCCAACTTCTGTTCTGTTTTATACTTTGTGATAGTCTATGATGGTTTTAAGTCTTAAAATATAACCTAATCATGCTTGTGACAGACAGTTCAAGAGGTTTTCTACAATGGAGTTATCAGATTTTGGCTGTTTTATTATTATGAGTTGTGGGTTCTTCTTTTGCAACAAACAGGTATAGTAGTTCTCTACTCCCCAGTTTCTTTTTGTATTGATCATCTTTTATATTATAGTAATTTTCTATGCCTCAACTATGGTTTGATTTGGACGCTTTGGAGTGCTGATCAGGTGGTGGATCTTGTGGTGCCAGCCATCTCCTTCACAGGTCCATTATGATGATGAGTTGGACGAAGAGTCATTGGATAGCAATACTTGATCTTGATATGGTTACTTTTTTGTAGTTGTTGGACGAAATACTTTGTTATTTTGTACTTTCATGATTAATTGATTACTATGTTACATATAGTGTAGTTTTAAAATAGTTGTGTTGATATGTTATTTTATTGTTTTTGATGGATAATTAATTTTATTGAAGATAGTTGTGTTATGGTATTTTGTTGTTTTAGGATTAAGAGTTTTAATTCGTTACGGTTGTTTTTTAATGTTACTCAAATAATAGCTGCAAAGTAAATGTAGTAGAAGTATCGTAGAAATGAAAAGAAGTTTTATCTTTTAAAAAAAAAATCATCAGGGTCGGCCAAAACCGACTCTACCCTTTAGTTGATTATCCTGTGATTGACTTTAGTGTCGGCCCTACCGACGCTAATGTTTAAAGAGTTGACTTCCAAAACGTTGACTTTAGCGTTCGCCTTCACATTAGCGTCGGATTTAGCGTGGGCTTGGCCGACTCTAATTTAGCATCGGTCAAAATTTAGGGGACGCTACGATTTAGCTTCGAGCATTATTGCGTCGACACGAAACAGACGCTAATCCACTGTTAGCATCCGCTTTTGGCCTTTTTAGTGTGGGCTTCTGGCCGACGCTAAAAACTGTTTTTGTAGTAGTGGTTGACCTCCTGTCGAGTAGTGAGCAGCTTCTGCCTCGTAACCTGCAGCTCCTTCTGCTGAGCCTGCCCCAGCTGCCTCAGCTGCTCTATATCCGTAGATGCCTTGAGCAAAGAGATTACTAGTCGTTGTGCCTTTTGCGCCTAATCGGGTACAATGCAGCAGCAAGTAGCCGTTGGGAGCTTCCAAACTCATTAGCTGATGAATTCTCTTTGTGATGGCTTCTAAGACTTGAATCACTTATTCTTAGGTTAATACTCTTGTTGATGTGTCTTTATGACTGTTGGGAGGAGTTTGAAAATTTTCTTTTATGCTCCAGAAGCTTCTATAGTTGCTTCTAAACATTGTTTTCTAAAACACCTTCTTTTGAATGCCTTCTAGGGTATCTTCTAAGTCATTCACACTTTGTTTCTTTGTTCTTACTGAAAGATACATTGTTGCCATAGTTCCCTTGATTCATATAAACCCCATATGATGTCGTTCTACTGTCCTTACTGAAAATATGCTTTGTTTCTTTGTCCTTACTTAGGTTATTATGGCGATTCAAGCATTAGGATTACCATCTTCTGTGAAGATGTAGCTTCTGTTCACCACCTATAGATTTATCTTATCCCTTCCATTATTTTAATTTTCTTCCATTTTTTATTTTATTCTTCTTTTAATTTCTATGATTATGAAACGATCATATGTTTTCAAAGAATTGTCGAGAATAATCCACATTGCATCCAACCAAAGATAAAAGGAGAACTCAAAAGTAGGAAACAGATGAAGGGAAGACTCCTAGAATCAACCACAAAGGATGCAAGTAGTCCCAACTGTGTGAGGGACCATGGAAGATTGCTGACCGATACCTAATAGTGCAAAGATGGAGACCTTTATTTTCTCTCACAGCCTCTATCTCTCAAAAAGTTGCAGTGTGGATTTGAATCCCCAAACTTCTTGTGGAGCTTTGTAATGAACATGTCCTCAAACGAATTTGTTCCACTCGTGGAACCATGCTAAAGATTGACAAGTTAACGTCCCTACACACTTGGGGAAAAATTGCTAGAGTTTGTGTTGAGGGTTGGCCCTGGTCAAACCATTTCCCTCCCATATATACATTCCAGGAATGAAAATATATATATTTGGAGTATGAGGGTCTTCACTCGATTGCTTTCAGCCTTGGAAAGTATAGGAGCCAACCTAACAATTTTGACATTGCAAGTTGGCTAAGCCTTACATATGTATTTCTCAATACTGACACATACTCTTGAAAAACATGACATCCATGGAAATTAAAGAGAAAATCCTTAAAAGTCTATTATATTAAAGTAGTGAGATATTATAAAATGAGAAATGATGATTACAAATGAGTTTACCATCTACCTTATATACTAACTGTGATACCCCAATTTTGTCCGCCCAAGTCAAAAACATTTTTTAAGAAAAAATAGAACAATAAGGTAATTCATAATGTGTGGAAAATAGTGGATTTGTGCATTTATGTGTATTCATCCCCTATTTCACATTTTTTTTATTTAAATTATGCGCGCGCGTCAGTCGTAGCTGCGTGAGCTGCCCTGTGCCCTTGTCATTTGGCACGTGTTTTTATTTTCAAAAAGGCCATTATTAATTTTTGGCACCCAAAAACATTTTTCTTAATTTTCAGGAATTTTAGAAAATAAAATAGTGCATATTTTTGCATTTTTTGGGCATTTAAATAAAAGCAAATTAATTATTTTTGGACCAAGACCAGGTCAAGGACGTGGCATACATGTTACTCTACTATGGGTAATTTTTGTATAATTTTTGGAAAGAAAATCCTAGTCTAAAATAATTAAAAATGCATTTTCCCCATTTTTAGTGCATAAAAAACCCAAAAAAAACCATTAAATATTCCCCAATTATTAAATGACAATTTTTATTGTCTAGATTAATTAAATGGAATATTTTATGGTGCTCAAGTATATATGACACATTTTTAATAGGTGCACTTTCACTTCCATGCCCAAAAATTCAAAATTCAAAATTCAAAAGAAGGAAGTGTCCTCAATAAGACAAAAGACCAAAAACAAGTTTTTCTCTCTCTCTCTCTCTCTCCCCCCACAATTTCGAAATTCCCTCTCTCTCTCTCTCTCCACAATTTCTTCCACACTCTTCTGTTCCTTATTCCTTAAGAATATGCTTTGTACTATCCTTAACTTTTGGTGACCATCACTCACTCCCACATGGACTCATGCCCTTTTTTGTAAATAACCCCACACTCTCACACTCACCTCTTCATTAGAAAATGCAAACTTACTTGAAATAGAACATTCCATCCCCATTCTACCCTTAACCCTATTTTCACCTAGACCCATATATAAGCCTACACTCCAAAATAACAAGGGGCAGGCCTCATTTCACCCTAGCACACCAAAAACCTCTCCCTTTTCCTCTCAAGGTCGAAGCCACTACCACCCTCCTCCTTCATCCATTTTTGATTTTCTTTTCACCCAAACACCACCATCTCACCTCACTCTCATCCCTCTTTCACATATCTTCTCCATTTTCCGTTCAAGTGCAAACATCATCATCAAGGAGGGTTTTCATCAAGTCTTCGTGGGTTGGAGTTGAAGTTCCTTGGAGGTTTTTGTTGATTTGTGTTCTATTTTCTTCATCTCATTGCATTTCCTAGCTTGGATTGGAGGTAAAAAACCCTAAAACTTTGCATCATCTTTAAATTTCTTGCATAAACTCTCTTCTCCTCATCTCAGCTCCTTCATATCTTGTTGTTGTTGCTTTGAGGAGCCATCTCAAACATTATTGACAAGCACTTAGGGAGGCTTGGGTGTTTGAGGTGGCTCCTTGGCTTTGAAAGAGTTGTTCTTGTGTTTTCTCATATTTCCTTGCATATTCACTCTTGTTTGCATAATTTTTGGTCAAATAAAACTCATTTTCCATGCCAATTAGCTTCGGCCAAGAAGGGGAAATTAGGATTCTTATGTGTTCTTGCTTATTTCATGTGTTGTAATTGAATGATTGCTTGAAAGTTGTCATTTGATTGTGTTTGAGTAAATGCAAGTTGTGCAATTGTGTTTGTTCACTTTTTACCATTTTACTTTACCACTTCATTAACTATTTACCAAAAACATAAAAAGATTTTACCATTTTACGTTTACCTCTTCATTAAGTTTTTACTAAGAGTCTTTACCATTTCATAAAACATAAAAACATTTTTACCTTCATACATCAAAACATTTTTTACCTCATTCATTAAAACATTTTCATCTCATCTCATAAAACATTTTTTCAAAACATTTTACCATCTTGTATCCATGAGTTTTTACCCTATTGCATTAATAAGCTTTATGCGCATACTTCAATAAAAACTAGGGTTTGGATTTGATCCTAATTGCTTGCCTTAAGAATTAGATTGATGATTGGCAAGAGGATTCACACTTGTGCACTTGTGCACACTAATTTAAGTGTTGAGAATTGGCCAAAGTGATTCAACATGCTTTGGCGCTTTGATTGCTAAGATGACTTGCTTATTGAGGGTTTGCCAATGATCATACTTGAGGCTATTCTTTTGAATTCATTTGTACCTACCACTTCCTTGCCTACTCTCATGTGGAATTATCAATACTTAGATAGGCCCATCCCATACATTGCATCTTCCACTAGATGTGCATTTAGATTCCCTTGCGTTTTGTAGAAATATTTGAGTATGGTTCTCGCCTAGCATCTTCCATTAGATGTGCATTTAGGTCCAATCTTGCCTACTCTTGCATTTTTGCTTAATGCCCAATTCAAGTTCCTTCTTTGCCTATTTATGTGTTGTGGTTTAATATGTGTAGTCTAGGCTAGTGTTTGCTCAAGAATTCAAATGAGATTAATTGCAAGTTATGACCATGTTGTTGTTTGCCTAAGGATTTGATTTCAATGATTGTGCCATGCTTGAATCTCCAAATCTTTTTGCATTCGTTGTTTTCTTTTCTAAATAGCTTAGCATGAAAATGCTAATTAGTGACAATCACCCATAACCTTTGTTAGTTTGATTGTCCTAAGAGCCTAAGTTTCAAAAAAGATGTTTTCATAAGCATAAGCTACTAGTGATAATCACCCATAACCTTTGTTAGTTTGATTATCATGAATGCTTTCGATTTCAAAAGATATTTTCCTAAGCATCAAAGTCATAGCAAGTGCTAGTGATGGCCACCCATAACCTTTGTTAGTTTGTTCATCATGAAGGCTTTCATTTTTCAAAAGAGATTTCTACATGCACTTAAGTGGGTTCTAGTAATGGTCACCCATAACCTTTGTTAGTTTGATCATTATGAACGCCCTCCACTTTTCAAAACCAAAGCAAAAAGACTTTCATTTTCAAGGCTCCTTAGAACTACGTCGCTTTGATTCCCATTTGGGATACGTAGGAGCGAGTCACATTCTCGTCAAGCGCAACCATAAAAAGTTTAGCATTTGCATAACGAAAAGAAAATAGTTATTTTCATAACAAAAAAGAATCACTTTCGCAAACCAAGAACATTTTCAGAATAAAAACCTTTTCCTTTCTAAAATCATTTTCAACCCATCGTCGCTAGTGGGTACTCAGAACCTTTGTTCGTCTAGCCATTGGTGGCGATGTCTTTTTTCCCAAAGAACAACAAGCGATGATCACTCATAACCTTTGTTGGTTTGATCATTCGTGCCAATCAATCTCTTTCGAAAACCACATTCAAAAAGGCAAATAAAAAACGGGTTGCTACTAATAGTCAATCAGAACCTTCGTTCGTCTGACTGGCGGTAGTGACTCTCATTTTCAAGAGTACTTAGCGGTGATTACCCATAACCTTGGTTAGTTTAATCATTCACTAAATGCTCGCCCTATTTCGAAAATTCATTAAAAAGATAAAAAACAAAAACCTTTTTCAGGACAAAGAAGAACTACGTAGCTTTGAGTTCTCCATCGCACCAGGAGATACGTAGGAGCGGGCCTTGTCCCGTCAAGCGTTTTTTCTAAAAACCCATTTTTCCCCCTTTTTTTATAATAAATAAAGATTTTCATTAAGAATTTTTCGATAAGAAGTAGAGAGGCAAAATTAAGTATTTTCAAGTCAACACACTAAAACCACACATTTAATTAAAGGTTCCCTCTCAGTAGAGAGGACGTGTGGGGTGCTAACACCTTCCCCGCGCGTAACCGACCCCCGAACCCTATTCTCTAGTTTCGCAAGACCAATCGCTTTCCAAAAAAGGTTTTCCTAATATTTTCCTTAATAAATATTGGTGGCGGCTTCATTGTCTTAGGAAAAGTTGTGAACGAGGAAGGTTCTCCCTCGGGGACTTTTTCGGGCGCAACACTAACCAACTAATGGGCCTTACTACTAACTAATGGGCTTACAATCTATATTTTAATAGCCTCCCGCAAGCTGGACAGTGTTCACAACACTTCCAGCTTGGGATAAGCAATACAAAGATACTATAAAAGCAAGGAAAATAAAGAACAATTTTCGAATTGGTAGCTGTTGAGGTGCATAGCTCGTAGAAGTCTTCGACCAACTAATGGGCCCCTTCAAGCTTCTTCCAACATCTCCACAACATTCACTCCGAAAGAATCAAGAAACCCCACTCTTGGGCATAACCATCCAAGTGCCAAAGAAATCAACAAATGCTTAACCATCGAGCAGAAACCACATCTCAAGGTTTAACCACTCGGAGGAAGCAACAAACCAACACTTAACCATCAAGCAAAAGCCACAACTCAAGGCTTAATCACTTGAAGGAAGGAAAATGCTTAACCACCATAGGGCAGAAGCTAATATCAACAAGACCATAGGGCAAAGGCTTAACCACCAAGCAGAAACTATACCTCAAAGTTTAACCACTTGGCAGAAGCACATCAACGCTTAACCATAAAGAGTACTCAATCACTCAAGACAGAAGCAAAATCTCAATGCTTAACCATTTATAGCAGAAGCATCATGCTTAACCACCATAGACAGAAGCTAAAATCAAGCCAATAAGGCTAAATATCAAAAGTTCATCAAATCCAAAAGAATATCTTGGAAAATATGAACAACATCAGTAACAACAACCACCTTGAATGTCCCTTGTTGAAAACCATTCATTGTTCTCTCCCTTCGATGCTGAGAAATGTCACCATGTAGTGCTTAATTCACAAATGGAGTCAAATGATTCAAAGGAGGCATCTCGCATTCAGAAACTCATGTACTTTATGCATAGCAAATCTCATCACTTTCAGCGACAGAGAACGAGTCCCTGTATCCACCCTCAAAAGCATTTGGGGATGAGCAGGTCTGGTGAAACATCTTCCAACGAAGAATCATCATGACTTCTCTAAGAAGGACCACAATCTTCATCAAGAACGCTTAGATATCCATGACGAGCTTTTCGTCATCGGCATCGTCCCCATCATCCAGAAAAATTGTCATATAAACCAATCTGTCAATCGTCATAGTCACCAAGAAGCCAATAAGGTCAAGCATTAAAACCCTAATAACCTTTCTTCGAACTGTTTCAAAAGAAACCAAAAGATCGAGAGCCAGAGGAACAGAGATTCACATCCAAATGGAAACTGAAATCAGAGTTCGAATCAGAAATCAAGAACAGGAAAAAATGCGATGATCAAGAAACGCGATGAACAATAGAAAACGCAATTTCTAGAACCGAATCAGAGAAATAAAATCAAGAATCAAAGATGATCGAGGAACAGAAAACTAACGCGACGCAAAAGCAGAATCAAGAGGATGAGATATTAGGGTTCCGTGAATGGGAACCAAACTTCACGGAGAAGAAAAGGGAGCTCAAAGAGAGCAAAAAAAAACTAATAAAATAAATAAAGAAGCTACAGCGAATTAGCTTTAAGGTGGATACCATGTTTGCTCTGATACCATGTTGAAAAACAGGACATCCATGGAAATTAAAGAGAAAATCCTTAAAAGTGTATTATATTAAAGTAGTGAGATATTATAAAATGAGAAAGGATGATTACAAATGAGTCTATCATCTACCTTATATACTAACCAACTAATGGGCCTTACTACTAACTAATGGGCTTACAATCTATATTTTAACAAACAAAACATTTTCTATCACAAACTCAAATGATTAAATCACTGCACAAATACAAAATGCAAAGCATAAAGATGCATTTATTTGCACTACATTTTTTTTTGGTACAATAATTTCAGTTACATAATGTTCTTGACATCACCGATACATTTATTTCACACATGATGAAAAAGGATCCATAGATACAAACATGAATGATTTTATACATGCCAAACTTCACACTAATTATACAGACAAACTCTTATAAGAACAACACCAAATCCATAACTCCTTATTTCTTATTTTATATATGACTTATATATTGAGCTATGCTTTGAGAAGATTAGCATCAATGTCTTTAGTGCATTTGTTAAGGTAATCCACGTAGCCATTTGGAGGATCAATATCCTCATTGAGCTTCTCATATTCAACAGTCCATTTAACAGCATCATGACCAGTACCCTTGTTATCAATCACTTCAAGGATGAACTTAAACACCTTATACTGCTTAGCAATATCTTCATCAAAAAGCTTGTAAGTTATCTTTTTGTTCTTTTCATCAACATCCTCAATTTTCTCCAGACATTTGTGGACTTTGCCGTCTGTTATTTCATGGGCAATGAAGATCAATAAAAATAAAATAATGTTATCTTTTTTGATAGCCACTAAGATAATTTTATATAAGAATTATAAGATAAGATAAGGATTATTTATTTTGACAAGTAGCACATTATTATTTGTTCTTATTACAAAAGTAATATGGTGTTTATCGCATTTTAGTGTAAATTATCGACATAGCCCAAAAGATTCTATAAAGGCCCAAAAAATATTTCTTTTTAATGTATCACCTTACAAAAATATGTGGAATATTTGCAAGTGCTAACATACATGATAACATTAAATAACTTCATACATAAACTTGGCTCATAATTGAAAATCGTTACATAAAGTATAGGTTGAACAAAAATTTTCACTTAATCAAAACCGTAAAAATACATAATTCTCTCTAGTGCTAATTAGCAACTCAAGTAACATTTTAACTTATACAATAATATGACTGATAACAAACTTAGAGCGGAGGCTAAAACGTATTAGCACCTTGAATTATCTGAGAGAGACTAAGTATTAATGCGATCTATAATAATTTTAATTGAAGAATTATTTTAAAATGGTCGTTAATTTTAGAGAGTAAATTGGCAATTTGTTCACTCTTTTATGTAAACTGCTAAAAAATAAATTGAAAAATGAAAAGAAAATTCTACACCGTTGGACATGATACCAGTAGGTGAAATTAATTTATAACTTAAATTTAATTTTAAATAATTAAATATAAAAAAGTAATGTCATTAAGTGATTAGATTTTTTTTTTTTGATAAGCGTTAAGTGATTAGATTTAGGTACCTAAAAACACTCTAGAATATCAGAGTGTTCACCAATAACAAATCTAGTTAGAGCCAACTATTTTGTGACGAAAGATAGCTTACCCTTGTAATCCATTTTAAACTAGTGCAAAATAGTGAATAGTTAACTAGAAACATGATTACCTATAACATAAGTCCAGTGTTTAATTGAACCAGGTCCATGCCAATGATCACCTTCATGCAGCTTGGTTCCATGTACTCTTTCACAATGGTTTTGGACATTGTGGAGTTCTGTTGCAAAGAGGTTGAAGAACTTGGCAGCTGGTGATTTGATGCCAATTTCAGTACTTAGTTTTCCAGCTAGTACCATGATTGGAGAGAGAGAAATAAGTAATAGAAACAAGAAATGAAAGAAATAAGGATGAGAGATGCAAAGGATAGAGAGCTGATGATGCCTTAAATAGAGATTGGCTTCAATAATACAGCCAACAAATTAGATTGTGCGGTCCACTTAGATACTAGCTCTCGATCTCATATGTAACCCAACTTCATCTTTTTATATTGAAGAAAAGTAATTAGTATTATATACTACTTACTGTAGCATCGAAAAACTTAACGGGTTTATTTAGGTTAGAATGGAGCATCAACCAAAACTTAATTATAAGGGAAAATATAGATAAATCCCATTGGATGTTGGATAAGTAAGGAAAGATATTAACACCCTACAATATCTTTTTTAGACAAAAAAGATGCGTCAATGCTTCACTATTCTAGATGATTTCCGAGTTAGACTAGCAAGATCACCATGCAACAATCATTTGTAGGACCCCAAAAATTTAATATAAAGTAAAAAGTATTTAACATTTGAAAAAGAATTTTCTCCAACTTTCACCCTAGGCATGTCACTTTCACTAAATCTATTACCTTCACTAAATCTATTACCAACTATACCTATAGGACCATACTTAGGAACCAATTTAGTTTTCTAAAAACCTACCACTGGGTTTTATTTAAAAATATATACTCAATAAAACCTTTTATCCATATTTTTCCAGACATGCGTAGAAGCATGAATATTTAAAAGTGTTGGTCATCATATTTCTTCCAACTTGTATCGGTTTCAATATATTAGTGTATAAATGGTTTTTGATTTTTCTTTAGTTATTACAAAATATTGTTTGTAACTGATTTTGAAAGAACAACAAATTATTATAATAAAAAGCATGCATTATATTTCAATGGCAATTGAATTTTTACGTTGAAATCCTTTAGCCATTCAAAGTACCGTTTGAATCATTCATTCATGCCTTCGGTTTTTTATAGTAATTTATATCACTGTATTATTGCCCATAACTCTGGCATCGAATTGATATTTGAAGCTAAGGATTTATAAAGCCATGAAGTTTTTCAGGATAGCCATGTGTTAAAAAAAAGGAAGAGAGCATTATTTTGAGAGAGAAAAAAGTGAGGAAAATACTTCTCAATTTTGAGAAAAGATTAAGAGTACCGAGCAGTAAAATAAAGAGAAGGGGTGTGAGTCTGGTGATTTTTCTAGGTGCAGAGAAGACCATATTATCTGAGAAGGCTGTTTTATCCTGGGGACGACGAGGCTATGAGAGACTGCTTGCACACCTTGGGCAGAGCCGCGAAACGTCTTAAGAAAGCGACCTAGTCTGCGACTCAGCCTATTTTGTTCATGTTCGTCGGTGTGTTCGTAATAGTTCCAACAATTTTAAGACGATGAATTATCTGCCATTTCGGTCGACCACGACGCTCTCATTGATGTCTCCAAAGATGGTCTCGTTGATGTCTCCAAAGCTATGTCTTACACGGTCTTCAAAGGGATGCTTTATTTCACTGTAGGTATGTCTTATCCCCGGTATTTTGCTATTGTCAGTTTCATTTATACTGTCTCGAAATGAAATATAAAAATTTGGAAATCACATTCATGAAAAGAAAAATAGAATGACGAAGCGAATTAAAATAAGAGTTGTAGAAACAGCCTCAAGAATTGTTTTGAATTATTAAATCAATGTTTTTGGATTCAGGGGAGTTGGGTAGACACTGGCGCAATGCGTGATGTATGCTCTGATAAAATTTATGACTTATTCTATTGTTGAATAATGGAAGATTCTCACACCATTGATATTGCTTAGACAAGTTTTGTGGAATTGATGCTTACCTCGAGAAAGACCGGTTCTTAAAAAAAATGTTATGATACTCCAGAGATAACGAAGAACTTAGTTTTGAGTTATTTCTTAACAAAGTCGGTTTACTCAAACCATGAGCATTGACTTGTATACACTTACAAACAATATTATTTTTGTAAGGAAGAATTTTTCTAGCGATCGGATGCTCAAATTGAATTGAGGTGGTTTATTTTAAATATTCATATTTTTTAAAATATTTTGATTATGCATATTTAAATAATTTATGAGTAATAGTTTATATTACGTTTTTTTAGAATTATTAATTTTTAATGAGCTGCAACATATATGTTTTTTTTTTGGACTATTCTTATGTTTACTCTAGTATTATATATTTTTTAATGAGCTACAAGAGATTTGTCATGCAATTGATTTTATGAAAACCAGGTTTTGAAATAGAAAAGTTTTGAAAAAAACCACGCCATGATATGGAAAAAAATTGTTTATTTATTTATTTATTTTTGTTCCCTTGGAGATAGAGGTTTTTATGGTGTATTTTTTTGGTAGATACAGAGAAAACGGAAAATAAGAAAAGAAACTAAAAGAGAAAAAAAAATTAAAGAAAATTAGCGCCTGGCAATAGGGAGCCTGGACGCGTCAGCCTGCAAGATAGGGAGGACATCAGTAGGAGAAACATAAAAAACAGACCAAGTGTCTGAACTTGTAGCTCCAATCTTCGCCAAGAGCCATCTGAAGGACCCACGCTGCCTGCAAAACCAGTTATCCAAGAGCGATCTGAATGTCTTAGGACTCCCCCAAACCCATACGGGCCAGGATTTCCAAGACAACTTCCATAAACATTTTGGACCATAGCTGTCCCCTCAATTGTATGCCAGGATATCCAATTGGCTTCCAACACCGAAGCTTGTTGGGGAGGGAAAGCATCAGATATTACTATAGCAAACTTAAAAATCTGTAATTTCAAGTATAGATGGAGACATTGACGTTTTCCATATATGCAAAGTTGATTCCTCGCCCGCCAAATCCACCAACATGGAGACAGAAACATGTGGGACCTATCGACTCAATTCTTTTTCTGAGCCAATCAGTTGTACTCTGATGATGAAAGAAATTAATGTTATCAAACCCAAGAGAAAGCCAAACCTTCTTTGAAAAGACACAATCCCTCAAACAATGTAGGGTAGTTTCATTTGTATCAATGCATCTAGGACAGGAAGCAATCAGAAGCATTCCCCTTCTATGAAGTAATAATCTGGTTGGTAGTGATTCATGACAAGCAGTCCAAGTAAAGAATTTAACTTTCTCCGGTACCTGCATTTTCCAAATCCAATTCCAAGAATTGGAATTACTACCCGTTCCCACATTATCCAAGGACTTTGTTAACCACGTATAGCCATCCTTGGCCGAATAAGTCCCATTCAAGTTACCTTTCCAGGAGAACCCATCGTAAATGTTGTCATTTAGGAAAACTGGAATGGAAGATAGCGACGCTAGCACATGAGGAGGAAGTTGCGTATACAGTGAAGAAAAATTCCAGTTTCCATCTTGAACAACATCAGCTACAATCAAATCAATACCATGAATATCAACATACCAAACTTGATCACTGAGTTTCCCATGTCTCGACCACGGCGCTAACCAAAAGGAGGAGGAGCCATTACCGAGATGAAACTCGTATCCATCTCTCAATACCATCTTTGATTTGATTATAGAATTCCAAACGATTGACCTCGGCTTCTTTGGAACATCAAGGAAATGACTTTCACCTACATATTTATGTCTCAACAACCTCACCCAAAGCTTATCAGAGTTACTGTGCACATCCCAAACGAGCTTTCCAAGCATAGTTGTGTTTAGAGCTGGCAAAATGGGCTACCCGGCCCATATCGGGCTGGCCCGCTATGGGCTCGGGCTTTTAAGAGGCGGGCTTAAATGCCCGAGTTGAAATTTGGGCCCACCCTTTATGGCCCAAGCCCAGCCCTATGCGGGCTGCGGGCTTTTCGAGCTGGCCCGCATTATGCGCGATTTTCTGCCTACTAGTACTACCTGGCCCAAATGCAGAACATTAAATTCCACAATATGCTAACATTCAGTAACCAAAGTATACAATATGCTAACATACTAACATTCCAGTAACATACTAACATTCTGTATACAATATGCTAACATTCTGTATATCCCTGTCAATCAAAGTAAAATCCAGTAACATACTAACATTCCAGTAACATTCCAGGAACCAAAGTAACATACTAACATTCCAGTAACCAAAGTAAAATCCAATGACTCCAACCAAAGTAACAACTAAAATCCAACAGAAAAAAGACATTCCAGTAGACATTAAAAGACATTCAATAGACATTAAAAGACTAAAATCCAGCAGCAGAAATTCTAAAATCCAGTAGTGCATTCACGGCTCATGTGAATTTGATCCTTCTTGAGAAAGTTGTACATCTTCCAGAGTGTTGCTTTCAGCATCATCATCACCTTCTTCATGATCATATTCTACAAAGAAAATGAATAGAAAATAAGTTGTTATATAAATAGGTTGTTTAATTTGAAATTGCTATTCTAGAAGAAAAGCATTTACCTACAAAACCATGCAACCAACTACGGGTGCAGAGAAGAACTTGAACAGTATCATCTTTCAAAGAGCTCCTATACTTGTTAAAAACTCTCGAGCCAATGCTAAAAGCGGATTCATACGCCACAGTAGTTATTGGAATACTCAGTATATCAAAGGCCATCTTTGCAAGATCAGGACATCTACGGCTTCTTTCCTTCCAATAAGCTAAGATATTAAAACCATCACATGGAGGAAGCCTTGACCCGAATGTGGGGGGTTTTAAGTGAGCAAATGCTAGAATCTTATATTCAGCTTACAAGATTAGTGCATGAAGTCCAACAATCAGAAGTTAAACAAACTCTTCCAGGAATTAGAGCCAATTGTGCTTTTAGCTTTTCTTTTTCAACCTTATAAGTTTCCAATATATCAGCTTTGATGGTATTTCTAGTTATCCACTTACAATCCTCATTCAAAAACTTTTGATATTTTCTAAAGACTCTCCATTCAACAATATTCAATGGTGCACCATGTGTAACAATCATTTCAGCTAAAATTTCACGATTAGCCTTAGGGTCAAAAGTTCTCCTTTTTAATCTTCCTTCAGAATCAAGAAGCATATCTCCCACATTAAGAAATTTGGCAGTAATAAATTTACAACTTGTTTGATGACGGGTTAAGTGAGGAGTTGCATTTTTAGGTGTACAACCTAATTCACTTCCACAACCCTTACATCTACATTTTTCCTTCCCATCTTCACCAATACCAATCTTTTCAAAATAGTTCCAACAATCAGAGGTTAGTGTCTTAGGCCTCTTTCCCTTTGGTAGAGAAGTCACTGTTTCCTCAGGTGTAGTAGCATTGGCACTAGTTAAATTTACTTTACTACAAGGTGGTGGGGTTTCCAAAATTTGAATATCACTAGCATCATCAATATTTTTTCCAGTTCCAGAGACATCCATTGCAAGACAACTCAGATCAAATCTAAAGCAAACAAACAAGAATTTACTTAACATCTAACAAAGACAAATGGATATATCATGTAGCGACCGAAAAATCTGGGCGAGGATTCCTCGAAGGTTCAAAAATGAAGCCGCCACCAAAGTTTAGTTTAAGGGCAAACATTGGAAAATCCCTTTTGGAATGGATAAGGGTCCTTGAGACCAGATAAGGGTTCGGGAGTCGGTTATGCGTGGGGAAGGTGTTAGCACCCCACGACATCCTTCCTAAGGAAGGTTACCTGCTAATTAGTTATAGGAAAGAATGTTAATTTTGAAAAGGCTTATTTTTACCCTTTTATTGTGAATTAAAAAGAAAGAAGAATATTGATATTTTATTTAAGAAAAATGATTAGTTAGGAAAAGAATAAAAATGTTTTTTTTATTAGTGCAATTGACAGAGGTCGGCCGCCCTCTGGTCCTACGTATCTCCTAGTAGAGAATCAAATCGCACATAGTTCTTGGTAGAAAATATTAGTTGGTTGGTGTTTTTTAATATAGGGGTTTTAGGACTGTGTGATCTGTGTTGAAGGACCACTGGGGGTTTAAAGGAGCGCTGGGGCTCTGAAGGGCCGCTGAGGGCTGAAGGAGCGCTGGGGCTCTGAAGGACCACAGTTCACTTATCCTAAAACGATGACTAACCCGGTCGTACGACCGACTTAATCCCCTACTTTGAAAATAAGATTTTTGATTTTTGAAATGAAAGAGATGTGTTTGTATTTTTTTAATTTAGAAATTATTTATTTTAAAAAGGGATTTTAGGACCTGATCCGTAACGGTTCATTTTTCCCCTATTCATATTTTGTGGTTTTTTGTAAAAAAAAAGAATTAAGAAAGAAATGTAATGGAAATTGTTTATTTTTGCGCTTGACAGGGGTGTGACCCTGCTCCTACGTATCTCTTGGTAGAGAATCAAAGGCTACGTAGTTCTTTGTAGAAAATATTTGTTTGTTGATTGATTTTAATTTTTTTGAAAGTGGTTTAGATTACCAAGTTGTACAACTCAGGCATCTCGAACCGAGACCGACAAGATGTCACATCTTAGTTGATCTCATATTTCTTTTGTATTTTTATGAGAAATGTCTCCATATAAAAAAAAGAACTACAGGCCCAAAACTTAAATTGCTAAAAGGACCATATTTTATGAAAGGAAAGGGGTGTTGTTGAAGTAAAAACAGAGGGCATGAATGGTATTTCACATATGGACCAGGCCCAAAATCAGAATCCATATTTTTTTTAAAATAAAAGGGCTGCTTAAGTGGAAAACAGATGTGTGCGAATAGTAGAGCCCAAAACTTGGAATAAAAAAACAAACAGAAGCCCAAACTAGGAGATCCCAACAAAAAGATAATCAAAGCATGAGGGGGCGCATAAATGAAACAGAGAGACGTAAAGAATTTTTTTTTCTATTGCCATCCTTTAATAAGAGCTACTGTTATAAAAGAAAGATGAGGAGGCTACAAAAACAGTAAAACAGAGTGCAAATAGCAAACAGAATTTTTCTTTTCTCCTTTTTTTACTACAGATTTGTAAAAAAGAACAAAATAAAACTAAAGAAACTAAAGGAGAGTATATAAGTGAAAGAAACAAGGGTTGGAACCCTAATTTTGTTGCATCTACTGCAACAAAACTTCCAGAGAGAGAGAAAGGAAAAATGGTGGAGAGGGAAAGAGAGATAGAAGAAGAAAAAAACGTAGAGAGAGAAAGAGGGGAGACGAAGGAATGGAAAACGTAACACAAGGGAAGCAAAATGGAATGGTGGTGGGGGTTCATTTCGCGGGTTGGCTGATTGTGGTGGTTCACGGCGGCGATGGTGATGGGTGGTGGAGGGATGGCGACGGTTTGGTGGTTGTTTGGAGGGTTTGAGGGGTGAAGGGTGGGGTGTGTGGTGTGCGAAGAGGGAGAATGGTGGGTGGTGGTTGTCACGGTGGTGAGGTGGCGGTTGTGGTGTGGTTGTAGGAGGTGGCTATGGTGGTTGTTGTGTAGGTGGTGATGGTTTTGGTTTTGTTCCTCATTTATTTTCCTTGTCCCCTCTCTGTGTGTATTTCTGGTGTTGGTGTTAATCAATTTTTTTTCTTTTCTTTGTCCCAGTACCCCCTCCCCCTACGGTTCCCTCTGTATGTTTCCTCACCTCCTCATTTCCTTTCTTCTCCTCCTCTTTTATAGAGGATTCATATTTGTCTGTGTTGTTGCTGCCAACTATGATGCCTCAATGGTCCCTTTCAGATTTCCTATTTCATGATTCTGTTTTTCTGAGGTAGTTGATGCCTTTTGTTTGTTTTTTGCTTTATGTTTGTAGGCTGGGGCATAGGGGAGCAGGAACCTCTTTGGTGAAAAAGAAATGAAATTGATAAAAAAGACTATAACATTTAGCCAAGTATAGATGATTTTTTTTTGTATTTTTTCACAATTTTCTTTTTCTATTTTTTTTAATTTTTTAATGTGTAAAAAAAAGATTAATAATAATAATAATAAAAAATTCTAAAACAGATTTTTTTTTATAAAGTTTTTTTTCTTAAAAAAAGTTCTACTAATGATAATAAAAATGTGTACATTATAAGGAATAAACATACGCACACGACGAGACGAGAACACGCGTTCGCAATGAGAATACGCGAGTTCGTGCACCAAAATAAACGCTTGTACACAACAAGATGCGAACACGCGTTCGCACCGAGGACAAAAATGTGTAAATAGCATGCACACACAAATAACACGCATGTACACGATTGGAAATGACACGCGTAAACGTCGAAAACAATATTTTGGATTTTTCTAATAAACTTTAAATTAGCTGGACAAAATTAGGGTACTACATATCATAATTTCATAAACAAAGTTTAAATGGATGATAAATCACTAATTTAGGGTTGGTCCTGCGTAAATAAATTATGAAATCACTGATTTAGGGTCTAGGGATGATAAATAAAGCTTCAAAACATACCCTGTCGGTGGTGAGCGGTGGACGGTGCCGTGCGATGGTGGTGGCGTGCGAGGGTGGTGCTTGACCTTACCGTGCGACAAAGCTTTGAGCGATGGTGGTGCCGTGCTACGGAGCTTCGAGCGATGGTGGTGTCGTGCGACGGAGCTTTGAGCGATGGGTGACTCTGAGAGGAGATGAGAGGACTGTGTCACAATATTGACTCTGCGATGGTCTGTGTGAGTGAGTCAGTGAGAGTGACGAGTGTGAGTGAGAGTGAGGACTGAGGAGTGTGATTGAGAGTGAAAGGACCAGCAAGGCAGCAACAAACAATATTCGGCAATTTGGGCTGGGCTTAAAATTTGGTTATGAATATTGGGCTGGCTTAAAATTTGGTTATGAATCTTGGGCTGGGCAGCAACAACAATATTGACATTTTTTTATTTGCGGGCCTGCGGGCTACCCATAGCCCGGCACGGGCTTGGGCTTTTATTGACCGGGCTAAAAAGCCCGGGGTATAAAAACGGGCTCATTTTCTTTGGCCCAAGCCCTCCCATATTTCGGGCTAGCCCAGCCCGGTCCGGCGGGCCCGGCCCATTTTGCCAGCTCTAGGCCTGTGTTTGATTCCCTTGCCAGAATTCCCTCCTTCTTAGGCTTGGTGACTTTATCCCAACCTCCTTCTTAGGCTTGGTGACTTTATCCCAACCTACTAGATGAATACCCCTCGCAGAATTCCCTTTCCAGATAAAATTCCTTGTAGTTCTATCAATTGGATCACAAATAGAGGAAGGCAGCCAAACTAATTGCATATAATAGTTAGGGATGGAGGCCAAAACTGACTGAGCCAAAGCTAGTCTGCCAGCTTTGTTTAACAGCTTGATTTTCCACGTATTGAGTCGATGATGAATCTTATCAACCAGAAAATTATAGTCTCGTTTATTAAGTCTCCCATGAATCATTGGAAAGCCAAAGTACTTTTCCAAGGAAGTAGTGTGGCGGATACCCGTGATAGAGACAATTGAATCAATTTTACTTCTTCTAGTTGGTGCTCAGCAAAAGCTCTGAACTTATTCACATTCACCTTAAGACCAAATTTCCCTGCAAACTCAGATAGAATGCCCTCAATGACATTGACTTGGGAGGAAGTTGCTTTAGAGAATAAGAGAACGTCATCTGCAAAAAACAAATGTGAGAGGGATGGCCCATTCCTTGCTACAAACATAGGCTTCCATTGATTGTTATTGACAGCCTTCAGAATTGAGTGGGATAACCATTCCATACAGAGAACAAAGAGATATGGGGAAAGGGGGTCCCCTTGGCGAAGACCTCTGTTAGGAGAGAACAAAGGTAGCCTCTGTCCATTCCAAATAATAGAAAGACTAGAAGTAGTCACACAATGCATAATGAGCTGGATAATGAGACGAGGAAAACTGAATTGTTGAAGGCGGCTTCTCAGAAAATCCCAACTAACATGATCATAGGCCATTTCCAAATCAATTTTATAAACGACATCACCCTTCTTCTTCTTAGATTTTCTAAATGAATGGATTACCTCTCGAAGAATGATATATAGCACTGTCACATGTTCCTTTTCCCGGTAGAAAACTGCTCTGATAGGGGCCAACAATATCATCCAAAAAGGGTCTAATTCGATTCAGCAACATCTTTGTAACCAATTTGTAAATTGTATTGCAAAGACTAATAGGCCTAAATTCCTTGAAGCTTTGAGGACAATCAACTTTAGGAATTAAAGCAATTAAAGTGTCAGCAGTAATAGGATTAAAAGTACCTATTTCAAAAGCTTGGGTCACTAGGTTACACACATCATCGCCCACTATGTGCCAATATTGGTTGAAGAAAATTCCCTGGAAGCCATCAGGACCCGGGGACTTATAAGCATGGATCTGACTAAGGACTCTGGTAACCTCTTCACGAGTAACTGGCTGTAGCATTCTGGTTCTGGCTGACTCTGATAGTTGAAGGACATTCACACCCTCATTCACAAAATTTGTGGTACTCTGCTGCGAAGTGAAGCAAAAACGATTCTGGAAATTTCTCTGGGCCTCTTCTTTCATCAGAACATCATTCGTGCATCAGATTCCATTTGGCAGGTGTAACCCATGAATTTTATTACGTTTCCTCCTAATGATAGTTTGGGCATGAAAAAACTTTGTATTCCTATCCCCCAACTTAATCTAGTTCTCTCTGGACTTCTGATACCAGTGAAGTTCCTCTTGGAAAAGATATTTGTAATATTGGCGTTGAAGATCCTGCTCCAAGTAAACAAGCCTAGCAGAGTCTATCCTCTGCAAAGATAACTGGATTCCTTTGAGACGTTTTTCCAAAGTATGCTTCTGCTTCCTGATATTACGAAAAATCTCAGTACTAAAAGTAAGGGAATCAGCTTTTACTTGGTTAAGCCCTGCTATGGGGAAAGGAGATTGTCTATTCCAAGTGGATTGAACAACATTTTGATAATCCGGGTGCGTGATCCAAGCTGCTTCAAAACGACAGGGTCTCGGACCATAAAAATGAGGCATACCTCCACATCTCAACAATAACGAATTACGGTCTGAATGGAATTTACAGAGCACTTCAATATAAGCCTTCGGGAAGGAGAGGTGCCAAGGAAAATTGGCAACACCACTGTCAAGCTTCTTAGCAACTCTCCTGTAGCCAACACAATTTTTAGTCCCAAGTAAAAGATGCCCCAGTCATGAATACATCAATTAGGTTGCAATCATCCATAGTTCTAGTCAAGGCATCAACTCTAGATTGATTAAAAGTACATCCTTTTTGCTCACTAGGGAGGATAATCTCATTAAAATCTCCTATAATCAACCAGGGACCAGCAATGGTCTCCTTAAGAGAAGAAAGGTAATGCCACAGTTCCAATCTCTTAGTGTATATAGGGCTAGCATACATGCCTGTAAGAATCCACGATACATTCCCAACTGCTAGTTTAATTGTGATCGTATCATGGAAGATATCGAACACAGTAGTTCCAATATTACACCTATTATGTTTAAGAATCCACAAACCCCCAGACTGACCTCTAGCCTTACCCACAGCCACCTCTGTGTAACCTGCCTTGTTCCAAAACAACTTAGTTTTTGAAAAAACTCCATGAGTCTCCCTGATTATTAGAATGTTTGGAGAATACTTCCTAATATGGTCCATCAAAATGAAGATAAAAATAGAAATAGAAATGAAGATAAAAAGACACTAATTTTGTCCAAATTTCTCGAGTAAAATAGAAATGAAGATAAAAAGACACTAATTTTGTCAAGATTATTTTTTAGAAATTATTGAAAGATAATGGGTTGACATAAGCTAAAAGTAAATAAGGATCACCGGGGATCTCAAGGAACACTGGGCTCTGATGGTCTAATTCGCAGTCCATGCTTGGCGCATTGATTTGAATTAAACTGAAGGACCGGTGGGTCTGAAGGGTTGCCTGGGCCTGATGGACCAAAATGGTCTGATGGACTGCAACTAGCTATGGTACTAGTAAAACAATCTAAGGGCGACCTACGTCGATGCGGCCATGAGGGTCAAGAGCAGATCTAGAACTGATATGTTGACCACGAAGGATGTCCACTATGTCTTAGGCAGACATAGCTAATCTGAAGGACCTCTGGGGGTCTGAAGGATCCGCCGCGCTCAGTGGCGACGTTAAGATCTGAAGGTAGAGTTTGAAGCCGTCGCTTTGACGTGTTAATTCGAACTGAACTGAAGGACCAACTGGTCTGAAGGATCTGTGCTAGACTCTGTGCTAACACTACGATCTGGTGTTTGATATAAGATTCAACGCTTGTCGCATTGACTTAAGAAGTGGAAGTAATTAGGATCGACACTTGAAGTCGATTAGAGAGCAACGGGTCATATGCCTGTAATGTATGCATCTGTAATGATTGATTTTAAGTGGAATGAATGAATGTAATGAGATTTTTTTTGCCTTCTTTTCTTTTTCTTCTTCTTTTTTTGCTTCTTCTTGGCACATGATAAATGTATGAAATGCGAATGATGCATATGTAATGCTTTGATGCGATTGCTATGGTGGATAAAGGAAGACACGTGAATGCATGGTACAATGACATAATTAGTTATGTAGAAATATTTTTAGCAACGACGAGACCAACACTTGGCATGTCTATCGAAGTAAAAATGTCGTGTGTGTGCATGCAATGTCATGTATGTGCAATGTGGAGATAAATGAACCACAAAGGCCCATGAACTGCGGACGCTGAAGCTGATCGAAAAAATTGATAAGCAGTATATGTGAGTGCTGATGACGTGCAAATGCAAATGTAGCGATTTGATGTAGGTGCCATGGTAGGTGCATGTTTGTATGGTATGATTTATTGATGATGCATTTTTGCGGTTTTTGAGATGAGAAAAAGATTTTTTTTTATGCGAGAAATTGAGAAGTTGATGCTTTGGAATCATCACTTATTGGATGCATGGTTGTATGACGGGATGATTTATGCTATGATCTTATTGATGATGCATTAAGATTTTTGTAATGATGAGAGATGAGGCTTTCGATGCAAGAGGCACAGAAGTGAATATTTTGCAATAATCGTTCCTTGGAAAAAAACTTGGATTTGATTTGAATTCAAGCTCTGGCAATCTCAAGGTTGTTATTTACAGTCACTAATGTGCAACCGTACTTGATTGTATTTACAGACTCGTTCACGTTTGTTCTTCCCTTACGGTGTCCCATGATTGATTGAATTTAGGTCTGCAAAGTTAACAGAGTGAGTGTTCAACGTCACATTATTAACTTGTGTTCTCTCTCTTTGAAGCATTGTTTAGTAGACATGTAGAGCAGTACAAATACAGATGAATGAATCAGTTGACTTGGTAAGACAGATATGACACACGATGGGATGAATGGTAGGTTTTCCCCAAAGTCATGAAAGGTAGGTTTTTCCCAGCTCATGAAACGTGGAACTGCCCCGATTTAGATTAACAGTGAAGGTGATCGAATAGTATGCCCCTGTCTAGTGATGACAAAACAAGGGGTGTGGGGGAGATAATGAATTGGGAATGCCATGACTTTGGGATGAAGGGTGGCAAGCAAGAGATTCTGTCTCAACCAATGACGTTTGGTGCTGCCCCAATCTTGACGAGAGCAAGGCTGCCCCGGCTGGAGTAACATTGTGAAGGGCTGTATTTATGATAATGGGTTGAGAAGATGCCTCGGCATGGTTGTGTGGATGGATATATGACAAGGGGATGATATGGGTGTAGAGCGAATTTCTCCGACTTTAGGTGAAGTGAAGAGTGATGGGATTGCCCCACTTTGGAATGATATTTAAATGATTGCTTTTAGTGGGGTTATGAAAGGTAACTGAGTTAGGGTCATGGGTCTTTGGAATTGGTCGTATGGTTGGATGGGGTATATGAATTGGATGGATGCCAAACATTTTCCAAGTTCAAGAAGCATGAAAGGTGGAAGGTGTGCTTGCCCCACTTTGGGATCTAGGTGATGGTCCTAGTATAAACTTTTGGTTCTCTTTTAGGTGAATCCCAAAGACAGTGACAGTCTTGAGTTTTTTTCTTTTGATATGATGAGAATTTCAATTGGTGATCACTAAACCTTGTCTTGATATCAGTGCGATTTGAACGAACATTGGAGTGCAAGCTCTTTGGGTTTTTTTTTTTTGCTTTTTTTTTGATATTTTTTTGAGCAAATATATTGTAAATAAATAAACTTATTTGTCCTAAAATTAAAACTTTGAGAAAATGAAAGCAATCAATCATCGATCTGAATGGACCTTTTTTAGGGTTGTAACATGGCCAATGGTTAGGGTTTATGAAAGAAATGCCAATTGGGTCCAAAGGGTGTTTGAGGGCTTAATGAGACAATGACCTCTTATGAAAGAAAGGATGAGTAGGTCCAAAAAGTGTTTGAGGGTTTATTCGGACAATGATATCTTCTGTGTTTGGTGATATTATGTATCAGCTCACAATTTCTACTGCTTTTGCTTTTTTTCTTTTTGAGGATTTCTTTTTCAATCCTTTTTTTTTTTAGTTTCACATTTTTGCGATCTTTTTTTTTTGAATAGAGTGAGTTAATAAGAGTGACACACCATTTTTGATGTGGAATTGAGCCTTGTCTAGGGTGACTGAAAGATTTTTTGATATTTTTTTTTTTGCTTTTCTGGCTTGCGGTGGGTAGCAAATAGTATTTCTTTTTTGGATGCTTTTTGAGGATATAGAAGGCCGGCCAAACATCATTTCAAATCATGATTGCTTGTTTTCTCAAAAATTAACCCTAAGACAACAATTTATTTATTTTTATATATCTGCTCTTTTTCTCTATGTTTCTTTTTCTTTGCCCTAACTTTTGCTTAGGCTGCTCTTGCGAGTTTTCAACCTAACAGGCTTATTTGTTTTTTTGTAAAGGACTTGCACCAAGGGAATACAATGTTGACAAGATATCTAGTGATCACAAATTTGCCCCAGCATGGGGACCTAAAGTGTTAGTTTATGAAATTTCATTATTGGGAACCAACCAAATAGATGACTAGGTACTTGTGGATAACATGCACCTTATGGGATGGTCGGGGTGGGATTGGACATGAACAAGGGATGATGATAGGAAAGATATGGACACTAACTGACTCAAACAAGAGTAAATGCACATTGCATACAAGTTCACTATACGAATGCTTCACAGAGAGTTAACATAGTTAGCAACATGATGGAAGAAATTTTTGATAACACATTAGTTAACAAAATGGACCATTTGCATCATTTATCATGGGACTGATGAGATGCATCATTTTGCTGGTAAAAATTTGTGAACGAGCTGCAAAATCTTTGAAAATTGAGTGTCTCGAAAACACCTTGAGTTTGCAACTGAGTTTGACAGTGTTTTGTACAGCTAAAACTTTTCCAAAGAAAAATAATCAATTTCGTCTCATCTCTAATCCATTTTTTTGAAAAAGCAATGCTCATGTTTTTTTTATGTATGGATGAACACATGATCATGTATATGCGTGATGAAAATGGAAATGCATGAAACACGTGAATGCACGATCATTTGGAAATAACCCAATGATTCTAAATGATCTTTGAAGGCAATGCAACCTGTGAAGGATGCAAAGTCACAAATTCCCATTTTTATTGGATGCTCAATGATGCATGAAAAAGAGTGATGATATATTTTGGTTTTTTTTTTGTTTTAGAACACGATGATGGATATGTACGATGAAAATGCAAATGTATGAAGTGCATGGAGGAACTGATCACTTGAAAAGACCAACGATTTTATTCCTATTGTGAATGCATGATGATTTTTCCTAGTTAAAAGATTAACTATACTCATGCAACGAGGATAAATAAATTACATGCCCCTTGTGTCCTAATGCATGAATAAACACATGGTGATAGATATGCATGATGAAAATGCAGATGCAAATGCATGAAATGCGCGCATAAATGATCACTTGGAAAGACCAATTATTCTAAATGATTTTTTTTTGGGGCAATACAGCATGTGGCTGATGCAGGGCCTCATAATTTTTGTGAAATGATGCATGCTGAAATAAGGAATGAAATGACGCATGAATGATCAATGAAACAGCGGTTTTATTTATTTATTAGGATGAGTGAGATGATGTATGAATGCTATGTTTTTACATGCATCTCATGATGTTGCAAATGATGAAATGTCTACATTATTAGATGATGATTTTTGTGAATGATTATGAATGAATGGAAATGCATGCTAAATGAGATATTCGATTATTTATCACAATTTTTCTAATTGTGGTCATGTTTTTTATTCTTTCCTTTTTCATGAAATAAAACAAAATGCAATGTATGAATGAATGAATAATGTTGCATGACGCAGATGCATGGAATGTGAATGATCACTTGAAAAGATTGACTGTCCAAAATGATTTTTTGGAGGCAATGCAATATAATGATGAATAATGCAAGAAAGTGGCATTACTTTTATTTTCTTTTATTTGGAAATGATGCATGCAAGATGACTAATGCATTCGAGGTGATTAAGAATGAAGAGCTTTTGTCTTTATTTTGATATTTTTTTTTTGCACAAAGAGGAGTAATGAATATAGTATTTTGTTTCTATATGAGTATGCAAGATGATGCAAGTTGGGCAAATATATAGTGTCTTTGTTTCTTTGGATGATGATGATATGCATGTTAGTACCATGAGAATGAGATGTATATGAAAACAAGTGATTCGTTCTATGGTGTTTTTTTTTTATTTTCTAGCAAAATATAATGCCCATGATAACGGATATGTATGGAAAATGCAAATGCATGTATGCATGAAGAAATAAATGTTTGATCCTAATGCAATTATTTTTATTTTTCAAGAGGTAGTGCAACATGTATGCAGACTCTTATTTTTGATTTATTCGATGAGGAATTATACAATTATAATGAAATGTTTTTTTGTTTTATTTGGGAAAATGATACACGAACATGGAGTTGATGCATTTAAACTAGGATGACAACATGTATAAATGATATGTTTTTTGAAATGTAATTTATGACTTTACAAATGATGTGATGCCTACGCTATGTGATAACGATTTTGAATGATTATGCATGAATGTCAGTGCATGTTGAGATGCTCATGTTATATGACTAAAAATTACTCTTTTTGTGCGAGGAAATAAAATGCATGACACTCGCAATGATTTTTTTTTATGCATGGAAAAGGAAGAGTACATGATGCTTGACATGATTTTGAATGTTTTTGTTGTTTTTGGAACGGGAAGACAGATGCATGAGTATTGGTGAACCAGCTCGCCTTTGATTGAATGAATGAATGTGCGTGAGATGTGAATGTATGGTTTTATTCATCTCATCGGGGAATCCAAAACTTTTTATTAAAGTATGATTCTAGGGTCTGACTTTCAAATGGTTTTTATTTTACTTACATCCACCATTTTTAAAAAGATTTGTAATTCCCCGGCGGTCATCGAAATGTATGGAAAACGATATATTTAAAGATTTGTTTTTATGATATGCAAAATAAAATAAGAATGCATGAGACATGTTTCAAGAAAAGAAAATAGCTAGAACAAATGAAATGTGATTTTTGGTTCTTTTTTTTCAAAATAAAAATGGGAAGGAAATGTATCTATACTTGTTTGAAGTCGACAGGATGAAGCTCCTTTGTGTCCTAAAAAGGGTTCCTTTGAGAATAGATCTAAGATTCTTTCTACTGAGTGAACCTTTCAAAGGGTAGCTCTACAAGTTCCTAATAAGGTTCCTAGAGCCAACGACCCCGTTCGAGAACGCTAGCCACAACAATAGGCAAGCTATTAGAAGTGATAGCACCCTCGAAGGGACCAAACTCTAGGTGAGACTTTCGTAACCACCGAGCTGGACGTACATCCAGAGGGCCATTACTACGCAGTCTCGTTCCAACTTAGTTTATGCTCCAGTCCGGGTATAGGACTATTCTCACGTGTGTGTAAAAGTGTGATAGTTGAGTGTGTGAAGGAGCAAAATGTTAAATATACCCTAGCTGCAAAACAAACAAACATATATACAGAAAATAATAGTCTTCTACCCTAGGGTTCACACATCACATAAAAATAATATGCAATAAAATAAAAGAATAATCAGAAATACAAACATAATGGTGTTCTATCCTAAGGTTTACATATCACATGAAAATAATATAATATGCAAGAATAAAAGACAAAAGGATAGGGTAAAAAGTAAACATTAAAACAACAATTAATCCTACAACTAATTAGACTAGGCTTGACTCTCTAAAATGTCCCCAGTGAAGTCGCCAGCTGTAGCGACCGAAAAATCCGGGCGAGGATTCCTCGAAGGTTCAAAAATGAAGCCGCCACCAAAGTTTAGTTTAAGGGCAAACATTGGAAAATCCATTTTGGAATGGATAAGGGTCCTTGAGACCAGATAAGGGTTCAGGAGTCGGTTATGCGTGGGGAATGTGTTAGCACCCCACGACATCCTTCCTAAGGAAGGTTACCTGCTAATTAGTTATAGGAAAGAATGTTAATTTTGAAAAGGCTTATTTTTACCCTTTTATTGTGAATTAAAAAGAAAGAAGAATATTGATATTTTATTTAAGAAAAATGATTAGTTAGAAAAAGAATAAAAATGTTTTTTTTATTAGTGCAATTGACAGAGGTCGGCCGCCCTCTGGTCCTACGTATCTCCTGGTAGAGAATCAAATCGCACGTAGTTCTTGGTAGAAAATATTTGTTGGTTGGTGTTTTTTAATATAGGGGTTTTAGGACTGTGTGATCTGTGTTGAAGGACCACTGGGGGTCTAAAGGAGCGCTGGGGCTCTGAAGGGCCGCTGAGGGCTGAAGGAGCGCTGGGGCTCTGAAGGACCATAGTTCACTTATCCTAAAACGATGACTAACCCGGTCGTACGACCGACTTAATCCCCTACTTTGAAAATAAGATTTTTGATTTTTGAAATGAAAGAGATGTGTTTGTATTTTTTAATTTAGAAATTATTTATTTTAAATAGGGATTTTAGGACCTGATCCGTAACGGTTCATTAGTGGCCTAAAAAGCAGACTAACCCGACTGTACAGTCGACTTAGTCCCCTATCCATATTTTGTGGTTTTTTGTAAAAAAAAGAATTAAGAAAGAAATGTAACGGAAATTGTTTATTTTTGCGCTTGACAGGGGTGTGAACCTGCTCCTACGTATCTGTTGGTAGAGAATCAAAGGCTATGTAATTCTTTGTAGAAAATATTTGTTTGTTGATTGATTTTAATTTTTTTGAAAGTGGTTTAGATTACCAAGCTGTACAACTCAGGCATCTCGAACCGAGACCGTCAAGATGTCACATCTTAGTTGATCTCATATTTCTTTTGTATTTTTATGAGAAATGTCTCCCATCCAAAAAAAAGAACTCCAGGACCAAAACTTAAATTGCTAAAAGGCCCATATTTTATGAAAGGCGAGGGGTGTTGTTGAAGTAAAAACAAAGGGCATGAATGGTACTTCACATATGGACCAGGCCCAAAATCAGAATCCATATTTTTTTAAAAGAAAAGGGCTGCTTAAGTGGAAAACAGATGTGTGCGAATAGTAGAGCCCAAAACTTGGAATAAAAAAAACAAACAGAAGCCCAAACTAGGAGAGCCCAACAAAAAGATAATCAAAGCATGAGGGGGCGCATAAATGAAACAGAGAGACGCAAACAGTTTTTTTTTCTATTCCCATCCTTTAATAAGAGCTACTGTTATAAAAGAAAGATGAGGAGGCTACAAAAACAGTAAAACAGAGTGCAAATAGCAAACAGAATTTTTCTTTTCTCCTTTTTTTACTACAGATTTGTAAAAAAGAACAAAATAAAACTAAAGAAATTAAAGGAGAGTATATAAGTGAAAGAAACAAGGGTTGGAACCCTAATTTTGTTGCATCAGCCGCAACAAAACTTCCAGAGAGAAAGAAAGGAAAAATGGTGGAGAGGGAAAGAGAGAAAGAAGAAGAAAAAACGTAGAGAGAGAAAGAGGGGAGACGAAGGAATGGAAAACGTAACACAAGGGAAGCAAAATGGAATGGTGGTGGGGGTTCATTTCGCGGGTTGGCCGATGGTGGTGGTTCACGGCGGCGATGGTGATGGGTGGTGGAGGGATGGCGACAGTTTGGTGGTTGTTTGGAGGGTTTGAGGGGTGAAGGGTGGGGTGTGTGGTGTGCGAAGAGGGAGAATGGTGGGTGGTGTTTGTCACGGTGGTGAGGTGGCGGTTGTGGTGTGGTTGTAGGAGGTGGCTATGGTGGTTGTTGTTTAGGTGGTGATGGTTTTGGTTTTGTTCCTCATTTATTTTCCTTGTCCCCTCTCTGTGTGTCTTTCTGGTGTTGGTGTTAATCAATTTTTTTTCTTTTCTTTGTCCCAGTACCCCCTCCCCCTACGGTTCCCTCTGTATGTTTCCTCACCTCCTCATTTCCTTTTTTCTCCTCCTCTTTTATAGAGGATTCATATTTGTCTTTGTTGTTGCTGCCAGCTATGATGCCTCAATGGTCCCTTTCAGATTTCCTATTTCATGATTCTGTTTTTCTGAGGTAGTTGATGCCTTTTGTTTGTTTTTTGCTTTATGTTTGCGGGCTGGTGCATAGGGGAGCAGGAACCTCTTTGGTGAAAAAGAAATGAAATTGATAAAAGAGACTATAACATTTAGCCAAGTATAGATGATTTTTTTTTGTATTTTTTTTACAATTTTCGTTTTCTATTTTTTTTAATTTTTTAATGTGTAAAAAAAAGATTAATAATAATAATAATAATAAATTCTAAAACAGATTTTTTTTATAAAGTTTTTTTTCTTAAAAAAAGTTCTACTAATGATAATAAAAATGTGTACATTATTAGGAATAAACATACGCACACGACGAGACGAGAACACGCGTTCGCAATGAGAATACCCGAGTTCGTGCACCAAAATAAACGCTTGTACACAATAAGATGCGAACACGCGTTCGCACCGAGGACAAAAATGTGTAAATAGCATGCACGCACAAATAACACGCATGTACACGATTGGAAATGACACGCGTAAACGTCGAAAACAATATTTTGGATTTTTCTAATAAACTTTAAATTAGTCGGACAAAATTAGGGTTGGTCCTGCGTAAATAAATTATGAAATCACTGATTTAGGGTCTAGGGATGATAAATAAAGCTTCAAAACATACCCTGTCGGTGGTGAGCGGTGGACGGTGCCGTGCGAGGGTGGTGCTTGACCCTGCCGTGCGACGGAGCTTTGAGCGATGGTGGTGCCGCGCTACGGAGCTTCGAGTGATGGTGGTGTCGTGCGACGGAGCTTTGAGCGATGGGTGACTCTGAGAGGAGATGAGAGGACTGTGTCACAATATTGACTCTGCGATGGCCTGTGTGAGTGAGTCAGTGAGAGTGACGAGTGTGAGTGAGAGTGAGGACTGAGGAGTGTGAGTGAGAGTGAAAGGACCAGCAAGGCAACAACAAACAATATTGGGGAATTTTGGCTGGGCTTAAAATTTGGTTATGAATATTGGGCTGGCTTAAAATTTGGTTATGAATCTTGGGCTGGGCAGCAACAACAATATTGACATTTTTTTATTTGCGGGCCTGTGTGTTGCACCCCCAAAAAATCCCCTGCTGGGGTTTCTCGATGTACAACGTGGAAAAATTTGGAGCCGCCACCAATATTTTAATTTTAAGACCAAAACATTGAAAAAAGGTCTTTTGGACAAGGCGGATGGTCTTTGAAAACTAGAGATATAGGTTCGGGGGTCGATTACGTGCGAGGAAGGTATTAGCACCGCGCACGTCCTTTCTACCGAAAGGGAACCTCTAATTAAATGTGTGGTTTTAACATTTGATTTGAAAAATACCTAGATTTGCCTATTTATTTCTTGTTTGAAAGCGTAATGAAAGTTTTATTTTTGGCGAGGAAGGGGGAAAAAAAAGGTTTTTTAGGAAAACTGCTTGACGGGACATGGCCCGCTCCTACGTATCTCCCGGTGCGATGGAGAATTCAAAGCTACGTAGTTCTTGGATGTCTTTTTGAAAAGTTTTTGTTTTTTTATCTTTTTTAGTGAGTTTTTGAAATAGGACGAGCATTAGCAAATGATTGAACTAGCAGAGGCTATGATGAATCACTACTAAATACTCAAAAAGAGAGTTGCACCGTTAGTCAAACGAACAAAGGTTCTGATGGACTATTGATAACAACTCGTTTTTTATTATCCTTTTGGAAAGTGATTTTCGAAAGAGATTGATTTGTACGATGATCAAACTAACAAAGGTTATGATGGATCATCGTTTATTATTTTTAGGAGAAAAGGACATTGTCACTAATAGCTAAACGAACAGAGGCTCTGATGAGCTACTAACAACAATGGGTTTGAAAATGATTTTGTTTGTTTTATGAAAATGATTGGTTTAGGGGGATGAAAAGAATTTTTATTTGTTGCGCTTGACGAGAACGTGGCTCGCTCCTACGTATCCCAAACGGGAATCAAAGCGACGTAGTTCCAATTAAAAAATGTTTTTGAAAGGGGTTGAAAGGGACAAGTTGAATCATCCGAGACCATCTTCACCACTTTAGAACATGATGCACTAGGCATGAGTGGGAATCATACGGTTCGTCATCAACAATGGACGATAATATACAAGAACGAGTAGATAAACACTATAGCTAAGTTAATTCGCACAGATCACAAAATATTAACAAATGAAAGGACTGAAATACCTCTGATGAAAGACAGATATTACGACTCTGAAGAACGCAAACCCCGACTAACTCTTGCAGGAGATCAGCTCAGACGGACCAACGAAACGAATGGAGCAAAAATGAAGCGTAGAACTGGAAAATGAGATTTGCGAGAATTGTCTTCTCAGATCTCGTGAAAATGTCTGGAGCAATTCTTTTCTGATCTTGTGAGATGTGTGTGTGGAGCAATTCTTCTCTGATCCTGGGTGATGTGTGCGTGGAGCAATTCTTCTCTGATCTTGTGTGATGTGTCCTCTGATCTCCTGAAGTCCCCCCCCCCCAAATGTGATTTGAGGCTGCCTATTTATAGGCTTAGGAAAGCGTAGGATTTTTTTTAAAAAACATTTATTGGAAGGGTGAATCGATTGTTTGAGCCTTTGGAAATATGTAGGAATCGATTCTTTATTTTTGGAAATGATAAGAATCGATTATATGGCCTATGGAAAAAGGGAGGAATCGATTCTTGGCTCTTTAAAGTGGCCTGAAAATCGATTTCAAGGCCTATGAAAGGAGAGGGAAATCGATTTTCAGGACATTTATAATAGGTGAAAATCGATTCCATGTTTAGCTAAAGCAATGAGGAATCGATTCATGGCCTATGGAAGAGCTTGAAAATCGATTTCAAGGCCTATGAAAGAAGAGGGAAATCGATTTTCAGGACATTTATAATAGGTGAAAATCGATTCTTCACTTAGTTAAAACAATTAGGAATCGATTCATGGCCTATGGAAAGGCCTGAAAATCGATTTCAAGGCCTATGCAATATACTATAAATCGATTCTTGGCCTTTGGAACAAAATAGAAATCAATTCTTGCTTTCCAAAAAAATGCTTTTAGGTCTTTGCCATGCATGCATAAAATATTTTTCAAAGCTTGCCATGCATGCATAACATATTTTTCAAAACCCTAATTTCTTAAAAAGTGCATTCTAACCCTAAGAATGATTTCAAAAACTTTGGAGCGGTTTCTAGGATCCAAAATGCATAATTTTATTTTTGTGTGGAAAATTAGGGTTTGGACCTAAGCCGGACAAAATTGGGGTATGACAGCTGCCCCTCTTTATCTGAATTTTAACGAGGAATATGAATTGGCCGAAACATATTCCAAGGCAAAATGAAGATAAAGAATTTAGAAATTATACCGATTTTGTCCATTTGGGGAAACCCGAATTTTCCTCTTTTTCTTTTTCTATGTTTTTTTGAATAGATGGGCTTGAGAACAAACGGGGAATGGTTAACACCTGGCGCATTAACCGAGAGAGAAAATGACGGACCACTCGGGATCTGAAGGAGCACTAAGGCTCTGAAGGACCACTCAGGGTCTGAAGGAGCACTAAGGCTCTGAAGGACCGCTCAAGGTCTGAAGGAGCACTAAGGCTCTGAAGGTCTAAATCGCAGTCGATGCTTGGCGCATTGATTAGAGTTAAACTGAAGGACCGACGAGGTCTGAAGGGCATGCCTAAGCCTGATGGACCAATGGGTCTGATGGAGCGCAAACTAGCAATGGTACTAGTAAAACGGTCTGCTTGGGGGGGGGCCTTTTCCGAGCGGCCATGATGGGTCAAGATCAGATCCGGAACTGATATGTTGACCATGTAGGACGTCCATTGTGTCTTAGGCTGACACAACTAGTCTGAAGGACCACTCGGGGTCTGAAGGACTTACCCGCAGCTCGAATACGAGGTGAAGTCTGTTTTTGAAGGGACACTTGGGTCCTGAAGGGATTCACGAATCCTGTAAATGAACACTGAGGTGCGGACTGAAAGGTAAAATGGGCACTTGACGTGCCGACAGAAAAGTAAATGGGCACTTGGCGTGCAGAAGCAGGAAATAAAGCGGTAAAGAAAGCAGTAAGGACGGAGCGCTGAGGGCTCAGGATGAGCGCGGAGGGCTCAGGATGAGCACGGAGGGCTTAGGATGAGCGCGGAGGGCTCGGGAGGAGCGCGGAGGGCTCAGGAGGAGCACAAAGGGCTTGGGAGGAGCACAGAGGGTTCAGGAGGAGCACAGAGGGCTCAGGATGAGCACAGAGGGTTTAGGATGAGCGCAGAGGGCTCAGGGGTGAGCGCGGAGGGCTCAGGAGAAGCACAGAGGGCTCAGGATGAGCGCAGAGGGCTCAGGATGGAGCGCAGAGGGCTCAGGATGAGCGCGGGGGGGCTCACAAATTCTGCTGATTGGTTGATTTGAAATGACCGATGCTGCCGCACTGAATTGATGTACCTGCATACGTCAGTTGATGCAAGGAATAGTGCATGGAGTGTGAGTGCATGTTATGCAAGGGCATGTTATGCATGTGCATGCAATGCAATGCGATGCTATGATTTTGGTGCGATGCTGAATGTGGTGAAATGCTATTTCTGATTCTTCATCTCTGTGATTTTTCTTTGGTCAGCTTTCTTTTTTCTGACTGTTCGTTTTTTCTTTGGCTTTTTCATTCTTTGATCAGCTTTCTTTTTTCTGATCGTTTGTTTTTGCTTGCTCTTTTGCTCTTTTGGCTTATTTTCTTTTGCTGGTTCGACCAACCCATGACGAGACTGAGGAACCCATTAGACTTGTGGTGGCGTATAAGCCAAGTGCCGATTGTCTTGTGATTTGCCATCTGAAATGGCCTATGAGTGCAATTATTTCCTTGTAAGCTTAATTTGCCCTGAGAAGTTGCTTCCTTCCCATAACTTTTAAAAATTTCGCAATGATTGTGATGCCCTATGATTTATGCACATGTTTTACAGATCAGTGTTACCATCATCATAAAACGTTTATTTTGAGCAGAAAAAGCAGAAATAGAAGGCAAAGAGATATGAAAAGGTTGGACTTTATTGATATAGAAGCCGATTGTACAGAAGCTTACACCGACTATTCAATACATTTGAGAATTTAAACTACAAAAAGACACGAAAAAGAGAGAAGCTGATTTCTGAGTGTCCGTCTCTGTGGAACAGTGCTAAACATTCATGTCCCTGACCTTAATCACCTCCTCATCCAAGTTTCCGGGGAGTTTGTATGCCTTTCTTTACTTTTCATGCCCAAGCTTTCCGACCCTAATTTTTGCCTGGATCGCCCTTTGCGGGTTTTCAATCCACCGGGTCGCTCTGATTTTGCCTAGGCCGCCGTTTGCGGGTTTTCAACCTAGCGAGCTAATTCTTACTTGGCTTGTCTTTCTCTTTTTTTGTCTATTTCTTTCAGGCATAATACTTCTTCACTGAATCAGAATTGACTGGGTTCCTGAGATCTTCGCCGTCCATATTTGTGAGTATCAGCGCTCCTCCAGAGAAGGCTTTCTTAACTATGTACGGGCCCTCATAGGTGGGAGTCCATTTTCCACGGGGATCACTTTGAGTAGGCAGAATCTTCTTGAGCACTAGGTTTCCCTCATTGAATCCTCGGGGACGAACTTTCTTGTCGAAAGCGGTTTTCATCCTTTGCTGGTATAGCTGTCCATGGCGCAGGGCAGCAATTCCTTTCTCTTTAATGAGATTCAGTTGATCTAGACGAGCTTGGACCCCCTTTTGCTTCTTCTAACTTGGCCTCCATGACTACTCGTGGAGAAGGTATCTCAACCTTGATGAGAAGAACTGCTTCTGACCCATACACTAGAGAAAAAAAGGGGTTGCCCCTGTATGATTTCAATGAAGGTGAGTGCGACAAGGGATGACATAGGTGTAGGATCAATTTCCCCAATTGTAGGAGGGGTGAAGAGCGACAGGATTTCCCCACTTGGCATATTGTAAACAAATGAATTTACTTGTCCTTGAGCTAAAACTTTGAGAAAACAACAGCAATCAATCATTGATCGGAATGGACCTTTCGGGATTGTCGTATTTTGTGGAGGAGAGATGAGTAGGCTTAATGAGGTATTTGGGGCTAATGGCAGGATGGTTTTTATTCAGTGTTGGCTGTTGATCGATGATTTATGATGGTTAACTGGCTTGATGAGGTATTAGGAGGTTTTATTCCTGGCTAAGGGTCCGTGGAGGGCGGGCTGTCGAGGTCAAAGGAGAGTGTTTGCGGTTTATGAGAGGAGGGGTGCATGGAAATGAGAAAGTGTTTGAAGGTTTATTGAGACGAGGATCTCTTGGGTTTTGTGGTAACATGTATCAACTCACTACTTAGATTTCTTTTGTATTTTTCTTTTGGTTTTGGGATTTTCCTTTTTGAATGATTTTTCCTTCTTTGACTTCTTCTTTTTCTTGAGCTTGGGTGAGCTGATAAAGAACGATGCACTGTTTTTTTTTTATTCGAGGTGATCCTTGTCTAAGGTGACTTTTGGATTTTTGGCTTTTTCTTGGCTTAAGATGGGTCGGAAAGGATTATGTTTTTCTCTTTGGGATTTTCTTGGCTTAAGGTGGTTAGGAGAGGATTTTGTTCTTGGATATGGAATGGTGGTCCAATCTTCATTTCAAATCATGATTGCTTATTTCCTCACAAATTAACTCTGGGACAATAATTCACTTATTTTCATGCACTTGCCCTTCTTCTTTATTTCCCTTTTGAGCTCTAATTTTCCTTTATTGAAGTACCCATCTTGACCTCTTTCTTGTTCTCAGCGATCCCCAAGTTGATCACTTCAGTGGATTCCCCGTGATGCTGAATAACCCTTTTTCCTTGCTTCATTAACCTTCTGGAGGATTTTCCCGGTCTTTCTCAACGTCCCACTCTGCTTGATTGATAAGGTGATCAAAGTCAAAATATGGACCGTTGGCACTGTTATTTTGAGAGACAATTGCTGCGGATTTGATTTTTTGCCGAGGCGAAAAAGCAGAATGGAAGGTGAGACATGCAGGCAAAAATTATAAAGAAAAGAAGAGACACATGAAATGAAAAGGAATTGATTTTTATTGATTGGAATTCAAAAACAACGTTTTTATTGATGATGATGATTTAGAAAATAAAAACATGTGCGCCCCTAACAACTGGTCCTGTGGCCTTGGGCAGAGCCACAGGGTTGCATTACAAATGACTACTTTAAATCAAAGGTCCCAGGAGGATCAACAGTCTTTCAATTCTTTAATTCTTTCGCCAGCACTGCAGCGACAAACCAGGTTTGCACCACCCTCCTCTGACTTAGGACCATTATTGATGACAGCAATTTGGCCGTATTGTTCCTCTTCCTCATCCCATCCTGTAGGCTGAATGTCTTCCATTCGGATTTGAGCACTCTCGGGAACATCATACCTGACCAAGTAATCAAACTTTCCACTGGGCTCCCCTAGGGTATCCCAACATCTCTCTTTCATAGGCACCGCTATTACTTCCTCATTGATTTCTTTTTCATCTTCAATATCATGGGTCCCTATCTGAACCACGCACCGATCTATCAGGTCTTGCAGGATCACCTTAAAGCTTTCGCAATTCCCCACGCATGCGGAATCAGCACATCCTTCTTCATGGCAACACCCCTTTTTAACCACTCCAGCATGACATAACTCAGAGTAGATAACATCCAACGGGGTCTTAACCTTCTTCACGTCCTTTACCAATTGCCTGACAGAACCTTCTAAAGCATTGATAGCTGGCCTTTGATGATCTGGCACTCGATCAGTCGTTGTGCTTGGGCTGTCCTGTTTGAACGAGATCCACCTAGCATCTACTAGGTCTTGCACTACATGCTTGAAGGCTTTACAGTTCTCCACGACATGCCCCACCGCTCCCTCATGGATGGCACAGGTACTGTTAGGGTTGTATCCTCTGAAATATGGTGGTCGGACGGGTTTCATTGGTCTTGTGGTAATGAGCTTGTTTGTGATGAGGTAGTTAAAGAGATCTGTGTATGGCATGGGGATGGAGTCAAACTGACGCGACTTTCTTCGTTCCCCTATAGCATTGTTGGCGCCAATAGGATTGCAGGGGACTCTTCCTCTTTTTATCTCGACTTCGAGTCTTGCCCCTACTCTGATCACATCTGAGAAGCTTGAAGGTCCCCTTCCGATCAGACGTTTGTAGAAAACAGCTGGGAGGGTATCCATGAACATAGACACTATTTCCTTCTCAGTCAACGGGGGCTTCATTTGTGCAGCTACACTTCTCCACCGCTGGGCATATTTTTCAAAAGACTCACGATCTTTCTTGCTCATAAACTGTAACTGAGACCGGTCTGGAGCTGGGTCCAAGTTATGCTGGTAGTACTTCAGAAATGCTTTAAAGAGATTCTTCCAACTATGAACATCGGAGGATGGCAGCTGCATATACCAGTCTAGAGACGCTCCAGTCAGACTGTTTTGAAAGAAATGGATCAGCACTTTATCATCATGGGCATAAGCTGCCATCTTCCTAACATACATTTTCAGATGGTTAGATGGACACCCAGTGCCGTGATATTGATCAAAGTCAGGTACTTTGAATTTAGGAGGAATGAAAGTAACAACTCCTTCAGGATTTTCAACAGCGATAGCCCCAACAGCGGCCTCACCCCTCTGCAGCATACTTATTTCCTCGGTTATCTGTGCTTCTCCAGCTTTAGTCTTCGGAGCTTGACTCTCCCGATCCAGCTGCTCAGGATTAAGAACCTCTGCAACTAACTCCTCTTGGCTCCGGCGGCCCTTATTCTTAAGATTCCGATTACTAGCCATCAACCTTGATTGCAGAAGGGTGGGGTATCGGTGTTGGTGAACCAGCTTGCCTTTTGTTTCTCTCTGATGATAGAACATTTTTTATGAGTACAAGTATGAATGCGTAAATGAATGCAATGCATATGGTTTTATGTTATTTTTGTATTTAGATGCCTGAGGAATGCTGTATGAATTTTTCAGAATTTTGCTTATGTAATGCATGCTGTTATGATGTAAAATGCGGGTGATGAGGATGCTTGTTATAAAGATAGATATTTACAGGTGGGGGTTTTGAAATTTTAGGGCAGTATACCCTATATGCCACCTCATATAGGTATTCATGAAAGAGAAGGAAAAACATATTCTTTTTTTTTGATTTTGCTGTTTTTTCAAAAAAATGTTGGCGGAAATGAACTAAACTAGATGTAATAATGCAACACACAATTTTGGAAAACCCCTTGTGACCTAAAAAAGAGGTGAGACCTATGATCTAGGGCAATTTAAAGGGTAATCCTTCCATGTAGCTCTATTCACTCCCTCACAAGGCCACCAGAGCTACAGTCCCTTTCACAAAATTCCCCACAAATGCAGCAAACTGCTAGGTGTGAGGCATCATGAAAGAACACAACTCTGGTTGAAACTTTCGCAAGTAGCCAAACGGACAAAGGTCCTGATGGGCTCTCACTACTCGAATCCACTCTCCTAAGTTTTTGCAGACCTGGGTTATGGTCCCACTCAAAACACATAGTCACAGGGTATAAGTGTAGTGTGTGTTAAGGGCATTTTCCCTAGTACTACCCCCACCTGAAATGAAAACCAGAGCAGTCCAGACAAAAGCAAACAATAACAAGTTATCTACCCTAGGGTTCCATACCTAGAATATCTATAAACAAGGATATTGCTCACCTTAGGAAAAGGAGCCAAGAAGAGGGGATCATGGGGATTGAAAAAATGCATGGGCATAAGCGATAAAAGAAAGGAATAAAAGATGAGACAGGGAACAACATAGAAGAACACAAATGCGTACGCCTACAATTAATGATAAGAAAGAAAGGCAAACAAGGTTTTAATCAAATCAACAATACATTAAACCACACATTTAAATTAGTTAGGCTTGACCCTCGTCTTAAAAAGTCCCCAATGGAGTCTCCAGCTGTTGCACCCCGAAAAATCCCCTGCTGGGGTTTCTCGATGTACAACGTGGAAAAATTTGGAGCCGCCACCAATATTTTAATTTTAAGACCAAAACATTGAAAAAAGGTCTTTTGGACAAGGCGGATGGTCTTTGAAAACTAGAGATATAGGTTCGGGGGTCGATTACGTGCGAGGAAGGTATTAGCACCGCGCACGTCCTTTCTACCGAAAGGGAACCTCTAATTAAATGTGTGGTTTTAACATTTGATTTGAAAAATACCTAGATTTGCCTATTTATTTCTTGTTTGAAAGCTTAATGAAAGTTTTATTTTTGGCGAGGAAGGGGGAAAAAAAGGTTTTTTAGGAAAAGTGCTTGACGGGACATGGCCCGCTCCTACTATCTCCCGGTGCGATGGAGAATTCAAAGCTACGTAGTTCTTGGATGTCTTTTTGAAAAGTTTTTGTTTTTTTATCTTTTTTAGTGAGTTTTTGAAATAGGACGAGCATTAGCAAATGATTGAACTAGCAGAGGCTATGATGAATCACTACTAAATACTCAAAAAGAGAGTTGCACCGTTAGTCAAACGAACAAAGGTTCTGATGGACTATTGATAACAACTCATTTTTTATTATCCTTTTGGAAAGTGATTTTCGAAAGAGATTGATTTGTACGATGATCAAACTAACAAAGGTTATGATGGATCATCGTTTATTATTTTTAGGAGAAAAGGACATTGTCACTAATAGCTAAACGAACAGAGGCTCTGATGAGCTACTAGCAACAATGGGTTTGAAAATGATTTTGTTTGTTTTATGAAAATGATTGGTTTAGGGGGATGAAAATAATTTTTATTTGTTGCGCTTGACGAGAACGTGGCTCGCTCCTACGTATCCCAAACGGGAATCAAAGCGACGTAGTTCCAATTAAAAAATGTTTTTGAAAGGGGTTGAAAGGGACAAGTTGAATCATCCGAGACCATCTTCACCACTTTAGAACATGATGCACTAGGCATGAGTGGGAATCATACGGTTCATCATCAACAATGGACGATAATATACAAGAACGAGTAGATAAACACTATAGCTAAGTTAATTCGCACAGATCACAAAATATTAACAAATGAAAGGACTGAAATACCTCTGATGAAAGACAGATATTACGACTCTGAAGAACGCAAACCCCGACTAACTCTTGCAGGAGATCAGCTCAGACGGACCAACGAAACGAATAGAGCAAAAATGAAGCGTAGAACTGGAAAATGAGATTTGCGAGAATTGTCTTCTCAGATCTCGTGAAAATGTCTGGAGCAATTCTTTTCTGATCTTGTGAGATGTGTGTGTGGAGCAATTCTTCTCTGATCTTGTGTGATGTGTGCGTGGAGCAATTCTTCTCTGATCTTGTGTGATGTGTCCTCTGATCTCCTGAAGTCCCCCCCCCCCCCAAATGTGATTTGAGGCTGCCTATTTATAGGCTTAGGAAAGCGTAGGATTTTTTTTAAAAAACATTTATTGGAAGGGTGAATCGATTGTTTGAGCCTTTGGAAATATGTAGGAATCGATTCTTTATTTTTGGAAATGATAAGAATCGATTATATGGCCTATGGAAAAAGGGAGGAATCGATTCTTGGCTCTTTAAAGTGGCCTGAAAATCGATTTCAAGGCCTATGAAAGGAGAGGGAAATCGATTTTCAGGACATTTATAATAGGTGAAAATCGATTCCATGTTTAGCTAAAGCAATGAGGAATCGATTCATGGCCTATGGAAGAGCTTGAAAATCTATTTCAAGGCCTATGAAAGAAGAGGGAAATCGATTTTCAGGACATTTATAATAGGTGAAAATCGATTCTTCACTTAGTTAAAACAATTAGGAATCGATTCATGGCCTATGGAAAGGCCTGAAAATCGATTTCAAGGCCTATGCAATATACTATAAATCGATTCTTGGCCTTTGGAACAAAATAGAAATCAATTATTGCTTTCCAAAAAAATGCTTTTAGGTCTTTGCCATGCATGCATAAAATATTTTTCAAAGCTTGCCATGCATGCTTAACATATTTTTCAAAACCCTAATTTCTTAAAAAGTGCATTCTAACCCTAAGAATGATTTCAAAAACTTTGGAGCGGTTTCTAGGATCCAAAATGCATAATTTATTTTTGTGTGGAAAATTAGGGTTTGGACCTAAGCCGGACAAAATTGGGGTATGACACTGTGGGCTACCCATAGCCCGGCACGGGCTCGGGCTTTTATTGACCGGGCTAAAAAGCCCGGGTATAAAAACGGGCTCATTTTCTTTGGCCCAAGCCCTCCCATATTTCGGGCTAGCCCGGCCCGGTCCGACGGGCCCGGCCCATTTTGCCAGCTCTAGGCCTGTGTTTGATTCCCTTGCCAGAATTCCCTCCTTCTTAGGCTTGGTGACTTTATCCCAACCTCCTTCTTAGGCTTGGTGACTTTATCCCAACCTACTAGATGAATACCCCTCGCAGAATTCCCTTTCCAGATAAAATTCCTTGTAGTTCTATCAATTGGATCACAAATAGAGGAAGGCAGCCAAACTAATTGCATATAATAGTTAGGGATGGAGGCCAAAACTGACTGCGCCAAAGCTAGTCTGCCAGCTTTGTTTAACAGCTTGATTTTCCACGTATTGAGTCGATGATGAATCTTATCAACCAGAAAATTATAGTCTCGTTTATTAAGTCTCCCATGAATCATTGGAAAGCCAAAGTACTTTTCCAAGGAAGTAGTGTGGCGGATACCCGTGATAGAGACAATTGAATCAATTTTACTTCTTCTAGTTGGTGCTCAGCAAAAGCTCTGAACTTATTCACATTCACCTTAAGACCGAATTTCCCTGCAAACTCAGATAGAATTCCCTCAATGACATTGACTTGGGAGGAAGTTGCTTTAGAGAATAAGAGAACGTCATCTGCAAAAAACAAATGTGAGAGGGATGGCCCATTCCTTGCTACAAACATAGGCTTCCATTGATTGTTATTGACAGCCTTCAGAATTGAGTGGGATAACCATTCCATACAGAGAACAAAGAGATATGGGGAAAGGGGGTCCCCTTGGCGAAGACCTCTGTTAGGAGAGAACAAAGGTAGCCTCTGTCCATTCCAAATAATAGAAAGACTAGAAGTAGTCACACAATGCATAATGAGCTGGATAATGAGACGAGGAAAACTGAATTGTTGAAGGCAGCTTCTCAGAAAATCCCAACTAACATGATCATAGGCCATTTCCAAATCAATTTTATAAACCACATCACCCTTCTTCTTCTTCTTAGATTTTCTAAATGAATGGATTACCTCTCGAAGAATGATATATAGCACTGTCACATGTTCCTCTTCCCGGTAGAAAACTGCTCTGATAGGGGCCAACAATATCATCCAAAAAGGGTCTAATTCGATTCACCAACACCTTTGTAACCAATTTGTAAATTGTATTGCAAAGACTAATAGGCCTAAATTCCTTGAAGCTTTGAGGACAATCAACTTTAGGAATTAAAGCAATTAAAGTGTCAGCAGTAATAGGATTAAAAGTACCTATTTCAAAAGCTTGGGTCACTAGGTTACACACATCGTCGCCCACTATGTGCCAATATTGGTTGAAGAAAATTCCTTAGAAGCCATCAGGACCCGGGGACTTATAAGCATGCATCTGACTAAGGACTCTGGTAACCTCTTCACGAGTAACTGGCTGTAGCATTCTGGTTCTGGCTGACTCTGATAGTTGAAGGACATTCACACCCTCATTCACAAAATTTGTGGTACTCTGCTGCGAAGTGAAGCAAAAACCATTCTGGAAATTTCTCTGGGCCTCTTCTTTCATCAGAACATCATTCGTGCATCAGATTCCATTTGGCAGGTGTAACCCATGAATTTTATTACGTTTCCTCCTAATGATAGTTTGGGCATGAAAAAACTTTGTATTCCTATCCCCCAAGTTAATCTAGTTCTCTCTGGACTTCTGATACCAGTGAAGTTCCTCCTGGAAAAGATATTTGTCATATTGGCGTTGAAGATCCTGCTCCAAATAAACAAGCCTAGCAGAGTCTATCCTCTGCAAAGATAACTGGATTCCTTTGAGACGTTTTTCCAAAGTATGCTTCTGCTTCCTGATATTACCAAAAACCTCAGTACTAAAAGTAAGGGAATCAACTTTTACTTGGTTAAGCCCTGCTATGGGGAAAGAAGATTGTCTATTCCACGTGGATTGAACAACATTTTGATAGTCCGGGTGCATGATCCAAGCTGCTTCAAAACGAAAGGGTCTCGGACCATAAAAATGAGGCATACCTCCACATCTCAACAATAACGAATTACAGTCTGAATGGAATTTACAGAGCACTTCAATATAAGCCTCCGAGAAGGAGAGGTGGCAAGGCAAATTGGCAACACCACTGTCAAGCTTCTTAGCAACTCTCCTGTAGCCAACACAATTTTTAGTCCCAAGTAAAAGACGCCCCAGTCATGAATACATCAATTAGGTTGCAATCATCCATAGTTCTAGTCAAGGCATCAACTCTAGATTGATTAAAAGTACATCCTTTTTGCTCACTAGGGAGGATAATCTCATTAAAATCTCCTATAATCAACCAGGGACCAGCAATGGTCTCCTTAAGAGAAGAAAGGTAATGCCACAGTTCCAATCTCTTAGTGTATATAGGGCTAGCATACATGCCTGTAAGAATCCACGATACATTCTCAACTGCTAGTTTAATTGTGATCGTATCATGGAAGATATCCAACACAGTAGTTCCAATATTACACCCATTATGTTTAAGAATCCACAAACCCCATGACCCACTTCTTACTGGGCCCAACATTATTATTACCTTGTTGATGAGAGTGATTTCCCTTAAGACTATTTCTTTCCTTATCCAGCATACCAGCAATAATATCCTTTTTAGGAGTTTTTTGATTTTTCCCAACCTGTCCACGCGTACCAATTGAATGCTTGGAACCGTTACTCTTTTTCTTACGCACCACTACCATCCATTCTCCATGAATTTCAGGATCCTTAACTTCCACGTTCCTTTCATTGCGCCCCTCATCAATAGCAGTTTCTGAAATCTTCTCATTAACGGCAGAATCATTGGCAACCAAATCTTTCGGCGGAGGACAACCTTGAACAGGCGTGGGACGCTGACCTTGGTTCTGCGCCGTTTTGCTAACCTCCATAGCATTACCATTAACGACTTTCAATACTGCAGCTTGGTCAGATGTGTGTTTACTTGGCATGCTTGTGGAGTTTCTTGTGTGATGGCCATAACAGCCACAAGCTCCACATATGATATGCAAACATTCATATTGAACTTTGTACCAATGTCCATTCACCCAAACCTTTCCCACAACCGGTTTGGTTAGATCACTCTCCACACAGATACGAGCAAACCTACCACGTTCAACATTCAAGGTATTTGAGTCAACCTTCACCAGTGTGCCCACTGGTGATGCTAGAGCCAAAAGAAACTCTCATCATAAAAAAGCAAGTTAAGGCCAGGAAACCGAATCCACACAAGCGTTTTCTCCACTTGGGCTATTGAAGAAGAAAAACTTGGGGACCATTGTTGCATAGCTAAGTAATGATCAAAGACAAGCCTTGCAGAACAATAGTTAGGATGCGGGGAGACACAGAGAGAAAACTGGGGGGAACGAAGGGTCACGCGACGAAGGAGGACGGAGATTGGCACCTTGTGCATAGAAGGAAACAAAGAAGCGTACGTACCCAGGGGAGAATGGATGTAGCAGGAGCCAGATTTGGAAACTCGAAGGAGACAACTTCATTTTACTTTTCTGATTTTCCAGACTCCCACGGAGCAAAAGAGATGCTGAGAGCTTTTGCAACAACATCTTTGGTGCAAATAAAATTCATGTAAACCTTCCTAGGTTTGAAAGGGAGAGAAATGAGGTGAAGATGAGGCATGAAGGGAAGCAGCAGGATCGTGCTCCAGCATCAAAACTGGACACTCGCAAAGTTTGGAGAGAGGTAACGGGGGGGAGTGGAGAAGTCGAGGAGAGTGGTGAGAAGATTGCGTCAAAGGAAGGAAAGAATGGAGGAGTTAATACAATTGGTGGAAGAGGAAAGGCTGCTAATCATGTTGAGGAGAAGAAGAAGAATTGTGGAAGATGGAACACCAAGCAGCACCAATCCGAACAGAAGATTGTGTACTTTAGGAAGAAAAACATTTGTGAAGTGTGGTACAATGCATCGAAAGAGGAGATGGATTCGTTCAAAAAGATGTATGTTGGCGTGGTAAAAAACGCCGGATGTTCTCATATGGTTCAAGAGTGGTTCAATATGCAAGGTCTTTTCTTGGTAAAGGTGACTCCAATGGGTTCCAACATGGTTCTCATGGAAGAGATTGAGGAGGGTATTATTCCTGCACTTATCTCAGACGCCAAGGATTGGATTTACGAAAAGTTTGAAGACATTAGAAGATGGAGCCCTACAGAGGTTGATAATGAAAGAGTGGTGTGGGTGCGATGTCATGGTGTACCGGTCCATGCATGGAATAATGAGTTCTTCTCAGCCATAGCTCGAAAATTTGGCACCTTCCTGGGAGTTGATGAAAACACAAGAAAGAAGAATTCGATGGATGTGGCAAGAATCCTTATTCGAACGAATGGGTATGATGTTTTTAACATGGAACTGCATGCAAACATAAACGGATCAATGTTTCACATCAAAGTCTTGGAGGAATTGTGTGGTCTGATGCATTGGGATGGCCTAACACAGGCAAATTGTTTAGTTGTCTCCGATTATAGTTCAGGCGAAGACAGCGATAGTGATGTTGGGGATGGTCTTCCATTGTTTAGGAATGAAGAAGATTTTGATGAAGACTCAGATGGTGATGAGGAAGACAATGGAGGCAAAAAGGCAATTATTCAGGAGGGTAAAAAAGTAACTTTTGAAACAGCCACCAACAATGATGAGGCAGTTAGGGAAATGGAAGGTAATAATGACGGTTTAATTGGGGAGAGAATTAGTGCTGAGCATATAATGCCTGGAGATACAGGAAACGTGGGATTTGTTACTAATAAAGCGAGAGAGAAATAATCGGTGCATGAAGAGCAACCACAAGGTCAAAAGGAGCAACCAATAATTAATGTTGGAGTAAAAGAAGGGTCAGGAATTTTGAAAGGGAATGATAAAATCATTGTTGACAAGGTAGCCGAAGATTGTGGATCTGGCATCATAGGAGTGGAAAATATTCATATGGAGTGTGTGACAGATGGTGTGCCTAGCAGTGTTAATTATTTGGAAGGCGGACCTTATGGAGGTAATGTTTTCATTCTCACGTGATCATTTCATTGGGGTGTGCGCTAAAGTAAAAGGCCATTTGTGTTATTTAGTGAATGTCTACTCGGCATGTAATATGATTGGCAAAAGGAGATTGTGGGACAGCTTGAGATGTTTGAAAGAACAATTTGAGGTAGGGGATTGGTGCATTGCAGGTGATTTTAATGATGTGGTTTCACGACATGAGAGAAGCCGGTGTTCGACTAGTTTCAGTCAACTTGAGGCAAGGGAGTTTGTCGCTTTTGTGGAGGATATGGATCTTGTTGACGTCCCGGCCTTAGGTAAGAAGTTCACGTGTTTTGGATCGGATGGGAGAGCTTGTAGGCTCGATAGAGTATTAATGACTGACGGGTTGATTTCAAGGTGGAACATAAGCGCACAGTGGATTGGGGATAGGGAAATTTTTGACCATTGTCCAGTTTGGTTGATTACTTCGGAGTTGAATTGGGGCCCCAAGCCGTTTAGATTTTATAACTGTTGGATGGAGCATGTGGAGTTTAAAAAATTTGTCCAAGAAAGTTGGACGTCATTCCAAGTGGAAGGGAGGGTTTCATTTGTGTTGAAAGAAAAGCTGAGAATGTTGAAAGAGAAATTAAAAGTGTGGAATCACGAGGTCTTCGGTTACAAAGACTTGAAGATAGAAAACATTGTAAGAGACTTGAATGAGCTTCAGAGGTTGTCTTTGGAAGGGGGTGGCATTGATGACAACCAGAGAAAACAGTTAAATGATGAGTTTTGGGTGGAACTACATGCGAAGGTGATCGTACCTGATCAATACGATGGGTTGTTGTTGATGATGTTGCTCGGTCGCTGGGATGAGGGACCGAGTTCTGAGCCGCACGCGGGTGGTACCTGCAAAGGCACTCCAACGCTCAAGTCAGAGGTGCTTCAACGGGCAGGGTCACAAGGTGAGTAAAACATACCTGAAGCCACATGCTGGTGTGGTATATATAACGCTGGCGTTCTAGCCGTTGCGGTTTTTACGGGACCGGCCGCATCTTGCGGAGCAAGGTAGATGATGGGCCGCGCTGGGCCTACTGATCAAAATTGGGCTTCGAGCCCACTCCAGAACAGTTGCCCCCCAAGCCTGGGTCGCCTGGGGGAGGGCTAAGGCTTGATTCCTTGCCCCCAGCGTGGTCGAACGTAACCTGGTCGATCGCTAATTAGTTGATTGTGTGGTCGCTGCCACGCGGCCTGGTCACACGGGGCCAGGTGCCGTCTCGGGGGTGACGCCTGACAATCAATCGTCACGAATGCTGAGGCGACAGTTACTTTAATGAGGTGACGTTTAGAGACTCGAGGAGTTTAAGTAATGATGGCACGCGAAGAGTGGCGCCTCTTCGCGTCCGGCCCATGGTGATGGTTGGCCCATTATATATAGGGTTCGAGGGGATTTCCATTTACACGTTTCTTCGATCTCCTCTACTCTCGCTGATCGCTCGCTTCTGCCCAAGCTCGCTCGCTTCTGCCAAAGCTCGCTCGCTACCGCCGAAGCTCGCTCGTTCTCGCTAAAGCTCGCTCGTAATCATCTTGCTCTAATTCCAGGTAACTGCGACCGCTCTTACTTTATTTGAGTTTTTATGTTCCACCTGATGGAGGGGGTGTCAGGTCTGGGGACGACCACGTCGCCCCTTCCCACGCGCGAGCAAGACCCTGACTGTTATTCCCCTCCACAGGTTCATTCTGGCGCGGACTAAACAAACCCGCCGTATATTTGGGGTCCCGGCCGTTTCTCTTGCGCAAAATATGACACGACCAGTGGAACAGAGTCCTGCGCACTCCCGGTCGTCTTCTTTCAGTGACGAATCTTCTTCCTCTGGGTCTTCGACCCAGAACTCGACTTCATCTAGCAGATCCGGAACGCGGCCGGACAGAAGTGTTGTCCCGTACTCCGAGGTTGTGGTTGCTGATAATGCAGAGAGCAACGCACGGGTTGACTGTGAGGAAGGTGTGGGCCATGCTGCGACCGACGTAAACGAGACGGCCGAAAGAGATCAACAGGGCGACCATGGAGAAGATCCTGAGGTTGCTGCTGCAAAGGATATGTCTTGGGTTTCTCTCAACCTGAGAGGTCAGCGCAGCAAGATTCAACGGGGGAGCCAAGACCTGGAGTTTCTTGCGACCGAGCTAAATGAAGGTTGGAGGGTAGAAGGTATGGCCAAGGGGGAAGATATTGCGGCCTGGACTGATGTGTTAAAATTCACAATGTACCGCATCGTTTTCGAACGCATGGGTATAACTCCACCATTCACCAGGTTCCAACGCCAGGTTCTACGGTATCTTCAGGTCGCCCCTTCTGAGCTGAACCCGAACGCTTGGGCGTTCCTGCAGGCATATGAAGATGTCCTTGTGGTTCTGAGACGACCGGTCTCCATACGACTGTTCTTCACTTTGTTCGAGAAGAGCTATATTTATGAAAAAGGCTCCAAGGGCGCCCGCAAGGAAGCGGTCTCATTCAAAAACCGGTCAACATACAACTTTTTCAAGCCATATCTGGAATCGTTGACGACTGGGTGGAAAAGGGAATTCTTTTGGGTTGTTCCTGAGTCGGCCGAGGCCCATAGAGGGATCGCCCAAATGTCCAATGATCAAGAAGGAACCCCCCTGTTTCCTACGGTGTGGAGTTTTAACCACTTCTCCAAAAAGCCGGGCCAGTACGCTTTCAAGGACGCTGATCTTGACGACCTGGACAGGGGGACGATCCATAGATTGAGAAGGATTGCGTCCCTAGTCCCTGAGGGTCGTATCAAGGTTAAAAACATTGTGGATGCACGTTCCAAGAAGAGAGTCAAGGCCGCTCTCGGTCGGTGGTCCCTTAAACATTTTACTTTCTGTCACTTTGTTTTGTTAACTGTTTCTAACCATCTGCTTTGCCTTTGCAGTTGACATGGCCAACATGAATGACTTTTACCTGTTGGAGCAATGGGCGGCCGAGGACTGCGATACTTCACCCGCCCGCGTCATACCTGCGGCTCAATCTGGGGGTACGCCTCAAACTGCTGTGACCGGATCTCAGCCTGATCGTCAGGCTCCTCGGGCGGGCACACCAGCACAAGCCATTGATCTGAGCAGCCCACCCAAAAATCAAGGAAAATCCAAGAGGAACAGGTCGGTCGATGATGGGGGCGAGAAAAAGAAGCATAAGAGTGGAAAAAGCCACGGGCACAACCGGTCGCCTAACATCGACCTGCTTGGGTTGGGTGATGAGGACTGTGCTCGTTTCAAGGAGGAATCTTTCGAGGTGATGGCCGATGCAATGAAGGCCGCTGGTGTTCTGTTCAAGAAATACCAAGATGAAGAATCAGATCGCCTGGAAGGTAGGCGCCTTGCCCATAGATATTCATTGCTTGAAGACGACCTAGTCGATAAAAATTTTAAATTGAATTCTGCCTTGTCATTGCTCGCAGAAATGAGGGGCGAGCGAGACGGCCTGCTCAAGAAAATGAAGGAGCTCGAACCGAGAATCGAAGCGGCCGCCGACAATGAGAGGAAGCTTGTCGAAGCAGAACGCCAGCTTGTGGCTGCTGTCTCTGCTCAAACACTGGCCGAGTCTTCTCTGGACAAGGCGGTCGCTGACAAGGAAAAAGCTGAGAAAGAGGTCGAACGCCTCTCTTCCAAGAATAAAGAGCTGTCGAGCCAGGTCGCTGGGCTGAAAACTGAGCTGGAGGCAGTGGAGGCGGAAAAGAACAATTTTAGAGGTCGCTACAAGGACGTTCTTGACAAGGCGAAGGGAGCTGCGGAGGGTCAGTTCGAAAATGCGGTCGGCCAGATCAAGATCCTCTACCCTGATCTGTTTGTCGATCGTGAGATTGTGCAAAGCAGCCATCGCGCAATCGATCAGCAGATCGTCCGCCCCAAGAAGATGTCGAAAGGGAAGGTCCTTCAAGAAGAGGCAGTTATCTACCAAGCCCCCGGCGACTCTTAACTTGTAATTTCTTTTTTGAATTGTAATCTTGGCCCGCCTGCGAGCGGTGTTTGAATGGGGCGCCCTGGTTTCGACCAAGGCGTCTTTATTTGTAATCAATGACAATTTCTCTATGAATTCCAGCCCGTTTAATTGCTCTGTTATTGGTTTTCGTTTCCAGTTTGCTCTTGATTTATTTTTGCTATTCTTTAAGACCGCTCGACCAATCGATGGTCTGAGCAGGTCGCTCGTGTGGGCCGTTCGAGGGCTCTCTTTTAGGCCGCTCGGCGGCTCTCGCTTGGGCCATTCGATGGCACTCTTTTAGGCCGCTCGGCGGCTCTCTCTTGGGCCATTCGATGGCACTCTTTTTAGGCCGCTCGGCGGCTCTCGCTTGGGCCATTCGATGGCACGCTTTTAGGCCGCTCGTCGGCTCTGGATTGGGCCATTCGATGGCGCTCTTCTGGTCGCTCGACTGCTACTCGCATGGTGAGCGACCGTGCATTCAATTTGCATGAAAATAAATTACACAAGTCAAATTTTAAGGTCAGTCCTCGGTAAAAAACCCCTTTGGGGAAAAAGAGCGACTGCCTATTCTTTATTGATCAATAATTGTTTACAACTTAGACATAATATCTTCTCAATTTGTCAGCGTTCCATGTTCTGGGGATGGTCGCCCCTTCCATGGTTTCCAGCTCGTACGCTCCCTTTCCAGTCTTGCTGATGACACGGTATGGTCCTTCCCAATTGGGGGCGAGCTTTCCCTGGCGGGCGTTCTTATTCCCTACGTCGGCCCTCCTGAGGACTAGCTGCCCAATGGAGAATTCCCTCTTCTAGACGCGAGCGTTGTACCTGGCAGCGACCTTCTGCTTAATGAGCTGCTCTCTAAGTGACGCCTTGTTTCGTAGCTCTTCAATCAGGTCGAGCTCTTCTCTTGTTGCTTGCTCATTTGCGGCCGGGGTTGGTGGGTTGGTCGTCCTCCAACTTAGCTCTCCCATCTCAATCGGGATGACAGCGTCAGTACCATAGACCAGTCTAAATGGTGACTCCCCGGTCGATGAGTGGGGGGTCGTTCTATAGGCCCAAAGGACCGACTGTAGCGCTTCTGCCCAATTGCCTTTGGCTTCATCTAACCTTCTTTTCAGCCCGCGTAGTACTACCCTGTTGGCCGCTTCTGCCTGGCCATTGGTTTGAGGGTGCTCGACTGAGGTGAAACGCTGTTTCACGCCAAGGCCGGCCAGCATTTCTCTAAACTTCCTGTCTGCGAACTGAGTTCCATTGTCCGTCACCAATTGCTGGGGCACTCCAAAGCGGGCGAGCACGTTTCTCCCAAAAAACTTAGATACCTTCGCTGAGGTAATGGTGGCAAGTGGCTCTGCTTCTATCCACTTGGTGAAGTAGTCGATCGCGACGATCAGGAATTTCAGCTGACCTGGTGCAGGTGGAAAAGGACCGAGCAGGTCCATGCCCCACCAAGCGAACGGCCAAGGTGGGGTCAAGCTGTGTAGTTCTGATGAGGGCGCTATGTGTACGTCGGCATGGATTTGGCATTTCTTGCACTTCTGAACTAGTAACTTAGCGTACTCATCCATGGTCGGCCAATAGTATCCGGCCCTGAGTGCCTTCTTAGCAATCGACCGACCACCTTGGTGGCTACCACAATCTCCCTCATGTATGTCTCTTAGTACATGGTCGGCCTCGACCGACGTAAGGCATCTTAGCAATGGGGATGAAAAGCCCCTTCTATACAGTCTTCCTTCGATCACTGAGTACTTGGTCGCTCGTAACCTCAGGAGTTTTGCTGCCTTCTGGTCGCAAGGTTCTATCCCATTAAGAATATATTGTAGGATCGGAGTGATCCAGTCTTTATCCAAGTCGACCGTTAGAATGGCTAACGGTGGGGCGGGCTTAGTAGACACGCTCGGCCGCGTTAATGTTTCCTGAATTAGACTTCTGTGATTCCCAGGAGCCTTTGTACTGCCTAACTTTGATAGGATGTCAGCCCTCACGTTCTCTGTCCTGGGGACGTGCTTAACTTCTGCTCGGTCGAATTGCCTGAGCAGATCCCTTACCTTGGCCAAATAATTCTTCAGGACATCGTCCTTTGCGTCGTATAGGTCCTGAATTTAGGATACTACCAGTAGAGAGTCGGAGTGAAGTTTGACACGGTCGACATTGAACTCTTTGGCTAGCTGCAGCCCGGCAATGCACGCTTCATACTCGGCCTGATTGTTTGAAGTGTGAAATGCAAAAGTCAATGACACTTCAACAGTAAGTCCTTCTGAGTCCTCAAGTATCAAACCGGCCCCACTTCCTTTGCTGTTGGAGGACCCGTCGACGTGCAAAGTCCAGGTCGTGATGGTCTGATCGTTGGGTATTGGAGTCATTTCAGCGATGAAGTCGGCCAACACTTGTGCCTTAGCGGCCGATCTAGCCTCGAACTTGATCCCAAACTCACTGAGTTCCACAGCCCACTTGATTATACGCCCTGCAAGGTCAGGTCGGTGAAGGATTTGCCTAATAGGCTGGTCGGTCCTTACCACGACCTGATGGGCCACGAAATAAGGGCGCAATCTACGGGTGGCCACAAGTAACGCTAAGGCTAGCTTCTCGATCTTCTGATATCTGATCTCCGGGCCTTGAAATACCTTGCTTATGAAGTAGACCGGATTCTGCTTCAGGTCGCTTTCTCTGACTAGAACGGCGCTCAGGGCTTCGTCCGTTATGGCCAAGTATAAGTAAAGTGTCTCACCCGGTTGTGGCTTGGTCATGATGGGCGGGTTGGTCAGTGCCGCCTTCAGCTCGTCCAATGCTCGCTGGCATTGGTCAGTCCATTCAAACTCGACCTCCTTCTTCAAGAGCTTGAACAGTGGAAGTGATTTGCATGCTGATTTAGGTATAAATCGTGACAGGGCAGCGACCATGCCATTCAATTGCTGGATCTCTTTTTTCGTAGTGGGCGGCCTCATGTCGGCGACCGCCCTACACTTATCAGGGTTCGCTTCAATCCCTCTCTCTGTTAAGTGGAAGCCCAGGAACTTGCCCGCCCTTACTCCGAAGGTGCACTTCTCTGGATTCAACCTCAAAGAATTCTTCCTTGCTTCCTCAAAGATTTCCCTTAGGTCGTTACTGTGATCTTGATCGGTTTTGCTTTTGATGATCATATCATCCAAGTAGACGTCTGATATTCGACCGATCTGCCGCCTGAAGACTTTGTTCATCATCCTCTGGTAGGTCGCTCCGGTGTTCTTCAGACCAAAGGGCATTACCTTGTACTGGAAATTTCCACGATCGGTCATGAACGCGGTCTTATGCCGATCGGGTGGGTACATAGTGATCTGATTGTAACCTGAATAGGCGTCTAGAAAAGACAGAAGTCTGTAGCCCGCAGCTCCGTCGACCAGTTTGTCAATGCTTGGCAGTGGAAAGGCGTCCTTTGGGCATGCCTTGTTCAGGTCGGTATAGTCGACGCACATGCGCCACTTACCATTTTTCTTTTTTACTAATACGACGTTGGAAAGCCAAGTCGTATACTTGATCTCCTCGATAAAATTGGCCTTGATGAGGTCGGCAACTGCCTGTGCGGCCGCCGATGCTTTTTCTTCACTCTGAGCGCGCCTCTTTTGTGCGACCGGCCTGGCTGTCTCATCAACGGACAGTTGGTGGCAAGCAATTTCTATTGGGATGCCGGGCATGTCTGATGCCTGCCATGCAAAAAGGTCTGCGTAGTCCCTGAGGCAGGTGATGAGATCTTGCTTATCTTGTTCAGGTAGGTCGCTCCCCAACTTAACTGTCTTAGTTGGGTCGTCCGATAACTGAACATCGATCAATTCCCCGTGGGGCTCAGGCCTCTTCAGTTTATTCTTTAGCTCGCGGGCTAAATCGTCGTCGTCGTTCTCAGGGTCGCTATCAGGGTCGTATCGAGCATCCAGGTCGGCCACATTGACCTGATGCCCCTCTCCAAGATTCTGAGGTTTAGCATTCTCTACCTCCATATCACAAATCTCTTGATAGAGGAAATGGCTCCTCATGGCCGCCTCCATGTCGGCCATCACTGTCACAACTTGGTCGTTTTTACTGTAAAACTTCATCTTCAGGTGTACAGTTGAGGCTACGGCCTCCAATTTTCCCAGTGTTGGGCGGCCAATGATGCAGTGGTAACACGATTTGATTGGCAGAACTAAGAACGTCGTTCTGACCGTCCTGTACGACGTGCTGCCGCTCGTATCATCTCCAAAGGTAACAAGTAGTTCTATCGTCCCCAGTGGGTAGGTGGTCGCCCCATTGAACCCGGTCAATGGGGTTGGGACGGCTTGCGGAATGATCTCGCTCCTATCCACATTTAACTTGTCAATCAATTCTTCGAACATGATGTCGGCCGAGCTTCCTTGGTCGACCAGTATTCTTCTGACCTCAGTGTTGGCCATTACGGCCGATACTGTAACATCCCCAATTTCGCTAATTTAAATTATTTAAATTAGCAAGAGGTCAAGATGATTAATTAGCATTACTGATTAATTATGATATGGTGAGTTAATTGGGATTTTAAGCAAATAGGAGCACAAGGGTATTTTCGTCTTTTCCACACATTAATGAGTTTCGGCTAAACCATCCTCCACAGAACATAACTATATGCAATATGCGATTATTGTATAAGTATTGGTTGATCAAAATTGACTTAAGAAGAAATTAAGGAAGTTTAAGCCAAAATTGGACATAAGGGCATTATGGTCATTTCGCCCCTTTTAAGTGAATTTCAGCTGAAGCAAAATACACAGCATTACCTCTCATTCCTCATTTTTCTGAAAACAAAAAACAGAAATAGAGAGTTGGAGAGGGAGAGGGAACCATGAGAGTGAGGAAGAAAAGAATAGGAGGGAACTCTCTCAATCCTTGGTGCATGTCACTCATTTTTGATTCATTGAACTCATCTCAACATCCTCTTCCTAATGACACCTGAAACAACACCCACATCTTCATCCTTCTCATTTCACCATTTCTGAATATCCAAAGCTCAAGTGAGGAAAATGGAGTTTTGAAGACTTGGAGTGTTGCATGTTCAAGAGGAGGGTAGATTCGAGTGGAGCTGAACCCACTTTGTGGTTAGAAGCACATTTGAGGAAGGTTCTGAAGCTAGAAGTGCTTGGGATTCATTTTGGGAAGTTGTTGGAGAGGAAATTCGAAGTTGGAATTGAAGATACTCAAGTTCACCAATAAGGAAACAAATCCAGTATAAAACCCGTTTGTACCACCTTCATTGTTTTCATCGTATCTCACTGTACACTGCTCCGATGATCGTGATTCTTGTCCCTCTGGAAACTAGACACAAAGATCTTCATTATGGGCACAAGAATCGTATGATTTCATGGAGAAATGAAGGAGATATCATGTCCCCAAGTTTCGGATTCAGAATCAAGCACGTCCTGGACCAGTCACCTTGTTTCGGGTGTATCTCCCAAGTTACTGGATGCATGCGTATGATCCTTTGACCATCAGAAATTAGACAAAATTATCTACAGAATGGGCACTGTTTTGAAAGGTTTTGGCCACGATTTGACCAAGATACACGTGTTACAAAACTGCTCACTGATTCCGGAAAACGGATGCGAAATTGGAAGTGTTGGTTCCTCAAATTTCGAATCGAATCGCCAAAGTTCGAGAGACGCCAATTCCGTAGTCAAGGAGGAAGTTCAGTAGCGGGATTTGTGATTGGTTGCTGTTCCGAAGTTCAGTCTCGAGTATCGGACGAGTTCGGTGCGAGTACGTGATTACGGGGATTGTTCGAGAGGTTACGGTTCGTGAGGACGTGATTTCTCGCGAGGTCGTCAAATCGGTGAGTTCTATACTCGCTTAGGGACGTTTTGTTGTCGAGTCATGTTATTTTCTGAAACGATATTATGGAAAACCGCTTTGCGAAAACTTAACGAAAATGTTTTTATCGAAAAACCGTAAATCGCATAATTGCTCGAATTGATTGGATTGTTGAATTATGATATATGTTGTTGGACTGTTTAATCGCTTTCGCTGGTCTGGAATAATAACTGTTATGTTAGGGTCTCGATCGGAACGGAAATTGGAATCGGAACGGAATGGAATTTATTCATGAAAAGTCTGTTTTCTAGAAAACGGATGGAGACGCACGGATCGTGTGCCTCTGAGCACGGGTCGTGCGCCCCCCATCTGATGTTACACGAACTGGGTTTTTAAACACACACGGATCGTGCGCCTAGTCGCACGGGTCGTGCGTATCTTTCTGGAAATCTTTTACATATTTGTTCAACAGCGCACGGGTCGTGCGCCTACACACACGGGTCGTGTGAGACCTTCTGATCTTCAAATTCAAAGTACCTTGTTATCTGTTCCAAATGATTCCAATCCTCTTCTAATCCATTCCCCAAGGTTCCCCAACAATGTAAAGATACCGATGTCATGATATTGAACATGTTTACTAGAAAACTTGTGTATTATGAACAAAATGAAAGACCGTACTTAGATAATGCGAGAGTTCATATGTTAATAATAATACACGGTACTTGACTGATATTATACACGGTCCTTGACTGATATTATACACGGTACTTGACTGATATTATACACGGTACTTGACTGATATTATACACGGTACTTGACTGATATTATACACGGTACTTAACTGATATTATACACTGTATTTGACTGATATGGTACATGGTACTTGACTGAAATAACTAACAGCCCATTGCGGGTACACAGACTGATAATGTATAATAAATACAAGAGGAAAAAGGGTGACGACCCTTAGAGCAATTGGTAATGTAATCAAAACAATTACCTATTTGCAAGACCAAAAGCATTTCAAAATGAATTATAAGTTGTTTTTGGTAATCGAAGCAATTGGTAAGGAAAGGAAACCTAAATTTGCATTCTTGATCACTAGGAATCACAAGTGAGAGCAACAAGTGAGAGTCCTCTTGCCAATCATCAACATAGGGCATGATTTGCAAGCAAACTCATGAGAACAACAAGTTTTAAGCAAACAAACATCATAATCAAGGTTCAATTCCAAGTAATTGCAAGATTAGACAACCAACTCATCAAAAATCTCATAAACCCTAATTTTTTTGAAACATGCGAAACTAACATAAACCCTAAATCTCATTTTATTCATGGAAACACAAGATAATGCAAGAGAACAACATAGATTAAACTTTTGGCAAGGATTCACATGATCAAGCAAAGAAATGCATAACAATCACACAAACCCTAATTTTCCTCTAATATGCGAAATGAAATAAGCTTCAAATCATCATTTTATTCATGAAAACAACAAGAAATGAGTGAAATAACAACAACACACAATTTATTCTAAAGGAGAGAAGCATTCCAAGCACCCAAGCCTCCCAAAGTGTTTGTCAACATACTTGAAATACATCTCTCACTCAACAACAACAACTATGTTAACATTATGACATTAAAATGCAATGGGATGCCAAAATGAAGTGATGATTTACATCTTTGATGCTAAAATTGGAAGGTGATGCTAGGTTTTAAAGTATACCTCAACTCCAAGCTAGAATAAGGAAGGAAATGAGATGAATGAATGCAAAACCCCTTTAATCTACTCTTCAATCTTCAACTTTGAACTTGATCCTTGAATTTGAAGGTGAATCTTTGAGAAGAATGCAAGAAGGATGGAAGATTTAGTGTAGGAAAGGTGTTTTAATGGATGATTGAGTGAAGAAATTGAAAAAGATGAGGTGAGGGGGAGGAGGAGGTATTCGGCCAACGAGAGGAGGAAGTAGAGGTTTTTGTGCAAAAAATGAACTTTTTTGTATTTTGGGAGAGTAGGCTCATATATGGTCTTGGGTGAAATTAGGGTTAAGGGTAGAATAGGAATGTGATGTTCTATTTTAAGTAAGTTTGCAATTTCTTATGAAGGAGTGAGTGTGAGAGGATGGCGTCATTTACAAAGAAGGGGTATGAATCTACATGAGAGTGTGTGGGAATTAGGGATGTGTATGAAATGGGTGGGATTAAGGATAGTACAAGAATATTCTTAATGAATAATTGTACAATAGAAGAGTGTGGAAGAAATTGTGGAGAGAGAGAGAGAGAGGGAATTCGGCCATGACAACAAAAATGGGGAGGGAAAATTGCTTCTCCTTTTTGATCTTTTGTCTTATTGAGGACATTTTGTACTTTCTATTTGAATTTTGAATTTTTGGGCATGCAAATGATAGTGCACCTATTGAAAAAGTGTCACATATTTTTGGGCACCATAAAAATATCCCTCTAATTATTCATGACAATAAAAGTTGTCATTTAATAATCAGGGAATATTTAATGGTCCTTTTTCAGCTTTCTTGTGCAATAAAAATGGGAAAAATGCCTTTTAATTATTTTGAACTAGGATTTTCTTCCAAAAAATTATACAAAAATTATCCTTGATAGAATAAATTGTATTTTTCATCCTTGACTTGGTTTAGTTCAAAAATAATTAACTTGCTCTCATTTGAATGCCCACAGATATTGAAACATGCACTATTTTATTCCCTAAAATTCTCAAAAATTAGTAAATTTTTTTTTTGGGTGCCAAAAATTAATAACGATCAATAAATGGCCTTCTTGAAGATTAAAATGCATGCCAAATGGCAAGGGCAAAAGGGAAGCTCACGCAGTTACGACTAGCGCGTGCGCGTAATTCAAATAAAAATGCGAGATAGGGGACAAATACACATAATTGCGAAAGTCCATTAACCTACACAAATTATGAATTACCCTTATTGTTTCCATTTTTGTTTGAAAAAAAAAGTTTTGACTTGGGCGGAAAAAATTAGGGTATGACAGCTGCCCCTCTTTCTTTGGATTTTACCAAGAAATATGAATTGGCCGAGACTTATTTCGAAGATAAAATAGGAATAAAGAATTCAGAAATTATACCAATTTTGTCTACTTGGAGAAACCCCAATTTTCTTTTTCTGTTTCTTCTTTTTTCTCTTTTCTCCTTTTTCTTTTCTCTTTTTTCTTTTTTTTTTCTTTTTTTTTTGAATCAACACTTGGAGTGTTGATGAGGAAACAATAAACGAAATGGTTAACAACATGCACGCTAACTGCGAAAGGCAAGGAAAGCGCTAAATGAAGAAAGCGATAAAGAAAGCGGTAAAATGCCAGGCTGCCTAAAACCTGTAAACGAACCCTTGCGAATCCGAGTTTGCACGTGGCTTTGAGGAGCACGCATCCTAAGAATCTCTGGTCATTCGAGCGACCGGGGGGATCGTTATCAGCTCCGGAACTGATATACTGATCAATGCACGACAACCGCTGCATCTTAGGCTGATACAACTATTCCGTTGAACCTCACATGGGGCTGCGGTCCATCGCGTTGCTCGTACACGATGTGAGACCGTGAACAGAAGGGAGCACTGAACTCTGATAAGAGCGATTTGAACTCCAAACTAATGCACGCTTGAGCGCCGAACTGAAAAGCATTTGAACTCCGAACTAAGAGGGCATTTTCTGGGAACTGAGTGCGAGGATTAACATCGAAGTACTTATCCGTCCTTGTACCTGCAAGTGAGATGAACAAATGCATGCAATGCAAATGCCATGATTGCTTTTTGATGGGATGAATGTGATATGATGCAGGAGTTTCTTTTTGCTTGCATGAATTTTTTTTGTCTATGTTTGATGAATGCAATGCATGAATTTTATTTGTTTTATTGTTCTTTTGCTCTTTTTTTTTTCTTTTGTTGTTTCGACCAAATCGTAGGACTTGCGTTATGAGGCACGATGGTCGTCCATAATGGTGCGAGGGTCATGCTTCAGCCTTTTGAGAATTGTTTTGACGCGATCAGTGCTTTTGTTTGATTCTTGTGAATTTACCTGATTGAGAGATCATTTCTTTTCTCATGATTTTCAAAAGTTTCGCAATGATTTTATGCTCTGATTTATGCGCATTTTCATAATTCATTTATCATCTACCATAAAACATCATTTTAAAGCACAAATGAAAAGGAAGCAATGATAAAACAATAAGCAGACAGAGTGGAAAATTTGGACTTTTTATTCATATGGAAACCGAACGCGCAAAAGGTCGCGCCGACTGAAAAGAGTACATTGAGAATTTTTTGAAACAAAAAAAAACAAGAAAAATGGACGCAACAGATCTTATGAGCGCTCTTTGTCGTTGGAGTGTTGATGCCAATCACCCATACTTATATCCTTGATCACCCTTTTATCCAAGCTTTTGGAGGCGCTGCTTGCCTCTTTTACTTTTTTAAGTCCAACCTTTCTGACCCTAATTTTTGCTTGGACCGCTCTTTGCGAGTTTTCAGTCCACCGGGTCGCTCTTTTTGCCTAGGCCGCCCTTTCGGCTTTTCAACCTAGCGAGCTAATTCTTGCTTGGCTCATCTTTCTCTTTTTTTCTTTTATTTTTCTCAGGCGTAACATTTCTTGACTGAATCTGAATTGACTGGGTTTCTGAGTTCTTCACCATCTATGTTGGTGAGTATCAATGCTCCTCCAGAAAAGGCTTTCTTTACCACATATGGTCCATCATAGATAGGAGTCCATTTCCCACGGGGGTCACTTTGAATAGGTAGGATCTTCTTGAGCACAAGGTCTCCTTCGCTGAATTCTCGGGGACGAACCTTCTTGTCGAAAGCAATTCTTTTCTCCTCAATGAGATTCAGCTGATCCAGACGAGCCTGGACCCATTCTGCTTCTTCCAACTTGGTTTCCATCAACACCCGTAGGGAGGGTATCTCAACTTCAATAGGGAGGACTACTTCCGACCCATACACCAAAGAGAAAGGGGTTGCCCTAGTTGAAGTACGCACTGAGGTACGATACCCATGAAAAGCGAAAAGAAGCATCTCATGCCAATCTTTGTAGGTTACTTCCATCTTTTGCACGATCCTCTTGATATTCTTATTGGCTGCTTCGACTGCCCCATTCATCTTGGGACGGTATGGAGAAGAATTATGATGTTGGATTTTGAAGTCCTGACATAACTCTTTCATCATCTTACTGTTCAGGTTACTGCCATTATCTGTGATAATCTTGTCTGGAAGCCCATAGCGACAAACCAGATCTCTCTTTACGAACTTAGCAACCACAGAGCTAGTAATGCTGGAGTATGAAGCAGCTTCAACCCACTTGGTGAAGTAATCAATAGCGACCAAGATGAAGCGATGCCCATTTGATGCCTTAGGCTCGATAGGACCTATGACGTCCATGCCCCACATTGAGAATGGCCAGGATGCAGTCAGGACATTTAGGGAAGCAGGCGGCACATGAATGTGATCAGCGTAGATTTGGCACTTGTGACATCTTCTCACGAAACTATAGCAATATGATTCCATTCGCAACCAATAATAGCCAGCTCTTAAGATTTTTCTTGCCATAGTGTGCCCACTGGAATGAACCCCAAATGAGCCTTCATGGACTTCTTTCATGATTTTTGTTGCCTCTTCTTCTGCCACACACCTCAGGAGGACCATATCATAATTCCTCTTGTATTTAACTTCACCGTTCAAAAAGAAATTCCTTGACAATCTTCTGAGGGTTCTCTTGTCATTCTCTGACGCTCCAGGAGGGTACTCTCTGTTCAAGATGTACTGCTTGATGTCATGGTACCAGGGCTTGTTATCAGACTCTTCCTCACTTGCCGCGCAGTAATGATGTGCTGGCAAATCTCGATACTAAATCTTGATGTGAGTCTAGCTTTTGTCGTAGTTGATATTGAACATTGAAGACAAAGTGGCTAGCGCATCAGCCAACTGGTTCTCATTGCGAGGAAGATACTGAAATGTGATTTCCTCAAAAGGCTCAACCAACTCTAGAATGTAATCTCGGTAAGGGATAAACTTGGAGTCCCTGGTCTCCCAATCACCATTCACTTGGTGAATGACTAGAGCTGAATCTCCATACACATCAAGTCTCTTAACTTTCCAATCAATGGCTGCCTGGATACCAAGAATACATGCATCATATTCTGAAATATTATTGGTGACGTAGAAGCTTAGTCTGGCAGTGAACAGAAAGAAGCGATTATCAGGGGAAATCAGCACTGCCCCGGCTCCGTGCCCATATATGTTGGAGGCACAATCAAACACCACTCTCCATCTTTCATCTTCTGGGGATTTCCCTTCTTCAAACAAGGCCATGATATCTTCATCTGGAAAGTCATACTGCATAGGCTGATAATCTTCAACGGGCTGGTGTGCCAGGTACTCGGCCAGCGCACTACCTTTAATTGCTTTCTGAGTGACATATAGGAGATCATATTCTGATAACTGCATTTGCCAACGGGCAAGTCTCCCTGTAAGTGCGGACTTCTCGAAGATGTACTTGATAGGATCCATTTTAGATACCAACCAAGTAGTGTGACTTAGCATGTACTGCCTCAAACGATGAGCAGCCCAAGCTAAAGCACAACAAGTCTTTTCTAGCAGCGAGTACCTTATTTCACAGTTAGTGAATTTCTTGCTCAAATAGTAAATGGCATGCTCTTTCTTCCCAGATTCATCATGTTGCCCTAACACACAACCCATTGAACTGTCTAGCACGGTTAGGTACAGGATCAGAGGTCTGCCGGGTACAGGAGGCATCAAGATAGGTGGATTCTGAAGATATTTCTTGACCTTTTCAAATGCTTCTTGACAATCATCATTCCATTTGGTCTCTTGATTCTTGCACAATAGTTTGAAGATTGGTTCACAAGTGGCAGTCAATTGGAATCTGAACCTAGAGATGTAGTTCAGTCTTCCAAGGAAACCCCGAATCTCTTTTTCTGTTTTAGGAACTGGCATCTCAAGAATCGCACGCACCTTGTCTGGATCGATTTCTATCCCCTTTTGGCTGACGATGAATCCCAACAACTTTCCTGATCGCACGCCAAAGGTACACTTGGCAGGATTTAATCTGAGCTTGAGTTTTCTCAAACCGCTCGAAGAGCTTTTGCAAATTGACAATGTGTTCCTCATCAGTTTTAGACTTTGCGATCATATCGTCCACGTAGACCTCTATTTCTTTGTGCATCATGTCGTGAAATAATGTGACCATAGCCCTTTGATAGGTAGCACCGGCATTCTTCAACCCGAATGGCATGACTCTGTAACAGAATGTTCCCCAAAGAGTTGTGAAAGTTGTCTTCTCCGTATCCTCAGGAGCCATCTTGATCTGGTTATACCCTGAATACCCATCCATGAAGGAGAACAGTGAATGCTGCGCTGTACTATCCACTAAGACATCAATATGGGGCAGGGGAAAATCATCTTTGGGACTAGCACGATTAAGATCTCTGTAATCAACGCACATTCTAACTTTTCCGTCCTTTTTCGGAACCGGCACGATGTTTGCAACCCATTGCGGATACTTGGCTACCGCTAGGAACCCGACGTCAAACTGCTTTTTCACCTCATCTCTGATCTTTAAGGACATTTCTAGCTTCACTCTTCTCAGTTTCTGCTTTACCGGAGGACATTCTGGCTTGACCGGCAACTTATGCACCACTATGTCAGTATCTAACCCTGCCATATCCTGATAAGTCCATGCGAAGACATCAACATAGTCATGCAGGAGTTCGATTAGCTTCTTGCGCTCACTTTCCTTTATTGAAGTACCCACCTTTACTTCCTTCTTACTGTCCTCTGTTCCTAGGTTAATTATCTCAACAGATTCCCCATGCGGCTGAATAACCTTTTCCTCTTGTTCAACCATTCTCATCAATTCTGGAGGAGTTTCCCAGTCATCCTCAACATCCTCCTCAGCTTTATTAACGGGGTGATCAAAATTAACATATGAACCGTTGGCATCATTATTTTCAAAGATATTCATTTTAGATCTGCATTTGCGGGAATAGAAAGAAATGAACAAGCAAAATAGAAACACAAGATGAAGACACATGATAATGAAAAGCAATTTTATTCATTTGAGAGTCTGAAACAACATTTTATTGATAGATGATATTCGAAGGAAAAAACATGCATGCCCTTATGAAATATTCTAAGGCCTTGGGCAGAGCCAAAGAATTTGCATTGCAAAATCATTACTTTGGAATGAAAATAACAGGGAAATCAATGATCTTCCAATTATCAAGCTCTTCATCTGCAGCACTGCGACGCACCAAGTCCACACCTTTGTCTTCCATAACTGATTCTTCCTCAATGACGGCCACCTGATTGGGGTCCAGCATACCCGCGCTCCTGAAGCTCTGGGAGAGATCATAGATAGGAACCTTCTTCAATCTTGGTTCCCGCCCCTGAAGCTTAGCTAGCCTCCTTTCTCGCTTTTCTTTAGCCATTCTCTTCTTATCAGCTTGAGTGGGCCAATATCCTAACCCACGCCTATCCTTGAACTCTCGCAGCTGAACCGACACCAGAATTCCCTGCTCGGACTTTCCCAACCCTTTTCCAATCTGGTAACCATTTTTCAACATGACCTTGGCTACCATGATAGCAGCGTTAGATATCTTTGGTGCAGGCAATGGGGCTTCTTCCCTCACGAAAGCAACATTTGCAATTTCCAGCGACTGAAAGGCAGATTCAAGTGACTCCTCTACAGCCTCAATGTATTGAGAAGGATGGGGCTTGCTAATTATGAACTCTTCTTCTCCAAAAACGACTATCAGCTTGTCGTCGACTACAAACTTAAGCCTTTGGTGGAGGGATGAAGGAACAGCACCGGCAGCTTGAATCCAGGGTCTCCCCAGGAGACAGCTGTAGGATGATGCAATGTCCATGATCTGAAAATTCACATAAAATACTTCTGGCCCTATCTGCATCTGGAACTCCATTTCTCCCATAACCTCCTTCTTGGATCCGTCAAATGCCCTAACTAGTGTTGAGCTAGGCTTCATATACGAACAGTCTACATTTAGTCTGCTCATAGTAGATTTGGGCATGGCATTCAAAGAGGATCCATTGTCGATGAGGACCCGAGAGAGTGTATATTCACCACATCTAACCGAAATGTGAAGTGCCTGATTATGCCCCTACGATGCCATCGAGCTGGTCAACAGTGATGTTTTGGGCTACATGGGCTTCATTTAATACTTTCATTAGAGCTGCACGGTGGGCCTCAGAATTGAGTAGTAGGGACATGATAGAGATCTTTGCAGGAGTGTGGTGCAGCTGGTCCACCACTTTGTAATCACTCTGCCGCATGATCTTCAAAAATTCTGTGGCTTCTTGCTCTGACACCTTCCTACTTTCCTTGGGCTCTTGTGTTATACCCTTACCTTTGCGAATCCTTTCTTCATCTTCCTTTGAGGGACCTTCTTTCAGGACTTCGAGGACATAAACACGTCCGCTTCTAGTGACTCCACTGCTTCCCGCAATGTTTGTGACATCGGGAACAAATTGAGGCTTCTGAATTGGAACTGACACCCCATAGCTCCATGGAACAACACTGTTCTTTTGATAAGGAGCTGGGACAGGAATCACAATGGTCTTAGGTCTCTCCACGATCGGCTTTCGGCTATACGGGACCTCAATAGGTTTCTGAACATTTCTATTCTTATCTGATTGGAAAGTCAGCACATCCTCCTCTTTCTCTTGCACACCCATTTGGATTATATGACGATCCAATAGGTCCTGCAAAACTGTCTTGAAGGCCTCACATGCCCCAGCACAATTAACGTCAACACAGACTTCTTTCTGAGTACAATCTCTCTTGATGACCCCGAACTTGCACAGCTCTGCATGAATAACCTCTAAGGGTGTCTGGATACACTCCACAGTTCTGATTAAGGATTGGCCCCCATATCATGGATGGCATTGGTTGCAGATTTCTCATGACCAGGCAGCGGATTAGTTGTGATGCTTGGGCTTTCTTGTTTGAGGGTTATCCCTTTGGTATCAATCAGATCTTGCACTACAATTTTAAAGGCCTTGCAGTCCTCAACAGCGTGTCCAACTGCCTCTTCATGAAATGCACAGGTAACATTGGGATTGTAGCCTCGGAAGTAGGGTGGCTGGACTGGTTTCATGGGTCTGGTATTGATGAGCTTGTTTGTGGCAAGATAGCTGAAAAGGTCAGTATAGGACATGGGGATGGGGTCAAAGGTGGTCTGTTTTTTGTCTTGGTAGTTTTTGTGGCAGTTACTTTGTGGTGGACGGGTTGGTTGTGTTTGAGTGGGGACAGGGATATTTTGTGGTTGATAAGGTGGGCTTATGGTGATGGTGTTGGTCTCTCCTTCTTTCTTCTTCGAAAATCCGAAGAATGGCTTCTTGTGGGTGGTTGTACCTGCGAAACCATGGGCAATCTTGCCGCTTCTCAGTCCATTTTCTAGTCTTTCACCGATGATTACCATGGGGAAGTTGGAAGATACGCTGTCGATCAACCGATCATAGTATAACGGTGGCAGGGTTTCCACGAACATGAAGACCAGTTCTTTCTCCAACAAAGGGGGTGTCACCTGTGCAGCCAAAGCCCTCCACCACTGGGCATACTCCTTAAATGACTCATTATCTCTTTTTTCCATGCTCTATAACCGTGTTCTGTCAGGTGCCATATCCGTATTGTACTGGTACTATCTGAGGAAGGCATCAGCCAAGTCCTTCCAACAATGGATATGGGACGGTTCTAGCTTCATGTACCAGTTGAGAGATGCCCCAACAAGGCTCTCTTGGAAATAATGGATCAACAACTTGTCATCATGAGAATGTGTAGCCATTTTTCTACAGTACATGGTCAGATGGCTTTTAGGGCAAGTCACGCCTCGGTACTTGTCAAAGTCAGACACTTTGAATTTAGGAGGTAAAACCACATCAGGGATGAGACACAGATCACGATCTTCTCTTGCTCTAGAGCTCGACCCTTCAATCATTCTTAAGCGCTCTTCTAACATATGATACTTGTCTCTAGCTTGAGGAGTTTCAACAGGATAGTTTTGAGGAAAACCATTCACACTGTAGTGAGGATTACTCATCGACACTACGGCTGGGTTCACGTGTGGGTCACGTGAGTCAGTGGTATTCCCAGGAATTGGTCCCTGAACTTGGGGATGGACCGTTGCTGGTGAATGAAAGCCAAACGGAGTTCCGGCGGAATAGGAATCTGAATTTGGACTTGAGGCGTTCCCGTTCCTCCACTGTTTGCGGCTGAGATGGGTTGGACTTGCTCTGCAACCCTAGGGGGATTACTTCCTGCATTAGCCTCGGCTCCTGGAGGTGTGTATCCGGGTGGGAGTCCCCAAGGCATCCTATGCATGACTGGTTGGCTCTGGTTGTTGGTCCCTAAAGTATGAGCAAAGGTGACAGTCTCAAGACTCGGAGGAGGGAGAGCGACAGCAACTTTAGTAGTGACGGCGGGATTTTCAGTGGCAGTTCCGTTCCTCAAAGCTTGTAGTATCCTCATCATTTCAGTCATCTGTGTTTCTATTTCCCCAATTTTCGTTCTCAATTTCCGATTCTCGTGAGCCAATTGCTCTGGATTGGGAACCTCAGCAGTTGGGTTACCATGGTCCGATTCACCAATTCCTAAGTCTTCAATAACAGGACAGTCCGGGTCATTCTGGTTAGTTGCCATTAGCCTTGCTTGCAGACGAGTCAGGTATCGATGTTGGTGAACCAGCTTGCCTTTTTCTATTGATGGAACACAATTCATGAGCGCGAGAATCACATAAATGAATGCAAATGCAATGCAATATGTATGATTTTATGTTTGTTTTGGTGCCGGGAATTGCGGTGCAACTCGTCTTGTCATAGGTGTGTAAGTTTAAAGCTCTAACACTTCTCTTTTTTTTAAATTTTTGGTTGCAACGAGGTTGGAAGCAATAGACAAAACAAACACACTTTATTCAAAAGGAAGGAGTACTACAACTTCAAACTCTAAAGAAAAGCAAAGTACAATATTATGAAAACAACACTTTCAACAGAAAAGTACAATATCCCAAAGAAAAATACAACTTTTTAGAGAACATTTACAATTTCCTAAGGATTATTACAATGCTCTAAAGTGAACTTCAAAGGCATATAGCTTTCAATTTCTCCTTCCTTTTTCTCTTCTTGCTTTCGGCTGCCCCCTTGGCCTTCTCCATGAGTTCTTCTGTCAGAATCTTCCAGTACTCGACAAACTCACACACCTTGGCCGGAGTGTTGAAAGGGTTCATCTCTGCTTCAGCTCTTCTTAGCTTCTTGGGAACATCCCTCACAGCTTGGTTAGCTAGTCCTGCTAGCTTTGAAAATTTGCTCCTCCAAAGCTGAATCTCATCCCTTAGCTCCTTGACGATCTCTTGGTCTTCTATTCTGCCAATTAATGCCATGAAACGTTTCTCCCAATACTGGCTTTCTGCTTGCACTTGCCCATAAGATTCCTTTAGGCATCGGAGATTCCTCTTCAATTCTTCCTACCTTCCTTGTTCAAACCCTAAAGCTTGTTGATACTCTTTCAAGATCCCTATGATAGACTCTCTATCTTGCCTGATGCTTTTCACTTGGTTCTCCAATTCAAACTTCATCACTTGGAATTCCTCTTTTGACTTAGCTAGCGCATCTCTAACCATTTTCTCATTCCTCCATGACTTGGCATATAGTTTCTTCCATTCACTTGCTTCTTCCACAGCCTCATTCATCATTGAGGCGCACCTCTTTACTTCCTCTTTAACACCTTTCAAATGTTTCTGAATTTCCCTCTTGCTCTCTTCTTCTATTTCAAGTTTCCTATTGGTTGCTTCAATAGCTGCGGCTTGGAGAGCATTTTCATTTTCTAGCTTCCGCTTGTCTTGCATCACCTTTCCCAATCTGTTTTGCAAAGCCCTTTTCTCTTCTTCCGCTTTAGATGAGGCCAACTTAGCCTCTTCTAGTTCTTCAATGAGGGAAACGTGAGGTTCCGGTATTTTCTCTTCAAGTGATGGCACCTTTTGGTTGGATGATCGAGTTTCCTTAATCCTCTTTTCAAGCCATTGAGTGAAGGAGATAGCAGTGGTCCTTTTAGATAATTCGCCTTTGTCCTTCCGCACCACGGTTTTCCCAAGCTTGCAAGACTCGCCGAAGTAAGTCCTCGTCTTTAGGGATCCCCGCATGGAGGTAAAAACGAGACAGCATAGCTTCGGAGGGTGAGTCCCGCATAGGGTACCCGAGTTGTCTCAAGGTAAAAGATGGGTTATAATTGATGCATCCCTGTGTTCCCATGAGAGGAATGTTTTGGAAACTGCCACATTGGAATATCACTGAGGGTTTATCTTCCCAACACTTGTGCGAGAACCATCGAATTTGAAGAGCATCGAGGCTCTTAAAAGTATCCTTCCACTCCTGAGGGCTCATAGTCTTCGGATTACAACCCAAGGCATAGGAAAGCAAATCCCCAACATCACTTTCGTTAATGCACACATGACTGATCAACCAAGCATATAGCACAGGGAAGGAACAACACATCTTATCCTTTCGGAACTCATGATGGCGGGTGAAGGCACGATAGGTCTCTGCGAGAATAGCGGGAACCAGATTGATGGGACTTTTTGCACTCTTGAAAGCTAGGAACACACCAATAGCGGTTTCATCTATATATATGTTTCTCAATCTGAGGGAAAAGAACAATGCCGAAGATGGTCAAGGCTAGTACTTGCTTGAAAGAAACCCAATCATCTGATACTACATAACTAGTTATCAAACTCTCAAAGTACTCCTGAGGAAACCCAAATATCTTGTTACGCTCAACTTTGTGGTACCGCACCTCTCCTACACTGATTTGTAACAGGGAAGCAAACTTCTCATCTGAATAATGCCGCCCCTGATACTGGTAAGGTCTAACCTCTGAGCGATCAAAACCCAGAATCTTCTCATACTCCTCTAGGGTAGGCGCCATTTGGAAGTTCTTGAAAAGAAAGCACCTAACCTCTGAATCATAGAACCAACATAGGGCGGCGATGACACTCTCTTGTACTTCTAACTGTAATAACTTGCGAATGTTCCCATAAGTCTTGTCGAAGGACCGGAGCTCAATAGGACCTAATAGGGAAGCATACTCCTTCAAACTAGTTACATCAATCTTCATTACAATGGGGAACCTCGAATTGAATGCGGTTTTGCCTTTTGATTCCATATTGCTTCTTACACCCCTGTGACAAGGTACAGTGTTATGTTGCGATTTCCGGCAAACAAACTTTAATGCATGAAGAATGCAAATGATGAAAGTTTTTTTTTTTTCAAAATTTTGTCAGGTGAAAATGCAATGGTGCAAAATGATGTGAATGCGAAATGATGTGTTATTTACATGGAAAAAGGGTAAGAAAATGAGGTTATTGGTGGTACTTTGAACATTTTCAAAGATACACGCTACATGCCACCTCATGTAGGTGTTTATGAGGGGAAAAGAAAATTACTTTCTACAATTTTGAAATAGAGTTTGAGAAAAAGGAATGCCTAAGCTAATGCAACAAACAAAGGCGTGCCCCCGTGTCCTACAAAGGGTGGGAATCCTAGGGTCTAGAGTCGACGAAAAGGGTAATCCTCTCATGTAGGTTCTAATCACTTCCTCACAATGGCAACCAAGAGCTAAAGTCTCTCTCATGATGACACCCACAATCGTAGAAAGCTACCGAGTGTGAGGCATCATGACAAAGCGCACTTTTGGGCGAAACTTTCATGAGAGCCATACAGACAAAGGTCTACGAATGGCAGTCACTAATCGTTCCCACTCTCCTAGGTTTTTATTCAGACCTTAGGTTTTAGGCCCCACTCAATGCTCACAAGTATAAGGTGTGAAGTGTGTGTTGAGGGCACAACACCTAGAAATAACTACCCTTCCCCACCTGCAAGAAAAACCATGAACAGTCCAGACAAAAAGGTCGTCTACCCTAGGGTTCAACATGCATACATCATTTCAATATACAAACCATCCTAAGAAGTCAACAATAATTACACGCATTTCTTACCTCAAAGAAAAGGAGCCGAGAAGAGGGGACATAATAGAATTGGGGAATATGCATGAACTTACCTCAAAGACTGGGACCAAAGAAGAGGGAACATGATAAGATTGGGGGAATGCATGAAAGAAAGAAGCATATAAGCAAAGAGGATAAGAGGAGAGACTATCTACCACTTTAAGCAAGAAGCGAACATAGAAGAAGAAGGGATAAATACACATGAATGCAACATGATAATGTGAGAATGCAATGGAATTGCCAAGATGCAATCAAGTAGACATGAGAGAAAGGAGAAGAAGAAGGAATGTTCTAAAATCTAGCAAACAAATGGCATGGAAAATAGAACAAAAGTAGGAAGAAGGGAGGTAAAACGAAGCATGTTAAATCAGCAAAGCAAATCACACATTCAATTAATCGGCTTGACCCACTTAAGAAAAAGAATCCCCAGCAGAGTCGCCAGTTGTCGCACCCCGAAAAATCCTTGGAGGGATTTTTCTTCACACAACGGGATTTTAGAGTCGCCACCAATATTTTTTAAAGGTAAAACATTGAAAAAACCTTTTTTGGAAAGTAATGGTCTTTGGAACCATTAGATTTGGGTTCGGGGGTCTAGTTACATATGGGGAAGGTATTAGCACCCCATAACGTCCCTTCAAAGAAGGGTTACCTTAATTAAATATGTGATTTGCAAAGTTGATTCAGAAAAATGCTTTGTTTTTACCTCTTTTGTTGATGAATGACTTAATGAAAAATCTTTAGTTTTCGCGCCTGACGGAGAGTATCCGCTCCTACGTATCTCCCGGTGCGATGGAGAATTCAAAGCAACGTAGTTCTTGTTTTTGAAAAATGTTTTATTTTGGAAAAGTGTTTGGTTTTGGAAAGGAAAAATGTTTTGGGTTTGTTGTGCTTTACGGAGAGTATCCGCTCCTACGTATCTCCCGGTGCGATGGAGAATTCAAAGCTACGTAGTTCTGGGTTGTCTAGAAAAAGGTTTTTGTTTTTTACCTTGTTTAATTGTGAAAATTGAGCTTTCATGATGATCAATTGAGCAAAGGCTCCAAGTGACCACCATTAGCACTCCATTGTTAATAATCATGCAAGCAAAGGCTTCGCAAGACTACTAACAAAGTTTTTGATTTAGTGAAAATCTTTAGGAAAATTAGGCATTCATGATGATCAATTGAGCAAAGGCTCCAAGTGATCGCCACTAGTACCTCATTGTTAATAATCATGCAAGCAAAGGCTTCGGAAGACTACTAACAAAGTTTGATTTTAAAGAGTTTTCGCAATTGGATTGATTCTTGTTTAGGGAATGATTTTGATGCTTGGAAAAGCTTTTGATTGAAAGTGGACCTAGACTACACACATTATGACACGATACATAGATAGGCAAGGAATGAACCCAAGTTGAACATTTTGGCAAAAATGCATGAATAGGCAAGAAAATGAACCTAAGTTGCACATCTTATTGAAGATGCTAGGCAATGGGTTGAACCTAACTAGGCATTTATGACACAATATGTGAATAGGCAAAGGCATTTCAAAGCACAAGTGATATCAAACTTCTAATGAATCACTTGCAAAACCCTAAGGATTTCACATCAACATTAGACATAAGCACCCATGTGGTATCCTTTTGATGTCATCAATGTCTAATACATTTCTTCAATCAACCACATGGAAGGAATAAATTAAAAGGGGCATTTGCCTCATGCAAGATCATAGGCAGGTCTTAAGACTAAATTGACAAGTTTAGGATATCCACAAGTGCATAGGTGTCAAATCCTCTTACCAAATCGTCAACACAAAACCAAAAATTGTTTCAAAACAATTACCTATTTGCAAGACCAAAAGCATTTCAAAATGATTTATAAGTTGTTTTTTGTAATCAAAGCAATTGGTAAGGAAAGGAAACCTAAATTTGCATTCTTGTTCACTAGGAATCACAAGTGAGAGCAACAAGTGAGAGTCCTCTTGCCAATCATCAACATAGGGCATGATTTGCAAGCAAACTCTTGAGAACAACAAGTTTTAAGCAAACAAACATCATAATCAAGGTTCAATTCCAAGTAATTGCAAGATTAGACAACCAACTCATCAAAAATCTCATAAACCCTAATTTTATTGAAACATGCGAAACTAACATAAACCCTAAATCTCATTTTATTCATGGAAACACAAGATAATGCAAGAGAACAACATAGATTAAACTTTTGGCAAGGATTCACATGATCAAGCAAAGAAATGCATAACAATCACACAAACCCTAATTTTCCTCTAATATGCGAAATGAAATAAGCTTCAAATCATCATTTTATTCATGAAAACAACAAGAAATGAGTGAAATAACAACAACACACAATTTATTCTAAAGGAGAGAAGCATTCCAAGCACCCAAGCCTCCCAAAGTGTTTGTCAAGATACTTGAAATACATCTCTCACTCAACAACAACAACTATGTTAACATTATGACATTAAAATGCAATGGGATGCCAAAATGAAGTGACGATTTACATCTTTGATGCTAAAATTGGAAGGTGATGCTAGGTTTTAAAGTATACCTCAACTCCAAGCTAGAATAAGGAAGGAAATGAGATGAATGAATGCAAAACCCCTTTAATCTACTCTTCAATCTTCAACTTTGAACTTGATCCTTGAGTTTGAAGGTGAATCTTTGAGAAGAATGCAAGAAGGATGGAAGATTTAGTGTAGGAAAGGTGTTTTAATGGATGATTGAGTGAAGAAATTGAAAAAGATGAGGTGAGGGAGAGGAGGAGGTATTCGGCCAACGAGAGGAGGAAGTAGAGGTTTTTGTTCAAAAAATGAACTTTTTTGTATTTTGGGAGAGTAGGCTCATATATGGTCTTGGGTGAAATTAGGGTTAATGGTAAAATAGGAATGGGATGTTCTATTTTAAGTAAGTTTGCAATTTCTTATGAAGGAGTGAGTGTGAGAGGATGGTGTCATTTACAAAAAAGGGGTATGAATCTACATGAGAGTGTGTGGGAATTAGGGATGTGTATGAAATGGGTGGGATTAAGGATATTACAATAACATTCTTAAGGAATAATTGTACAATAGAAGAGTGTGGAAGAAATTGTGGAGAGAGAGAGAGAGAGAGGGAATTCGGCTATGACAACAAAAATGGGGAGGGAAAATTGCTTCTCCTTTTTGGTCTTTTGTCTTATTGAGGACACTTTGTACTTTCTATTTGAATTTTGAATTTTTGGGCATGCAAATGATAGTGCACCTATTGAAAATGTGTCACATATTTTTGGGCACCATAAAAATATCCCTCTAATTATTCATGACAATAAAAGTTGTCATTTAATAATCGGGGAATATTTAATGGTCCTTTTTCAGCTTTCTTGTGCAATAAAAATGGGAAAAATGCCTTTTAATTATTTTGAACTAGGATTTTCTTCGAAAAAATTATACGAAAATTATCCTTGATAGAATAAATTGTATTTTTCATCCTTGACTTGGTTTAGTTTAAAAATAATTAACTTGCTCTCATTTGGATGCCCACAGATATTGAAACATGCACTATTTTATTCCCTAAAATTCTCAAAAATTAATAAATTTTTTTTTTGGGTGCCAAAAATTAATAACGCTCAGTAAATGGCCTTTTTGAAGATTAAAATGCATGCCAAATGGCAAGGGCAAAAGGGAAGCTCACGCAGTTACGACTGGCGCGTGTGCGTAATTCAAATAAAAATGCGAGATAGGGGACAAATACACATAAATGCGAAAGTCCATTAACCTACACAAATTATGAATTACCCTTATTGTTTCCATTTTTGTTTGAAAAAAAAAAGTTTTGACTTGGGCGGACAAAATTAGAGTATGGCAATAAGGTACACTCGCTCATTCCTAGTTAAATCACTCATCTATTCTCAATACTGACTTGAGCGTCGGAGTGGCTTCGCAGGTTCCCCCCAGGCTCACACTAACCTCCACAACATGATTAATAGAGAGTATGATAAATTAAATGTATCAATTGTTTAAAAGCTAGGGTAAATTAGGGTGGATATCTGATAAAGTTGAAAATACCTTTCAAATGATTAATTATAGTTGTAGTTCTTCTCATTAGCTTTCCAACACATCCAAGAACACTCAAATCGGAGTTCTCGATCAAAAGATACAAAGAAAACTGTCGGAAGGAAAGTGAGCACCAGATAATCAATTTTAAAGATTGTTTAAGCATCCCTTGAGCACCCAATCGACCCCAAATCCTTAACCAACCCGAATTACAACTCAATACAAGTAAAATCAAGTTAAAACAAGTCTATTTATCATCCACAACAATCCAATCAATCAACATTATTACATGCAAGGTTATGAGATATCTACACTTCAAACCGTCACAAACCGTTGAATTCAACATGTAATGACTATTCATTCAGAACTAAAACTTAAAATAAGTCTCATGCATTATCATTTGATTTCCTTAACCACTCATGCATCAACTTTAAAACTCAAGAAAGGGGGTAAAGGACTCACTTTTCAGCTGAACAAGAAAAAGGAAAGTGAGCACTTGGTCTCTTAAGCACAATCAAGCTTCTAAAGACCCCAAAATCGACCCCAGCTCTCAATGCTCCTATTTGGCTTCTTCGATCAACAATGTAGCTTGTGGAAATGCTCCATGAACTCCCTAGACTAACATGCAACAAGCGAAATCCCCAAATTTCAGCTCCTCAACCTCATGAAATTCAACTTGAGGAGAGGGAAGGAAGAATGTCAAGTTGTATCAGCTGTGTTCTTATGTTTAGCTCTCAACTATGATGAAAACTGAAAGGAAAAGAAAATATTTTTAAGAAGAAAGCTTCAATGGTTGTTAGGGTTGGAGATGGTCTCCATTGTTTTCTCTTCTCACTCTCCTCTTCGAGTTCTCTCCTTTTTTCTCCACTCCCTCTTCTTTCTTTTCTACTTGTTTTAAAAATGAGATAAAAGAGTGGGAATTTGGTTTAACTTCAGCTTGAATGAGAGTGGGTCAAGGGTTGGACTGGACTTTCACTAAAATTCCTGGGCTTTTATTGCAAGAAAATTTGGACTAGTGTCATTCTAGACTCAACCCAATACTGCAAGGTACAGAACATTAAGGATCTTGTATAACTGAACGACAAATGATTCTTTGATTATCCTTTCTTTATTGCAAAGATAAGACTTGAGCCTAAAAAGTTACTAGTCCAAATTTTCATGCAATAAAAGCCCAGGAATTTAAGTGAAAGTCCAGCCCAACCCATGACCCACTTTCATTCCAGCTGAAGTTAAAACAAATTCCCACTCTTTTATCTCATTTTTAAAACAAGTAGAAAAGAAAGAAGAGGGAGTGGAGAAAAAAGGAGAGAACTCGAAGAGGAGAGTGAGAAGAGAAAACAATGGAGACCATCTCCAACCCTAACAACCATTGAAGCTTTCTTCTTAAAAATATCTTCTTTTCCTTTCATTTTTCATCATAGTCGAGAGCTAAACATAAGAACACAGTTGATACAACTTGACATTCTTCCTTCCCTCTCCTCAAGTTGAATTTCATGAGGTTGAGGAGCTGAAATTTGGGGATTTCGCTTGTTGCATGTTAGTCTAGGGAGTTTATGGAGCATTTCCACAAGCTACATTGTTGATCGAAGAAGCCAAATAGGAGCATTGAGAACTAGGGTCGAATTTGGGGTCTTTAGAAGCTTGATTGTGCTTAGGAGACCAAGTGCTCACTTTCTTGTTCAGCTAAAAAGTGAGTCCTTTACCCCCTTTCTTGAGTTTTAAAGTTGATGCATGAGTGGTTAAGGAAATCAAATGATAATGCATGAGACTTATTTTAAGTTTTAGTTCTGAATGAATTGTCATTACATGTTGAATTCGACGGTTTGTGATGGTTTGAAGTGTAGATATCGCATAACCTTGCAAGTAATAATGTTGATTGAATGGATTGTCGGGGATGATAAATAGACTTGTTTTAACTTGATTTTGCATGTATTGAGTTGTAATTCGGGTTGGTTAAGGATTTGGGGTCTATTGGGTGCTCAAGGGATGCTTAAACAATGTTTAAAATTGATTATCTGGTGCTCACTTTCCTTCCGACTGTTTTCTTTGTATCTTTTGATCGAGAACTCCGATTTGAGTGTTCTTGGATGTGTTAGAAAGCTAATGAGAAGAACTACAACTATAATTAATCATTTGAAAGGTATTTTCAACTTTATCAAATATCCACCCTAATTTACCCTAGCTTTAAACAATTGATACATTTAATTTATCATACTCTCCATTAATCATGTTGTACAATTAATTAGAGTGAATTGGATTGTGATATGCTGCTTTTCTTGTGATTGGCTCAATAGTGATGTGTTTAGAGTTGAGGATTCATTGATGTTGTGAATGTGTGAGTTCTTCGTTTGTTGCATTTTTGTTTGAAGTTTGTTGGACAATGCATGATGACTGCTCGGGAAATATTGTAATGCATGTGTACTTTGAGATTTGATTGTGCCTTCAACCCAAATTGGTGCTGAAATTGTGATGGATAATTAGTTACATGTTAAATGTGCTAATGTGAGTTCATTGGAATGTTGATTGCATTAAAATTTGGTTGTTTGGACCATAATCATGTTATTAAGTGATGTTGAGTTAGGGGTTAAGTGGGATAGACATTGGTATCAAGGGAAGGAACTAATCTCATGAAAAACAAAGTTATTTTGAACTGCAGGAGATGCACGGTCCATGCGCCCATGGAGCCCGGTCTGTGCCAAACCTTCTGTCACCCATATGTAATTTCTTCAAACGCCATTCCTTTTGATTCCAAATCTTCCCTAATCCCTTTCTTATCCCTTCCCAATATTAGTTGAGCATAACCGAGATAATTTCTGTGCATGTTTAAGATACACATTGAGTATTTAATTGTAACACCCCGATGAATTCTAACATATAGAATTACCGAAATGCACTAAATGGCATACATCAGAGTAACTTCCTGTTATTGAAATATTGAACACATCTAAAACTTTTAATAATACATATCATATGGTTCTCTGAACCTCATAAACTTCCTGAAAATGCTTAAGTTTCAAAACTTAAGACTTGTACATGACCCTGGTGTCCATCCTCAAAACTTATAACTTATACATGATAGTTATACAACCGATAACAAAAGTACTATAAAAGGACAAGGGCCTAAGCAGCCTTCCCCTGTTTCTCTGTAAAAACCACAAATATGAAGGGTGAGATAAACATTATCTCAGTGAGTCCTATCGAGACCCCTGACCAACTCTAACGGTTTATTATACTTAAATCTGAACTCGTGGCCCGAAGAAGCGACCACGTGAATACATGATGTTTACTCGTAACTTGTAGCCCTAAAAAGCGACTACTTGTTACATTTCTGATGTCTTTCCTGATGTAGCCCTAGTGAGCGACTACGGATCATATTTTATCTTGAACTTAGCACGACCCGAGATATAATGCTAGACAATCTTGATTGCCCAATATCTACGGAAACCCCAATCCGAAATTCTATTCGAATAATGCTAGGGTCCTAGCTTTGGATTCATGACTCCCCTCCACTAGGTATGCTAATAACTGGAGGATCGTCATCCTCGATATACACAAGGTATACCATCTACCTTTCCCCGAGGGAAAGTAACTTGATTTGTGTTTACATGAATTGAGAGTTTTTATGTCTTTCTAGACTTACAATCAATTAGCTTACATGACTTGATGAACTTGAAGTTCGTATCTTAACATGATTGGACTCAAGGTCCGTTAACATTTCTTGACTTGTGTTCTCACGCGTTCTCTAAGTACGGTTTTCGTCACATTAATAACACACAAGTTTTCTATCAAATATGATTAACTCCATGATATCAATCTTTACATTGTTGGGGAACCATGGGGAATGGATTAGAAGAGGATTGGAATCATTTGGAATGGATAAAAAGGTACTTTGAATTTGGGGATCAGAAAGTCTCACACGACCCGTGCGTTTTTGAACAATTTGTAGAAGATATCCAGAAGGATACGCACGACCCGTGCGACTAAGCGCACGATCCGGGCGTTATCCAATGAAATTGCAGAAAGTTCCAGAAACATGCGCACGACCCGTGCGACTAAGCGCACGATCCGTGCGTGTTTAAAAATCCAGTTCTTGTCGTATCAAATGGAGGCGCACGACCCGTGCTCGTAGGCACACGATCCATGCGTCTCTATCAGTTTTCCAGAATATAGGTTTTTCATGAGTAAATCCGTTCCATTCCGATTCTCATTTCTCTTCCGATCGAGACCCAAACTTAAACATGCATTGAAAACAGTATATTATAGCAATCCCAAATCAATCCAAACAATCAATCAAGTAACTTCACATTTTAAATCACAATCTTTTCGGTAAAACGGTTTTCAAAAAGGTGGAGACTCAGAAAACACATGCATTCCCTAAGCGAGTTATAGAACTCACCCGAAGTGATGAAAATCACTCTACGACGAATCTCACAGCTGATACGTTTGAATAGCCTCACGAACCGTCTCCGAACTCGCTCCAAAATTGAACCCGAACTTCCCAAGGATCTAAGACTCGAACCCAGCAACTCAATCCTTTTCTTAGCTGCTCTATTTTGTGGTGTAAGTGCTGAAATGGGTTCTACAGCCCATCAAACACACATGCAAGGTAGAATCTCCATTTTTATCAAAATGAAGCTCAACCACTCGAAAATGGTGGAAAGAGATTGGGGGCGGTGAAGGTGATGAAGTTTGTACCAGGAGATAGAGGTTAGAAATCTGATTTGAGTGATGCTTTTAGAAACTTGCTCCCCTTCTTCGCAACACTCTCCTCTCTCTCTCTTTGTTCAATTTCTGAAACTTGCTTCAAATGAAGTGAAGTGGGGTTTCAGATGGGGGGTTAAGTGGGCTGGGGAAGGACTCATTTGCCCTTCAGCTGTCACTCTTCTATTATGACCCCTTATTAGTTCTAGGTGACTTAACTCAATGGAATTAACTTATAATTTAAACACACAAGTACTACTATTAATTTAAACAATTGATTCATTTGTCAAGCACAATATACTTTTAACTAAGATAGTATATATATATATATAACTTGACCTCTTTCTATTTTCAGGGGTTGGAATTAGCTAAATAGGGGATGTTACAATCACCCCAACTTTTTAAAATTTTGTCCTCAAAATTGACAAAACATACCTTACTCGAACAAAGAAGGATATTTCACCTGCATGCTCTCCTCTACTTCCCATGTCGCTTCGTCAGGTGACGCACCGTCCCAAAGCACCTTGACAATAGGAATTGATCTCGTTCGGAGCATTTTCTCGCCACGTTCGATGATCCTGATTGGAGTAGGCTGATAAGACAGATCCGGTCTGATGTCAATCGCTTCATAACTTAATGGTTGATTCGGATCATGAATATACTTCCTTAACTGCGATACATGAAACACATCATGTAATCTGGACAATTCTAGAGGTAATGCAATGCGATACGCTACCGGCCCAACTCGCTCGATAATCTGGAAGGGTCCGACATACCGAGGACTGAGCTTCTTCGCTCGCAAAGCTATACCGGTTCCGATGGTTGGAGAAAGTCTCAAAAAGACATGGTCTCCTTCTTTGAATTCTAACGGCCTTCTTCTCTTATCCGCATAACTCTTTTGTCGACTCTGTGCGGCTTTCATCCTTTCTCTTATCTGACGGATCTTCTCTGTAGTCTCACGGACCAAATCCGGTCCCAACAATCTCTGCTCACCTACATCCCACCAACACAATGGTGTTCTGCACTTCCTTCCATACAATGCTTCATATGGAGCCATTTCGATGCTAGAATGGTAACTGTTGTTGTATGAAAATTCTACCAATGGAAGATGATCCTTCCATCTGCCTCCACTATCGAGTACACAAGCTCTCAACATATCCTCCAATGTCTGAATTGTCCTCTCAGTCTGCCTGTCTGTCTGTGGATGGTAAGCGGTGCTAACACACACCTTTGTTCCCAACTCCATATTCAATGCTCTCCAAAATCGAGATGTGAACTTGGGATCTCGATCACAGATGATACTCGTAGGGATTCCATGCAACTTCACAATATTCTTGAGATACTCATCTGCTAACCTAGCAACCTTGTGATTCGAACGCACTGGAATAAAATGAGCGGACTTGGTTAGGCGATCCACCACTACCCAAATAGAATCATTTCCGGCTTGGGACTGTGGCAATCCCATAACAAAATCCATAGATATGCTTTCCCATTTCCATTCAGGTATATTCGACGGCTGTAACTGGCCACCTGGCTTCTGGTGCTCTATCTTAACTTTCTGACAAGTCAAGCATCGAGACACAAACTCTGCGATATCAACTTTCATACCCGGCCACCAGTACAATTGCTTCAAATCTCGTTACATCTTGGTAGACCCAGGATGTATTGAGAACTGACTCTTATGAGCTTTCTCTAAAACTTGCCTCTTCACATCCTCATCATTCGGCACACAGATTCTGCCATCAAAACAAATTACACCATCCCCGTCTTCGGTGTAACTCGGCAATCTCTTCTGCACTTGCAGCTCTACATCACCTTCTTGGGCTGAGCGAATTAGATCTCTCAAGGGACTTGAAATCCGAATGTGACTCAACACCAACCTGCTCCTTCTTGACTTCACTTTCAAATTAAGGTCCCTGAACGATTCCTACAAGGACATCTCGTGCATCATTAACTCTGCAGTATGGATAGACTTTCTACTTAAAGCATCGGCCACAACATTAGCCTTACCAGGATGGTACTTCAATTCAAAATCGTAATCCTTCAAGAATTCTACCCATCTCCTATGTCTGTTGTTCAGCTCCTTTTGGTCAAACAAATACTTAAGACTCTTGTGGTCACTAAAGACTTCGAAACGAGACCCATACAGGTAATGTCTCCAAATCTTTAGGGCAAACACAATCGCTGCCAACTCTAAATCATGAGATGGGTAATTGTCTTCATGCGGCTTCAGTTGTCTGGAGGCATAAGCAACTACTTGTTGATTCTGCATCAGGACACATCCCAAACCCTTACCAGAGGCGTCGCAATAGATTTGGAATCCTACGGACGGGTCTGGAAGAATCAGGATGGGTGCAGAAGTCAAACGACCTTTCAATTCCGCGAAACAATTTTCATAGTCTGAGTCCCAAACAAACGGCTGACCCTTGCGAGTTAACCGAGTGAGTGGAAGGACCAGCTGGGAAAATCCTTGGATAAATCTTCGATAATACCCGGCTAATCCCAAGAAACTTCTTACCTCAGTAACCGTAGACGGTTGCTCCTAGTCTACCACAGCTTCGATCTTACTGGGATCCACTGCAACACCTGTCCTAGATATCACATGGCCCAGAAACTTAACTTCGGTCATCCAAAAATCACATTTGGACGTCTTAGCATACAACTTCTTCTCTCGGAGCACGTTCAGAACAATTCGGAGATGTTGCACATGCTCCTCAGTTGTCTTAGAGAACACCAAGATATCATCAATGAACACCACCACGAACTGATCCAGATAAGGATTAAAAATTCGATTCATATAATCCATGAATACCGCTGGAGCATTGGTCAAACCGAAGGGCATCACTACAAATTCATAGTGTCCATACCTCGTACGGAAAGCGGTCTTCGGGACGTCCAAAGCTCGAACTCTGATTTGGTGATAGCCGGATTGGTCTAGCAGATCATCAATTCTCGGTAGAGGGTATTTGTTCTTGATAGTCACCTTATTCAACTTACGATAATCGATACACAATCTCATACTTCTGTCTTTCTTTTTGACAAGCAACACTGGAGCACCCCATGGTGAGGCACTCGGCCGGATGAACCGTTTGGAAATTAGTTCCTCCAGTTGAACTTTCAATTCCCTCAACTCTAACGGCGACATTCTATACGGGGCTATAGAAATAGGTCCTGTGCCTGGAACCAACTCTATAGAAAATTCCACCTCACGATCCGGAGGAAATGAAGGAACTTCATTGGGAAACACATCAAGAAATTCATTAACAACTTGCACAGAAGATAAATCCTGACCTGTCTCAGTGGATGCAGACAGCATCATGAGATAAGCTTATGCGCCTAGGAACAGATAGTTACTGGCCGAAGTGAAAGAAATAAAAGCTTCAGAATTGGGCGGTTGTAGCTTCACTGACTCGGAGGCGAAACCGATAGTTCGACGGAAACAATCTATAGTTACATGGTTGGCCGTCATCCAATTCATTCCTAGGACGACGTCCATGCCCTTCATTGGTAAACAAATGAAGTCTACCACAAAATTCCTGTCCCCAATGGATAGAAGACAATTTCCACATATCGCTTGGGTCTGAATACTACCTTCAGCAGCAGTCTTAATGGAGATTGGTTGAGGCAAGGGAGTTAAAGCTAGTCCCAACCGTTCAACACAAACTTGAGATATAAAACAATGGGTCGCACCTGAATCATATAAAATACTAACGGAGTTATTAAAAAGAGATCCCATACCCCTTAGTAGATTATCTGACGGTGTGACCTTCTGGGCGTCCAAGGTGTAAACTCTGCCGTGCGTTGTAGTGGCGCCTTCTTCCTGACCTCTCTTCTTTGGGCAATTAGCAGCATAATGTCCCTCCTTCTTGCAGTAGTAGCACTGAGTCGATCCCACTTGACACTTACCCTGATGGTACCTTCCACAGTTGGAGCATGCACTGAACTTTGGTGAATTGGACGACTGAATCTGCTTCCCTTTGTTGGAGTTGTGCCTAGGACCCATTTGATTGTTGGATGATCCAACATTCTTCTTACCCTGATTGAATACTTTTCTACTTGCATACAACCTCTTCAAGTCACTTTCGGCTATATGAACTAGCTGAACCATGGCCGCATAATTTGTTTATGCAAAGGAACTTAGACTCTGAGCAATGTCTTCCCTTAACCCATACTTGTACCTATCGGTCTTCCACTTGTCATTGGGGGCATAGCCAGCCAAACCGAAGAATTGATACAACTCTTCAAACTTGGCGGAGTACTGACCCACCGTTAGACTTCCTTGAGTGAGAGTTAAAAACTCATTCTCCTTTTCGAACCTCATTGCCGTTGGAAAGAACTGCTCCAAAAACACTTGCCTGAAATGCTCCCAAGTCTGGGGAGTACCCATAGTCACCATCATAGCCTTAACATTAGTCCACCAGTTGTGAGCCTCTCCTTTCAGCATATGGGATGCCAACCTTAACTTGTCCTCATCTGTAACTTGCATAGTCAGAAAAATCTTCTCTATATCATCCAGCCAATGCTGGGCTTCCATGACAACCGGTCCTCCTTTGAACTCAGATGGCTTCATCTTCAGAAATTCTGAATAAACTTGCCTGGGGTTAACTTGCGGTTCTGGGGCCTGCTGAGGTTGAACTTGAGCATTCTGCTGCAATGCTACCATATCTTCCAGCATCTTTTGTTGTCTTTCCATCATGCCCTGCATCCAAGCAGCATGTGGATCGATTGGTGGGGCGTTCCTTGATCCTCCTGCCATAATTCTGCAAATGATACACCAAGTATTAAGTTGATCAGTCTCAATGTCTCTTAGTATCATAAGAAGCATAATGGCAGAGTTACTCAAGGGACAAAACCACCCTAACTAATCTAAGCCCGACTAGGTCGAACTGCTCTGATATCATAATGTAACACCCCGATGATTTCTAACATATAGAATTACCGAAATGCACTAAATGGCATACATCAGAGTAACTTCCTGTTATTGAAATATTGAACACATCTAAAACTTTTGATAATACATATCATATGGTTCTCTGAACCTCATAAACTTCCTGAAAATGCTTAAGTTTCAAAACTTAAGACTTGTACATGACCCTGGTGTTCAATACTCAAAACATAAAGTAGCGGAAACGATTTATAACTTATACATGATAGTTATACAACCGATAACAAAAGTACTATAAAAGGACAAGGGCCTAAGCAAGAAACATAAACTTCCGGACTCCTCGAGTCACACCAGCTAACCGTGCTTGGTTGCCTTGGCCTTCCCCTGTTTTTCTGTAAAAACAACAAATATGAAGGGTGAGATAAACATTATCTCAGTGAGTCCTATCGAGACCCCTGACCAACTCTAACGGTTTATTATACTTAAATCTGAACTCGTGGCCCGAAGAAGCGACCACGTGAATACATGATGTTTACTCGTAACTTGTAGCTCTAAAAAGCGACTACTTGTTACATTTCTGATGTCTTTCCTGATGTAGCCCTAGTGAGCGACTACGGATCATATTTTATCTTGAACTTAGCACAACCCGAGATATAATGCTAGACAATCTTGATTGCCCAATATCTACGGAAACCCCAATCCGAAATTCTATTCGAATAATGCTAGGGTCCTAGCTTTGGATTCATGACTTCCCTCCACTAGGTATGCTAATAACTAGAGGATCGTCATCCTCGATATACACAAGGTATACCATCTACCTTTCCCCGAGGGAAAGTAACTTGATTTGTGTTTACATGACTTGAGAGTTTTTATGTCTTTCTAGACTTACAATCAATTAGCTTACATGACTTGATGAACTTGAAGTTCGTATCTTAACATGATTGGACTCAAGGTCCGTTAACATTTCTTGACTTGTGTTCTCACGCGTTCTCTAAGTACGGTTTTCGTCACATTAATAACACACAAGTTTTCTATCAAATATGATTAACTCCATGATATCAATCTTTACATTGTTGGGGAACCATGGGGAATAGATTAGAAGAGGATTGGAATCATTTGGAATGGATAGAAAGGTACTTTGAATTTGGGGATCAGAAAGTCTCACACGACCCGTGCGTGTAAGCGCACGACCCGTGAGTTTTTGAACAATTTGTAGAAGATATCCAGAAGGATACGCACGACCCGTGCGACTAAGCGCACGATCCGGGCGTTATCCAATGAAATTGCAGAAAGTTCCAGAAACATGCGCATGACCCGTGCGACTAGGCGCACGATCCGTGCGTGTTTAAAAATCCAGTTCTTGTCGTATCAGATGGAGGCGCACGACCCGTGCTCGTAGGCACACGATCCGTGCGTCTCTATCAGTTTTCCAGAAAATAGGTTTTTCATGAGTAAATCCGTTCCATTCCGATTCTCATTTCTCTTCCGATCGAGACCCAAACTTAAACATGCATTGAAAACAGTATATTATAGCAATCCCAAATCAATCCAAACAATCAATCAAGTAACTTCACATTTTAAATCACAATCTTTTCGGTAAAACGGTTTTCAAAAAGGTGGAGACTCAAAACACATGCATTCCCTAAGCGAGTTATAGAACTCACCCGAAGTGATGAAAATCACTCTACGAAGAATCTCACAGCTGATACGTTCGAATAGCCTCACGAACCGTCTCCGAACTCGCTCCAAAACTGAACCCGAACTTCCCAAGGATCTAAGACTCAAACCCAGCAACTCAATCCTTTTCTTAGCTGCTCTATTTTGTGGTGTAAGTGCTGAAATGGGTTCTACAGCCCATCAAACACACATGCAAGGTAGAATCTCCATTTTTATCAAAATGAAGCTCAACCACTCGAAAATGGTGGAAAGAGATTGGGGGCGGTGAAGGTGATGAAGTTTGTACCAGGAGATAGAGGTTAGAAATCTGATTTGAGTGATGCTTTTAGATGAGACATGCATTTAGGATTCTGGGTTCTCTCTTCTTCTCTTCCTCCCCTTCTTCGCAACACTCTCCTCTCTCTCTCTCTCTTTGTTCAATTTCTGAAACTTGCTTCAAATGAAGTGAAGTGGGGTTTCAGCTGGGGGGTTAAGTGGGCTGGGGAAGGACTCATTTACCCTTCAGCTGTCACTCTTCTATTATGACCCCTTATTAATTCTAGGTGACTTAACTCAATGGAATTAACTTATAATTTAAACACACAAGTACTACTATTAATTTAAACAATTGATTCATTTGTCAAGCACAATATACTTTTAACTAAGATAGTATATATATATATATATATATAACTTGACCTCTTTCTATTTTCAGGGGTTGGAATTAGCTAAATAGGGGATGTTACATTAATGTTATGGTTTATAGTTCGATTGTATAGTATTGTACCGAGAGAGAAAAGGACCTAAGAGTCTAAGTAATTACATAAAACACCATGGGGATGACGATCCCAAGCTAAGAGCATACTTGGTGAAGGGAAGTCATGAGCCCTAAGCCAAGGCCCAGAATAAGTTGACTCGGTAATAGTTATTGTCGGGTGGGTTCTCCGGGGGAATCGTGTAGTGATTGTTTGGGGTTGTACTAAGGCAGCAAAAAGATATGTAAAACACCGAGAGTGTAAGGTAAGGGGTCTCGAAAGGACTCATTGAAATTGTATCTCATTGTATATGTTGTGGTGTTTTTCAGATGAGTAGGGCATGACCAAACAAATAGAAAAAGAGTACATGTTGAACTGGGCTACAAGAGCTTAAAGGATCCTTAATGGGTCAAGATTATGTTGCTTAGTCTACCCTAGATATGTAGTTTGTAATAGTTGAGACTTTAACTTTTGATTGTTGTAATCGATGTTTTAGTAAGTACGAGAACTGTGCTTTTGGATATTGAACAATAGTTGTATGATTGACTTATGAAAACAGTTTTCATTAATGTCATTAAGTTTTTCCCTTTTGGTATTTTTAACTTATGGAACCCTAAAAAGATGGTTTATTCCGTCAAGATAAGTTCTGTTCAATTCCTTAAGTAGGTTCGCAACTCTGGTTTTTATTGAAATGGTTAGCATTCTGGATTTATGATGTCTAAATCTTAGGATGTTACATATTATAACAAGTTGGTCCTTTAAATTTTTTTCGTATCACTTAGATCATTTAAGTTATTTAATTATAAGATTTAAAGGCCGAATAACTTACATATCTCAGATCTGAAATTCCCCAAATTGTTACAAATAAATAACTTAAAGGATCTAAGTGGTACGAAGAAAACTTAAAGGACCAACTTGTTACAGTTAATTAAATAACTTAAAGGACCTAGTGGTACCAAAAAAAACTTAAATGACCAACTTGTTACCATCAAATAACTTAAATGACCTCTTGTGTAATTTAGCCTATTTTTTCCTTCAATTTTACCCTTTGATAAATATTTGGCTTAAAATTATTTTTAGTACCTGCAAATATACAATTGATCCAGTTTAGTCCTTTTAAAAATAAAAATTTGTATTTCGTTCTTGCAAATATATGTTTGACCTAGTTTAGTTATTGTAAAAATAAAATTTTGTTTTTCCTCCCTGAAAATATACATTTTATCTAGTTTCCTCCCTTGCCCCTACTCACTATTCATCCGCCTCAGTTTTATCCATTTTATAATTATTCACTTCTATTATGCTATCTATCCCCACCATTAAACAGTATATGCATATTTGATAAACCACTTTAACATTTCCAACAATGTGTACTATTTTACTAAAATTACACTTAAATAATTAGAACTCGCCATTTACAGCTAACTATTTATTATCTCACTTTTAACACTACAGTACTTTTAATAAAAATAATTAATATACATGTAGTAATATGAAAATTGTCATATTAAAAGGATGAAGAAATTTTTTATAAGAGTTTTATACATAGAGAGGGATTGAGGTTCCGGGGAAAACGTGACCAATATTTTAAAATACAATGAATACGATGCTACCTGCCTGAGAAGATATTCCTAATTTCCAGAATATTAACTGGCTTTCAATACTGGTTGATATTAATAATATTAATAATGCCAACTACGTACCCACTATATATTATTGGATCTCACACTACATGATTGCTATTTTGTTTGCTAAACTCACACTACATGATTGCTATTTTGTTTCTTATTGGATTTTTATATGGATTTTTTATTCTTTTTGTTTAACATTTTAGGTTTTTGTTTTAAGTATTTTCACCGGACTCTGAAACATATTTGTTAAACAGCTAACGTTAAATAATTTTTATAAATTTCTTTTTATAGGAAGTAATTTTTAATATATTAAATGTTATTATTTTTGTATAGAATAATATTTAGATATAACCAAAATAAATAAAATTTAGATTAAGGGAAAGATACCGAGGGCCCCGCCAAATCCCCCAAACAAACAAAGCTTTGTTTGGCGCGTCCTATCTGCTAGCGGATAGCGGATGAAAGTAGCGGGTGAAGAGTACACGTGTTTGGTAAGTACTAGCGTTTAGCGTTTTTTCAAACGCTACTTCAAGTAGCGTTTTTTCAAACGCTAGCGGATAGCGAATAGCGTCTCACTTTTTCGCATTTTTGCCCTTTTTATTTTTCTTCAATTACTTCTCTATCCTTATTAAATAAATGTAATAATGAATTATATAAATACGTCCTTTTATGAAATTTTACATTTATCTGCTAGTACAACTGCTAGTTTTACCAAACACACCATTTGCTATCAGCTAGCTTATCCACTATCTACTAGCTCATCCGTTATCCGCTAGCTTATCTGCTATCCGCTACTTTTTACCAAACAGAGACCAAATGGATTTTAGACCTACAAAAATAAGAAGGATAAAAGACCTCCAAATTATCCAGGGCCAATTCTTATTACACTCTCCCCCCTACTGATTAAATACCCCAGATGCTACGAAGAGACCAAAATCCCGTTAATAAACAAAATAGTTTGAAGCTCATCCCTTTTTTTAAGGCTTTCAACAGGTACGGTACTTTGATACCAAACCAAGTACGGTACCATGGTACTGTATGTGGCATATGTTTTCTCACACAACCCTAGTACAGTACCTTGATACGAAACTAGTACGGTATCAAACTACTGTGTCTACTAACTCTGAAACTCAATAGCCACGGTACCTTGGAACCGTATTCCACCAACACTTTTGATCAACGACCCATAATCTATCAAATATTTTAATAAGATGTTGAAATCTCCGTTCTTTGTGTCAAAAAAATGAACTAGGGTAAATGTGCCTTAACATATAGAATTTCAACAGTCCAGATTTTTCATCAAAATTTTTGATTAACGACTCACATTCAACGACACCCACTATAAATAGGCTCTCACTTAAACCAATTTCTTTCGCACCAACCTACACCAACATCTCTCACTAAACATCTGCTTCTTTACAAACGCCCTCTCTAAAATGGAGTTCACATCAACCCAGTTTCACTGGACTCCTTGTAACATCCCTGTTTCGTAAATTTCGGTTTACGAAATCAATTGGCAATTTATTATTCGATTAAATGATAAATCGAGCTTCGGATATGTGATAGCCGAGAAAGCATCGTATAAGGGATAAATTATAGGATTAAAGTACGAGTTAAAGAAAATTTGGGCAAAAATAACGGTTTAGAATGAATTAACGGGCCAAGGGTATTTTGGTCTTTCCCAACAATTTTAAACCCTCAGCCCATTAAAACAATATTACCATCCTTGATGACTAACCATTCAGTTGGGTCTATAGAGGAATAAAATTGGAGAAGTGGAAGTGAGAGAAAGGAGAATTTAAGTGAGAATTGTACATAAGGGCAAAATGGACATTTCCCTTCATTTAAAACACACCTCAGCCTTAACCCCAACTGAACTCACTCTCTTGCCACACTATCCAGAAAATAGAAACTCAGAATAGAGGGAGGGAGAGAGATAGAACTCATGAGAGAAGAGGAGACAAAGGCAAGAGGGAAATCTTCAAAATTGGATGCATGTAAGTGTTCTTATATCCAATCTTCTCCATTTTTCATTCTCTATCTAATGGTACCAACATCAAAGCCTGATTCTCTCTCATTCTCAAGGTGCCATTTTCGAATTTCTCAAGCTCATATGACCAACAATGGAGTTCTAAGCTTCATTGGAGTTGCATGTTACCATTGAAGCTCCACAAGCGACTATTGAAGTTCAACCATCCTATTAGTGTAGGAGGGAGTTGGACAGTAGGAGGGAGTGCTGGTGTAGATGGAGTTTTGTTATGGAGCTGAATTTCGCAGCTCTTGATGTTTGGGGTTGAAGACACCCACTCAAGACAAATTCTGGGTGAAACCCGTATGGACTATCTTCAGTGTTTACATTGTATCTCCATGTACACAACTTCTATGAAAGTGATTTTTGTTCCTTTGGAAACTAGACTCAAAATGATTCAAAATGAGCACAAGAACCGTCGGATTCCATTGGGAAATGAGGATGATATCGTGTCCTAAAGTTTCGATTGAGAATCAGACACTGTGTTGGATCAGTCACCTTGTTTCGGTGATATCTCCCAAACTACTGGTTTCATACGTGTGAATCTTGCTTCATCAGAAAGTAGACAACATTCTCTTCATTTTGGGCACTGATTTGAGTATTTTTGGTCACGGATTGACCAAGTTATACTGTTACAAAATTGTACCCTGATATTGGAAATCGGAAATAAACCTGGAAATTATCGGTTCGTCGAATCGAGGGTTCGAGGCGACAAGATCGCGAGAGACACCATTTCCATACACCGCAAAGGAGTTCAGTAGCAAGAGGAACGTTGGTTGCTGAGTTCAGTCACGGAGGCATTCGAAGCGTGTTCGTGATTACGGGGATTGTTCGAGTGGTTAACGGTTCGGTTGTTCAAGTGAGGACGCGACTTCTCGGGGACTCGTCATACCGGTGAGTTTTACTCATGATTAGGGATATTTCGATATTCTGAATATGTTTCGTCTTGGTCTCTATGTGAAAATATGATTTTCGAAACGATTATTGAGTCGACAAACCGTTTTCCCAAAAATCACGCTTTTACGGTTTTGCAAAATTGTTTATATATGTGATGCTGAATTATGTTTTCATTGTTGTCTGGAATATGGTTCAGAGTATCTGTTTTAAGTTGTCAAAGCCCTAGGATGTCTCGGCCCCGGATCAAAAAGCGAAACGGTAGAAAATCGAATTGCGAAAATCTGTTTTTCTGTGTTTCAGGTACCCATCGCGTCGCGACCCGAGTCCTTTGTGTCGCGACCATACTGAGTTTTGTGTCCATTTCGGTTCTGTAAGTTTTCGCGTCGCGACGCTGTTTTATTTTTCAACAAACCTAATTGAAATTGTTTTTGCCATAACTTTTGAATCGGGTGTCCGATTGAAGTGTCCTTAGGTGCGTTTGAAAGCTTATTCGGAGACCTATCTATATAAACAAAATTGAATTACAAAATGATCTGTTTTCCAATTGGTAAAAACCTTTTGAATGGTCAAACTCTAGAACACGTGTGAGCTCACCCTTTTGAGTAATAACCGGATCGTAGATCCCATTTGATGTTGTGATTATAATGTCGGATGTCTAACTTTGAATTCATCAAAATGGATTATAGATCGAAATACATATTGATTATCTAAAACTTATGAGACGGTCCAATGCGGACACGATATATATTTTATTATGTATCACGTTGGGTGACGACCCGACAAGTAGCATACTAGGAAGGGAAGTCATGAACCCTCACCCTAGGCCCTGTATACGTTTTGGCGTGGTCAATTCGTGGGTTACCGGGAGTCGTGGTTCTTGCACAGTCGGTTTATGCTAAGTTTCCTCACGTTTCGCCGGGAGTCGTGGTTATTGCAAAGTCGGTGTTTCGATTATTGTTTGGACATTGCTACTCTAATAAATATGTTGTAACGGTTTAATAATTGAACCGAGTGTTAGTGAGGTGGCACGGTAGAACTCACTGAGACAAGTTGTCTCACCCATTCATTGTTGTTGTTTTTATAGAGAACATGATATAAGGATAGCAGGTGGCACGGTTAGTTGTCAGGCTCGAGGAGAAGTTGGAGATGTGATCTTCCATCCATGTTTTAGATTCTTTTTTTTATGTAGCCTCTGTATTCGGTCTTATGACTTGAACTTGTATAATGTTATCTCATAGTTTCCGCTGTTTCTTGTAAGGATTTATATCTGAACAAGAATTTTTATACTCTGATGTAAACCAAATTGTATATTTAGGTATTTCTTTGTTAAAGAAATACCGGGGTGTTACATTTGGTATCAGAGCGGTTCGGCCTTGTCGGACATAGTGACCTTCGGGTCAAGAACATAGGATCGAGTCAGCTAGGGACTTAGACAATGACATGTCAGATCTTTTTAGTATATTAGGTGATGTATTGAGTCAGGATCCACTCAATGTTTCATGTAAATTACTGAAAATTATGACAGTTAGTTGCCTCAGCCCCGAAAATGTTCGAAACCCTACACCATAGCATTCTCAGCCTGCTCGTTTAATCATAGTGCGTAGCACTTGCAGAGGGATACACATGACATTTGGAAACAATGATGGGCATCCGCGATGGTTCGAGGAAACTATGGGTGGCTGTTCAGTAAATGAATCGGATACGACTAGTGAGTCGCAGTATAAGACATCGTAGGTCTTATAGAGAGTTTAGTTTAAGCAAAGCCATTGGGCAGTAGTAACGTCAGTGTCCTGAGATCTGTCAGATTAGTTAACACCCAAAACCCTGACCATTGATTAGTCAGCCTATCAGTTATCTAAATACTGTTTCACAGTAAATCTTACCTTCTGGTATAAGTCAATCCCAATTTTGATAGCAGTTAAGGAAGCCCTTATCGGTTAATTCCAAGCATAGATCCTGATTCTTCTTCTTCCGAGTCACAATGTGACAGATGATAAAGCCAACTGAGTAAAGATACTGTCGCCAGTATTGACTAGCAAAGTCATAATGTGCCGATCAGGTTAAGTCCCGATCAGGAATTTCGAATCAAATCCTTCAAAGAAGATTAGTATGTGGAATCAATGTAAGTGACCTTACTTCAATCCTCTGACTAGAAGCATCTCGATCGCGGTCTGTGATAAATTCTCTTTAGTCTTCCGAATCATTTTGTTCGTAACTTCTGCTCCGGGACTCCGATTTTGATGTTCCGAGAGGCGTCGGAAAGCTAACGAAAATATCTACACTGATGGATGGGTTGTGAGCCGTATCTCCAATAGAATTGTTAAGTGTACCTTTGTTCTAAATCTGAACCGTAAACCCTAAAGCATTCGTGGGATGTGAACCTCCCTGTTGTACTAGAAATTGGAAGAAGGAATTACAATCAGTCAGTCTAGACTCCTAGATACCGATTCAGAGTAACGTTACTGTTAGTTTTTCCAAGAAACCTATTTCCGGAGATTGTCATTAGTAACGATGGCCATTCAACCATTGAAATGATTCCGAAATCTTAATCTCTAAGACCTCAACTAACTGGTTAAAGGAACGAGGAGCTTAAAGTCATCTGCGTGGCGAACGTAATGTTGTCATGGAGTAGAACTCGTTCCGAAACTTGATTGATTAACGTGAAGGTAACAATTAAGTTTGGATATATAGTTACAGAAGTTCGGAAAGAAACTGGGCCAAAGAAAATTCTAAATGATAAATACTCGGATTTTATGAATCAATACTAAGACACTTAAGGTGAGCTCGTTTGATTTCCTAAACAACATTTTGTTTTCAAAATTCCCTTGGTGCCACCGCGATTCCAATTTCGTAACTAATCAGAGAATATTTGCTACGCTGAAGTTAATCGAGAAACCAAGGATTGCCTTGGATGACACTAAATATTACCTTCTAAGGAAAACATTATGTTGTTCTAGTAAAATTTCTGATAGCAAAATTCTCATCTCCTTAGAATCTGAGTGATCAAGACCTAAAAAGAATAGGTATCAAAGTTCAAGCCTGGTTGATCTAGTAAGACAGCTGAAATTTGATAAGTCGTTGACTTAGACAACTCCGAAAAAGCCATAACCGGTGTGAGGACATCAGGCTGCAGGGTTGAGTTTCGTGGACCGAATTATAAGGGTCGAAGATATACTCTTATTATAATTTGGGTTGGTCAAAAACACTGTTGTACCGACGACTTCCTGAAATGCTAGAATGGCGTCCAAGATAACCGAAGATGTGGGTTATTCAAACATTTACTCGGAAGTAATAGAAGACTGGGTTAACATGTGAATATGATTGCTAGTAGGAGAGGTATCAAGCCATGTTAGGGCAATTATCTTTCGGCAGTTATAGTGTTCAAGCTTCCGCTACCGAGGTAAAACTCCAATCGTAATTTGGATCTCCTTAGGGTTAGCAGTAAGTTGTTGTGACTTTGACCCATCGGATGGATCAAGGCTAGTTTCTCCATTCTAATAATCTATCGGTTAGACGTCAATAAAGCAAATAGGTGCTGAATTCAGAATTGTCTGATTGTGGTCCAGCCCTCGAGGCTTTTCTACGACGATCCGACAGTTGAGTACCTGTAGGGCATATTCTTTTACCTTCTACACCTGTTTGATGGGAGAATGCATGAGGATGAACCATATGTCGACATGAGACTAAATGATTGGACAGTGAGTGTATGATACACGACTCCGTGATAGTTGATCCTATAACCATTTTTTTCCTTTCTTTCTTTTGTGTAGTCTCTCGAGACGTTAAATTCAGGTTCGTTTTTCATCACGAAATGCAAGTCTTTGTTTTAACCTTGAAGTCTTATCTCGGGCTAATTCGAGAAAGGAATTAAAAGGAAATGAATTGGATCGAATAGAATAGCGGTTTAAGAAAATTTTTAAAATCAAGTATCCGCCTTCCTTTCGACTCAATGTCTTTCCCGATCCCTTCCTCGAACGAACCAAATTATTTTATCTTAACGGAGTCAAAGTCAAGCACGATAATGGAAGTTTGTGAGATTTCGATCACACAAATGGTTAGTTCCAACAAAGTAACCCTTTTATCCTCACTTTCGACATTGTAAATTTTAAAAAAAAGCATATGATGAGATTACCGTTTAGTTGAAACGTCGTGCATTGAGTAATGTCGTTTATAAGTTGGGGTGAATTATTGTTTTTGGATAGTCGTATTTTTCGAACTGTCATTATTGAAAACCCCATTGAAAATAATTTTATCCAAATGAAACGAAGGTACTTTCAAGTTTTGGAACAGATTTAATGTAAGAATATTTCGCTACTATTTTAGAGCGTCCTTGGGTCAAGTTGCAAGAAAAATTGTTTTCTAAATTCATTTGGACTGAGAGTCAACCTATTTCGTAAAATAACTCTGCTTGCGTCAGTCGAGATTTTCAGTAAGATGAGTCAGGCGCTTATGTGAGCGTAGCTCGAGAAGAGAAGAAACCTTTTTCGGAAACCGGGTAGTTCGATTTCAAAATAATCCTCTCGTGAACATCCTTTCCTCCCGACTCATGCCACGGCTAAGCCGAAACCTTCTGAGCTCCTGACTTGGATAGTGCAGGATGTATAGATGCTAGTGTCTGCAATCGAAAGGTCGGAATAGTTGATTATCGAATAAAATTGCGTGTCAACAAGGTATAGAGGATTGGAACGATTTTGAGGACAAAATCTTTCAAGTTGGGGTGATTGTAACATCCCTGTTTCATAAATTTCGGTTTACAAAATCAATTGGCAATTTATCATTCGATTAAATGATAAATCGAGCTTCGGATATGTGATAGACGACAAAACATCGTATAAGGGATAAACCATAGGATTAAAGTACGAGTTAAAGAAAACTTAGGCAAAAATAACGGTTTAGAATGAATTAACGGGCCAAGGGTATTTTGGTCTTTTCCAACAATTTTAAACCCTCAGCCCATTAAAATATTATTACCATCCTTGATGACTAACCATTTAGCTGGGTCTATAGAGGAATAAAATTGGAGAAGTGGAAGTGAGAGAAAGGAGAATTTAAGTGAGAATTGTTCATAAGGGCAAAATGGACATTTCCCTTCATTTAAAACACACCTCAGCCTTAACCCCAACTGAACTCACTCTCTTGCCACACTATCCAGAAAATAGAAACTCAGAATAGAGGGAGGGAGAGAGATAGAACTCAAGAGAGAAGAGGAGACAAAGGCAAGAGGGAAATCTTCAAAATTGGATGCATGTTAGTGTTCTTATATCCAATCTTCTCCATTTTTCATTCTCTATCTAATGGTACCAACATCAAAGCCTGATTCTCTCTCATTATCAAGGTGCCATTTTCGAATTTCTCAAGCTCATATGACCAACAATGGAGTTCTAAGCTTCCTTGAAGTTGCATGTTACCATTGAAGCTCCACAAGCAACTATTGAAGTTCAACCATCCTATTAGTGTACCTACACTAACTACATTCTGAATTTAGGGAGTTGCACAGTAGGAGGGAGTGCTGGAGTAGATGGAGTGCTGTTTTGGAGCTGAATTTCGCAGCTCTTGATGTTTGGGGTTGAAGACACCCACTCAAGACAAATTCTGGGTGAAACCCGTTTGGACTATCTTCAGTGTTTACATTGTATCTCCCTGTACACAACTTCTATGAAAGTGATTTTTGTTCCTCTGGAAACTAGACTCAAAAGGCTTCAAAATGAGCACAAGAATCGTCGGATTCCATTGGGAAATGAGGATGATATCGTGTCCTAAAGTTTCGATCGAGAATCAGACACTGTGTTGGATCAGCCACCTTGTTTCGGTGATATCTCCCAAACTACTAGTTTCATGCGTGTGAATTTTTCTTCATCAGAAAGTAGACAACATTCTCTTCATTTTGGGCACTGATTTGAGTATTTTTGGTCACGGATTGACCAAGTTATACCTGTTGCAAAATTGTACCCTGGTACTGGAAATCGGAAATAAATCTGGAAATTATCGGTTCGTCGAATTGAGGGTTCGAGGCGACAAGATCGCGAGAGACACCATTTCCATACACCGCAAAGGAGTTCAGTAGCAAGAGGAACGTTGGTTGCTGAGTTCAGTCACGGAGGCATTCAGAGCGTGTTCGTGATTACGGGGATTGCTCGAGTGGTTAACGATTCGGTTGTTCAAGCGAGGACGCGACTTCTCGGGGACTCGTCATACCGGTGAGTTTTACTCATGATTAGGGATATTTTGATATTCTGAATATGTTTCGTCTTGGTCTCTATGTGAAAATATGATTTTCGAAACGATTATTGAGTCGACAAACCGTTTTCCCAAAAATCACGCTTTTACGGTTTTGCAAAATTGTTTATATATGTGATGCTGAATTATGTTTTGATTGTTGTCTGGAATATGGTTCAGAGTATCTTTTTTAAGTTGTCAAAGCCCTAGGATGTCTCGGTCCCGGATAAAAAAGCGAATCGGTATAAAATCGAACTGCGAAAATCTGTTTCAGGTACCCATCGCGTCGCGTCGCGACCCGAGCCCTTCGCGTCGCGACCATCCTGAGTTTTGTGTCCATTTCGGTTTTGTAAGTTTTCGCGTCGCGACGGAATTTGTTCGCGTCGCGACCCTGTTTAATTTTTCAGCAAACCTAATTGAAATTGTTTTGGCCATAACTTTTGAACCGGGTGTCCGATTGAAGTGTCCTTAGGTGCGTTTGAAAGCTTATTCGGAGACCTATCTATATAAACAAAATTGATTTACAAAATGTTCTGTTTTCCGATTGGTAAAAACATTTTGAATGGTCAAACTCTAGAACATGTGTGAGCTCACCCTTTTGAGTAATAACCGGATCGTAGATCCCATTTGATGTTGTGATTATAATGCCGGATGTCTAACTTTGAATTCATCAAAACGGATTATAGATCGAAATAGATATTGATTATCTAAAACTTATGAGACAGTCCAATGCGAACACGATATATATTTTATTATGTATCACATTGGGTGACGACCCGACATGTAGCATACTAGGAAGGGAAGTCTTGAGCCCTCACCGTAGGCCCTGTATACGTTTTGGCGTGGTCAATTCGTGGGTTACCGGGAGTCGTGGTTCTTGCACAGCCGGTTTATGCTAAGTTTCCTCACGTTTCGCCGGGAGTCGTGGTTATTGCACAGTCGGCGTTTCGATTATTGTTTGGACATTGCTACTCTAATAAATATGTTGTAACGGTTTAATAATTGAACCGAGTGTTAGTGAGGGGGCACGGTAGAACTCACTGAGACAAGTTGTCTCACCCAATCATTGTTGTTGTTTTTATAGAGAACAGGATATAAGGATAGCAGGTGGCACAGTTAGTTGTCAGGCTCGAGGAGAAGTTGGAGATGTGATCTTCCATCCATGTTTTAGATTCTTTTTTTTTATGTAGCCTCTGTATTCGGTCTTATGACTCGAACTTGTATAATGTTATCTCATAGTTTTCCCTGTTTATTGTAAGGATTTATATCTGAACAGGAATTTTTATACTCTGATGTAAACCAAATTGTATATTTAGGTATTTCTTTGTAAAATAAATACCGGGGTGTTACACTCCTACTTGACTGTCCTCCATCATCGTGGAGATATCACCATGAAGGAAAATGGTGTTTGCTTTCAATATCCTAATCCCGCGTTTTGTAGGATGAGAATGGACTTCACATTCTCGAAGTTAATGGATAAAGCGGAGACGAAGGTTCTAGAGGGGTATTTTCCTAGACATGGTAACTACTATAGTTTACCGCAAGCCTAGTACTGGAGATGACGGTCATATTCGCTATTCAACGATGAATATTCAAAGCCCTGATTTTGAGAGATCTCTTGATAGGATTATCTTTAGCCTGGCATTGGTATAAAATTAGGAGAAATTCTCCTCATTGCCTTTTTTATGAGTGGTTAGTGGATCCTATTGATTGTTTGTCTAGGAGGTAGCATCGATCTTTTTCCTTATTTTCTTCATTTTGGAGGTTGATACCTTGTATTTGTATATGGGTTGAGTACCCCTTGTGCTCTGCTATATATATATATATATATATATATATATATATATATATATATATATATATATATATATATATATATATATATATATCTGTGTGTGTGTGTGTGTGAGAGAAGCGGCCCACTCCAGCACTGGATCCGGCCTAGGCATCCACCGCTGGGCCAAGCCCAATCTGTATGAGAAGCGGCCCACTCCAGCATTGGATCCGGCCTAGGCATCCACCGCTGAAGGTGATGCTAAGATCACCGGCCGGGATCGGCCCTGTCTGATCCTACGGCCCAGATTCGACCAAGGCTAGGGGCGACCCCTTCCCGCGTCTATAAATACGGCACTACCCCCCTGAAATCAAGTATGCCTCATTCATTTGTATCTCCTCTTGACTTCTGATTGCTGACTTTGGCATTGGAGTGTTTGCAGGTACCAACCATCCGACGAAAGGAACGACTTCAACAACCAGCCTACCAACTGCTCACCCTGTATTTTCATCTCAGAGCAAGGTACTGAACACATAAGTTTGTGGTAGAAATGTTTAGTTGTTTTGTATCTATTTAGTGCTCTTTTTTCTATTTATCTATTTTATATGTAGTTGGATAATGATATTTTCTCTAAATGAAAGTAAAATAATCAATTTAGGATTAGCTACTAATTTTATTGTTAGCTAAAATTTGTAGCTAATTTTTGAAAATTCTAGTAGTGGCTTTTAATTTAGTAATTATTCAAATTCAAATTTCAGAAGTTATAAAAATCAAATTTATTGTCGGCTGGTGCTTGCTTTTTTTTCATAAAAAGACAATAGAAAGAAGACAGTCATTTTAACAGTAAAACGGAAAGTAGTAGACAATGCAATCGAAGTTGGTAAGATTTGTCCCGCAGAGATAGAACCTGCCCCGTCTATATGGCATTATCTATTAATTCTCCAGTCCCTAATTTGCAAGTGCTTTTACAGAAGGCAGTTTTTTTTGGTACTCGCCCATTGTACCCATATCTTTTAAATTGATCAAACGGACCAAAATACTCCTAAAAAAATATTAAAAAACGAATTCATTCCTCATTCCATCATATTTCCAGAAAAAGTAAGTTTTTTTCCCTAAACTTCCCGGAAATAGACGTATTTCCGAAAAGATTTCCGAAAAAACGCCAAATTACGGTATTTCCGGAATTTTTTTTTTTGAAATTTCATTTTCATTAATTTTTTTTGCTTTTTCAGTGGCAACCAGAACAGGAAACATAGAGCGAGGCGAGCATTCAGGAGCAGGACTAGGAGATGAGAAGAGTCTTCCTGGCAGTAGGACCAGGTTCTGATTGTGGGCTAGACAGGCCGGACACGCGTCTGAGCGTCAGAGGCGTGTCCGAGAGCGAGAGCAGTAGCAGGAGCAGGAGCATTATTATCACGAGCCTGCTGAGCCAGACGCCATGCATGTAGATGACTAGGTTGAGGCTGAGGTTTCTCAGCATGATGATGAGGCTGCTGAGCAGGTTTTATTACACCGGTTGCATGTCCACTGTTTATTTTTTACCAATTAATTACTTTTATTTTTTTACAGGACCGGGGTAAGACTAAAGTTGCTTCTCATGGGGAGGAGATACTGAAGATCAGACCTCAGCAGCACCACCCACATATAGCAAGATGGTTGCAGCAGGCGCATCTGTTTGAGCTGGACATCACACCTCTCGGCAACATCAACCACGAGCTCATATCAGCTTTTGTGGAGAGGTGGCATTCTGAGACCAGCTCATTCCACATTCCGTGGGGGGCGATGACAGTGAAGTTGGACGATGCGTCCGCGTTGCTCCACTTGCCGCTCACCGGCACACCGTTGGCGCATCGGCCACATTTTGACACTGCCGATGCTATTCGGGCTGGAGTTGACCTGCTGGGCATAGACCTGCAGCTGCTGAGGATGTTGGTCCACTTCCCTTAGAATCCAGGATGGAGAGAGCAGCTAGGCATGTCCATGATGTCTATGATAGTCTTTTGGCAATCGACGGCATTCCTGGGGATGTCTATGATAGTCTGTTGGCTGCTTTACAGCTTTTGGACATTTAGTTGTATTATTTTTTGTATTTTTACTGTATTGATACTGTATTATTATTGTTTATTAGTTTAGCGAGTTTCGTTACATTTAATTATTTCGCGTAATTTCCAGGAATACACAAATTTCCGGAAGACGGAAACATGGGTTTTCCGGAAATATGTGTATTTCCGGAAATTTTAAAAAAATATTTTTTAATGAAAAATTAGGGGTATTTTTGGGGATTTATGGAAAAATGGGGGTATGGGGTCTAATGAGGGGGTACAAAAAAAAGTGCCTTTACAGAATACGGTTAAATATGTTACGGTCCCAATAAAATTTCAAAATTTTGTTTCTAGTTTCTATAAAAACTTTCGTCAAATTTTAGTCCCTATAATATATTCCGTCTCCAATTATATTACCTATAAAATGTCAACTCTTATATACTCTTTAAATTTTTTAAGGATGTTTTGCATACATGTTAAGAATAGTATAAACATCTCTGTATAAAAACTTAGAACGTTTTAAAAAGGGATGAATTAAATGAGTTTTTAAGCATGAATACAATGAGGGGCAAGAATGGTTTCTTTGCAATAAAAGGGGGGATTTGGCTAAGGCATATGACGGTTGAAATAGACAAATGGTCCTTTGTGTTGGAGGTTTTGAATTGATGTTCTTCCTCAACATACAATTGATATTGCTATGCATTGTGTTACTAGTGTGCAAACAAATGTCCCCCGGCCGGAATGGTTGTCGTTCGTCCTACTTTAAACCTACAAGGGGAATAAGGCAAAGAGATCCTATGCGTCCTTATGTTTTTGTTATGTGCATGGATAAACTCACTCATTTGACTTTAGAAGTAGTGGATAGTGGGGATTGGACTCCCCTAAAATCTTTTCACAATGGTCCTACAGTGTTACACCTCGTGTTTGCTGATGACCTCCTCCTTTTTGGGAAGGCACTGAGAAATGTTTTCAGTGTGTTAACCGCACACTGAAGAAACTTTTGTTCGATGTTTGGACAATTAAGTTGTCAACATTGAAAAAATCAATATTTTGTTCTCTAAGAAATTAACCTCACCCATTCTTAGAAAAATAAATAAATGCTCCGGGTTTAGAGAGACTAATAATTTTGGAAAGTATTTGGGAGTCCCTCTCATGGGAAGAGAACCAAGGAGGCGTGATTTTCCGTACTTGGTGGACAAAGTGGAAGAAAAGCTCTTTGGCTGGAAGGCTAGTCATCTATCATTTGCAGGTCGAGTGACTATCTCTAAATCTGTTATTCAAGCTATTCGGTCTATTCTACGATGACTATCTCCACCCCAAAAAATTGTGTCAATGAAATTCAGAAGTTGCAAAAGAATTTTATTTGGGGAGGGTTGGAGAAAGTTGCATATGGTTAATTGGAACACTATGGTTCATCCAGAGCCCAATGGCGGACTAGCTTAAGAAATTTGTTTCTCATGAATAAGGATTGTGGTATGAAAATGGTGTGGGCGTTACGCAGTGGTGATAATAATTTGTGGTGCAAAATCCTTAAAACTGTGTTTGGATGGAGTATTTTTAGGAGGTAATGTAATTTTTGGGAGGAATTCAAATATTTTAGTTCAAATTTTGAACTAAAATATTTGAATTCCTCCCAAAAATTACATTACCTCCTAAAAATACTCCATCCAAACATAGGGTAAAGGAAAATATGGAAGAAATTTTATTGATTATGCTATCATAATTTCCAAGCCTACCAACTCTTTTATTTGGAAAGGGGTTGCAAACTCATGGAGTGATTTATCTACTTTTGAGGTTTGTGAAATTGGGGATGAGACCTCTATTAGTGTGTGGAATGATATCTAGATTGACCAAACAACTCGACTTGTGAATGTTGTGGACCACATTCCTAATGACTTACTTCATTTAAGGATATCTGATTTGGTTAACACTTATGGGGAATGGAATTTAGATGTTGTGTTTAATTTTGTGCCTGATGAGTATTTGAGGCATTAAGATCTCATCCTTCGCATGGTATTGCGGATGTCCCAGATCGCAGAGTTTGGGCTAGCACTAAGGACGAGTCGTTTTTCTTACAAGTGCTTATACCATGATTTGTGGTTTTCCTTCCTTAGATTCCAATCTGGCATGGTGTCGTCATGGTCGCTGTCCTACAAATAAGATTTGCAATACACAATCCCTACTTGCAAACACTGCACAAATCAAGATGAAACCATTGCTCACGTTCTGCAAGACTGTCCTCATGCTACCTTTATGTGGCGTCACTTCCTTCTTGTGAAATTTCTTGTCGAGTTTTTTGGTGGAGACTTCAACGATTGCGTTATGTTGATTTTCGATCTTGATTGCAGTGATGCCCATCCCCATCCTTGGTCCTCCTTCTTGGCCTGTGCTTGTTATCATCTTTGGATGTGGAGGAATAGGGAAGAACACGATCTTAATTTCAATCAGCCTCATAACCCAACTCAGGTTATGTCAAATTATGTTAAAACTTACTTTGAGAGACAATCTGGTAATGGCCCTCCTATTGCCAAGTCTTACTCTGAAATCTAGGTTAGGTGGTCTTTGCCGGCCTTGGGTTAGGTGCAATTAAACTGCTATGCAGCATCTAAAGGACCCTTTGGTGCTGTTGTTTCTGGCAGTGGATTGTTCTTCTCTCTGATTTGAAAATATTTTGCGGATTTGTTATCACGGGATGGTTACTGGTTGCAACCACATTCATTCTTTGTGGAGTATTCATGATCCTTGATAAGTAAGCTAACATTTCTTAAGATATTTCAGGTTAACATATTCATGTAAACGATATTTTCTTGGCTCCTTTTGGACATTTATTTACCTTTGGATAAATGTTTTGCATTCATTCATCCTGATCTCCCCATCCTCAGCTTATCTCAATCCAAAGTTGTAACTTAATCCATAATAGAACCTGACATGAACCGATAATGTTGAATTGAAATCCAATTATCTTAACGATGTAAATTTCTTTCCTCTGTTCAAAACCTCATTGTAACAACTAAACCTAACATGAGTGAATTATTTCAACTGTAGTGCAATATCTGATACCTGCAATATCTGATACCTCCTCTTGGTATTTTATTAACAACTAAACCTAACATGAGTGAATTATTTAAAATGTTGTCAATCAGTTCATCTATACTACTGCAAACACATTTTGTTCAAATTTCATTAGTCTTCTTTGGTTATTTGGAACAGGTGAATAAAGTGGAAAAAAGCTTTGATGTGATCAACTTAGGAACAAAGCCTCTTGCGGCATATTTATTTACAAAATGACAAGAAGTTCAAGAAGGAATTTGTGATGAATGTTTCTACTGGGGGTTTGCTTATCAATGACACTGTCTTACATGTAATATATTTTTACTCCATGTATTCTTCTTATTCAATATTCAATAGTCCTGATCTCTGTTTTGTATTGATTTGAAATCTGAAGAAAAAAAATTAAACTATTTTTTTGTACTTTGTAATCAATTACCTAATTTTTATTTTTTTAAAAAGGTCACTTTTTGAATCGGTTATCTAAAGAACCGTTTTTAAATGTCTTTTTTGGTACATTTTGAATCGGTTGTTTAAATAACCGATTTTATATTTTGAATCGGTTGTTTAAATAATCGATTTAAAATGTCACAATTTGAATCGGTTATTTAACCGATTTAAAATGTCCCTACATTTAGAATCGGCACATTTGGAATCGGCCAATAACCGATTCCAAATGTGCCAAACAACCGATTCCAAAAGCCTTTTTTGCACTAGTGGTGAATCCCTTAGAAAATGCTATAGCCCATAGTAGATTTGCAACCAATGGGGTCACCAGCCCAATCAGCATCATGCTAAGTAGATAATCCTAAAGAAGAAGATGAAGGAAAAAAGACTGTGAAATTGGGTGCCTTGAAGATATCAAAGTATTTGAACGACAGCTGCCCAATACACTATGGTGGGGGAAACTACAAATTGACTGACAACATGCACTGCATAGGAAATATCAAGTCTAGTAATAATAAGATACACCAAACTGCCAACAAAAGTACGATATATAGTGGGATCTAGTAGAGGGACACCATCAGAGGGAGCATACATCATATTAAGCTCAAGAGGGCTATTTACTGCTCGAGTATCGGAAAGACGGGCTTGATTAAGGATGTTGGTAATGTACTTAGATTGAGAAAAAGAGTAACCTCTACGAGAGTTGGCAACTTCAATTCCCAAGAAGTAGCGAAGAGTGCCTAAATCCTTCATCTCAAATTGTTTAGCCAACTATAATTTCATATCAGCAATCCCATTAACATCCTCACATGTAATAATCATATCATCAACATATAGGGAGAGTAATATGTGAGCATGTGAAGTGGTCCTGATAAACAATTCAGAATCATGATTACTAGAGTCGGAACCAAGAGATGAAATCACCGTAGAGAATTTCTCAAACCAATCTCGTGGGTCTTTTTAAGACCATATAGAGCCTTTTTCTGCTTACACACTTCCCCCTGATTATGATAAACACCTGGTGGAGGTACCATATACACTTCCTCTTGAAGATCACCATTCAGAAATGCGATCTTGACATCCATCTAAAAAATATGCCAGTGACGTACAGATGCAACGAAAATGAGAGGACGAATAATGTTCATCTTGGCCACCCGAGAAAATGTTTCTTCATAATCCATACCATATTATTAGAGAAACCCTTAGCAACAAGACGAGCTTTGTTGCGCTCAACTTACCCATCAGACTTGGTTTTTATCTTATATACCCACGAGAACCAATAATACGTTTCCTAGGGGTAGAGATACTATGTCCCAAGTATGTGTCTTGTGTAAAGCGGACATTTATTCTGCCATAGCTTGCTTCCAAAGAGGATCAAGAATAGCCTCCCTATTGGAAGATAGCTTAGAAAAACTATGAATAGAGGTTATAAAAGAAGAAAGAGAAGCAAAATAGGTGGAACAACCAAAATTAGGCAATTGAGTAGACTTATGAACACAAGTGGGACATGTAGGAGAAGGAGGAGTATCAACAATCGCAGGAGGTAGCTGAACATCTGTGGGGACATGAGGGACATATGTATCTAAAGTAGAACTACTATCAACCCTGTAGTTCTCAAAATTACAATCACTAGGAATATCACCAGTAGGGGAAAAAGGATCAATATTTATGAGTTTAGACTTAGTAGGAGAATGAAAATCAGAAGAGCGAGAGTAAAATGGTATGTGCTCAAGAAACACAACATGATGAAAAACATAAAGCTTTTTAGATGAATGATCATGATGTGAGCTATATGAATCAAATAGCTTTGATGACACATGATATGATATAAAGTATATCTAGGTGATTAGGATCTAGAAAATTGACAATTCAACAATTCTCACACATGATCAAGAACATGCAACACACACTACAATAAAAACTGTTTTTTCCGGCCAGGACTTTCCGGCGGATGTCAAAAAATTTTCCGGCGGATTTTTTTCCTCCGGAACATTTCCGGCGGATTTGAGTCTACAAAATTTTTAATTTTTTTTTAAAAAACATCCGCCGGTAAGGTATTTTTCGGCGGAATTTTTTTGAAAAAAAATGTGGGGTAAATCTGCCGGAAACCCCATAAATCCGCCGGAAACCCCCTAAATCCGCCAGTAAATTCCAATTCCGGCGGATTCTGCCTTTTGACCGTTTGACTTCGTTTCTTCTATATAAATCCCTTCTCCAGATGCTGTGTTTGATATGTTCGGTTGCAGGTATGATCCAATTCGTTACCCTCATTGTACGAAATGCTGGGAGGATTTCCATTCCAAATGATATTTGGGGAAAAAAAAAAGTTATATACCAAAGTAGAAAACATGGTCTCACCAACATCTGGTGAATACCCACGTTTAAAAATCGGTTATTTTCTCAACCCTTGCATAGAAAAAGAAGACTCACCTCCACCTCACTATCTTCCACCCCATTTTCCCATTTACGCTCATTGAACGAAATGCTGGGAGGATTTCCATTCCAAATGAGATTTGGAGACTAGAGTTGCCTGGTGACTTTTATTTTGTTTTGGAAGTTGGCCCTTGTATTTGTGGTCTCAACAACAGGCGCTTTGGCAACATCCTTACTGATACGCATGCCATCTGCCAAGCGTATGGGGGTATTGAGAGTGTGGAAGCCTCTGATGGAAGTGGGAGTGACAGTGATACTGGATTCGGCTCTGTTGTTACCCAGTTGTAGTTTTTTACTGTTATTTTGTTTATCAATAATTGTAATTGAACGTCACTGATTTAGTAATGAATAAATATTGGGTTGATTATTTTTTGGTTTACAGTACCGTTTAAATTAAACAACAATTTTATTATTAAAAAGCGTCACCGTACATAAAACTTGAAATACACGAAAACGATAAAATGACAGAAACTACTGAGCTGGTGGAGTTAAATGACTACGGATCTCAGCGACGGTCCGTGTGGTTTCCACGTACAAATGAAGATAACCCTTCCATTTAAACAGGACATAAGTGGACATCATTGCTTGGACGTCATCGTCGTTCTTGACATCCATTGTAGACCAGTGCACACGTCCATCATACCAATCGGGTTTCCGATAAACTATACGAGTTATCTCTCGCTCGTCGCCCTCCACTTGCACCATACCCAGCAGTTTATTTTTTAGGGCAGCGAATGTTATGTTGTGTTTAAGCCTACACTGCATTGTGTCTCGCCCCTCGAAACAGACACCATCAACTTTGTTGGTGATGATGCCCTCATGATGAATGATAGTGAGGGAAGAATCCTCTCAGTATTGTGTTAGGGGCATTTTTTTTTGTTTATACGATTTCGTGGCGAAGAAGCAGAGAAGGGGTTAGGGTTTTTGTGAATGGAAGAGATGTCTAATGTAAATGAAGTGATTCAAGTTGAACCCATTAGTCGTTTATGTGATGAGCCAAACACCGGCGATGAAGTTGATGACGACGAAGATGTTGATGAAGATGCAACAGACCACATTGGTGTATCAAGAATTCACTCCTCTGATGATGATGATTTTGAGAATGATTGGGATTCCAATTAGTTATTTATGTTTCAACAATATATATATATATATATATATATATATATATATATATGTCTAGTGTATGTTTGTTTGTTTAAATGTATATGTTAACCTTGTTTAGTGTATGTTTGTTTGTTTAAATGTATATGTCTAGCATGGCATCTCACTCAGGATTCGATGACGAGACATATGTTCCTCCACCTGTTACGGGTGATGTCGCCAGCACTAGCAGGAGGAAGACTTCTACTCGCCTAGGGCGTCGTGTTCAGCCTGCTCGTGTTGTTGTTTCTGGTGGCAGATATTTGCCACCACCTGGGTTTGAGGGTGCTAGTACTAGTACTGCAGGGGACCCAGTGATTCCTGCTGCTACCGAGGGATTAATCCCGACAGATGTTGACCGTGAGGTGGTGAGGTATACACCTGATGGGCGTATCATATTGGAGACTGCTGGCGATTCGTAAGTATATATATTATTATTTATTAATTTATTTTTGTTTCCTTTTATATAACTTATATAATTTGGTGTAATAAAATTCATCTTTTTTTAATGCAGGTTTCTTCCTTTGAGGGCTACAGCTACCGCCATCACAAAAACAATCAAGGAGAATTTCACCAGCAGCAGGAAGAATTGGACGGCTGTTAGAAAAGATACAGAGGCAATTGGGAGGATGCTAAAATCATTTTTGGTATGTTGTTCTACGAAATAATTAATTAATTTGGTGTATTATCTTATTGACTTGATTAATTAATTTGTCTTAACAACATTATTGTAAATTTCTTAAATAGGAAAAATGTACATGGTTACAAGAGCAGCAAAGGGAAGTTGAGAGAGTCTTCCATAAGAGATGTTCCCCTCGCTATTCTGAATTACTGCGGGAGGCACGCGGAAAGAATGCGAAGCCATCTTATATGGGAGACTCAACTTGGGATGGGTTACAGGAGCACTGGCAGACACCATAGAATTTAGGAATTTTTGTGAGAAAGCCAAGAAGAACCGTGCTTCTGAAAAAGGTGGCTGCACACACGCAGGGGGAGTGTTAATACTGCAACGCATCACAGGCGTTTGGTAAATTTATTACTTTATTACTTGATTAATTAATTATTTATAATTAACTAGTCATTTTCATGTGTATTAATTAATAATTTGTATATATATATATATATATATATAGGAGGCGAGGGAACAAAGGGAAATCACTTTGCCTGAGTTGCATCGCTACCTTCATATGCGGGAGGACACTGGTGACTTTGCTACAGATCGGGCGAGGAATATTCAGGTAAAACTACTTTTACAATTATATATTAATGTTTATTATTTATATTAATCTTTATATCGGGCGAGGAATATTATATTAAGACTACTTTTGCTATAGTTATTTATTTGTTGGGTTGTTTTTTTCAGGAGAGCTTCCAGGGTGGGCTGATTGAGTACCATCATTCACAACAGAGCAGTGGGGCAGCTGATATCGATCTAGTGGAGGAGGCTAGAGTAGCTCGTGATATTTGGGAGAGAGCAGTTGGTCCCCAAAAGAGTAATCGTATGGTGGGATCAGGTGGTATTGGACCGGCTGCTTTCCGAACAAGCATTATTTCGAGTCTATCAGGTTCACAATATTCTGGATCCTCGAGTACTGGTCGCTCTTATGTTCCCAATGCTGGTGAGTTGCATGTTGTTACGCAATTGACGAAGCAACTGAACGGGATGTGTAGGCGCTTCGGGAGAAAGCCAGGATAGCTGAGGAGCAGGCTAGGGTAGCTGCGGAGCGCATCGAGGAGCAGGCTAGGTTAGCTGCGGAGCAGGCTAGGATAAATGAGGAGCGCTTTAAGTTTTTGCAGGATCAGCTGATGTCTCAGCACTCGAGGCCATCCTCATCACATATGCCATCCAACCTGCCGCAGCAGCCGCAACAACTTTACCGCGATGCATTTCAGCAGTGGCCTCAGCAGCAGTATGCAGCCCAGTATTCCTAGTAGAATGCACCTCAGCCATACCAGCAGCCATACCAGCTGCCCCAGCAGCAGTCACCCCACCGGCCAAACCAGCAACCCTAGCGGCGGTGACCCCGGCAGCCCCACATCGATCTTAATAATATCGATTCGATCGATTCGATTAGGGCTTTTCTTTCATCTGATGATACCTATTATCAGGGTGATGAGTCAGACCAGTACCGCCCCAATAGCTTTGGATTATTTTATTTTGTTGTATGAATATTTTTTTTATTGTATGGATATTTTTTTTGTTGTATGGATATATATTTATATAAATTAATGATTAAATTTCATTCCTAATTTTTATTTTTTTAAATAGTAAATTAATTAATAATTAAATTTTATTTTTTTTATCAATAATTAAAGTTTTTAATAAAATAATCAATTAAAGTTTTTAATAAAATAATATTAATTTTTTATATAAAAAATAATAATTTTTATTTTTTAAAAATAATAAATTTTTAAAAAAAAAAACCGTTTTTCCGGCGGAGTTGTGGACTTTTCGAAGGATACTCCGCCGTGGATTTTCCGGCGGATTTGTGGACTTTCCTGCGGATAAATTCACAAGAAATTTTTTTGGATTTTCCGGCGGATTGAAACTTTTGGCGGATGTTTTGGCGCCACGAAATTCGCCGGAAATTTTCGTCGGATATTCCGCCGGAAACCGTTTCCTGCGAGCTAGCTACCGGCGCCAAATATCTGCCGGAAAGTCCACATTTTCGGCGGATTTTTGGCTTTTACGACAGATTTTGCCCGCCGAAAAAATCGATTTTTCTTGCAGTGACAAAAACACAAGAAGAGGACAAGAAATTTACTTGACCAAGAAAAACACATATTGCTGAACGAGGAGACAATTAACTATGTTCTACTTGTGGACCAAAGACCTTCAAAAACGGGTAATCAGGAATAGAACCATACAAAGCTTCAAAGGGAGACAAACCTGAGGTAAAAGAAGATGGAATTCGATTAATAACATGGACAACAATAAGAATTGCTTCATCCCAAAGCTCACTTGAAATAGAAGCAAACAACAAAAGGGGACGAGCAGTTTTAAAAATATGATTGGGCTTTTGTTGTGAGAAAACGTGATGTGCAAGTATACACAATAGCAACAAGTAGTAAGTGATAAGTCAAGATCGTTCCCACGAGGATTGAAGTCTAATTCGTGCTTAACTTGGCTAGTAAATTAGTGACGGAAAATAAATTGACACAAGTTTTTGAAAGCATCTTTAAATACCAATTTAAGTAAAGGGTATGAAAATCAGAGTTGAGAATGAGTTGCAATGTGTTCACTATGTAAATCCATTAAAGTGCACTAATGCTGCAGCATTAGATGTTATCGCAACAGTTGCTATTTTTTCAAATACTTTCACTAGGGTTTTCCTACAAGAGCCTATGTCTAGGCCCTAAATAGATTCACCCTAGGCTACTTACGCACTCACAGTAATCACCTTATGGATTTTTGCCCTCCTATGTCTAGGGTTTAAGCAAGGAGTAATAAAGTGTCCTTTAATACTCACTATCCATATTATCTTTTGAGATCTATTCACTACAACATTTAGACCCTATGGCAACGGTCGAAAACCGTCTCCTAAAGCCAAAAAACCGTCTCCTAAAGCCAAAAAACCGTTGCCATAACCTTTGGCAACGGTTTTGAAACCGTTGTTGCGACCGTTGCCTAAACTAAAGGCAACGGTTTTTTGTTCCCTAAGGCAACGCAAATGCAAAACCGTTGCCATTGACAGCTGAAACGCAACGGTTTTTATTTTCACACAAAAGCAACGAGATAAAACTGTTGCTAGTTATAGCAACATTTAAAAACCGTTGCCAAATATGGCAACACTGAAAAACCGTTGCGTTAGTAATGACCGTTGTCTATAATCAGCACACACCACGGTTCAAAACCGTTGCCAGAGATTACAAAAATTTAAAAAAAAAAATAGATTCAGGCACTATATATACATACGTACATATACTAATTTTCTCATTTATCAAATTAAACCATCATCTGTGAGTAATTGAGGATACCAGAAAATAGGCACTTTTCCAGTTTCATTACAACTGATACAGTCAGTATAGGGAAGAATGAACATGGATTTTCAAAAGCTTGTTAACAAAATAACATGATGTCAGAAATGAATCTATTCAAACTGAAGTACCATCTGTGAGTGCACAAGAAATCGCCACTCTTCCAGTTTCAATACAATTAATGAAACTATTTTACACAAAGGCTGTTTGTTTCCAAATAAAACAATGAGTATGAATGAAAGAATAACCAAAACCATAGTACTGTTGTATCTTCAAGCTTTACGGTTGCCGCAGTGTCTTCCAATGTTCTTGCAGGATCCGGGGACTCATACAATCTCCTCCTTGCATGAGATACTTCCACCTCAGATGTCGAAGACCATTTTTCTGTCTTACTTTTAACAACGTCCAAGTTCTTTCCACTTGATGTCTCCAAATTTGATGTGGAGTACTATCCTACTAAGGATGATGATGACTCCACAACCTTCAGATTTCTTATAATCTCATTCCAAAAGGGGGAAAACCGAGCAGCATCGACCTTGTTCGTCTCCACAACCTTCAGAGGAAGAGTAACTTGATAAGTAATATTTCCACTACTTCAAAATCGATTTGCGAGGTAAAACCAAAAAGACAAGATATATGATCAGACAGCTAGAGTATAGATAGGACACATGCATAACAAATGAAAAATCAAAAGCAAGAAAAAGCGCATATCGCAAACAACACCTGTTGGGAAGAGGAATGTGAAGAGTGTCCATAAAAGCTCCAGGAAACTGCTCAAAAAGCTTTCGTAATGCCTCCAGGGACCTTATCTAACGACCATATCCAACCACAAAAAAACATTATGCCGAAAAATTTGAGATTAACAATAAACATGTACGAAAGACTGGACTATGCAATCATTATTTACCTCTCCCAGGCGATCTCTCGCCCCAAGCAAGAATCCCCAGACAGCTGATACAAGCGTGTAAAACACATATATGTCTAGAAGATAAATTTGAAATTAAAAGAATTAGCAAATTGGAAACAGCAACCAAAAAACAGAAGAGAAAAGACAAAATTATAACATTGCACAACAGTTGAAAGACATTTTAGAAATCAGTACAAAACCAAAAATTGCACACTTTTATATGTATGATCATCAGTCACCTAAAAGCTTCAGTACAATATGCAACCATCAGTACTGAAAATGTTCCAACTGAATTGTTGAAAATAAGTGTACAATTTTTGAAGGATGGCGGCGCCATGGCTTTATATGGCAGATATATACTGCTTAAAATGGCAGATTTTTGGCTTTCTGCCATGTTCAGCCATCCTCAATTCATAACACTGCATAAGATTAATGTGAGGCCAACTCTACCTAGTGGGAAAATACTTGTTGTCATAAATGAAACCTACGTTAAAAAGATGTAAGAAGATAGAGAAACAACTAGCAGCACACTTACAAAAACCACTGGAGCCCATAAGCTAAGAACTGTCAAAGCATTGTGATTATCTGCAAGAGTAAAGGCGTTTAGTAACCAATAGTATGAAACGGGAAACGAAAAGACATAACCACAAATTTAACCAACCACGGCTTACTTTTAGAGACAAAATCATGCCAAGAGTAAACTATATTATTCTCAACTATTATATCCATAGTTGGGTCCACAAGTGGCTTGATCTGCAAAACACAAAAAACGATATCAAAGGTACATGCATATAAGGATGCATTAGGTACATGCACCACCTATCCACTCACCACCCACACACACAGGAATAAACCGAATCAAACTCCCAAATTTGTATCTAGGAACTTAATAAGGCATCTATGAGTGTATTGCTGACCTGAAGAAAGTAAGCAAACGGAAACTTTCCACTCAAAATGACAAGCCAAAACAGCATATACCTTGTAAAAAGAACAAGCTAGATATTAGACAACAAAGTACAACAGACATGGTAGTTTAAACTATATATTTCTAGATTATGGGAAACAGTATTTACAGAGATCAAGCAACAAAGCAAGAACACAGGACAAAGTCCCTCACAAAGAGCACCGCGCTTAATACTCGTGTCAAACTGTCAATTTAATTAAAACACACAATTCCCCTAAACTTCTCACAAAAATGTATTAGGAATGGAAGTAAGAATCTTACTATTTCTACACATGCTTCACTTTTCAAGTAATAAAAATAGCAAAAAAGACAATATCTAGTGCATACTTTATGAAATCCAAACTCCTTTCATACATTCCGCGGCCAACATAATGTCGTTCCTTCATTAAATTGAAAGAAAAAACAATGAGTCAGCAAAACTCTACAAGATAATGAACAAACGAAATAAGATGACTTCATACAATTATCAAAACTAGTGCAATAGAAGACACAAAAACCTGGCGCATCCACTTCACAAAGCGAAGGAGAGGCCATCGATCACATTGATTGGTCAGACGATGACATGCAGGTATCCGCATGAGGAAACTAATAAAAAATTGGACACCGGCATAAATCCCTATGACAATCACATATAATCTGTAAATAACTGAGTTTGAATCTCTTTTACTCTCTTCCTGGAGTGCTTTTCTGCAGTCATGCACAAACAGTTGCCAATGTAAAATCATTCAGCAAAAACTAAAATAAAAAGGTTAAAAAAACTGAATTAAGAAAGAAAAAACCATGAAGGAAAGTTATTATGCGCATACATACACATAAAGGAAAGTTACAAAAACTGAAGTAACGCCACCAAACAAATCGTAGAAAACTCCGGGACACAGCTAAGCGCCTTGTTGTTCTATATGCACCATACATCATGAAAATGTCCAGGACACCTAAAAATGGAAAGGAGAAGGTGAAAGATATAATTCCACCTTTAACCTCCTCAGTTACTCAATTCTCTGCATTCAGTTTGATTCAAACAAGGCAAGCCATAACAGTTGCATGACACAGACTCAAATAATGAAAGTATTACCAAAATCAAAGTCTTCATATAAGGTATCAGACATAAAAATCAACATCAAATAATTCATTGCTATCTCTATACTCAAGCACATGTCAGATAGATTCCATCAAAACCAAACACAAAATTATTTCCTTTTCAAACAAAAAAATAAATATAAACAACCAAAACAGACTAAAAAGATCAGCCAAATTAAAGAGAAATAAACCAAGGGTGTCAATCAGGTAAAAACCACACCTATTGATCCAAATCTCTCTCTCTCTCGACAACTTGTTGCTGCCATCCCAATCTGGAATAGCTCAAAGCTAGATGAAGGGAGTGAAACCTGATACAACCACCAGAGACACATCTAGTGAAAAAACATGTCTCTGCAATAAAATACAACATCTAGTGAACAAACTTCTGAGAGTAAGAGTGACTGAAAACGAAATACCTGGCTTTTGGGCTCAATCGTTGTCAAGGATCGATTCCTCTTTTCTTCGGTTTAGGGCTTTCGCGACTTGAAGATCAGGGGTTTAGGTTTTGGTAAAAAAAGAGAGTATTCTTTGAAGAAAGAAGAGAGATTAGCGAGATCGAGATGAGAGTTTGTGAGAGAAGAACAGAGTTCGAGAGTGCAAAGGTTAAAGGGAGGAAGAGGATTCTGTGAAATCGTTGAGGGAAGAGGGAGAGTTCGAGAGTGCAAGGTTATAGGGAGGAAGAGGATTCGCTGAGGGAGAGGGAGAGTTCAAGGGTGCGATGGAATTTTAGGGTTAGAAGGGAGGAAGAGGATTCGCTGAGTTAGAGGGTTAGAAAGAAGGGTGTGAAAACCAATTGTGCGCATCTCATCAGTTTTTGAGTATCCGACCATTTAGCTCAATTTTTTTAATTTTTTAATTTTTTAATAATTCAACATATGACAACGGTTTCCCAGCGTTTCCTAAAGCTCAACTAAAAAACCGTTGCCTTAGACCTTTAAGCAACGGATTTAAACCGTTGCCAAAAAAATTTAGTAAAAAAAATTGTATCAACGCGGTGGCAAAAAAACGTTGCCATTGCTATCTAAGGCAACGGTTTTTTAGGCGTTGGAATTTTAGGCGTTGCCATACGGTCAAAATGTTGTAGTGATTTATAAACCTTTTCAGAATTTACAAATGCTACTTGAAATTAGTTTGCCATCCCTAATTTAAGTTGGAAATATTAATTTCGCAAATGATAAAATGCTTAAACATCAAACACACTGCATTAAATGCCCTAAAACTTCATTACATAGATCCCAACATTCCAACTATGAGTATTTAGCTCATAATGAGCGAACAACACAAGAAAAATAACTTGAACATAATTGCTAAAGTCATAACTAAGAAATACAAGAGAGAAATTAAACTAAGATGAAGAAACCGAAGGTAGACTCCAAGATGTGAGGCTTGGAGATACGAATCATCTCCCAAGATAGCAATTCTTCAAGTATGGTTAGCTCTTGTCGTTGCTGCAACAACACTTTCAGCAATGATCTTCCAACTTTGGTAATTTGAGGTAGCTTCGGTATAAAATTGGAAGAAAATTATTTCTAAACTTTCTCCTTTTAGACCTAGCATGATAAATGAAGAGGAAGGGCAGTCCCTAATAGGAGGCGCCCCTTGTCATTTTGCGTGCCCAAAAGTACATGTGCCCATCAAAGAGGTAGCATATTCTCTGCTCAAGGTGTTGGCATCCTCCGTCGTGCGCTTGTCCTTGCTTGCCAGCTGAAATGCGCTAAAATCAGTGCTTCCAGCATTCTCTCTCATCTTACGCAGGAATGCAATGCTGTGGCAACTGTTGCTGCAGCAATGAAACACCCAAATCAAAGAACAAAATGGGCACCAAAGTGCCAAAGATCACTAACCCTGGAAACAAACCTTCACTAATCAAAACATGATATTTACAAACATAAAACAACTAATTAATTGAGAACATACAATGATTTATGCTTAAGAATGTATAAATAACTCTTATAAATAAGAGTTATCAATTTTCTTTCGGCAACGCCATCTTATTGAGGAGTAGCAGTACAAGAAGTTTGGTGAATAGTACCATCATAAGCAAGTAACTCAGAGTTTATTTGAGGTATTATCACTACATGGATCACAACGAAAGTACTTTATAACAACATTATGATGGGTTTTAACCATAACACGAAACATATGATGAATGTTAAAGAATTCACAAGGATTTTTTGAAATATAAACCCAACAATAATGAGTAGAAGCATAAATAAAGGAGACATAATATCACTGGTTTGCAACTTTACTAAAGCTCCAATAGAAGCTAAGTATTTTAATCTAGATGCAAAAACATGTCCACGACGAGAATGCCATAAATAAAAACTAGTAGATGATGAATTCAAACGAAACAATGAAAAACCAACAGTGGAAATAGGTTGGAATATTTGGAACTATTAGCTCATCCAAGACATAAAGTCCCCCATGTCTACGGCCTGTCCCAACCAACCTCCCAGAATGAGGATCCTGCACATGACAATGAGTGGCAGAAAAATTAACTTAATAACCAGAATGACACAATTGGCTAACAGAAGTAAGACTCAAGGTAAAATTTGGAAAGTAGTAAATTTTATAAAAAGACAAGTTAGATGTAAAGACAGACCCAATGCCCACTAATGGCATAGGAGTGCCGTCAGCAGGCATAACAGATATGGATGTGCTAGGATATAAGGAAGCAAAAGACTTATGATCATATGAAAGAAGATATACTTGACAAACTAGAGGAATTCAAACCTTATTGGAGGAGGAAAACATGGCATGTAACCGAGTTGCAAAAAACTTTTTGAACTTCTTTGCAAAGGTCGGACACTTGGGAAGTGGCCTCGGGAGGGTATACATACCCAAAACCAACTGAGGGAGGAGAAACCGAAGAAGTAGTAGAAGCAACACCATTGGATAATGGAGCTTTAAAATTCTTTTCATATCCCTTTACCAATTTAGGAGACCGAGCTTTTCAAATACCACTAATAAAATTGAAGGAATCATCTTTGTCACCCACCATATAATAAAATCACAAAACCAATGGACCAACAAGCACAAACAATTAAGAGAAAGGAGAACCGAATACCCACTTTCTTCTTTACTCTTTTTTACCAATCAGAACCAAATACCAACTTCTTGTATTTCACCCGAATCAAAAACCAAATTTGTTGAATGTAAGACAAATCCCATACGCTAGTAAATTGAACTTTTAGCAGTTGTTTTTGGGAACTGGTATCAAATGGTACTTTTAACGCGTTCAAACTAGTGTCATAACATTATTTATAAGCTAAATGGGTGTGGATAACCAACTTTTTACACCGGTTATTGCTTAAAATTGGTGTCATAACTATTATAACTTTAAAAAATTATTCATTTTCAATTATTCCCTAGAAATTACGAAACAGTTGTGCCAAAAAATATGCACACAAATAGACAGATTTTATAGGGTTATTAATACACTACTCATGATATATAAAAATTATATCTTAGATGTACATACTACTTTATACATTGCAAGTAATTCTCAAAACATGCAATCACTAGTGCAAAAAAGGGATTTAAAGTCAGACGAAAAGGGGATTTAAAGTCAGGTGCCCGCTTGACTTTTATTAAGTCGACTTTGTATGTCAGGAGTTTTAAAGTCAAACGATAGCCTGACTTCGTAAGTCTGATTTAAAGCCAAGCATTTATTTCGTCTGACTTCGTAAGTCAGTTTTAAAGTCAAGGATTTATTTCGCCTGACTTCGTAAGTCTGTTTTAAAGTCAAGCATTTATTATTGCCTGACTTCGTAAGTATGATTTAAAGTCAAGCATTTGTTCTTGCCTGACTTCGTAAGTATGATTTAAAGTCAAGCATTTATTCTTGCCTGACTTCGTAAGTATGATTTAAAGTCAAGCGTTTATTCTTGCCGGACTTCGTAAGTCTGATTTAAAGTCAAGCATTATTGCTCCTGACTTTAAAAGTTTTTTTTTTTTCAAAATTTAGTTTAATCTATACACCCTGGTTATACGAATTTTGGTTCCATAGAAGCGACTCCACTGGGGATCGAACCCAGAATCTCTGGTTCCGTAGACCAGCGCCTTATCCATTGGGCCATGGAGTCATATATCAGGGTGTATAGTCGACATATATAATTGAGAGGATAGCAAAAGCCATTGATCATAATAGTGGACATATATAATATAATGCCAAATCATCTCACCAAAAGTATTCATAGTCTAAAGTATCAGGCATGAAATTGGAAGTGGGTAGTAAAATTAATACTGCAAGTATGAAACTAAAAGAAATCTTGTAACAAGAAAGTTACCATTTATTCCAACTCTTGTCTTCCCGGCACGGCTTGATTCTAAAGAAACAAGACCATCCAAGAGTAAGAATCAAGAAATGGCATGCAAATAGCATATAAGGAAACACAGGCAGCCACAATTCCAACTTAAAAATAATACTAGAATTAGGTACCTTGGCTAGCTTGTTGATCTTGCTTTTCTGGATTATATTTGTATACTCTATAAAATCTGGTGATTATAAGAAAACATCTGTATACTCTATAAACAAACAAACAAAAATTGCATAAATAAATCTAACACCCACCTCCCCTTGGGAAACCGAATCAAATGAGTAATTATCTCCAAACCTAGGATCCACCAGTTTTTTAAGACCTTCTGCAGGAACTGGCTGATCAAAAACTTCATCAAACTGCCACACATGTCACTAAAAAATTAAACAAAGAAAGGAACAGTTTAATTCTTGACTATTTATGTGAAGTCACTAGGTTGCAATTTGAAAATAATAAAGAGTAAGGTGTCATGAATCACCAAAGCTACAAGGCCTTTTAATTCAGCACCCTTAATCAGAGCTTCTTTAGCAGAAATTAGTTCATAAAGAACAACTCCAAAAGCATATACATCTATTTTTGGAGAAACACTGCCATAAGCATATATGCATATAAGAGAATGGTGTGATCATATTTGTGCTCTTGAAAAGTGAAGTGATTTTACTATTTATAAAAGACAAACATAATCTTAATCATACTCTGGTGGCATGTAACCAATTGTGCCAGCCATATTAGCAGTGGGAACTGATGAACTTCCAGCTTCAATCAGCTTGGTTAATCCAAAGTCTGCAACCTGAAAACATAATAACATTCCTTGAAGAAAAATAGTAACAAGCTCTAGAAAGTTACTGTAATAGATTTTACCTTTGCACAGAAGTTTTTGTCTAGTAAAATATTTTCTGACTTTACGTCGCGATGAATATATGCGGGCACTGTATGTTCATGAATGTATTCAAGACCTCTAGCTGAATCCAGAGCAATTTTAACCCTAGTAGACCATGGCAAAGGTTCTGTATCTGGATAGTGAAAACAGTTTGAGTTGATCATTATAACTAACCAAAACTCACTGGGTAATTGAGCAAAAAAAAAACAGCAAAATTAAGATGTACCAAGCTATCTTCATCATCGTACATCCGGAAGCGGCCCTTTGCCTGTCTTGTGTTCTTAGAAGCAACAGATTCAGCAACATAAACTCCTTGCTCAGTGGAAAGCATTCCTTCAGGCGTATGAAAGATCTGAAACCAAGTGACCAGTAATACAAGCAGCAAACTGTTATCATATATGGCCATTGTTACAGGCTTATAGCATATACAAACAGAATCAGATAGTTGATTTTGTTGTTAGGGAGTTGTTACAACAGACTGAAAATTACCGTGAGACTCAGTTTCTAGATTGACTATATAATTCATAAATATGAAAGCTCGATCCTGGGTTCATTTCATAACTAGATTCTGAGATATGAATCCTAGTATGCTATGCGAGAAAACCATTAGATTCTGCATTAGGAAAACATAATCAACTGTTCAGATAATTATGATATACTCTTAAGAGTAGCCTATTAAGTCTCCTTGAAACAGATGATATTAATGTGCAAACCTTCTTTAGTTAAACCCTGTACAAAATCAAGGAATTGGAATTTAAGGAACCATGACAGTATCCTACCCTGTATTAAATCTATAGAGCATGAAAAAAATATGATATTAATGTGCAAATTAGAAGCTTCATAGAGCATGAAAAAAAGAACACTCAACTTTCAATTTTTGAAGATTAACCCTGAAGTTCTAATATTTGAAGATTAACTCAAGTTGTACTATTTTTTAAACTATAAATGACCAAACTGATAGCAAACAGATTTGGGCTAACTCATAAAGTTATTAACTACCAAATGACACAAACATGAAGAATAATTAGGAAACAGGAAGTTAATAATAACACTGCATCATTTGGTAACAATGTCTAAATATTTCTTGAGAGCTGAAGAGAAGCAGCTATTTCCACGAGAGCATTCTCATACCCAGCATGTACATATATTAGCCTCTAAATATGCACAATATCAGATTAAAAGTGTGATCAAATATAAAGAGAATTTATTCAATCTACCAATGTCTCACTTTTGATGCCTGATGTTCATTCATATTTTTAGGAGTGAAAGAAAAACATAATAAAAGACTTATCTGATATTATAAGCCTTGAAACAAATAGAATGGACAGATATTTACCTGCCCAGCATAGCCTGAGCTGACGCATTGGAAGAAAAGAATGCCTGAAAATGAAACAATAAAAACAATTAATTATTCAGTGAATGCTGTACTGTGACAAACAAGGATAGAACACTACTATGCATATATTTACTTAACAAGTTATCAAGTAATAAATGCTATCTATTTACTTAACAACATGTTTTGTCTGATATGAGTTAATGGGAAGGAGGGTTAATTACCTCATCCTTTTCACCAGACAATGCCTTGGCCAATGCAATTACTTCAACAATTTTTTGGGCAGCAAAAGCCAGCCATGATTTTATCTCATTGTCCAACTTAGTCTCATTAACAAGATCAACAGCAGTCTGGAGAAGTGAACAGGAGGTTGACACAACAAGTTTATCTGGATGCGTTAAGTGAAAAGATATATCATTATCAAGCAACTATATTAACATATATAGCATATAACATTTTACACATATATAGCATATAACATTTTACAAATCAGAATCATACACATATATAGCATATAACATTTTACAAAAAATCAACTAGAAAAGAAAATACCTTGTGGTGATTGCTTCTCCTTTGATATGTAAAACCAAGATCCAACAGCACCCTTAAACCTGCCAACCATACCTTTTCCTGGACTTTCCACATTGGGCTCTTCATCCTCTTTTCTCACTGCTCTGGGTGCCTCTTTCACCACAAGTTTACCCTTGTGTTGTTCTATTATTTCAGTGCAACAAGTAATGGCCTTGCTGAGAACCAATATTCCTTGCTCCTGTCAGTCATAACAAAATAGACAACTTTAATACAAATATTGGACTTTTAACGCAAACCTACACTACCACCTCTATTTGTAATATTTATTCATAAGGTGAGGTTATTGACTTATCTAGAGGTCATGCTTTAATATGGTTAGTAACTATAATTACAATCTCAGAAAATTATCAATACAATATCCATACACATGACATGAATAAATGATTGAATTGCTTAAAACAGGAAATGTAATTTTCTCATGAAATCACAACTTTAACATTCATCAAACACAGGGTAGGTAGGTAACAGAGATTAGTTCCAGACCAAAACCAATACATATGCTATTCAATACTTACATGAGAGAGAGTGAGGTAAAAGAATAAGTTTAGCATGAAAAAAAAAACATTGTAACAAAATGTTTGAAACATATATTACATCAAGTTATGTATTCCTCGGCTTTAAACACCAAGACACGACAGCAAAATAAATTTACAACACATTGACTTTGGACGAAACAAAAGTCAAGGAAGCATGTTCAGGACTGAGTTTTTTTAGACAGCCTATGCCCACAGACAAATCACAAATGGCTTAGATGAGAATCATATTAATAGGTGGGGAAAAGTCTAAACTAGTTCTAAAACCAATATGTCCCACCAATCCAACAAGTCAAACATTAGTAACAAGTCCAGTACATCTGAAAATCAAATTACCTTGAAGTCAAAGCTTCAACAGCAAAATATGTGTCTATTCAGGACAAAGTGTAACACCCCGTTTTCTACCCGGTAAACTTTTGGCAAAAATCAGAGTTTCAAAAACATTTTTCACTACACCCACAAGGGATGCCACATTTACACCAATAAAACATCACGCGCCAATAATAAAATTCACCATTAAAAGTAGTACGATACATAGCACTTCATAAGTGGGACGAATTCCTAAAACACCTGTTCAGTCTACATGACAGTAACTCCATCACCACGCAGCGGAATGAGTCTAATATGAACATTTGTGGCAAAAAATATGCACACAAATAAACAGATTTTACAAGGTTATAATACACTACTCATGATCTGTAAAATATATCTTTGATGTACATACTACTGTATACATTGCAAGAAATTCTCAAGAAATTCTCAAAACATGCAAGAAACTTTGTGAGAAAGGGAAAGGAGTACATGAGAATCATAAAATCTTAGTTTTTTTAACTGAGGTTGTTAAAGCAAAAGTTAGCAGATTATAGGAAATATGAACCATTAAAAGACATGAGTATTTGATGAGCGTAGAGTGAAGGAGACAACAAACCAAAGGGAGGATGAGAGCACGATGCGAGATCGGCGAAAATCAATGGAGAATGCCTTGAGATTGATGGGACAAGGGATAGAGGGAGATTAAGAGTTATTGTGAGAGAGAGAGAGAGAGAGAGATATGTGAAAGTTCTAGATTTACAGAGATGAAGGGATAAAATACGCAAAAAATATCTGGGAAATGAGCAAACGTGACGGGGTGAGTGGGGGATCGGCATGGAGAGTACGAGGTAGTGTGAAAAAGAGATGATTGAAAGCGTAAGATAGAATAAGACAAATATATAGTTCTGAAACCGTAAGCCATTTTGACAATTTTTTATTTATCCGAAAAACATTTAGCGTCGGTTCTAAACAAAACCAACATAAGAAAAAAATTTAAAAATGACTATTTGTATAACCGGTGCTAAAGGTAAGACACCTAGAGTAGATTGCTTAGAAATACTCATGGCCATTACTTTGGAAGGTTTAGTAGTGTCTCTTGTTGTAGGCAGCCATATGTCTCTTGTTGTGGTCTAGATACGTGCATTCGAACTTTGGTTGTCTAATTTGTTGGAACTAGGTAGATCCAAAAGCAATAACCAACACGTAGTTTTGAAGATAAAAAATAATATAGTAAAACAATTTTTCCATAAACGGATCTTATTGAGTGTATATATAGAAGAGATGTGTTTGCTCAAGTAATGATAAAAGCGATTGAGGCACAAGTCAAGTTGAAGTTCATCATCCGGTTTACTGAAGATAGGGAATGAAGTCAATGTTTGACTACGTCAAAGAAGGCCAAAGAAACCAATCAAGAAGCATCATCTAATCAAGTTGTTTCAACCAATGTTCTTTCTACAAGAAGACACTTTACTTAATAAAGCGTCTAAACTGAAGAAGATTTCATCTAAGCACAAAAGCATTTGTCTAAAGGAAACCGTCTGATACATGAAACATTTGGAAAAATTATTGTTGTCTACAAAGATCAAGTATCTGCTGAAGCACTTAATGGCATTTTTGAATGCATCGACTGAAAAAATAGAAGACTTATGGTATGGGGTTTATCCAATGATCAGAAGTTAATTAAATCAACGAGAATACGACAAAAGACAAAGACAACCTCATTCTCTCATAGGTCCAACGTTGGTTGACTACGTCTTTTTTTTTATCAACGTCTAGCGCTTTCTATATTCTAGCTCAATTGTTGTTGTTGTTGTTGTTGTTGTTGTTGTTGTTGTTCGCCATTGACAAAAACCTAGTACACACCACGATTCTTACCTGCAAAATTGCTTTCTTGATCAGGCCCCAGTAGGAGCTCCGATGTCAAACCATTAAGGTCAGATAACAGAATGAACTTAAAACTTGACTTCATTAATTGGGAACTGCTCTATATATAGAGTTATACAATTTGTCAGGACTCTGTTATTAACTAACAAGACTCAGGTATTACAAATCCAAATAAATACAACATTACTAATTGTGTTAACTAACAATATTACTAACTACCTAACAATAATCAATACAAAATCATTAATCAAATTCTGCAAAATAACGAGTTTGAGGTGCTTCACAATTTCTTAATATATAAATTGTAGAATTAAAACTACAAAATGATGTTATACGCTTGTGTATGCTTGAGAAAAGTATACACATGACAACGCTTATATGATGAATATGCTATCAAAGTTTTGTTCTAGCAGCAACTTAGTTTATTATTTGTTATATGGTTGTATTAGTTTGGAATGGTATTCGATTGGCAATCAAGAGATCTATGTATTTTTACGCTTTTTAAAAGTAATGATTTTGCACGACTTATACTTTATATAGCAATATGAAATTTGAGTTAAGTTTATGTATGAAGTTATATATTTTAAGCTATCATGTATGTTAGCACTTGCGAATATTCTTGATAATTTCGTAAGGTGTTACGTTCAATTACCCTATTCTATTTCTCGTCTAAAGTATATTAAAATAGTACGTAGTCCCTTAAGTTGGTGACATCGATCGGTAAAATTAAATTCTAAAGTTTTATAAGTATCCCTGAGACTTTCTTTATGAGTTAATTTTTTAAAAGTTTTAGATACTAGCTTGACATATTCTACAAACTTTATGAACTATTTACTATTTTCATATATTCTAGGGAACAGATAGACCTTATAGTCACTACAACAAAACTGTCGAAAGAGGGCGCACCCTTTAGGGGCGCTTTTTAAAAAGCGCTCCTGATGCCCAAATACGCAGGGCCTTTAGGGGCGCTTTTTAAAAAGCACCCCTAAAGGCCCTGCGTATTTTGAGCATCAGGGGCGCTTTTTAAAAAGCACCCCTAAAGGCCCTGCGTGTTTTGAGCATCAGGGGCGCTTTTTAAAAAGCGCCCCTGAAACCCAGAACACGCAGGGCCTTTAGGGGCGCTTTTTAAAAAGCGCTCCTGATGCCCAATTTCTCTCTTTTACCCTAACTCCCTCTCATTATTTGCGAAAATTCACACAGCCGCGCCTCCCTCACACTTCACACACACAGTAGCCTCCAAATGCGAACCTTTGCAGCTTCCCTCCCTCCTCTGTGAACGTACGGCCTTCCCTCCTTCCTCCTCCGTGAACCGAAGCAGCTTCTCCCTCCTTCCTTCCTTCGTGAGCGACGACGCCTTCCCTCCTCCCTCCTCCGTGAACGGCCTTTCCTCCTCCGTGAAAACGAAGCAAGGCCTTCTCTCTCTTTCGTGAAAACAAAGCAGCGCCTCCTCCCTCCTCCGTGAAAACGAAGCAACGCCTCCTCCCTCCTCTGTGAACGTGAAAACTCAGAAGGTAAACGATGCACAATCCCTCCTTCGTTTTTTTTTTGACAAGCCATAGTTTCATTCCTTTCATGAGTCATATGATTTTGAAGATTAGATTCTGATGTGAGTGCTGAAATGATTTGTATTTGGATGTTTTTTGTATTAAAATGTTGATTGATGAAAAACAAAAATTAGTTGTATGTTGTATTAAACTTGGAATAGATTTTGAAGATGTGCCCCTGATTAGATTTTGAAGATTATCTATTGTGTTTATATGTTGTATTAAACATGGAATAGATTGGATTAATAAATGAATGTGAGAAGTATTTTAAATTAGTTGTAAATCAAAAATTCTGCAGAAAATCGTATAACATAGGTTCAGTATTTATGTATGATTGTGGGGCTGACTTCCTTCGTGAGCGACGGCGCTGCTTCTCCCTCCTCCGTGAACGGCGCTGCTTCGTCCTCCCTCCTCCGTGAACGACGCCTTCACTCCGAGACTTGTGAGTTTTCCTCACTTTAATCTTTAGATTTTCGAAATTTTTTTATTCACGTTGGTTACAGTTTCGTGTTGATTTTATGAGGTTACATGTACTGGTTTTCTGTGCAAAGGCGTATTTGATGAGTGCGAAAAACCCTTTTCGTGAAAATTTGATGTTTATGTTGATTGTTTGGGAATTCATGTTATAGTTGTTAATGATTGATGCATTTGTTGATTTAATTGTTTTTGACTGGAAATACGAGTGGTATGATGAGGCATTGGACTGGATTTAGTGTTAGGGACGAATTAATTGGAACCGAAAAGGGCGAGGAATAAGAATAGAATAGGAAATAGAGCTTGGGAAAATAGGGAGAGGAATTGAAAAACTTTTAAAAGAGGAAATTTGTCTGTTTTTTTGGATATGAATTGAAAAACTTTTAAAAATTGTACTTTGTCTGTTTTTCACCTATAATATATTTAAGTTCTCTTATCAGGTGAGATGACTTCCCACAGTGATGATAGTGCACAGTGGTCATGAGAGTCATGATAGCGCACAAAAAAAGTTCACTCGTCGTGGAATGACAGTTAAGAAGAATATCATCAATCGGGGGAACAAAGGGCCTCCTAAACTTAAAGTAAGATACTTACTAATTAACTAACTTTGTTACATACTTTTAACTGTTTGTTATCTAATTTACACAATTAATAATGCAGGTCATATGGAATTCTAAAAACCAACCGATTGTATGTATATAAGATGGGTATATATAAGTTTGTTAGTTGGAATTTAATTTGCAATTGGTTAGTTGATTTGAAATTTTGTTGTTGAGTTTATATTGGTTGTTGTTGGTTCGTTTCTGTTTCAGTTTTATGCAGGTGATGATATTGGTTGATGCAAAATATTTGATATACCAGAAACAAAATTTTTTTTTTAAAAAAAACATAGAATCAGGGGCGCTTGCAGTAAAAAGCGCCCCCGTTGGTCTTAACGCACTTGACAATCAGGGGCGCTTGCAGTTAGAAGCGCCCCTGTTGGCCTGACCAACAGGGGCGCTTTTTACTGCAAGCGCCCCTGATTGTCAAACGCGCTAAGGCCAACAGGGGCGCTTTTTACTGCAAGCGCCCCTGATTGTCAAACGCGCTAAGACCAATAGGGGCGCTTTTTACTGCGAGCGCCCCTGTTGCCTAATAATTAGAGGCGCTTGTTGGGCGCTCCTATAGAAGGTTTGGCAACAGCAGCGCCAGATTTAGGGGGCCCGAAAGCGCCCCTAATGGATTAAAAAAAGCGCCCCTGAAGGCTTTTTTTGTTGTAGTGAGTGCAAGTTCATGAATTAATAAAATTTAGAGTTTATTCTTTATTTAACCGTCAAAGTAGAAAAAACTGAAAGACCTAGGTGCAAAAGTTAAAATTCAGAGAATCAAAATAAATATTATAGTATATATAAAATTTGTATAGATTTTTATTTTTAGGGTGTGTAAAGCACCCTTAATTCACCAATGAGTAGATCCGCCTATGGACTCCTACACATTTATTACATGTACACATGACAATGAAGAACCCACATATGCAAACATACAAATACATACCAAACTTCACACTTATTATAAAAGATAAGCACTTAAAGAGGTGCATGAGGCATACTGATATGAATTGAAAACAGGATCGGTTCCATTGGAATGAAAAGTAGTTGTAACTGAACTTTGAGAAATGAAATCGTATAATTCATTCTGAAGGTCAATCAGTTACAGAGTGTGATTATATACAAAGGAATTAACTATCCTATATCCTGCTAACTAGAATGATTGACTCAACAAGGTGTTGAGCTAACAAGATCTAGTGTTGAACTGACTAGAGCTAAATAACAGTGGTCAAGCCATTTACAATTTAACTGTGTATTACATACCCTTTGGGTGATCATATGGAAAGGTGAGAGAACCCCGTTTGAGGTGAAGTATTCCTCCTTGGGTGATCATGTAGAGTTGAAGAATCTCCAACCGTGTCCTAGGTAGAGGAGAGTGTTGGTGATCATTTGTTGTGAGCTGTGCGTGTTACCATTTCTTGTAACTCTTAGAGTGAGAAGAGTATTGTAGGGGGATACACATATTGGGGTTTGGTTACAAATTGTAATCATATTTGAGAAGATGAATAAATTGTGTTGATTTGTTTCCGTGGACGTAGGCAAAGGGTGCCGAACGATGTAAATGATTTGTGTTCTTCTTTCTTTTAATCCGCTGAGGTGTGCAGTGTTCCCCAACAGTGGTTACAACTTTTATGGAGGTTACAACCTTTATGAAGGGAACCTAAACATATCTAACCTTTTCTTGATCACTCATGACCATTAACGTTCGTGTTCAAACTTTGTACACGCCAAGAGCACTTTTAATGTGGCATACGTGCCACACGCATTTTTCCCAATTTGATTTGGGCCGTGGCATGCACAACTCGTGCACTTTTGTGAACTCCTTGCTTATTTTCTACATAATGCCTTTTAATATTAACACTCTCAAGTTAATTTATTATTCCACATGTGTTGGAAATTGTGGAGTTTTTACCACTAAGTGTTGTTGTGAATTGAAATAATGAAAGTTCCACATTTGAGAGCATAGACACTTTAATAGTGTTTATAAATATCTTGGGTGTGTGGCAAGGGTACCCAATTGTGAAAGAGGAGAACGAAAAAAATTATGTGCGGCCATGTCTGTCCAGTTAGCCTTAGACTATATAGTGTAACAATATTTTTGTACCCAAAAAATTATGTAGAGAGGGGACCCATATACCCGATGCCTTAAGGTTTTGGTTGGAGATGTGCCGTCTAGGTCTCTTTGTGGTCAAGGTCATTAGCTCGCTGCTGCTCCGGGACTCTCCAACAAGTGGTGTTAGAGCCATGGTTTGGCTTGGTGGGGGAGCGGGTTGGCTTGGTGGGGGAGCGGGAAGTGGATCCTAGTTTGGATCAAGGCTAGCAATGTGGGTGAGTCACACTTGGTGGGGAGATTGTTGGGATTTCAAGTGTGAGTGGTTAAGTCCCACACCGACTAGGAATGAGCCAAATGAAGGATATATATAACAGATGGGACCCATATACCCATTGTCTTAAGGTTTTGGGTGGAGATGTGACGTCCAGGTCTCTTGGTGGTCTAGGTCGTTAGCTCGGTGTTAGCCCTAGTGCCCCCCCAGACTCCCCAACAAGTGGTATCAGAGCCAGGTTATCAGAGCCAGGTTCGGCTCGATGGGGAGAGTGGTAAGTGGATCCTGGTTTGGATCAAGGCTACCAAGGCGGGTGACTCACACTTGAGGGAGAGATTGTTGAGAATTCAAGTGTGAGTGGTTAGTCCCACATTGACTAGGAAGGACCTAAATGAAGGGGACAGAAGAGAGGGGACCCATATACGTGACACCTTAAAGTTTTGGGTGGAGATGTGTCATCCAAGTCTCTTTGTGGTCCAGGTCATTAGCTCGGTGTTGCACTCGGCCCGGGACTCCCCAACAAGTGGTCTCAGAGGCATGGTTCGACTTGGTGGGGGAGCGGGAAGTGGATCTTAGTTAGGATCAACGATAGCGATGTGGGTGACTTACACTTGAGGGGGAGATTGTTGGGATTTCAAACGTGAGTGGTTATGTCCCACAACGACTAGGATTGAGCTAAATGAACGATATATAAGATAGGTGACTGATATACCATTGCCTTAAGATTTTGGGTGGAGATGTGGCGTACAGATCTCTTGGTGGTCTAGGTCATTAGCTTGGTGCTCCCCTGGAATCCCCAAGAATTGGTCTCAAAGCCCAGGTCCGGCTCGGTTGGGGGGGCGAGAAGTGGATCCTGGTTTGGATCAAGGTTAGCAAGCTAGGTGACTCAACATGAGGGGGGGATTGTTGAGAATTCAAGTGTGAGTGGTTAGTCCCACATCGACTAGAAATGAGCTAAATGAATGGGATTTAAGAGAGGGGGCCTATATACCTGACCCCTTAAGATTTTGGGTGGGAATGTGGTGTCCAGGTCTCTTTTTGGTCCAGGTCATTAGCTCGGTGTTGCTCCTGGTGCTCCATCGGACACCCCCAACAAGAACATAACACAACAAGCTAAGGGCACAATCGGAAAAAGTTCCTAGAGGTTATAAAGTAAATATTGAGTGTAGTTGAGAGAAGGTTGATCTTTAAAAGAGAAACTATAGGAAGAATTGCAATGAACTCTCACAAAAACATTCTGATTGAAGTATTTATAGCGTTTTGAACCTCAAAAGAGTCGTTGGAGATGGTCCCATAAGCCATAGAGTCGTTGGTGACTTTTGTATCATATTGACACACAATTCAAATTTATCACAATGAAGTTATGATAAGATATGAGATTTGTTGAAAAATATTTTGTGACACTTAAAATCTTATCATGAACCCACCACAAAACACGATTTCACGAACACAAACCCACGAACAAGGTAGTCACGAACTTCGAGTAACAAACCTTTGATCACATACCACAAACATCATTTATTGTCCGGCGAATGTGAAGACACTACTGTCCTCAAAGGATTATTTACCTGAGACAAAATTCCCCCAAGATTCAACCAACTGTAAAAACAAAAATATTTATCTGTTAAAATAACCTCACATAAACATTATCCCTTTTCAAAAAACAACATGTAAAACTGCCATATGCAATAAAATGAGCGGTCGGTCTATTATATTTTTTTTGTGTGTGAGTCGGGTATCCTCTACGCGCAACCCAAGACCTTGGTTAAGCTGGAAGAGACCCACATCATCTCATCCAAGAGCTCTTGGGTGCGATCGTTCTATTATATAGTATAACTATTGAAAGAATTATTTAAAGTAATAAAATATTGAAAAGGTTACATAAAGGTATTATTTAAAAGCAATAAAATGGCATTGATATTCTTTTACTATTTATATGCAATGGTAGTATAAATGATAGGAAAAAAATGCTGTAAAATCACTAGTGGAAAAAATGCATTTTATAACTGTCATTTATATCAGTTAAAAACGACCTGATATTAAAAGTGATGCGGTGGCAATTTTGTAATTGAAATTACAATTTTTATATCGGTTGCTGTAATACCCCGGTATTTATTTTTATTAAAAATACCCAAGCGCACATTAGTAACACATCAGAGATATAAAATTCCTGCATAAATACTGAACACTGTAGAATAGTTTTCACTGGACAACAACCAAGCAGTCTTAATACACATAAGACCATAAAATTCAACGAACTATTGTGCTCAGTATCATACAAGAAAGCGGAAATAAAATGATTTACACTAGAGTCGTAGTGTTGCGGTACATAGACAACAAAAGGAAATGTAAACTTAAGCATAATGCTAAGTTATCAGCAACCAGTCCGAGCCCAACCTACTCGTGCCTCTTGGATTTCCTCTGTCCCTGTGTCTCTGTAAAACAACAACATTTAAACAGTGAGATACAATCTCAGTGAGTTCTACCGAGACCCCTACTAACTCTCTCGGTTCAGTTATTAGTTCTTTTATAGCTTAACACGACACTGTCATACCCTAATTTTGTCCGGCTTAGGTCAAAACCCTAATTTTTCACAAAAATAAATAAATTGAGGAGTGAGGAGCATTATGCATTGAATTTTGGATCCTAGAAACCATTCCAAAGTTTTTGAAATCATTTTTAGGGTTAGAATGCACTTTTTGGGGAAATTAGGGTTTTAGGGTCAAAAAGGGCATTTTGGTCATTTTTCGCAAAAAGATGATTTTCTCGCCAAAAATGCACATCCACAAAAAGTACATTTTTATTCTATCAAGGATAATTTTTGTACAATTTTTAGAAAGAAAGCCCTAGTCAAAAATAATTAAAAATGTATTTTTCCATTTTTAGTGCATAGAAAAATAAAAAAAGGGAACATTAAATATTCCTCAATTCTTAAGTGACAATTTTTATTGTCATGGGTGACTAGAGAGAATATTTTATGGTGCCAAAAAAGCATGTAACACATTTTCAATAGTTGCATTCCCATTATTTTCCCATGCCCAAAAATTTCAAATTCAAAAAACTCAAAAAAAGGGAAGTGTCCTCAATAAGATAAAAGACCAAAAAACAAGTTTTTTTTCTCTCTTCCTCTCCTCACATTCGAAATCCTCTCTCTCTCTCTCTCCCTCTCACAAAATTCTTCCACACTCTTCCATTTTGTAATCATTATACCCTCTTTGGTAAATTACCTCACTCACTTACACTAACCTCTTCATAAGAAAACACCAATTTCCCTCTTTGGTAACAATCCATCCCTAAAATGCCCTTAACCCTACCTCACATAAAATACCTCTTCCAAAATAAGAAATTCATTTTTTTCTTTTCTTTTTCTTTCCTCTAACTTTCGCCCCCCCACTCTCCATACTCTCCATTTTGTGTTTTCTCTCCACCCTCAATCCTTGTGATAAGTGATCTCAACCCTCCATTCAAAATCAAAGCTCAATCCTAGAGCACATTAAAAACACAAAGACTAAACTACCCTTAGACCTAGTTTCATCCTATAAATACTCCCTCATTCCCACACCTAAGGATCTCTCTCTTTTTGCTTCTCATTTGCCTCTCATTCTCCTACACAAAAACCCTAGCACACCAAAAGCACCTCCTCCCCCTCTCCTTCCTCACCAAAACCGTAGCCTCTTCCTCCCCTCTTCCATATATTTTCTTCAAAAAATCAACCACCAAATCCTCCATTTCTTGTTAGATCACCATCTTTCCATCCATTCTCTTCAAGGTTGCATCATCAAATTGCTAAGAGCTAGTAATTTTTGAGCTTATCACCTCGTTCTTCATTTCATTGTAGTTTTGAGGTAATCCTTGAAGCTTTGCACCTCATATTTAATTTTCTTGCATAATCTCTCCTCTACTCCAAACTCCTTCTTGATTGTTGTTTGCTTTGAGGATCCATTTCATACATTTTGACAAAGACTTAGGGAGCTTTGGGTGTTTGAGATGGGTCCTTGGCCTTGAAGGAGTTATTCTTCTACTTGAATAATTTCCCTTGCATCTTTACATATTATGCACTAGATTTCATAAATAAAATTATTGTTTTTGGGCTTTAGCATTTCGCATATCATGAAGGAAAAATTAGGGTTGATATGATTTTTTTGCACTTCCTTGCTTAATCATATGAATCCTTGCAAAAAAAATAGATCTATGTTGCTTTGTGTTAATTTTGTTTTTTTTATTAAATAAAATATGGATCTATGTTTCCTTTGGTTCGCATGCTTATAGATCTAAAAATATTTCCAAGTTGATTTTGTTGTTGTTCTTTGTTTGGTGATGTTTGATCTTGTTGTTAATATTTTATTTTAGTGTTAGATGTTATTTTTGTTGTTTGACGATCTAGCAATATGATTCCCACTAGTGCCTAGTGCACCTTGACCTAAGTGGTGAAGACTGCTAAAAATGACTCAATTTAGTTTATGTGTCCATTCATTTTTGTGTCTTAGTTTGCTTGTTGTAAATTGTTGATGATAGGCAAGTTGATTCTCACTAGTGCCTAGTGCACTTTGCTCAAAGTGGGAGGATTGCTCTATGTGATTCAACTTAGTTATGTGTTTATTTAATCTTTGTATTTTTATTTGCTAATTGTTAATTTGTTGATGATAGGCAAGTTGATTCTCACTAGTGCCTAGTGCACTTTTCTCCAAGTGAGAGGATTGCTCTATGTGATTCAACTTATTGGTGTGTTTAGTTAATCTTTGCATCTTAGTTTACTTATTGCAAATTGTTGATGATAGGCAAGTTGATTCTCACTAGTGCTTAGTGCACTTTTCTCAAAGTGAGAGGATTGCTCTATGTGATTCAACTTAGTTATGTGTTTATTTAATCTTTGTATTTTTATTTGCTTATTGTTAGTGGTTGATGATAGGCAAGTTGATTCTCACTAGTGCCTAGTGCACTTTTCTCAAAGTGAGAGGATTGCTCTATGTGATTCAACTTAGTGATGTGTTTATTTAATCTTTGCATTTTAGTTCTAGGTATGGAACCCTAGGGTAGATAACTTGTTATTGCTTGCTATTGTCTGGACTGCTTTGGTTTTCATTTCAGGTGGGGGTGGTGCTAGGGAAAATGCCCTTGACACACACTACACTTATACCCTGTGACTATGTGTTTTGAGTGGGACCACAACCCAGGTCTGCAAAAACTTAGGAGAGTGGATTCGAGTAGTGAGAGCCCATCAGGACCTTTGTCCGTTTGGCTACTTGCGAAAGTTTCAACCAGAGTTGTGCTCTTTCATGATGCCTCACACCTAGCAGTTTGCTGCATTTGTGGGGAGTTTTGTGAAAGGGACTGTAGCTTTGGTGGCCTTGTGAGGGAGTGAATAGAGCTACATGGGAAGATTACCCTTTAAATTGCCCTAGATCGTAGGTCTCACCTCTTCTTAGGTCACAAGGGCTTTTCCAAAATTGTGTGTTGCATTATTACATCTAGTTTAGTTCTTTTCCTTCAACTATTTTCGAAAAAAAAACAAAATCAAAAAGAATATATTTTTCCTTCTCTTTCATAAATACCAATATGAGGTGGCATATAGGGTATACTGCCCTAAATTTCCAAATCCCCACCTGTAAATATCTTTCTTTATGTAAATAACATGAAAAAGCATCCTCATCATCCGCACTTTGCATCATGGCATCATGCATTACATAAAACAAAATTTTGGAAAAAAACAATTATCATCCCTATGGTATTTCATTCGTTCATAATCATGAAAAATCATCAAATGATGCAATTTACGGTATCCTCATTCAAAATGCACATTCGTTCATTCATTCACCCACTCATTCCGTCGTCCATCCATATCACATCATCGGATTAATACTTTTCTGTGTTGCAAATCAAAAATAAGCATTAACGTCTCATCTCACATGCACCTTCATTCAATATCTCTCATGCATTAGGAAAGTAATTGCAAGCATCACGCATTTCATTTCATTGCATAAGAAAAATGAAAACCCGAAGCAGCTATCATCCATATCGCATTTCATTCATCCTTGATTATGCAAAAGCTGTCATCAAATAAAGGTGGGCATCACATCAATATTGCGTGTATATATCATTCCGCTATTCATATAGCCTTAGCTCAAATGCACCATTCTCTGCATGCATTATTATTTTTCTCTTTCATATCATAACAAATAAACAAAAATCCAAAAATGTATGTTTTCTACTAGAATTTAGAAAATGCATCGCATGTACCCCTTTTCCCTTTTTTCATGGCATAAAAAATAAGCACTTGAACGTTTCATTTTGCATGCATTTCCACGCGTTAAAAATAATTGTGAGTATCATGCATTTCATTTCATTGCATAAAAACAAAATAAAACAGGAAGCAATTATCATCCGCATTTCATAAGCATCACATTCATCCGGGTGCATGTACAAAAAATCATCATCAAATAATACGGACATCGCGTCAATGTGGCACTCATGCATCATTTCATTAACCTCATCACTTTGTTCGAATACATCATTTCTCCCTGCATGCATCCTTTCGAAACAAAGAAAAATTTCTCATGTGATGGCTTAATGGATAGAAGTGCACCTTTGAACGACGAAGGGTAATGTCTCAAATTTGTTTGTCGACTACAAATTTGAGATGTTACTCTACGATGTCAGAGCACTTTGACCCAGTCGCACGTGTTTTAATTTCAAGTAGGAAATTAAATTGGGTCAACTAATTGTCAAAACATTTCAGTACATTGTGTGAAGTATTGAGTCAGGATCCACTTAATGTTTCAGGCAAGTTACTCAGGGTAACGACAATCAGTTGCCTCATATCACCATTCTTGCATCTCTCATCATTCAAAAAAGGGGCATTGGCATTTCGCATCTTGTCTCGCCTCTAAAAAAATAAAAAAAAATAAAAAATCATTTTGAAAAAAAGGGGGGCATCATTCTTGCATCATTCACATTGGTATTCCATATTTTGTCTTGCATTAAAAACAACAAAATAATTTAGAATAAGCCACACTTTTCGAGTAGTCGTTCTCCACGCATTTGCATCATACTTGCATATCATAATTTGTTCATTCATTCATTGCATAAAATAAAAGTTGTGATGAGAAGCGAGACGTTCTTGCAAAACAATCATCCTTTTTTGAAAAAGTTTATCCTTACTTGGTTGCAAACTCAAGGTGTTCCAAGGCACTCAGTTTTTCAAATCAATAGCTCATTTGCATGTCTTTCAAAAACACTGCATCCCATCCATTCCATGACAAAAAAACTGAAGCAGCTCATCAATTCATTGTTCTAACTAATGTTGACTCTCTGTGAAGCATTCCTATAGTGAACGTGCATGACACGTGCAGTTTCTCTTGTTTGAGTCAGTCAGTTCCTTCCTTGTCATCATCACCATCCAAGTCTAACCCCGCCCCGTCCATCCATAAGGCGCATATTCTCTCCCATCAGTGCATACTTGACTTTTTGGTTCATTCTCACTAACACTCTAAGTCCTCCATGCTGGGGCAATTCTGTGATCACTAACTTTCTTTATCGGCATTATTTTCCTTTAGTGCAAGTCTTTCCAAAAAAAAAGAGAAGAGATAAATGAGAAGAACAAGCTCGCTAGGTTGAAAACCCGCAAACGGCAGCCTAGGAAAAAAGGAGCGCTCGGTGGATTGAAAACTCGCAAAGAGCGGTCCAGGCAAAAATTAGGGCATAAAAAAATGCAAAGAAAAGAGCAAACACATATAGATAGATAAATTGTTGTCAAGTTTTACGAAAAAATAAGCAATCGGAATTTGAAATGAAGTTTGGCCATCCAAAAGTTCCCTTTCCTACCCACCTTAAGCCAAGAAAAACCAAAATCCAAAAATCACCCTAGACAAGGATCACCTCAAATATCCAAAAAAAAAAAAGAAAAAAAAGTGCATCACTTTTTATCAGCTCACCCGAGTCAAAGAAGGAAAAGAATCATAAAACAAAAAAAAGAGAGAGAAAATCAAAAAAGGGATTCAAAAATGAAAATCCCAAAACAAAAGAAAATACAAAAGAAATGTAAGTGGTGAGCTGGTACATGTTACCACAAAACACAAGAGATCCTTGTCTCAATAACCTTCAAACTCTTCATCATTCCCATACACCCCTCCTTCCATAAACCGCAAACACTTCCCTTTGACCTCGGTAACCCGCCCTCCACAAACCCTTAGCCAAGAATAAAACTTCCAAACACCTCATCAAGCCAATTAACCATCATAAATCATCGATCGTCAGCCAACGCCGAATAAAAATCATCCTACCATTAGCTCCCAAGCTCTTCATTAAGCCCAATCATCCCTCCTCCACAAAACACCACAATCCCGAAAAGTCCATTCCGATCAATGACCGAATGCTTATGTTTTCTCAAATTTTAAATCTTAGGACCACTAAGTTTATCTGTCTACAATGTGTTTGCTCAAAAGAAAAAAAACAAACGATCAGAAAAGAGAAAGCTGATCAAGGAAAAACAAACCCTCAGGAAAAAGAGATGAGGGAACAAAAATAAACAGTCGGAAAAAAGAAAGCTGACGGAAAAAGGAAGACTTGCACTTCAAACGCATTCAAGTTGCGTTAAAACAAGGTTTAGTGATCACCAAGTGAGGCTTCTTTCATACTAAAAGTCAAAACTTTCAATGCATTTGAGTTTTTTCTTAAAGAGAATCAAAGATGTGTACTAGGGGACATTTCCTTCACCTCTCACTCCACTCAACCATGGGGAAATTTGTTCATCGTCTATCCCATTCACATACCACCCTCCGTTCATAACCGTCACCATAACTCTGTCACCTTTCACAACCTCACTCAAAGAAACTGTTGAAATGTCATTCCAAAGTGGGGCAAGTGCATTCCCATTCCTTCACCTCATTCATTCCCATAAAAACCTCACCGGGGCAATCTCTCAACTCACTATCCTAAATAAGGCCTTGTCATTCTAATTGGGGAAACTTTGTCTCGTCATGACTGGGGCAACACCAAACTCTGTGGGTTGAAACAAAACCCCCTTTCATTCCACCTTTCATCCCAAGAGCCGAAGTGTTCCCAATTCATCATCTCCTACACCCCTAGTCATTATCACCACCAGGCAGAGGCAAGCTTATTCACTCATTAAAAGCCCGAACCGGGGCAGTCTTGCATCCCTTGGTCCCTCATGAGCGTCGGCAATAATCTTGTCTGTCATCCCTTCACTTGTCATACATGTTCTAAACCAATCTCAAGTTAACGGACTCACTCATTCACATTTGCACTCCTATGCATGCTTACTAGACAATGCTTCAAAGAGAGAGAACACAAGTTAGTCATGAGATATCTAAGATTCAGTGGTCATTGGAAGGAAGAGAAAACAAGTGAGCTTGTTTGTAAATAAAAACCTTGAGAACACTGGAGTTTGAATCAAATTCAATTTTTTTTCAACAGAATGGTCAATAATCATCTCAGTTTCCTTGCATTCAAAGTCTTGCATCTCATCATCACAAAAATGTTCAAGTACCCCAATCATTCATATCTTATTTTTCGCCTCATGCATTTAGGCGTTCCATTTTGTTTATCATAGTGTCCCATTTGCATCGTGCCAACATCATCATTTCATGGAAGGCAACAAAAAAGAAGCAACGGATAAAAGCAAACATCTTCCATTTCATTCCATCAAGCATCAAAGCATTGCATCATAAAGAAAGAAAAAGCAAAAACACAAGCACTCCATAATATTTCAACATCATTGTATCGAACATCAAATCCTTTTCAATAAATGGGGGGGCTAAGTCGAATACACATTCGGGATAGTCATCAGGACGTTTGAATTGATCACTCAAGAATCCGAAAGTCCCTATGCCAAAAAAAGCAAAAACACGTCATCCCATGTCATTGCATTTGCATCATATTAATGTTTGCATTTCATAAAAGGGAAAGAACCAAAGTCCTTGCATCAAAGCATTACATGTGTATCATGCAAGGCAACACAAAGGCTCCCCATGTCATTCGTCATTCTATTATCGTTCATTTCTTCATGCCACTCATTGACACATTGCATTCGCATGCCCGCATTTCATGAAAAGAGAAAGAAACGAGCAGAAAATAAAACAAAGAGCATTCTATTCATCAAAACATGAATCACTGTCATTGCATCCCACACTTGCATTACAAGTATCAATCTTTGCATCAAACATCAAAGCACTACATTTGCATATTCGCATTTCATAAAGAGCAAAAGAAAACAAGCAAAGAAAAGTAGATGATCAGAAAAAGAAAGCTGGTCAGGCAAAATCATTCAAGAAAAACAAACGATCAGAAAAAAGAAAGCTGGTAAAAAAAAAACCAAGAAAAGCAAACAGTCAGAAAGGAGAAAGCTGACAAAAGAGATGAAGAATCGGGAATAGCATTTCACCACATTCATCATCACACCAAAATCATAGCATTGCATGCACATGCATAACATGCCCTTGCATAACATGCACCCATACTCCATGCACTATTCCTTGCATTAACTGACGTATGCAGGTACCTCAATCCAGTGCAGCAGCATTGGTCATTTCAATCAATCAATCAACAGGATTCGTGAATCCCTTCGGGACCCAAGTGTCCCTACAAAATCAGACTTCACCTCGTATTCGAGCTGCGGGTAAGTCCTTCAGACCCCGAGTGGTCCTTCAGACTAGTTGTGTCAGCCTAAGACACAGTGGACGTCCTTAATGGTCAACATATCAGTTCCGGATCTGATCTTGACCCATCATGGTCGCTCGAATACAAAGGCCCCCTCAGACCGTTTTACTAGTACCATAGCTAGTAGCGCTCCTTTAGACCATGATGGTCCTTCAATTAAGGCCTAGGCAGCCTTCCAGACCCTGAGTGGTCCTTTAGAGCCTTAGTGCTCCTTCAGACCCTGAGTGGTCCTTCAGAGCCTTAGTGCTCCTTGAGATCCCGAGTGGTCCGTCATTTTCTCTCTCGGTTAATGCGCCAAGTGTTAACCGTTCCCCGTTTGTTCTCAAGCCCGTCTATTCAAAAAATACAAAAAGAAAAGAGGAAAATTTGGGTTTCCCCAAGTAGACAAAATCGATATAATTTCTGAATTCTTTATCTTCATTTTGCCTTGGAATATGTTTCGGCCAATTCATATTCCTCGTTAAAATTCAGATAAAGAGGGGCAGCTGTCATACCCTAATTTTGTCCGGCTTAGGTCAAAACCCTAATTTATCACAAAAATAAATAAATTGAGGAGTGAGGGGCATTATGCATTGCATTTTGGATCCTAGAAACCATTTCAAAGTTTTTGAAATCATTTTTAGGGTTAGAATGCACTTTTTGGGGAAATTAGGGTTTTAGGGTCAAAAAGGGCATTTTGGTCATTTTTCGCAAAAAGATGATTTTCTCGCCAAAAAAGCACATCCACAAAGAGTACATTTTTATTCTTTCAAGGATAATTTTTGTACAATTTTTAGAAAGAAATCCCTAGTCAAAAATAATTAAAAATGTATTTTTCCATTTTTAGTGCATAGAAAAATAAAAAAAGGGACCATTAAATATTCCTCAATTCTTAAGTGACAATTTTTATTGTCATGGGTGACTAGAGAGAATATTTTATGGTGCCCAAAAAAGCATGTAACACATTTTCAATAGTTGCATTCCCATTATTTTCCCATGCCCAAAAATTTCAAATTCAAAAAACTCAAAAAAAGGGAAGTGTCCTCAATAAGACAAAAGACCAAAAAACAAGTTTTTTTTCTCTCTTCCACACTCTTCCATTTTGTAATCATTATACCCTCTTTGGTAAATTACCTCACTCACTTACACTAACTTCTTCATAAGAAAACACCAATTTCCCTCTTTGGTAACAATCCATCCCTAAAACGCCCTTAACCCTACCTCACATAAAATATCTCTTCCAAAATAAGAAATTCATTTTTTTTCTTTTCTTTTTCTTTCCTCTAACTTTCGCCCCCCCACTCTCCATACTCTCCATTTTGTGTTTTCTCTCCACCCTCAATCCTTGTGATAAGTGATCTCAACCCTCCATTCAAAATCAAAGCTCAATCCTAGAGCACATTAAAAGCACAAAGACTAAACTACCCTTAGACCTAGTTTCATCCTTTAAATACTCCCTCATTCCCACACCTAAGGATCTCTCTCTTTTTGCTTCTCATTTGCCTCTCATTCTCCTACACAAAAACCCTAGCACACCAAAAGCACTTCCTCCCCCTCTCCTTCCTCACCAAAACCGTAGCCTCCTCCTCCCCTCTTCCATATATTTTCTTCAAAAAATCAACCATCAAATCCTCTATTTCTTGTTAGATCACCATCTTTCCATCCATTCTCTTCAAGGTTGCATCATCAAATTGCTAAGAGCTAGTAATTTTTGAGCTTATCACCTCTTTCTTCATTTCATTGTAGTTTTGAGGTAATCCTTGAAGCTTTGCACCTCATATTTAATTTTCTTGCATAATCTCTCCTCTACTCCAAACTCTTTTGTTCTGGAGTGGGCTCGAAGGCCAATTCGCCCAAAAGGCCCATCGCGGCCCAATACCTAACTTGCTCCGCAAGATGCGGCCGGCCCCGCAAAAAGCGCAACGGCTAGAACGCCTAACATTATATATCCCACACCAGCGTGTGGCTTCAGGTATGTTTTACTCACCTTGTGACCACCTGCCCGTTGAAACACCTCTGACTTGAGCGTTGGAGTGTCTTTGCAGGTACCACCCGCGTGCGGCTCAGAACTCGGTCCTTCATCCCAACGACCGAGCAACATCATCAGGCAGCAACAACTCATCGTATTGATCAGGTACGATCAATTGGCGACCACAGTGGGAGGCCCGAGCGCTATTCCACATCAAACCATGCCGCCACGCCAGAAACGCACTTCTTCCAGGCTCAACACCTCTGGGCAGAACCGACCTCAACGGACCCCAGAGGGCATGCCTGTTACAGTTCATGAATCGCAAGATGAGCCTCGCCAAGAACCCTCAGTGCAGGGTGGCCGCGGGCCAGTAACCCAGCCAGCCCCGCAACTACCGGCCGAGCTGGCTGAAGCCGGAATACCAGAAGCATTGCCAGAGCATGTGACCCAAGCGCTTATACAAATTCTGGAGTAAAAGAATCAAGTGATTGCTGATCGAGACGAATTGATCGAACGCTATGAGAGAGGCTCGATCTCGATCCGCCCGCGTGCAGACAGCGGTCACCGAGGCCAACCATCTCGGCCCCATCGTTCACCACCACGAAGAGAAGCTCCTCCTCGTCGAGGCGTATCCCGACGCAATCCTTCAAGAAGGGCGATCGTTCACAGGTCGCCCCCTCATCGAAGAAGTCGCCACCGTCGCTCCCCCGAGGAAGATTACGACTATGCTGACTCAAGCTACCGACCAGAGTCAGAAGGGTCGCCAACAAGATACTCGTCCAACGAGTCCTCAGGATCCCGCCGATCAAGAAGCAGGTCGTGGGACTCGTATGAGGAGTTTGGCGACTACCGTAACGGGGAGATTAGAGATGTCTCCCGTGCCATCAGCCGACCGAGAAGGAACTATTCAGAGCGGCCAATTTGACGACCTCATCAAGGCCAATTTTATTGAGGAGATTAAGTATACGACTTGGCTTTCCAACGTGGTACTGGTGAAGAAGAAAAATGGTAAGTGGCGCATGTGTGTCGACTATACCGACCTGAATAAGGCATGCCCGAAGGACGCCTTTCCCCTGCCAAACATTGACAAACTGGTCGATGGGGCTGCGGGCTATAAACTCCTGTCTTTTTTAGACGCTTATTCAGGTTACAACCAAATCACAATGTACCCACCCGATCGGCATAAGACCGCGTTCATGACCGATCGTGGAAATTTTCAATACAAGGTAATGCCCTTTGGTCTGAAGAACGCCGGAGCGACCTATCAAAGAATGATGAGCAAGGTCTTCAGGCGGCAGATCGGTCGAATATCAGAGATCTACTTGGATGATATGATCATTAAAAGCAAGACCGACCAAGACCACATCAATGACGTAAGGGAAATTTTTGAGGAAGCAAGGAAGAATTCTTTGAGGTTGAATCCGGAGAAGTGCACCTTCGGAGTAAGAGCGGGCAAGTTCCTGGGCTTCCACTTAACATAGCGAGGGATCGAAGCGAACCCTGATAAGTGTAGGGCGGTCGCCGACATGAGGCCGCCCACTACGAAAAAAGAGATTCAGCAATTGAATGGCATGGTCGCTGCCCTGTCACGATTTATACCCAAATCAGCTTGCAAATCACTTCCACTGTTCAAGCTCTTGAAGAAGGAAGTCGAGTTTGAATGGACTGACCAATGCCAGCGAGCATTGGACGAGCTGAAGGCGGCACTGACCAACCCGCCCATCATGACCAAGCCACAACCAGGGGAGACGCTTTACTTATACTTGGCCATAACAGACGAGGCCATGAGCGCTGTTCTTGTAAGAGAAAGCGACCTGAAGCAGAATCCGGTCTACTTCATCAGTAAGGTATTCCAAGGCCCAGAGATCAGATACCAGAAGATTGAGAAGCTAGCCTTAGCGTTACTTGTGGCCACCCGTAGATTGCGCCCTTATTTCATGGCCCATCAGGTCGTGGTAAGGACCGACCAGCCTATTAGGCAAATCCTTCACCGACCCGACCTAGCAGGGCATATGATCAAGTGGGATGTGGAACTCAGTGAGTTTGGGATCAAGTTCGAGGCTAGATCGGCCGCTAAGGCACAAGTGTTGGCCGACTTCATCGCTGAGATGACTCCAATCCCTGACGACCAGGCCATCACGACCTGGACTTTGCACGTGGCCGGGTCCTCCAACAGCAAAGGAAGTGGGGCCGGTTTGATACTTGAAAACTCAGAAGGACTTACTGTTGAAGTGTCATTGACTTTTGCATTTCACACTTCAAACAACCAGGCCGAGTATGAGGCGTGCATTGCCGGGCTGCAGCTAGCCAGAGAGTTCAATGTCGACCGTGTCGAACTTCACTCTGACTCTTTACTGGTAGTATCCCAAATTTAAGACCTATACGACGCAAAGGATGATATCCTGAAGAATTATTTGGCCAAGGTAAGGGACCTGCTCAGGCAATTCGACCGAGCAGAAGTTAAGCACGTCCCCAGGACAGAGAACGTGAGGGCTGACATCCTATCAAAGTTAGCCAGTACAAAGGCCCCTGGGAATCATAGAAGTCTAATTCAGGAAACATTAACGCGGCCGAGCGTATCGACCAAGCCCGTCCAACCATTAGCCATTCTAACGGCCGACTTGGACAGAGACTGGATTACTCCTATCTTGCAATATATTCTCAATGGAGTAGAACCTTGCGACCAGAAGGCAGCAAAACTCCTGAGGTTGCGGGCGACCAAGTACTCAGTGATCGAAGGAAGACTGTATAGAAGGGGCTTTTCATCCCCATTGCTGAGATGCCTTACGTCGGTCGAAGCCGACCATGTATTGAGAGATATTCATGAAGGCGATTGTGGTAGCCACCAAGGTGGTCGGTCGATTGCTAAGAAGGCGCTCAGGGCCGGATACTATTGGCCGACCATGGATGAGGACGCTAAGACACTTGTTCAGAAGTGCAAGAAATGCCAGATCCATGCCGACGTACACATAGCGCCCTCATCAGAGCAACACAGCTTAACCCCACCATGGCCGTTCGCCTGGTGGGGCATGGACCTGCTCGGCCCCTTTCCACCTGCACCAGGTCAGCTCAAATTCCTGATCGTTGCGATCGACTACTTCACTAAGTGGATAGAAGCAGAGCCACTTGCCACCATTACCTCAGCGAAGGTATCCAAGTTTTTCGGGAGAAACGTGCTCGCCCGTTTTGGAGTGCCCCAGCAACTGGTGACAGACAATGGAACTCAGTTCGCAGACAAAAAGTTCAGAGAAATGCTGGCCGACCTAGGTGTGAAACAGCGTTTCACCTCGGTCGAGCACCTACAAACCAATGGCCAGGCAGAAGCGGCCAACAGGGTAGTGCTGCGCGAACTTAAAAGAAAGCTAGATGAAGCCAAGGGCAATTGGGCAGAAGAATTACAGTCGGTCCTTTGGGCCTACAGAACGACCCCCCACTCATCGACCGGGGAGTCACCGTTTAGACATGTCTATGGTACTGACGCTGTCATTCCGATCGAGATGGGAGAGCTAAGTTGGAGGACGACCAACCCACCAACCCCGGCCGCAAATGAGTGAGCAACAAGAGAAGAGCTCGACCTGGTTGATGAGCTGCGAACCAAGGCGTCACTTAGGGAACAACTCATCAAACAGAAGGTCGCTGCCAGGTACAACGCTCGCGTCCAGAAGAGGGAGTTCTCCATTGGACAGCTAGTCCTTAGGAGGGCCGACGTGGGGAATAAGAACGCTCGCCAGGGAAAGCTCGCCCCTAACTGGGAAGGACCATACCGTGTCATCAGCAAGACTGGAAAGGGAGCTTACGAGCTGGAAACCATGGAAGGGGCGACCATCCCCAGAACATGGAACGCCGACAAGTTAAGAAAGTATTATGTTTAAAGTTGTAAACATTGGTTGATCAATAAAGAACAGGCGGTCGCTCTTTTTCCCCACTGGGGTTTTTTACCGAGGACCGACCTTAAAATTTTGACTTGTGTTTTATTTCCTGCAAATCGTATGCACGGTCGCTCACCATGCGAGTAGCAGTCGAGCGACCAGTAGAGCGCCATCGAATGGCCCAAACAAAAGCCGCCGAACGGTCTAAAAAGAGTGCCATCGAATGGCCCAAACGAAAGCCGCCGAGCGGCCTAAATAGAGCGCCATCGAATGGCCCAAACGAGAGCCACCGAGCGGCCTAAAAGAGCGCCATCGTATGCCCCAAACGATAGCCGCCGAGCGGCCTGAAAAAGTGTTACCGAATAAAGTGACCCATAAAAAATTCAAGGTCGCGACCGACCATAGTTAAAAGAATCAAATCGAATTACAAAGCAATTAAACAGGCCAAATTCATAGAAAAATTGTCATCGACTACAAAGACGCCTTGGTCGAAAAATTACAATTCAAACACCGCTCTCAGGCGGGCCAAGATTACAATTCAGAAAAAAATTACAAGTTAAGAGTCGCTGGGGGCCTGATAGACGACCGCCTCTTCTTGAAGAACCTTCCCCTTCGACATCTTCTTGGGGCGGACGATCTGTTGATCGGTCGCACGATGTGTGCTTTGCACAATCTCGCGATCGACCCCCAGATCAGGGTAGAGGATCTTGATCTGGCTGACAGCATTTTCAAATTGACCCTCCGCAGCTCCCTTCGCCCGGTCAAGAACGTCTTTATAGCGACCCCTAAACTTGTTCTTTTCCACCTCCACTGCATCCAGCTCAGTTTTCAGCCCAACGACCTGGCTCGACAGCTCTTTATTCTTGGAAGAGAGGCGTTCGACCTCTTTCTCAGCTGTTTCCTTGTCAGCGACCGCCTTGTCCAGAGCAGACTCGGCCAGTGTTTGAGCAGAGACAGCAGCCACAAGCTGGCGTTCTGCTTCGACAAGCTTCCTCTCATTGTCAGCGGCCGCTTCGATTCTCGGTTCGAGCTCCTTCATTTTCTTGAGCAGGTCGTCTCGCTCGCCCCTCATTTCTGCGAGCAATGACAAGGCAGAATTCAATTTAAAATTTTTATCGACTAGGTCGTCTTCAAGCAATGAATATCTATGGGCAAGACGCCTACCTTCCAGGCGATCTGATTCTTCATCTTGGTATTTCTTGAACAGAATACCAGCAGCCTTCATTGCATCGGCCATCACCTCGAAAGGTTCCTCCTTGAAACGAGCACAGTCTTCATCACCCAATCCAAGCAGGTCGAGTTTTGGCGACCGGCTGTGCCCGTGGCTCTTCCCACTCTTATGTTTCTTGCTCTGGCCCCCTTGATCGACCGACCTATTCCTCTTGGACCTTTCTTTATTTGGGGGTGGGCTGCCCAAGTCGATTGCTTGAGATGGCGTGCCCGCCCGAATATCCTGACGACCGGGCTGAGATCCAGTCCCGGCAGTATGGGGCGTACCCCCAGGCTGAGCCTCAGGAATTCCGCGGGCGGGCGATGTATCTCCATCCTCGGCCGCCCATTGTTCCAAGAGGTCAAAGTCATTCATGTTCGTCATATCAACTGCAAAGGCAAAAGTAGATGGTTAGAAACAGTTAAACAAAACAAAGTGACAGAAAATAAACTAGGCGAGCGATCACCGACCAAGAGCGGCCTTGACTTTTTTCTTGGAACGAGCATCCACAATGTTCTTAACCTTGATGCGACCCTCAGGGACCAAGGACGCAATCTTTCTCAGCCTTTGGATCGTCCCCATGTCCAGGTCGTCAAGGTCCGTTTCTTTAAAAGCATACTGGCCCGGTTTCTTTGAGAAAAATGGTTGAAACTCCACACTGTGGGAAACACGGGCGTTCCTTCTTGATCATCTTTGGACATTTGGGGTTCGAACACGATGCGGTACATCGTGAATTTCAGCACATCAGTCCAGGCCGCAACATTTTCCACCTTGGCCATACCTTCTACCCTCCATCCTTCATTTAGCCCGGTCGCCAGATACTCTAGGTCTTGGCTCCCCCGTTGAATTTTGCTGCGTTGACCTCTCAGGTTGAGAGAAACCCAAGACATATCCTTTGCAGCTGCAACCTCAGGATCTTCTCCATGGTCGCCCTGTTGATCTCTGTCGGCCGTCTCGGTTACGTCGGTCGCAGCCTGGTCGACACCTTCGTCACAGGCAACCCGTGCGTTGCTTTCTGCATTGTCGTCGACCACAACCTCGGTGAACGGCACCCCACTTCTGTCCGGCCGAATCCCGGATCTGCTAGATGAAGTCCAGTTCTGGGTCGAAGACCCAGAGGAAGATTCGTCACTAGAAGAAGACGACCGGGCGTGCGCAGGACTTTGCTCCACTGGTCGGGTCATATTTTGCGCAAGTCCGCGCCAGAATGAACCTGTGGAGGGGAATAACGGTCAAGGTCTTGCTCGCGCGTGGGAAGGGGCGACGTGGTCGTCCCCAGACCTGACACCCCCTCCATCAGGTGGAACATAAAATACTCAAATAAAGGAAGAGCGGTCGTAGTTACCTTGAATCGGAGCGAGCTGATGTTGCGAGCGAGCTGAATGCGAGCGAGCTGAATGCGGGCGACCTGAATGCGAGAGCGGAGAAATCGGAGAAACGTGCAAATGAGGCACCCCTTGAACCCTATATATAATGGGCCAACCATCATCATGGGCCAGAGGCGAAGAGGCGCCACTCTTCGCGTGCCATCATTGCTTAAACTCCCCGAGTCTCTAAACGTCACCTCATTAAACTAACTGTCGCCTCAGCATTCATGACGATTGATTGTCAGGCATCACCCCCGAGACGGCACCTGGCCCCGTGTGACCAGGCCGCGTGGCAACGAGCACGCAATCAACCAATTAGCGATCGACCAGACTACGTTCGACCAGTCGTGGTTCCAGAACGGTCGTTTGTGACCACGCTGGGGGGCAAGGATTCAAGCCTTAGCCCGCCTCCAGGTGACCTAGGCTTGGGGGGCAACTGTTCTGGAGTGGGCTCGAAGGCCAATTCGCCCAAAAGGCCCATCGCGGCCCAATACCTAACTTGCTCCGCAAGATGCGGCCGGCCCCGCAAAAAGCGCAACGGCTAGAACGCCTAACATTATATATACCACACCAGCGTGTCGCTTCAGGTATGTTTTACTCACCTTGTGACCACCTGCCCGTTGAAACACCTCTGACTTGAGCGTTGGAGTGTCTTTGCAGGTACCACCCGCGTGCGGCTCAGAACTCGGTCCTTCATCCCAACGACCGAGCAACATCATCAGGCAGCAACAACTCATCGTATTGATCAGGTACGATCATCTTTCTTGATTGTTGTTTGCTTTGAGGATCCATTTCAAACGTTTTGACAAAGACTTAAGGAGCTTTGGGTGTTTGAGATGGGTCCTTGGCCTTGAAGGAGTTATTCATATACTTGAATAATTTCCCTTGCATCTTTACATATTATGCACTAGATTTCATAAATAAAATTGTTGTTTATGGGCTTTAGCATTTCGCATATCATGAAGGAAAAATTAGGGTTGATATGATTTTGTTGCACTTCCTTGCTTAATCATATGAATCCTTGCAAAAAAAATAGATCTATGTTGCTTTGTGTTAATTTTGTTTTTTTTATTAAATAAAATGTGGATCTATGTTTCCTTTGGTTCGCATGCTTATAGATCTAAAAATATTTCCAAGTTGATTTTGTTGTTGTTCTTTGTTTGGTGATGTTTGATCTTGTTGTTAATATTTTATTTTAGTGCTAGATGTTATTTTTGTTGTTTGACGATCTAGCAATATGATTCCCACTAGTGCCTAGTGCACCTTGACCTAAGTGGTGAAGATTGCTAGAAATGACTCAATTTTGTTTATGTGTCCATTCATTTTTGTGTCTTAGTTTGCTTGTTGTAAATTGTTGATGATAGGCAAGTTGATTCTCACTAGTGCCTAGTGCACTTTGCTCAAAGTGGGAGGATTGCTCTATGTGATTCAACTTAGTTATGTGTTTATTTAATCTTTGTATTTTTATTTGCTTAAGGTTAATTTGTTGATGATAGGCAAGTTGATTCTCACTAGTGCCTAGTGCACTTTTCTCCAAGTGAGAGGATTGCTCTATGTGATTCAACTTATTGGTGTGTTTAGTTAATCTTTGCATCTTAGTTTACTTATTGTAAATTGTTGATGATAGGAAAGTTGATTCTCATTAGTGTCTAGTGCACTTTTCTCAAAGTGAGAGGATTTCTCTATGTGATTCAACTTAGTTATTTGTTTATTTAATCTTTGTATTTTTATTTGCTTATTGTTAGTGGTTGATGATAGGCAAGTTGATTCTCACTAGTGCCTAGTGCACTTTTCTCAAAGTGAGAGGATTGCTCTATGTGATTCAACTTAGTGATGTGTTTATTTAATCTTTGCATTTTAGTTCGCTTATTGTTCATTGTTGATGATAGGCAAGTTGATTCTCACTAGTGCCTAGTGCACTTTTCTCAAAGTGAGAAGATTGCCCTATGTGATTCAACTTAGCTTTAGTGTTTATTTACTTGCTCTTGTATTCTAGTTTTATTATTATCCATTGTTGATGATAAATAATATGATTCCCACTTATGCCTAGTGCATCATATTCTAAGTGGTGAGGATGGTTTTAGATGATTCAACATTCTCCTTTTAATTTCTTAATGAATAAAAGAGGAGATAGTTAAGTTTATGGTTTAGGGTTCGTGGGGTATTGCAAGGGATAGGTTACCCAAAACCTTGATGCTCCCTCCTCTTTGATTGTGTTATTAGCCTTTGGGTACTTATTCATGAATCCAAAGGATAGGCCTACTTTAGCCTTGATGCAATTTCTCCTTTTGTTCATGTTATTGAGAAATCGCTGCTCATATGTTCCTTAGTTTAATTAAGATCACTCTATGCCTATGACCAATTTCTTGCTTGTTTTTGATGCATTTTAAATGTCTTGATTCAATTATATGCCATTCCATCCATGTGTATGACCTCCTAATGAAGACGTAAGTCTACATGCATGTTGTAGCATAGAGTCATTAGGGTAAATACACCCCTTCCTACACACACACATTTGCTTTGAGAACTTTATCTTGCATCCTTGATAAGTGGATCTTTTGATCATATTGGCATGTTTAGTCTTAATTAATGTTCAACATATGCATGATTCCGTGATTATTGAATGTGCTTGAACTTTGTAACCAATCATTGATAATAACTTCACCTTTTTTCCAAAAATCTTTCAAACTCTTTTCCATTTAATGCGAGTTATTAGTGACTATCACTCAAAGCCTTGGCTTGTTTGATTGTCATGAACGCCATCAAGGGTTATTAGTAATGATCTCTCAAAGCCTTTGCTTGCTTGATCATTATGAAAGCTCTTCCCCTTTCAAACCCTTTTCAAAAAACATTTTCATTAGAACTACGTCGCTTTGATTCCCATTTGGGATACGTAGGAGCGAGTCACGTTCTCGTCAAGCGCAACAAATAAAAATCCTTTTCGCAACCCTAAACCTATCATTTTCACAAAACAAACCAAAAAGTCATTTTCAAACCCATTGTTATTAGTGACTATCACTCAAAGCCTTGGCTTGTTTGATTGTCCTGAACACTATCCAGAGTCATTAGTAATGATCACTCAAAGCCTTTGCTTGCTTGATCATTATGAAAGCTCTTCCCCTTTTCAAACATTTTCAAAACCAAAACGCCAAGAACTACGTAGCTTTGAATTCTCCACCGCACCGGGAGATACGTAGGAGCGGGCCATGTCCCGTCAAGCACTTTTTCTAAAAACCCTTTTTTTTTTCCCCTTTCTCGCCAAAAATAAAATTTTTATTAAGTTTTCTCATTCATTCTTCAAATAAATAGGCAAATCTAGATATTTTTCAAATCAAACGTTAAAACCACACATTTAATTAGAGGTTCCCTTTCGGTAGAAAGGACGTGCGCGGTGCTAACACCTTCCTCGCACGTAATCGACCCCCGAACCGATATCTCTAGTTTTCAAAAGACCATCCGCCTTGTTCAAAAGACCTTTTTTCAATGTTTTGGTCTTAAAATTAAAATATTGGTGGCGGCTTCAAAAATTTTCCACGTTGTACATTGAGAAACCCAAACCGGGATTTTTCGGGGTGCAACAGACACCGACTGCAAAAAATTGCTACTCCCGGTATGTCGTAAAATAAACAAAGTATGGCACCGACTGCAGAACATTGCTAATCCCTGTGTATCGTACAATAATTTTTAACATAACACCGACTGCAGAACATTGCTAATCCCGGTGAACCCCCTACCAATAGTATATTCTGCCATTGGCATGGAGCCTAGGGAAGGGGATCATGACTGCTCCGCCTAGTATGTTACACATGGGTCGTCACGCAACTCGATATATAAACATATATCAACAATCATATGGACTCAGTGTTCACTTACATTCAGACCAACAGTTGACCATTTAATTCACATTACAAGTTAAACCCACATTCACTCTCGCTGACTAATTTGTCAGTTTTCAACACAATTTTACAACTCCAAAAACAGTTCATTTTACCTTAAAAGTAGAATATTTAGTTAGGCCTCTGAACAAGCTTTCAAACGCATCTTAGAACACCTCAATCGGGTTCCCGGATCAAAAGTTATCAATAAAACATATCTGCACACGTATGCTATTATTCGGTTTTTCGAGACAATTTCAACTTCGAACGTATTTTATGAAACCCTTTTGAAACATACCCAAAATCATTGCATTATAAGAGTAATATCATTATAGAAGGGTTAGGAAAGGGTTAGGAGAAGATTGGAATCGAAACGGAATCATTAAGGGCACTTTGAAAATTTTGGACAGAACCATGCGCACGGGTCGTGCCCCTGGGGCGCACGGGTCGTGCCCCTGGGGCGCACGGGTCGTGCGCTCTGTTGTGCAAATTTGAAGAATTTGGGCAGAACCATGCGCACGGGTCGTGCTCATTTGTCAGCATTGCAAAAATGGCCTGTTTTATGAAAATTCGCTTTCCGATCAATCCGAAACTCGCCCCGATCGATTCCTAACTCGAAAACAGACAAAACCAGGCAATATTCCAGTCCAATCAACATCAAACAATCAAGCAATTCAATCGAAAATCAACAAATACGAATTTCGTCAAAACGCGATATATTTCAAAATAACGTTTTCGACTCAAAATCTTTCGGAACCAAGTCACACAATGCATTTCAAAACGGAATAAGCCTAAACGTGAGTAAAACTCACCCTTGAAGCGAGAGTCGTTGCCGAGCCGAAATCACCGAGATGTCAAAATCACCGAATCGAACCCAATCATCACCGAACCGCTCCTAACTTCGTTTCGAGCTTCCAATCGCGTTCAATCCGCTCCTAGCTTCGATCCTAAACATAACCCAATCACCAACACAACCTATCAATCCTTGATTTCAACAAATTTCCAACAAAACCCTCTAAATTTCGTAGGTCACAAAAAGGGGGAAAAATTGGATGAAATCTTACCTAGCTCTTGGGTTATGATGAGGGGAGGGAGATGATGAAGATGATGAATTTTGGAGGGTTGGGTTCACCTTTTCTTCTTCCTTTCTCTTCTCCTTTCTTCTTCTTCTTCTTTCCTTTTCTTCTTTCTTTTCTCTTCTTTCTTTCCTTCTCTGCGTATCCTTTCTTTCTTTCCTTTCTTTCTTTTATTCTTTTGTTTCTTTCACCACACACACACACACATATTTAATTAATAAATAAGTGGTAGCGTGGTCCAATTACCATATTGATCTTAATCCCTTATTTCGATTCCAAAACTTCCTTGATCCGTATTATCTGGTTAACGATCCAATGTCATCCAATTAATAATTTTAGCACTCAATAAATTTACCAGTCAAGTACTAAATTATTCCTATTGGGTTAACATCCAAATAATTCGCCTAATTATTTTGAGGATGTTACATTCTCCCCAACTTGAAAGAATTTTGTCCTCAAAATTAGACACAACGTACCTCCGGAAAACAAATACGGATACCGAGTCCGCATATCGTCCTCCAACTCCCAAGTAGCTTCCTCGGCGGAAAAACCATCCCAAACCACCTTGACAATGGGAATTGACTTCGTCCGTAGCGTCCTCTCGCCACGTTCCATGATGTAATTCGGATTAGGTTGGAAGGACAAGTCCGGTCGAAGGTATAACGTTTCAAAATCTAACGGTTGACTTGGATCGGGAATGTACTTCCGCAACTGAGACACATGGAATACATCATGTAGATTTGACAATGGTGGAGGCAAAGCAATACGGTATGCAAGAGGCCCTACTCGCTCGATAATCTGGAAGGGTCCAATATACCGAGGATTGAGTTTCTTCACCCGTAATGCCCTACCTATGCCAATTGTTGATGACAATCTCAAAAACACATGATCACCCGACTCAAACTCTAGCGGCCTTCTTCTTTTGTCGGCATAACTCTTTTGCCTACTTTGAGCAGCTTTCATTCTTTCCCTGATCTGGCGTATCTTTTCAGTAGTGTCATGAATCATTTTGGGTCCTAACAATCGGTTCTCACCTACTTCCCACCAAACACAATGGAGTTCTACATTTCCTACCATACAAGGCTTCAAAAGGTGCCATTCCGATACTGGAATGGTAACTGTTGTTGTAAGAGAATTCCACCAATGGAAGATGATCCTCCCATTTCTTTCCGTTATCGAGTACCGAAGCCCTAAGCATATCCTCTAATGTCTGGATAGTTCTCTCGGTTTGACCATCTGTCTGCGGGTGATAAGCGGTACTAAGAAGTAGTTTAGTTCCCAATGCTTCATTCATAGCCTTCCAAAATCGAGAAGTGAATTTCGGATCTAGATCCGACACTATACTGGTAGGAACCCCATGTAACCTTACTATGTTCTTCAAATACACCTCAGCTAACTTGGATACTTTACTGCTCGAACGAACTGGAATAAAATGAACTGATTTGGTTAACCGATCCACAACTACCCATATGGAGTCGTTACCGGCTTGAGACCTTGGCAATGCCATTACAAAATCCATAGAAATGTCTTCCCATTTCCACACTAGCACGTCTAGTGGCCGTAGAAGACCAGCAGGTTTCTGATGTTCTATCTTAACTCTTTGGCAAGTTAAGCATTTTGATACAAATTCAGCAATCTCTAACTTCATTCCATGCCACCAATACATCTGCTTTAAATCTCTATACATCTTGGTGGATCCAGGATGTACAGAAAATAAACTTCGGTGTGCTTCCTCTAGCACTTGCTTTTTAATATCTTCATTATCGGGCACACAGATCCTACCGTTGAAACAAATAACTCCACCACTATCTTCGGTAAAATCTGGCAACACTTTTTGTGATTGTAGCTTCACGTCAATTTCCAGTGCTATGCGAATAGACTCTCTTAAGGAACTAGAGATCCTCATATGGCTCAACACTAACCGATTCCTTTTTGGCTTTGAATCCAAATTTAAGTTCCTGAAAGACTCCAACAATTCCATTTCATGCATCATTAACTCTGCTATATGAATGGATTTCCTACTTAGTGCATCGGCTACAACATTAGCCTTCCCCGGATGATACTTCAATTCGAAGTCATAATCCTTCAGAAACTCCACCCATCTTCTCTGCCGGTTATTCAGCTCCTTCTGATCAAACAAATATTTCAAGCTTTTATGATCACTAAAGACTTCGAAACGAGACCCGTATAGGTAATGTCTCCAAATATTTAGTGCGTACACAATAGCTGCCAACTCCAAATCATGAGTCGGATAATTCTCGTCATGAGTCTTCAATTGTTTGGAGGCATAAGCTACAACATGTTGGTTCTGCATGAGAACACATCCCAAACCCTTTCCAGAAGCATCGCTGTAAATTTGAAAATCCAAAGACGGATCTGGAAGGATTAGGATCGGAGCAGAAGTCAACCTAACTTTCAATTCTTGAAAACATTCCTCACAATCGGCAGTCCATATAAACGATTGGGCCTTACGAGTTAACCGAGTAGGTGGAAGAACCAATTGTGAAAAACCTTGAATAAACCTCCTGTAGTAACCAGCTAGACCCAAGAAACTTCTTATTTCAGTGACTGACGTCGGTCTTTCCTAGTTCAACACCGCTTCCACCTTACTGGGGTCCACCGCAACTCCTGATTGGGAAATCACGTGTCCCAAAAACTTCACTTCGGGCATCCAAAAGTCACACTTCGACGGCTTGGCATACAATTTCTTCTCTCGGAGTACGTTCAGAACAATGCGGAGATGTTGAACATGATCCTCAATGGTCTTAGAGTACACCAATATATCATCAATGAAGACTACAACAAACTGATCCAGGTAAGTGTGGAAAACTCGGTTCATGTAATCCATGAATACAGCCAGAGCATTAGTCAGACCGAAGGGCATCACTCTAAACTCGTAGTGTCCATACCTAGTACGGAAAGTTGTCTTCGGAATATCTAAGGTTCTTACCCTTATTTGATGATAGCCCGCCCTCAGATCAATTTTTGAAAATACCACGGCACCTCGAAGTTGGTCAAGCAAATCATCTATCATTGGCAATGGATTTTGTTCTTAATTGTCACTTTGTTGAGTTGACGATAGTCAATACACAATCTCATGCTTCCATCCTTCTTCTTAACTAGCAACACCGGAGCACCCCATGGAGAAGCACTCGGTCGGATAAACCTTTTCGATATTAATTCTTCAAGTTGAGACTTCAGTTTCTTCAATTCTAACGGAGACATTCTATATGGAGCAATAGATATCGATCTTGTACCCGGAATCAATTCTATTGAGAATTCTATCTCTCGGTCAGGAGGTAAGGATGAAACTTCTTCTGGAAAGACATCTAGAAATTCATTTACCACTTGCACAGATAACAAATCTAAACCTGTTTCAGTAGATGCAGACAATATAATAAGAATAGCTTCCGCACCTTGGAATAATGACTGGGTGGCTTCGGTGTAAGAGATCGTTGCTTCAGTATCTGCCTGTGTCAATCCTACGGATTCGGAGGCGAAACTAATGGTTCGATCGGCACAGTTGATTGTTACATGATTTTCAGCCATCCAATTCATACCCATAACAATGTCCATACTTCTCATAGGTAAGCAAATAAATTTCACAACAAACTGTCTGTCGCCTATGACAAGTAGGCAATTTTCACATAATGATTGGGTCTGGACACGACCCTTGGCAACAGTTAATATAGTAATCGGTTCGGATAGCTCAGACAATGCTAGTCCCAACCGATCCACACACGCTTGTGATATAAAACAATGAGTTGCACCGGAATCATATAAAATATTGACTGAATTATTAAAAAGAGATCCCGTACCCCTCAGAAGATTATCAGTAGGTGTGATGGTTCGAGCATCCAATGTGTTGATCCGTCCCTGACCAGGAGCATTTGGTGCTCTTTGGAAATTCTTCTTTGTTGGGCATTGATTTACATAGTGACCTTCCTCATTACAGACATAGCACCTATCGGATCGTTGTGCACAACCGCCGTGGTGATACCTTCCGCACTTAAAACAATTCCTAAACTTCATTTGGTCTGTCGTTTGCACATGCTTTCCTTTATAATTACCACTCTTGCTTGAGTCATGCTTGGGACCCATCTGAGAACTAGATGGCCCAGTGTTCCTCTTACTCTGATGGAACGCCTTCCTACTTGCATACAATCTTGCCAAATCACTCTCGGCAATATAAGCTTGTTGAACCATGGCTGCATAGTTGGTCTTCGGAAAAGAACTAAGACTCTGAGCAATATCCTCTCTCAACCCATATTTGTACCTGTCGGTTTTCCATCGGTCATTGGGGGCATATCCAGCTAAACCGAAGAATTGATACAACTCTTCAAATTTAGACGTGTATTGGCCCACGGTCAAGCCTCCCTGTGTAAGAGCTAAAAATTCATTTTCTTTATCAAACCTCATAGCCGTGGGAAAGAATTGTTCAAGAAATGATGTTCGGAAATTTTCCCAAGTCTGGGGAGTTTCCATTGTCTCCAGCATGGCCCTAGCATTTGTCCACCAGTTATTGGCCTCTCCCTTCAACATATGGGATGCCAATCTCAGCTGATCTTCATCGGTTACTTGCATTCTGAGAAAAATCTTTTCAATCTTTTCAATCTTTTCAGGAATTCTGTAAAAATTCTTCTTGGGTTCACTTATGGCTCTGGAGCTTGATGCTGCTGAGCATTTTGCTGTTGGATTTGTTGCTGCTGATGCATAAGCATCATGTCTTGCATCATTTTCTGTTGGTTTTAGATCACATTTTTCATCCAGTCGAAATGTGGATCAACAGGGGGGGAACTCCTCTACCTCTTCTGGCCATGATTCTGTGAAATATGCACAAAGTATTAAGTTGATCAAGCTCAATGTCAAATAGCATACCAAGAAAATCGCGACTGAAGAAAGTAAAAGACTCTAATAGCTAAGTCCGACTAGGTCGAACCGCTCTGATACCAACTGTAACACCCCGGTATTTCTATTTATTAAAAATACCCAAGCGCACATTAGTAACACATCAGAGATATAAAATTCCTGCATAAATACTGAACACGGTAGAATAGTTTTCACTGGACAACAACCAAGCAGTCTTAATACACATAAGACTATAAAATTCAGCGAACTATTGTGCTCAGTATCATACAAGAAAGCGGAAATAAAATGATTTATACTAGTGTCGTAGTGTTGCGGTACATAGACAACAAAAGGAAATGTAAACTTAAGCATAATGCTAAGTTATCAGCAACCAGTCCGAGCCCAACCTACTCGTGCCTCTTGGATTTCCTCTGTCCCTGTGTCTCTGTAAAACAACAACATTTAAACAGTGAGATACAATCTCAGTGAGTTCTACCGAGACCCCTACTAACTCTCTCGGTTCAGTTATTAGTTCTTTTATAGCTTAACACGACACCGACTGCAAAACATTGCTACTCCCGGTTTGTCGTAAAATAAACAAAGTACGACACCGACTACAGAACATTGCTAATCCCGGTGTATCGTACAATAATTTTTAACATACCACCGACTGCAAAACATTTCTAATCCCGGTGAACCCCCTACCAATAGTACATTCTCCCATTGGAATGGAGCCTAGGGAAGGGGATCATGACTGCCCCGCCTAGTATGTTATGCATGGGTCGTCACCCAACTTGATATATAAACATATATCTACAATCATATGGACTCAGTGTTCACTTACATTCAGACCAACAGTTGACCATTTAATTCACATTACAAGTTAAACCCACATTCACTCTCGCAGACTAATTCGTCAGTTTTCAACACAATCTTACAACTCCAAAAACAGTTCATTTTACCTTAAAAATAGAATATTCAGTTAGGCCTCTGAACAAGCTTTCAAACGCATCTTAGAACACCTCAATCGGATTCCCGGATCAAAAGTTATCAATAAAACATATCCGCACACGTATGCTATTATTCGGTTTTTCGAGACAATTTCAACTTCGAACGTATTTTATGAAACCCTTTTGAAACATACCCAAAATCATGGCATTATAAGCCTAATATCATTATAGAAGGGTTAGGAGAAGATTGGAATCGAAACGGAATCATTTAGGTCACTTTGAAAATTTTGGACAGAACCATGCGCACGGGTCGTGCCCCTGGGGCGCACGGGTCGTGCGCTCTGTTGTGCAAATTTGAAGAATTTGGGCAGAACCATGCGCACGGGTCGTGCTCCTGGGGCGCACGAGTCGTGCTCATTTGACAGCATTGCAAAAATGGCCTGTTTTATGAAAACTCGCTTTCCGATCAATCCGAAACTCGCCCCGATCGATTCCTAACTCGAAAACAGACAAAACCAGGCAATATTCCAGTCCAATCAACATCAAACAATCAAGCAATTCATTCGAAAACTCAACAAATACGAATTTCGTCAAAACGCGATATATTTCAAAATAACGTTTTCGACTCAAAATCTTTCGGAACCAAGTCACACAATGCATTTCAAAACGGAATAAGCCTAAACGTGAGTAAGAGTCACCCTTGAAGCGAGAGTCGTTGCCGAGCCGAAATCACCGAGATGTCAAAATCACCGAATCGAACCCAATCAACACCGAGCCGCTCCTAACTTCGTTTCGAGCTTCCAATCGCGTCAATCCGCTCCTAGCTTCGATCCTAAACATAACCCAATCACCAACACAACCTATCAATCCTTGATTTCAACAAATTTCCAACAAAACCCTCTAAATTTCGTAGGTCACAAAAAGGGGGAAAAATTGGATGAAATCTTACCTAGCTCTTGGGTTATGATGAGGGGAGGGAGATGATGGAGATGATGAATTTTGGAGGGGTGGGTTCACCTCTTCTTCTTCCTTTCTCTTCTCCTTTCTTCTTCTTCTTCTTCTTTCCTTTTCTTCTCTCTTTTCTCTTCTTTCTTTCCTTCTCTGCGTATCCTTTCTTTCTTTCCTTTCTTTCTTTTATTCTTTTCTTTCTTTCAACACACACACACACACACACACACACACACATATTTAATTAATAAATAAGTGGTAGCGTGGTCCAATTACCATATTTATCTTAATCCCTTATTTCGATTCCAAAACTTCCTTGATCCGTATTATCCGGTTAACGATCCAATGTCATCCAATAAATAATTTTAGCACTCAATAAATTTACCAGTCAAGTACTAAATTATTCCTATTGGGTTAACATCCAAATAATTCGCCTAATTATTTTGAGGATGTTACAGTTGCCATAGGAACCGATATAGAAAGTGCAAAAACCATCTTTCATATCGGTTCCATTGCATAACCGTTATAGATAGTGCAAAAATTTAGGCTTCCATAACGGGTCACAAAACCACCCGTTATAGAAACCTTTCACGCCAAGTGATAAGAGAGACCTCTAAAAATTTCGCTATTCGAAAACCCTTTCTCCCTCGCCCTAGCTCCAAAATCGCTCTCCCTCATCGCCGCTCTCAATATCTCGTTATCTCTTTCTCAATCACATCTCTTCACTCTCTCGCACTCTCTTTACTCTCAATCGCATCTCTTCACTCTCACAAATCCTTCTCAGCTTCTCACAAATCTCTCTCGCATCTCGTTATTTCGTTTTGAAAATGTTGAAGAGGGTAGACAACAGTGGTTCGAATTTGGAGTGATCACTACTACAATTTAGGCTTTTCGCATCGGTTAAAAATGACTTTTCGCATCGGTTCCGTGTCCGTTACAGATTCAGGTGATGTTAAAAGTACGCACCTTTTGCATCAGGTACGGACCTGATGCGAAAAGTATTTTTCACATCAGTTGTATTACCACCCGATGCCAAAAGTCCTTTTTAATTAGATTTTAGCACCTTTTGGCATCGGATTTTCAGAACCACCTGATGCGAAAAGTACTTTTCGCATCAGGTCCTCATGGGAACCGATGTTAAAACTAACTTTTTTTTTAAAAAAAAAATTCTCAACAGCTAGATCTGACAAATAGTAACCTGAACATTCAAAGACAAAATTTACCACATGCATCATAGATATAAAAGTTGTGTATAACTTTATATGTCATAACAAATGATATGTGTTTCATTAGCTAGAAATTCTTTAACATTCAAAGTGGAATATAATGATATAGTTGAGACCATTAAAAAGTAATACTAAAAAAGACTATAACTAAAGCACCAACCATCCTCAAGGGTTTAATAGAACATCACTCTCATAATCTACATATACTAATTTCCATGCTGAACCTTTTGTGTCATTCAGAAGACCATCCAATCCAACCTTCAAACTCCATTTGCTAGAAACTCTCAATAAAACCATCTTCAACAAAGTCTTCTTCCTTGTTGCCAACAACACCAAGCCCCTGCATGAACTGACCAGGGAGGGATTTTCTCAATGAAGGTTATGGTCTGAAGGAAGAGGTAGATAAAGTAGTTGTGTTTCCCATGCACATAATCATAGCATCCACAGAGGAATAAGAAGGCCGCGAATCCGAGCTCCAAGAAATTAAGTCTGTACATGTTCAAACAAGAAGACAGAGAATACATACAAACACATTAGCCAAAACAGAAACTAGAATAGAAGGATTAATCATTAATCATAATATTTTTGACAGTTCAGTCTGTAATAATTCTAAGTTGGGTTTTATTAAATCTACTGTCATGTGATGTTCATGTGCATATGTCAGAATTCAGAAGAGTTGTGATTAAGAAGTATGCTGCTTACTGGCAAATGGAATTAACAAGAATTTCGAAGAAATGTTTACCTACTTAAAGATTCTTAACTGACAAGATGAAGAATAACAATAAAATTAGTCAGAGAGTGCTACATATGATATTATTACCTTGCAATTATTAAATTATAATTGGCTAAAGTAACAATATAAAGCCAGTGTGTATGAGTGACAACTATAATTGAGATTTAGAACTTGAAACTATAGTAATGCCAAATGAAGATACAATTATTCATCTTAAAATAAATAACTGACCTTTCAAGAAATTTGGATCTTGTTTTCTTGGTTGTTTTGACAATAGTTTTCTTGGCAGTGTAACACCCCTTTCTACCCATTTATTTTAGTAACATCAGAGTGCGGAATTTTAAAAAAAAAAACTAAGCATGCAAGGGGCGTCACATTCGACATTTCGCAAATCCAAAAGTTCCAAAATCGCCATTTAACAGAAGGGTAATACGTAGCACTTTATAAGTTCAATCATCACGTAGCAGAAATAAAACAACCTCTCAAAATGTCATCTCAAACGTCTCCAATAAAACGGTTTCAAAGGAACATCAAACAGTAAAGGCAACAGTCATAATAAGACAACTAAAAATTAACGTTCGTTTCCCCCCAGGTGCTACGTATCAGAGCAAACGACACGACTCGATAGAGGAAGGAAGAAAAGTCCTTCACACGCGTCTACCTGCACGTTACCCACGTAGAGGTAACATTCAAACAGAAAAGGGTGAGTCTTCTAACAGCATAAAGGCATATATAATAGTCAATATATTAGAGGACAATATCTATAACTACCATATCACACAACAGCACAAGATTCATATCTCTATCAGACATAAAACGCCAACCACAATAATTATGTACACATGGACCATGAAGGAATGTATGAAATGCAACCCCTCCGGGCATATGCATGTGGTACCGATCTCATAAAGGCCACGACGGGTGCAACTCGTAATAAACCTCGTGTTGTAGCATCACAGCTACCTCGTAAGAATGCATATGACAATGCGACTCATGACTCATGCACCAATTACACCAACTCAAAGCATTCAATTAATAAATACTATATCACCATATCTCGTTATAAATCATTTCATATAAATACCACGTGTTGTAGCATCACAGCTACCTCGTCACATAACCACAACAAAGCACGTAACAAACACTATACCACATTAACAACTATCTCGTGCTGTAGCATCACAGCTACCTCGTAATTTCTCGCCAATAAATATTTCAGCTCATCAATAAATATTCAGCTCATCAAAAATTATTCAGCTCATCAAATAATATTCACCACCACAGACACATCTCAATTTAGTTTCTCTAAGGCATCACATCAACCACACCAATCTCACTTAATTACGCGACCACTTTGCCAATAAAGGACTAAGTCAACGTCCATAGGGACCAAACAACACATAAAATCGAGACAGCAACCTCTTAAAATACAGAAACAGCACTAAGGAAAAAAAACTAGGAAAACAGCCCCTTTAAATTTACGAAAACGGCACCTGTAAATTCCAGAAACAGCACCTACGAACTTAAGAAAACAGCATCTTTAAATTGAAGAAAACCACACCTTTAAACTCAAGAAACAGCATCTTTTAATTTAAGGAAACAGCACTTTAAATTGTGAAAGCAGCAGCTCACGATTTACAAAAACAGCAACAAAACAACACATTTTATTTATGGAAAACAGCAACCTTTTATGCGCTATGAACAGCAGCAAAACACGATACAACAGCAGCAACAAAATAGCCCATTTATAACATAAAAGCAGCATCTCATTTTCGGTACAACGGCACAAATTTATTTCTATTAAACAGCAGCTCATATACTAAATAAAAACAGCAAGACAGCAACATTTATTTTTATAAAAACAGCAGCTCATATGACAATTAAAAAACAGCAAGACAGCAACATTTATTTTTATAAAAACAGCAGCAGCAACATTTGGAAAACAGCGACTTAGACGGAATTCCTTACGCAACTTGCGACCAATTTTTCTTTCTCATTTCTTAATGAAATTCGGTGGAACCGGTGCCTACTTTGTAGAGAATTCAGTCTATTTTCTAACTAAATGAGAATCATTCAAAACGGAATTCAATTGAGAACACAAAACTTGCAAAAACCTAACCTATTCACAGATTACTTCCTGAATTTGACCTAACTTTGGAGACTCGTAACTTAAGCTACACAAATCCAATTTTAACCAAACCAGTGCCAAAATGACCAGAATTAAGTCTATTTCCTAACAAAATATGTCCCATAATTTTTGGACAAACGAAAGGTTTCCAGTTTTAAAAATACAGAACCTATGTCCAGAATGCTCCCAGATTATTAACCTAACTTGTGGAGCCTATAACTAGAGCTACACAAATCCAAATCGAACGAAACCGGCACCAAAACGACCGGCGTGAAATCTATTTTCACGAACAATTAAACACGAAATTTTTGGACTGGCCGAACAGTCCCAGTTTCACGAAAACCGAAACAGTGTTACGCACTGCATCTCAACATTTTACAAACACAACAATACACACCAAATCAATCAATTAGACATCCTCAATCATCAAACGAATTTAACAACCAACGACTTTAACAACACATTCAAACATCCTATTTCATTCAAACATAATAACAATTACCTCCTAGGCATCATAGAACTACCCTCCTACATACTAACCATTATATAAACCCTTATAATGCGAGACTCCCCTTACCTTAGCAACTTGGAGAAGATGAAGACCCCCTTCACGAAGCACCACGTACACACAGCAGCAGCTCTTCTCTTACTCGCGATCCCTTCCTTCTCCTTCTTCTCTCTCACGGTCGCGCCCTCTCTTTCTTCTTTTTCCTCTAGGAGCCGCGCCCTCAGTCTCCTTATCTCGCTCTCACACTTGGTTTTGCTCTAAATGAGCAAAACCCTAAATCCTAACCATATATACTTAGTTGGTTTAACGGGCTTTCTAATTGGATTGTGACACTCAATTATGGGCCTTATTATTACACTTTAAAATCGCCAACCACTAACCCTCCACATAGCCCACATATTCTAATAAATTTTTATTTTATTATTTTTACCACTTAATTTCTATTTAATTAAATCTACCAAGTAAATCCAATCAAATAAATCACACAAATAATTAAGTAAGCATTTAAATGAAAATGGGGTGTTACAACTCTCCCCCACTTAAAAGAATTTCGCCCTCGAAATTTTACCCACCAATTCTAACACCTTCCCACTAGCAAGCGACACACAAGTTCACACAGCAAGAAAACATGTCCTAGCACATCAACAATAAGGACTACTAACAAAAGAAACACACAGAAAATACAATAAGGCACACCATGCTAGTAGGGACATCTCCCCCACTAGTCCACTTACCATTGGCAACTCTTGGTTTACCTGCAACGCAAACAATGGTCAGCACGAAAAGGCAACAGTTGGTCATACACTGACACAACGACTCGACGACTTGGCCGGACGGACCAACCATTGCTCTGATACCACTATTGTAACACCCCTTTCTACCAATTTATTTTAGTAACATCAGAGTGCGGAATTTTAAAAAAAAAAAACTAAGCATGCAAGGGGCGTCACATTCGACATTTCGCAAATCCAAAAGTTCCAAAATCGCCATTTAACAGAAGGGTAATACGTAGCACTTTATAAGTTCAATCATCACGTAGCAGAAATAAAACAACCTCTCAAAATGTCATCTCAAACGTCTCCAATAAAACGGTTTCAAAGGAACATCAAACAGTAAAGGCAACAGTCATAATAAGACAACTAAAAATTAACGTTCGTTTCCCCCCAGGTGCTACGTATCAGAGCAAACGACACGACTCGATAGAGGAAGGAAGAAAAGTCCTTCACACGCGTCTACCTGCACGTTACCCACGTAGAGGTAACATTCAAACAGAAAAGGGTGAGTCTTCTAACAGCATAAAGGCATATATAATAGTCAATATATTAGAGGACAATATCTATAACTACCATATCACACAACAGCACAAGATTCATATCTCTATCAGACATAAAACGCCAACCACAATAATTATGTACACATGGACCATGAAGGAATGTATGAAATGCAACCCCTCCGGGCATATGCATGTGGTACCGATCTCATAAAGGCCACGACGGGTGCAACTCGTAATAAACCTCGTGTTGTAGCATCACAGCTACCTCGTAAGAATGCATATGACAATGCGACTCATGACTCATGCACCAATTACACCAACTCAAAGCATTCAATTAATAAATACTATATCACCATATCTCGTTATAAATCATTTCATATAAATACCACGTGTTGTAGCATCACAGCTACCTCGTCACATAACCACAACAAAGCACGTAACAAACACTATACCACATTAACAACTATCTCGTGCTGTAGCATCACAGCTACCTCGTAATTTCTCGCCAATAAATATTTCAGCTCATCAATAAATATTCAGCTCATCAAAAATTATTCAGCTCATCAAATAATATTCACCACCACAGACACATCTCAATTTAGTTTCTCTAAGGCATCACATCAACCACACCAATCTCACTTAATTACGCGACCACTTTGCCAATAAAGGACTAAGTCAACATCCATAGGGACCAAACAGCAGATAAAATCGAGACAGCAACCTCTTAAAATACAGAAACAGCACTAAGGAAAAAAAATAGGAAAACAGCCCCTTTAAATTTACGAAAACGGCACCTGTAAATTCCAGAAACAGCACCTACGAACTTAAGAAAACAGCATCTTTAAATTGAAGAAAACCACACCTTTAAACTCAAGAAACAGCATCTTTTAATTTAAGGAAACAGCACTTTAAATTGTGAAAGCAGCAGCTCACGATTTACAAAAACAGCAACAAAACAACACATTTTATTTATGGAAAACAGCAACCTTTTATGCGCTATGAACAGCAGCAAAACACGATACAACAGCAGCAACAAAATAGCCCATTTATAACATAAAAGCAGCATCTCATTTTCGGTACAACGGCACAAATTTATTTCTATTAAACAGCAGCTCATATACTAAATAAAAACAGCAAGACAGCAACATTTATTTTTATAAAAACAGCAGCTCATATGACAATTAAAAAACAGCAAGACAGCAACATTTATTTTTATAAAAACAGCAGCAGCAACATTTGGAAAACAGCGACTTAGACGGAATTCCTTACGCAACTTGCGACCAATTTTTCTTTCTCATTTCTTAATGAAATTCGGTGGAACCGGTGCCTACTTTGTAGAGAATTCAGTCTATTTTCTAACTAAATGAGAATCATTCAAAACGGAATTCAATTGAGAACACAAAACTTGCAAAAACCTAACCTATTCACAGATTACTTCCAGAATTTGACCTAACTTTGGAGACTCGTAACTTAAGCTACACAAATCCAATTTTAACCAAACCAGTGCCAAAATGACCAGAATTAAGTCTATTTCCTAACAAAATATGTCCCATAATTTTTGGACAAACGAAAGGTTTCCAGTTTTAAAAATACAGAACCTATGTCCAGAATGCTCCCAGATTATTAACCTAACTTGTGGAGCCTATAACTAGAGCTACACAAATCCAAATCGAACGAAACCGGCACCAAAACGACCGGCGTGAAATCTATTTTCACGAACATTTAAACACGAAATTTTTGGACTGGCCGAACAGTCCCAGTTTCACGAAAACCGAAACAGTGTTACGCACTGCATCTCAACATTTTACAAACACAACAATACACACCAAATCAATCAATTAGACATCCTCAATCATCAAACGAATTTAACAACCAACGACTTTAACAACACATTCAAACATCCTATTTCATTCAAACATAATAACAATTACCTCCTAGGCATCATAGAACTACCCTCCTACATACTAACCATTATATAAACCCTTATAATGCGAGACTCCCCTTACCTTAGCAACTTGGAGAAGATGAAGACCCCCTTCACGAAGCACCACGTACACACAGCAGCAGCTCTTCTCTTACTCGCGATCCCTTCCTTCTCCTTCTTCTCTCTCACGGTCGCGCCCTCTCTTTCTTCTTTTTCCTCTAGGAGCCGCGCCCTCAGTCTCCTTATCTCGCTCTCACACTTGGTTTTGCTCTAAATGAGCAAAACCCTAAATCCTAACCATATATACTTAGTTGGTTTAACGGGCTTTCTAATTGGATTGTGACACTCAATCATGGGCCTTATTATTACACTTTAAAATCGCCAACCACTAACCCTCCACATAGCCCACATATTCTAATAGATTTTTATTTTATTATTTTTACCACTTAATTTCTATTTAATTAAATCTACCAAGTAAATCCAATCAAATAAATCACACAAATAATTAAGTAAGCATTTAAATGAAAATGGGGTGTTACAGGCAGCATCTCCTGTTTTGTTCTTATTATTGTTGTTGTTGACAGAATCTCCAAGTTTCTCAGTTACAACCCATTCATTGGCTCTCCCATATTCTAGCAGACCTATTAAGGTTGCCTTGATACGATGCAATGCATCACATTCTCAAAAAGGATCCAATAGAACAAAAGGTGAATAGACCTGCAAAATTTCCAGAAAGCTTTTAATTATTAGAACTAGTTTAGGGACTAAACCTAAGATATAATATGACAAGAAAAAAAACAATAGCGAAAACCATACCTTGGTGTTCCAACTGAATTGAGAATAGTGATGATGGAAGGAATATAAACAGCACCCCAAATTGGAACATGAACCTCAAGGACTAGAATTGTGAGGGGAATTACGAGACAGTAGAAGCAGAAAGTGACCATGTGAGCTATGATTTTGCGAACAAAGAAAAAGTTGTATATAACATACACTTTCTTCCAAAACCTCACTTTCTGCAGACACATGCCAAAGACAAAATAAAAGAAAAGATCATCAGAATTCAGAACATATATACTAGTACTAGTATCATCAGTATATGACTATGAGTGAAGAGGCTAACCTTGTTCCTTATTATCTCCATTGCCATTTTGCGAAACAGATTAGCAGGACCACAAGACCACCTGTGTTGCTGGAACATGAATGCTCTGAGAGTACTTGGAAGTTCACTTTTTGCCTATACAATGTTGTTGTTTCCCAATTAGAAAAAAAAAATATTAAAACTACAATGACATTAAGGAAAATTACAATGATATAATTAGAATAAGAAGATTCACCTGGAGGTCACCAAGGTACAAGAATTTCCAGCCCCTAAGACTGGCACGAACAGCAAGGTCCATATCTTCCACTGTTGTTCTGTCTTTCCAACCTCCTGCTTCGTTGATAGCAGCTATTCTCCAAACACCTGCTGTCCCTGCATTAATTAAGGTTCCCAAAAAGACAACAACTTCTGTAAGTAATTAGTAGTACTGTTTTGTAATAATGTAGCTAATTTGACACAGAACATAACATGTTTGCATAATAGAGTAAGTAATAGAACTACCGTTAAATCCAAAGAATGCATGAGTTGCTGATCCAAAACTCTTGTTAATTCATCTACACTAATATAATCGGATTCACAATAAGGCATAAGGGCATAAAACTACATTAATTCAAAGGCACCAAAATTCATAATTAAATATCAGAAACTCAAATGAATCATTATGTGTTCCTGAAGAAATATATATAATTCAGCAACATTTACAAGAAGATGCAATCCATGCTAGTAATATTAAAATACAATGTTGTTCCATATTCAGTAACTTTGTACAAGATTATCAAACTGCTTGCAGTAGGAAGATACTGGTGTTGTCAAGCTTTGATTAGATGGAACCAAAGCTGCAATTCTCTCTTATTTTATATAATATATGTACAGAGCTAAGTACAAAGATGTTACAGAGCAAGGTAATACAGAGGGTTCCATTACCTATATCATATGAAGATAGACCACTTCTTTACCAACTTCAAAGTACAGTAAACATAGATGAAACAATTACAACTTCTTTTTCTAATAATGAAACAATTACAATGCTTATGCTTTGTAAATTTGTATCTTCCAAATATAAATTTAACCACAATAGCAGCATGTAAAAGTGTCATTCAGAGTTAATAATTAAGATTTAACACAACATAGGATCAATCTAGTTTAAAAAGACTACAGACTACAAAGTACTTTCTCATGATTGATGTCACCCTGTAACAATTGCACACTATCATATGATTTGAAAACTACAATGTTTGATCAAACAATATTATAAAGAAGAACAAAAGGAATGCAGCTTTCTCACAATTGCTTATTGCTAAAAACCCTTCAACCATTAAGTATCAAAACCCTTTGACCTCAACTCTCTTTGCCGTAAATTCAATTTAAATACCTTACAATGCAGATGGCAGATGAAAACGTATCTTTGATCACAAGTTCACAACAAGCAATATGGTTCCAGTTGTCAAAAGCAACAAGTGTTTCTAGTCTAAATGGTTGTGGTTTCTCCTTTGATCAATGAAGGAATCCTCCTATAGGACACAGACGCCACTAGCATATCTCGGCTACCTTGGATGGAAGGCCTATTTTCTCTTCATACAGCTTCAACAGCTGAAAAGGTTCCTTTTCATAGGGATTCACAAATTTCTTCAAGAACATCTTCTCAGTAACTTTAAACGGTACAGAGGAAGAGTTGGAAATCAAAAGACCTGCTGTGTAGAGCGATGACCAATTTAGGGCTCCTTCGTCTTCCCCTTCCGTCTCCAGTGTTGCCGCTCCCTTTGATTTTTTTCTCCTTTTTGTTTTACACTAGAAAGAAAAAATAGATGCAAGAATCATAGATGCACCAAATTTCAAAAATAGAAACCTCAACAATAGAAAGAAAAAATTACCAGAAATGGAGATGAAGGATTTGAACGGGCGCTGCACCAGAGGCGTCGCATAGAGGAGGTTATCTTCGGGGTTCAGGGGTCGCACAGAGGAGGCTTCGTGCGAGGAGGAGAACGGAGAACGAGAGTTGACAGTGGAGGAGAACGGCGTGGAGGAGGCTTCTCAGAGAAAGAGAGTTGAGAATGAGAACGTTGTGATGAGAGCTGAGAGTTGAGAGCTCAGAGACGAGAGCTGAGAACGTGAGAGAGTAAGAGAACAAAACGAAGAGATGAAAAACCCTAAGAGGGAATTAGCTAAAGAGGGGCGCTGGAAATTCTAAAACATCCATTATTAACATCAGTTAAAACATAGCCGATGCCAAAAGTGACTCGTTTATTACAAAATTGCCACTGCATCACTTTTAGCATCGGGTCAATTTGAACTGATGTTAAAAGTAGCCTGTTATTTACAAAAATGCCACCGCGTCCCTTTTAACATCAGGTCAGTTTGGAACCGATGTGAATTTACGATGTTAAATCCGTTTTTTCCACTAGTGGATGGTTGAGATTGGAGGAGTTTTGAAAGCTTGAAAATAAGGCGTTAGGGTAATGAAGAGCGAGAGAATCGATAATTTCGGTTTTATATAATGGTTTCGTTGAATTGATGAAATCGTTGATTACCTCTTGCAGCGACGAGAGTTTGTTCGATTCAAGGATCTTGGTAACGTGTGGTTTGAGTTCGAAGCTGTGAAGAAGTGACTTATCTTAATTTTCTTCGACCCGCTTTCTCTTGTGTACTCTTTCTTCCCAGTGGTTCCTCCGTGGAAGATTCTTCACAAAACGGGACTCGTAGGGAAGATTCTAACGGTGGAGGAGTTGATTCTTCAGGCACCCTTTTTTTTAATTTCTAGGTTTTCTTTTTAATTTCATTTGGTGTGTGTTGATTTCTTTACTCTGTCTGGTGAAAGTAGGTACATATTGAAAATGTACTAATTTTGTTGATTTTTCGTTGGGTTAGCTTCTCACTTCTCCATATCTTTTCAGTAGCTTACCATACTTCTTCATTGTTGTTTTTTTCCTTTTCCTCTAAAGATAGATAATCATGGCAGATTTAGACAGTGCTACTTATAGATGATTACTAGGTAGTTATACCATGATGGTTTCTGATCTATGCATGTTCTAAAATTACACACATCTATTATTAGATATTAGTTACATTGGTAGTGATAAAATAATTACTATACATACATACATACATACATATATGTTTCTGAAGAATATTAGCAATAGAACTCTGAATTCATTGTTTTACTTTTATGTACATACAACTCCTTAGCTTTCTCATCAAGTGATTAGATTCAGAAGCTTAAGAGTGTTTATGATTAACTTGATATGCATAAGCTCTTTTTTACTTATTTATCATAACACAACCGGTCTATACGAATTTCACTATATTCCTATACATGCTATGGCTTGGAAAAAACTGTTCTTTTCAAGTGAAAACAAAAAAAAAACTGTATGAGTAGTTATATCCTTCAACTGAAAAATTCAACTGAAAAAAGTATAGTGTGATGCAATTATTAAGTTCCAACATCAACTTCATTAATTCAAGCTTTAGCAGGTAATGGTTGATTGGAATGTTAAGTTAGTGATTATTGAGAATGACTGCAACCAACTTGTTATTTGAGTTTGGTTGCATTATTTCTATTTGTAAACAATTATTATCTTCTTAGTTTCCTATACATCAGCAAGAGCATCCATTTCATATGCTGGTCCCTCTTTATTCCTTGAATGCCCTGTAATCCCTTTGAATGATATGAATTGATTTTTCTGATACACTGTTTTGATTTTTCTGCCAGTCACTGAGCTTAAAACTGTAAAAGACTACAAAGATTTACTTGCAAAATCCATGTTCCTCTATGCTCTTCAAGTGTATGCAGATCTTGCTGTAAATGACTTGGGTGAGTAGACACTACTATATATTTTTGTTTGGTGATGGATCTAAGTTTTATTAGTTTTATTTATGCATCGTATGTTTGCCATGATTCTCAATTTCTTATCCATATTAATATGCCATAAACCATTTACATTGAGATTTTTCTTTTTACTTCTCTATTTATGAAGGATTGTGCAACTCAGAATTGTCAGATCAGATGCATTATGCAGTGAGGCTGTCTAAGCCATCAACACAGGCTCTTGATTTGGACTTTTTTATTACAACCTTTTAGTTATAGATTATTTGGTATACACTTACTTATTTTTTAATCAAATGTGGTCCCTTTATTCTTCCGTTATTCATGATAGTTGGGATTATTACAACTCTAATATTTATGCTTACCTTTACACAAACTTTTTGAGTTGGCCATATTTTATTTGTATGTTTAGTGTAATTTTGAGCTTATAGTACTTTTAAGTTTAATAGAACTATATTCATGAATTATTATGACTGTATGGAAATCATTTTGTATTACAAATTGGTTAATATGTATGAATTAATTTTTTTTTAGAAATGCCAAAAAATTAGTACATTTTCAATATGTACCTACTTTCAATGCCAATAAATTTCTGAGAAATGCAGTTTTCTTGTAATATGCAGGTGGAGAAGTTGAAGGATTTGTGCTTGAAACAAAGAAAAGAAATCAAGTCACTGAGCTACAAAACTTGTAGAGAAGCAAGGCTCGGAGCTGAAGGAAGCAAAACAAGTCATTCCAGCTCTACAACTACAGGTTTCTTCTCTCACTGGTCAGCTTCAGAGCCTCGTTGAGGATCTCGCAGAGGTTTAACTTACATTCTTCTATGACAGCAATCTGAATTCGTTGTCATTTGGCAAGGCTTGTAATTGAAAATTATTTCTTTTTGGAGACTCCTACTGAGATGAATATAATAGCAAGTTAGCAACACATGTTTTCTATTTCATTGAGTTACTATAAATGACCATAACTGAATCCTAGTTTTCTGTTTACATAGAAAGACATGTTATTTATTATTATCTATTAGGATTGGGGGTAATAGGATATGAATTGGTTAAATAGTGGATCCTCCTTCCCTTGTCTTTTAAGAACAAATTTTTTAACAGTGGCTGAAGAACATATTTCACTTTCACCTTTTAGGTTGTGAGACAAAATTAGTTGATAACCAACATTTATTGGCTGTTAGGTGTAGACTGTCCCACTAGAAATTTAACCTTACTGACACTACAAGAAAAACCTGTTTTAGCTACCAACATTTGCGACGGATCTTAATCCGTCAGTAATTTGCCACGGATTTGCGACGGCGTGTATAAAAAGTAAGGAGCGGGAAATTTCCCGCTGGCGTTTGCGACGGAGATCCCGTCACAAGCCCGTCACAAATGATCTTCGGTTAAAATCCCACGCGTTCATATCATGAGTTCCTCTGTTCTATTCACGTTTTTTTATTCACACTCCTCAGGCTCACTCCGTTCCTCTCCCTCACCGTCACCCTTTCCTCTCCCTCACCGTGCGTTTCTTCCCTCCGTTTCCTTCCCATCACCATCACCCTTTCCTCTCCCTCACCATCACCCTTTCCTCTCCCTCACGAAAAAGAACCTCCAGAGGCTCAACGCCAAGGGAGTGCTATGGAAGCCTCCGGAGATGGAGGACTCGTCCTCCTCGTCACTGTCGTCGTTAGATCTCAGATCTGTCGTCTTCCGACTCTCTCACGGCGGCGAGGTATCCTCCGACGGGAACTGCCTGTTCACGGCGTCACGAAAGGCAGTGGGATGCGAGGAGATGGATCTGAAGGAGCTGAGGCGGAGGACGGTGGCGAGGTTCTTGGAAGATTTCGGATCTGTGAGTTTTGAGGAGAGAGATGCGATCTGTGAGTTTCGGATCTGTGGCGTCTTCAAAAAACTCCTCCCCCTCGTCTCAAAGGTATGTTTTAGGGTAAGAGAATCTTCATTCATTTTTTCTTTCTGTAAACAACACCTTTATTGAATCTGTGAGTTTCGGATCTGTGGCGTCTTCAAACAACACATTCATTTTTTCACACTCCTTTTTCCGTTTTGTGACTGTGGGGGCACCTCATTTTTGTTTTTGACTTTCTGCTAAGCTCATTGTGAGGAAGCTAGTTATAGCTCTCTCTATTGAAGATCTCAGATTTGGGTTTCTAGATTCATTGATTTTTTATTGTTCATTGTTCAGAAGAACAAGTAATTGCAGGTGGAGGAGGAGGTGGAGGAGCAAAGTCAGATGAACCACTACCACACCCACCAAAGGATCAGCTTCCCAGTATTTCTTATTGCATTACTAGTCCTCCTCCATGGCGTTAGTTTCCCTTCTTATCTTAGCTTCCCAATATTTCTTACTGCTTCCCAATATTTCTTATTAATTTTTTTACATGATATGTGTAATTAATTAGATTGGAGCGTAACTTTGATTTACACCACATTAGGACATTAAATTTTTGTGCTAGTTTGATTGGAACTGCTTGATCACTTCCTTCATTCTTTTTTTGGCTTTAATTCAGAAATTCAAGAAGATAACGAGGGCAATCCAAGGTGCTCTTATTGTTGCTTCAACTCTTCAAATAGTACTAGGCTTTAGTGGCCTCTGGCGTAATGTTGCAAGGTAGGTCTCACGGTCTTACTAAGTGGCTGCATTGTGCTCTCTGTTAAGGGTTATTATTCTTTTCGTTTATTTGTGCAAATTTGTAACTCATGTTCCTTTTCTAGGATAGATTTGTTTCCTGAAATATAGATCTATTATGGGAAAGTAGTTATGAGCACTAGTCTATACAATTCATATTTATTTTGTTGTATGATATTCATAACAAAATAGTATTCGGTAAAATTCCTTTTCAAGTCTTACTCTGTCTTTGTAGCTGGGTCTGGGAATTATATTCCCATTTGATGTAAGTTTTTTTTTTCTTCAGGTTCCTAAGCCCACTCTCTGCAGTTCCTTTGGTATCTCTTGTTGGTTTTGGGTTGTATGAGTTAGGTTTTCCTAAGTGATTATAGGACTTCTTAAAGTTTTCATGGATTCTGTTGCCAATATTGGTTGACTGTCATTCTGCAATGCTATCTTTCACCCCATAAACAGCTTGATTAATGTATAAATCATTTATATAATCAAACTGTTTTCATAAACAGCTTTTTTTGTTCATAGCTAATACTTATTTCCTTTTTAAATGCTCTACATTTTAATGTGTTTCTTTGTGTTTTGGCATTTTGCACAGGGATGGGAGGTGAAGCAAGAAAGTTGAGTAGGAAAGCTTGAGATTTATTAAAGGTATTATGTCACTAAACTAAATTCTCACTAAATCCCTTTTTCATTCATCTTCTTTTTTATGTTAGCACTTTAACTTATGACTAGGCCTCTGAGGAGAAAATAAACTATCATTTTTGGTATTAAATTTTCATTTGTTTTTTTCAAATTTGTTGTCTCCTTATCTTAACTTGCCTTGATGATTCCCATGATTCACAAATTCTCCATAACCTCTATTCATTAAGTTGCTACACTTCAACAAGGAAAAGACGATGTGTATTGTTTCATTATTTTGGGTCTGACTGTTTTGTTGTTATTGTGTTGTGTCTACCCGCTTTCCTGTTATATTGGCGTTTTTATGGGGTTTTTTGTGGGTGCATATGTTGATCAACATCTTCTTCTAAAAGTAATGACTTAAGATAGCATTGAAGCATGCAGTCAACTGGCTATTGTTTATTCTATGTCCAAATTTATGTGATGAATGTTGCTGAATAAAGAGTAATCTTTTCATTTATGTTCTTCCTATTGTCTTCCTTAGGTTGTCCAACGTCATCTGCCACTGCTCCAGCAAAGGGTCTTGGAATGAAGCTTTGTAAATCTCAAAATACAAATCAATTTTTGGAATCATTGAAAGCCGGTGAGGTCATTCTTGAAGATGTTCAGATCAAATGATATCTTCCTAGATGTATAGCAGCAGTGTTGTTTATATGTTTTGCACATGGAACTTTGTTTTGCATCCCTCTAAATAGTTTACTGTTAATTACAATTTGATTCACCGGGGAAATCGTTGAAATTGGGATTGGAATATTGTTTTGATATATGAGTTCTAGTCACTTTGGGTTATGTTTCTAATTTGACTCTAAGACTTTGATTTATTCTAATTTTGTTAATAGGTGTACTTTGACTTTAGTGGTTTAATGGTTGTGCTTGGTGCTTGATCAAGTTATTATTTGCACATTGGCAACTCTTATGTGCTCCGATTATTTTAATGCAAGTCTTCTTTGAATATATTAAATAGTATTTTGGAGGTATAATTTAAATATTTTTTTATTTTTTTTTTAAAATTTTCGACGGATTTGCGACGGCTTTGCGATGAAAAGTTGTTAGAGTTTGCGACGAGTTTGCCACGACAATTTGTGACGGCTTTGCGACGGGTTTGCGAAGGACAATTTGCGACGGGGAGTTACGTCGCAAAGCATTTGCGACGAGCTGTTTTGCCACGACTTTTTGTCCGTCGCAAATGCCGTCGCAAACGCAAATTTGCCACGGAAAAAGGCCCATTTGCGATGGAAATTGCCGTCGCAAATGAGCGATTTTCTTGTAGTGTGAGTTCACATTTTTGACTCATATAGTTGTATTATGTATTCATCTGTATGTGATTTCATTTTGACTCATATAGTTCACATTTCTACTACTATGTCCAGTGAATAGGGAGAAGGGTAAAAGGATATACATGCTCTTTATTCCCTCACATGTAATGCAATCCTAGATGATGATGATTTCTATTGTGCAGAAGTTAAACTAGATGATGATGCTTGAACTCTATGCCATGATATCTATACATTTTGTAGGTTTTGATTCAGCATTCTGCTAATTTATATGCTGCCAATGGTGCTGCAGTAGTTTTTACTGAAAAATGACATTTTGATGTTTCAAAAGATATCTTTACACAGGTTTCACTGATATGTCAGCTTTGTCTTTGAAATATACAAGGCTTGAACTTTTATCTTTTGTAGTTATTTCATTTTTGTTACTTTTTGGTAGGTTCAAGAAGCTGCCAGTGGCAGTGTTTTTGTCCAGATGCCTGATAGGTGGAGAAGTTAGCAGGAAACTGTAGAAGAATCCTAGAGATGCTTTAATCAGTGACCTTTACTTGCTCAACTTGTTGATGCTAGATCACAAAGTTATCCCACTGAGATGTGCATATACGGGAATGAAGAACTCGCTGGAACTGAAATAAATGGTTACTGAAGAACTTTTATGGATCTTTTGTTTTAAGATTTTAGATTTGGCAATGTTATAAATTGGGTAGTCCGGGTTATTATCATGTAGCAAGTGTACTATGAAAGTCTCATTTCCATTCAATAATGTAGTTGTTGTCTTTGTTTGAGATTAAGCTGTAAACATTTCACTAGTTGGGCTTGATATTTGTGTGGTGTTCTTCTATATATAAAACATGATAGAATGAGAAAAAATTATTTTGCTTATGGATCTGAGATTAAGCTGTAAACATTTCACTAGTTGGGCTTGATATTTGTGTGGTGTTCTTCTATGTATAAAACATGATAGAATGAGAAAAAATTATTTTGCTTATGGATTCAGTGTTAGTCACTGTACAGTATCATATATGATACTGAAAATACATGATCAGAAACACGTTTTTTTTAAAAACTCCACTTTTCATATAGGTTCCTCTGGATAACCGATGTTAAAAGTACTTTTTATATCGGTTCCAACAAAAAACCGATGTTAAAAATACTTTTTATATCGGTTCCAACAAAAAACCGATGTCAAAAATACCCTTATATTTGATAAAAAACTGACTTTTCATAACGGTTCTAGGTGCAACCGATATAAAAACAACTTTTCATAACGGTTCAGGAACTGATATGAAATGTCCCTATTTTTTATATCTCCTTTTTCGGCAACGGTTCAGGAACCGATATGAAATGTCAGATTTAACCGATATAAAATGTCTTTTTTCTATTAGTGAATAAATGACTCAATTGATAACATTTCTTTGAATTATAGAAATGATTTGATAGATTGCATATCATAAATTATTTGAATATACACTGATATTTTGAATTAATCAAAAGATAAAAATGAAATTAATTGAAATCAAGTAATATTAACTGGCTTTCATTACTGGTTGATATTAATAATATTAATAATGCCAACTACGTACCAACTATATATTATTGGATCTCACACTTCATGATTGCTATTTTGTTTGCTAAACTCACACCACATGATTGCTATATTTTGTTTCTTATTGCATTTTTATATGGATTTTTTATTCTTTTTGTTTAACATTTTGGGTTTTTGTTTAAGTATTTTCACCGGACTCTGAAACATATTTGTTAAACAGTTAACGTTAAATAATTTTTATAAATTTCTTTTTACAGGAAGTAATTTTTAATATATTAAATGTTATTATTTTTGTATAGAATAATATTTAGATTAAGGGAAAGATAACGAGGGCCCGCCAAAGCCCCCAAACAAACAAAGCTTTGGCGCGTCCCATCTGCTAGTGGATGAAAGTAGCGGGTGAAGAGTACACGTGTTTGGTAAGAAACTAGCGTTTAGCGTTTAGCGTTTTTCAAACGCTACTTCAAGTAGCGTTTTTTCAATCGCTAGCGGATAGCGATTAGTGCCTCACTTTTTTGCATTTTTACCCATTTTATTTTTCTTCAATTACTTCTCTATCATTATTAAATAAATGTAATCATGAATTAAATAAATATGTCCTTTTATGAAATTTTACATTTATCTGCTACTTCAACTGCTAGTTTTACCAAACACACCATTTGCTATCAGCTAACTTATCCGCTATCTGCTAGCTCATCCGTTATCCGCTAGCTTATCTGCTATCCGCTACTTTTTACCAAACAAAGACCAAATGGATTTTAGACCTACAAAAATAAAAAGGAAAAAAGACCTCCAAATTATTCGGGGCCCATTCTTATTACACTCTCCCTCCTACTCATTAAATACCCCCGATGCTACGAAGAGACCAAACCAAGTACGGTACCTTGGTACCGTATGTGGCATATGTTTTCTCACACAACCCTAGTATAGTACCTTGATACCAAACTGGTATGGTATCAAAGTACTGTATCTACTAACTCGGAAACTCAATAGCCACGATACCTTGGAACCGTACCAGTTCGGTATAAGGTACCGTACTTGTTAAAAATTCTGCAGAATTTTTAACTTGTATTTTCTATGTTTCAACGTCTTAGATTCCACCAACTTTTGATCGACGACCCATAATCAATCAAATTTTTTAATAAGATATTGAAATCTCTGTTATTTGTGTCAAAAAAATGAATTAGGTTAAATGTGCCTTAACGTATAGAATTTCAACAGTCCAGATTTTTCATCAAATTTTTTGATTAACGACTCACATTCAACGACACCCATCACTGACTCACATTCAACGACACCCACTATAAATAGGCTCTCACTTAAACCAATTTCTTTCGCACCAACCTACACCAACATCTCTCGCTAAACATCTGCTTCTCCACAAACGCCCTCTCTAAAATGGAGTTCACATCAACCCAGTTTTCAATGGAGTCCTACTTGACTGTCCTCCATCATCGTGGAGATATCACCATGAAGGAAAATGGTGTTTACTTTCAATATCCTAATCTCGCGTTTTGTAGGATGAGAATGGACTTCACATTCTCGGAGTTAACAGATAAAGCGGAGACAAAGGTTCTCGGAGTAAACGGATAAAGCCCTAATTTTGAGAGATCTCTTGATAGGATTTTATCTTTAGCCTGGCATTGGTATCAAACTAGGAGAAATTCTCCTCCTTGCCTTTTTTATAAGTGGTTTGTGGATCCTATTGATTGTTTGTCTAGTAGGTAGCATCTTTTTCCTTATTATCTTGATTTTGGAGGTTGATACCTTGTATTTGTATATGGGTTGAGTACCCCTTGTGCTCTGCTATATATATATATATATATATATATATATATATATATATATATATATATATATATATATATATATATATGTGTGTGTGTGTGTGTGTCTGTGTGTGTGTGTGTGTGTCTGTGTGTGTGTGTGTGTGTGAGAGGGAGAAAATCAAATCCCCCTCACACACGCACTAAATAGAAAAAAGAGCACTAAATATATGTGTGTGTGTATATATATATATATATATATATATATATATATATATATATATATATATATACACACACACAACACATGTTTTTGTTTGCCATTCAAAAGATCAATATTCAATTACATAATGTTCCAGACAGGGCCAAGCCCAATCCGTATGAGAAGCGGCCCACTCCAGCACTAGATCCGGCCTAGTCATCCACCGTTGAAGGCGATGCTGAGATCACCGGCCTGGATCGGCCCTGTCTGATCCTACGGCCCAGATTCGACCAAGGCTAGGGGTGACCCCTTCCCGCGTCTATAAATACGGCACTACCCCCTGAAATCAAGTACGCCTCATTCATTTGTATCTCCTCTTGACTTCTGATTGCTGACTTTGGCATTGGAGTGTTTGCAGGTACCAACCATCCGACGAAAGGAACGACTTCAACAACCATCCTACCAACAGCTCACCCCATCTCGGAGCAAGGTACTGAACACATAAGTTTGTTGTAGAAATTTTCAGTTGTTTTGTATCTATTTAGTGCTCTTTTTCTATTTATCTATTTTATATGTAGTTGGATAGTGATATTTTCTCTGAATGAAAGTAAAATAATTAATTTAGGACTAGCTACTAATTTTATTGTTAGCTAAAATTTATAGCTAATTTTTGAAAATTCTAGTAGTGGCTTTTAATTTAGTAATTATTCAAATTTCATAAATTATAAAAATCAAATTTATTGTTGGCTGGTGCTTGCTTCTTTTCTAATATATATTTATACCAATATGATTTTACTAATACTCTTATTCTATCTATTTGACACCTCAAATTTTTTAGGGTAAAATTGTCATTACACACTTTTTTTCCTCTTTATTCTTACACACTCTTTTTCTTACTTTTCACTTTTCTCTTACACTCTCTTTCTTTCTTTTTTCTCTTCTAATATATATTTATACCAATTCACCACATATGATTTTACTAATACTTTCATTCTATCTATTTGACAACTCAAATTTTTTAGGGTAAAATTGTCATTACACACTTTTTTTCCTCTTTATTCTTACACACTCTTTCTTACTTTTCACTTTTCTCTTACACTCTCTTTCTTTCTTTTTTCTCTTTCTTCTTACAGTCTCTTTCCTCCTTTTCACTTTTCTTTTACACTCTCTTTCTTTCTTTTTTTCTTTTTACTTTACTTTTCCCATAAATAATTATTTTCTTCCTCATATCACTTCAATTTAATTATTTTAACTAAATTTCTAAATTTATACACATTACTTTAATTAAAATTTTTGAAGACTACTACTATAAACCTACTATCTAACTTAATGACTATTTAAATTAGTAATTAATATTTAAAACAAATATTTCTTATTGATAATCTAATATCTAACTTTTATTATCTACACTAATCTACTAATCAACTAAAATAACCATTTGAAACAACGATAACTACACCAATATATAGAAAAGCACAGGATTAATATTTGTCATTGATAATTAATTTTTTTGAAGACTACTATAAACCTACTATCTAAAAAACAATAATATTTAATGACTATTTAAACTACTGATTAATATTTAAAATAAATGTTTGTTATTGATAATCTACTATCTCTCTTTTAGTACTATCTACTATAATCTACTAATCAACTAAAATAATCAATTAAAACTACGAAATAACTGCACTGATATAGAAAAAAACACTAGATTAATATTTGTCATTGATAGTTAAATTTTTTGAAGTCTACTACTATTACAAACCTACTATCTAAAAAATAAGCAGACCTAATGACTATTTAAATTACTAATTAATATTTAAAATAATTATTTTTTTGTTGATAATCTACTATCTAACAAATTTACTATCTACTATAACTACTATCAACTAAAATAATCAATTGAAACTACAAGATAACTGCACTGATATATAAAAAACACGGGGATAACCGCAGTCTAAAAAAACATGGGATTAATATTTGTCATTGATAATTATAATTTTTGAAAACTACTATCTAAAAAAAACAAGAAGGCTTAATGACTATTTAAACTGATTAATATTTAAAACACACACGACAAATATTTGTCATTAATACCTAAAAATGGACAAATAATTGTTCCTGATATATAGAAAGCACGGGATAAATATTTGTTATTGATAATCTACTATCTATCTTTTACTATCTACAATAATCTACTAATCAACTCAAATAATCAATTGAAACTATGAGATAACTGCACTGATACATAAAAAAACACTTGACAACTGCACTGATATATATAAAAAATTAAAATACGGGGATAACTGCAATGATATATATAAAAACACGGGAAAGTTGCACTGATATATAAAAAAACACTGCACTGATATATAAAAACACACGGAATAAATGCACATATTGATTTTAAATGATAGTTTTACATTTTTAGTTTTAATATTTATCAATTTTTTATTTGAAACTCCTTTTTTATCTACTTTAAATTTTTCTTTATTTTCACAGGGTAATGTTCAGACTATTTAAATACTGTCTAAATTGATTCATAAAAAGAACACGACAGCACCTGTGCGTATGCAAGTCATCATCTATATTTTACAATTGATTTTAGATTAATGTGATTTCAAATTAACGTTTATATTTGAGGTAATCATCTCACGTAACGCGATCGGCCCGTGCAGATGCACGGGTATAGTACTAGTTCATAAAAAGACAATAGAAAGAAGAAAGTCATTTTAACAATAAAACGGAAAGTAGTAGACAATGCAACGAAGTTGGTAAGACTTGTCCCGCAGAGATAGAACCTGCCGTCAATATGCATTATCTATTAATTCTCCGGTCCCTAATTTGCAAGTGCTTTTAGAGAAGGCAGTTTTTTTTTACCCGCCCATTGTACTCCATATCCCCTAAATGGACCAAAATATTCCTAAAAAAATTTTAAAAAACGAATTCATTTTTTATTCCTTCATATTTTCGGAAAAAGTAAGTTTTTTTCCCTAAACTTCCCAGAAATAGACGTATTTTCAGAAAGATTTCCGAAAATACGCCAAATTACGGTATTTCTGGAATTTTTTTTTCAAATTTCGTTTTAATTAATTTTTTTTTGCTTTTTCAGTGTCAACCAGAACAGGAAACATAGAGCGAGACGAGCATTCAGAGCAGGACGGGGAGATGAGCAGAGTCTTCCTGGCAGTAGGACCAGGTTCAGATTGAAGGCTAGACAGGCCGGACACGTGTTTGAGCGTCAGAGGCGTGTCTGAGAGCGAGAGCAGGAGCATTAATATCACGAGCCTGTTGAGCCAGATGCCATGCATGTAGATGACCAGGTTGAGGCTGAGGTTGCTCAGCATGATGATGAGGCTGTTGAGAAGGTTTTATTACACCGGTTGCATGTCCACTGCGTCCACAGACTACTACAGACGGGAGAGGTAATACTTTTAATAATTTGTTTATTTATTACCAATTAATTACTTTTATTTTTTTATAGGACCGGGGTAAGATTAAAGTTGCTTCTCATGGGGAGGAGATACTGAAGATCAGACTCAGCAGCACCACCCACATATAGCAGGATGGTTGCAGGAGGCGCATATGTTTGAGCTGGACATCACACCTCTCGGCAACATCAACCACGAGCTCATATCAGTTTTGTGGAGAGGTGGTATTCAAAGACCAGCTCATTCCACATGCTGTGGGGGGCGATGACAGTGACGTTGGACGATGTGTCCGCGTTGCTCCACTTGCCGCTCACCGGCACACCGTTGGGGCATCGGCCACATTTCGACACTGTCGATGCTATTCGGGCTGGAGTTGACCTGTTGGGCATAGACCACACAGCCTGCTGGGCAGAGTGTCAGTTCAACAGGGGATCGACATTCCGATTTTCTTTCTTGACGGCCGCATACACACAAAACATGGAGCGCGGCCATCTTAGGCGGCACGGTGCTATCTGCTACACTAGTTGGGCAGCACCATTTTTGTCGACAAGACTCACACATCTGTCCCTGTCAAGTGGGTGACTCTTATTTCTGACTTTGACCTGTGTGGCCAGTGGGCTTGGGTCCAGTTGCTCTAGCTATTCTCTATAAGCAGTTGAATGATGCTTGTTACTGGGAGACGTCGCAGATTGGCGGATACGCTTCTCTGCTGTAGGTAATTAATTAATTAATTATTCTTATTTGTTTTTAATTACTTTTATTTATATAATTATTTATTTATTTTTTTAATTATTTTAGTGCTGGATATATGAGTATTTCCCCACCATCGTGGTTCGGAAAGACTTCGGTGCCAGTGAACTTCCACGTTGCAGCAGGTGGGCGAATAAGAAGTGCGATAGTATCAAGCTTCCGGAGTTTCGGCAGCTGCTAGATGACTTGCAGAGGGAGCGGGTCATATGGAGCCCTAGGACGACCACATTTCACAACATTTCATTATTCAGAGGTTGGCTGCTGTGGGGGGATGTGGCTGTGCCTTATATGCCAGACAAGGCCCGTTAGCAGTTTGGATATGTCCAGCAGATTCCTGATCCACCTATTTCGGTCCCACGTCCATCTACGGAGTTCATAGTACAGCAGCTGATGTTCTATCAGTCCCCAACGCGGGCTTTCAGGGACAGCAATCGATGGATGTTAACTTTTCGGCAAGTGTACCGAATCGTGCAAGTAATAAAACCGGTAAGTACCGGGATATCGTCCTCAAGGATCGAAGTTTAATTTACTAAGACGTTAACAACAGCTAATAGAAACCAAATTGAAAGGGGTTTGTTTGATAATTGTTGAGCTATCAAGCTCGAAGTAAAGCGATAAAAATGTTTTTTGTAATTTGTTTATAATAATAGCACGAAGAAAAGGTTGAAAGATATGCGATGAGAAGGTGCTAGGGATGAAGGCCCTTTGATTTCTACTATGGTCATTGATTCATTCTTAAAAGATAGTTTCTCTCTCTTGTTTGCTATAGAATTCACTATTTTACTAAACCCTAACCCCTTAGGTGATTAGCCTTTGTTAATTCATGCAAACCCTAGTCCCTTAGGTGCTTCTAATCATAACAAGCATTAAGCGTCCAGAATTCATACACATACATCAAAACGGCGATTATTCCTAAGCGACGAAATTGAAGGAATCGAATTCCAAGCTATTCAATAACCAAATTCCCATTTAAATTATTGAAACAGATTTTATTTTATGCTTTCCCAAACATAAACATATAACAATAGAAATTTGATTCACAAACGAAGAGAGAAAACGATAAAGGTACTGAATTAAATCAATAACCATAGTTTTACATCAAAGTTCAATCATCCCTAACAAAGGGGATTTAGTTCCACATAATTAAAGGAGAAGAAAGGGAATAATTACGATATGAAAGATGGAATGAAGGCATCTGAATCGTCAATCCTTGTTCCCAAGTGTTGATTCTTCGGTAGCCGTCAGTAGGTAGGAGCTCTCTTTCGTGTGCTAGGGCTTCGAAATTCGTCCAAAAATCCGCCGTCTTCAAAAAACGCGTCTGTCCCCTGTTTTAACGTGTTTCCGGTATTTTGCGCTGCACTGGCGCTCCCAGCGCCACTTACGCGCGGATGGAGGACGCTACAGTGTTTATTTTGCGCCTCAGTGGTGCCTCGCGCGCAACTGCAGCGCAAAATGGCAGGAGCTGCTGTGATTTTGCGCTTCACTTGCGCTCCGTGCGCAGCTGCAGAGCAAATTTGGCGAATGCTCACTTCCTTGTATTTTTGAGTCTGCTTGCTTGCATTTCTTCGTTCTTCTCTTCACCTAGTCCCTGGGCACAAAAACACCACAAAACCCAGCATAAACACTGCAAAGCAATTAAATCTCAAATAGACAACTCATTAATTTTCTCCTAACAATTTCCATTCATTCATCAAATTATCAAGTAAAATTCCCCTTTTTCGCAGTGAAAAACATCATGTGATGGGGATTCATCACAACCCCAAACTTAAACATTTGCTTGTCCTCAAGCAAAGACAAGACAAGACAGCCAGAAATAGATAACAGACAATCAAAATAGGAATCCATTACATGACATAAACGCAAAAGAAATAGGTTGAGCATCAACTTTCAGACTGGCCACTCAATTTCAAACCCCATGTGGTACTTTCACTAACACAATCTTGCTCAAAAGTGCGTGTGTGACACTTAACTCAGTTGGAACATAGCTAGTTTCAAAATGCATTTAACTAAGACTAGAGGGCTTTCTTCCGAGACTGCCAAAGATGTTTCAAAATAAAAGATAGACTAACAATTCTCGCTCCAAATGGGGGTTAAGCATGACAAAGGGCTTTGATTTAGCATTTCAGAACTCTAGGACAGTGCACTTATTCAACTAGTTTTTGAACTATCCTCCAGATACATTTATTCCTGCATGGCACAGGTCTTTGACCTCCAGATGCATTCATGTACTTAGGCACAGGTATAGTTTCAACTGATTCAGGACAATATGGTTTTGATCTTTGGTGATTGGGTAAGGACAGTAATTACAAAAATTTCAAAACTGGTGGCACATTGGCTTAAACTGACTTCTACTATGTGCACTTGTTCTAATCCCATCCTTACATGCTGTGCCTTAGTATAACTTAGAGAACCCCAAACTTAGTTTCTTATGCTACCCTACATTTTCAGTAAAAATTTGGCAAGTCCCATGGTCCACCAAACAGCTAGCTTAGCTACAATCATCTCTAGGTTCGCTAAGTTCCACCTGCGTTTATGTTATGAGTGTGGAAGCAAGAATGCACTAGTTCATTCACCACCGGGGTACTATTCGCTCAATTCTCACCAAATCATCACTAAGTTTGCTCAACTGTCTCTTTTTTTTTATAATTCGCTACATGATTGCCCATATCCATGACACTGACACAACTGACTTGACAATAGGTCCTCCCCCCACTCAAAACTTTGCAGTGTCCTCACTGATTAATTTAGGGGAAGACCTATTTACAAAGACTCAGACTAAAACAAAAATGAAATTTAAAATAAACCTACGAAACTACAACTACTAAAGGAAACACAAGGTGCACAATCAAATAAAGCAAAAGAGAAGGGAAAGATAAAAAGTAACCTGGAGGTGAATAGACTACTCAACCGCGTCCAGAGTCTGGAGGAGGCGCCTGAAAGATGTCCGCCTCAGGATCCAACTGCTCTCCTCGCTGCACCATTCACATAGCTCTGTACATGTTTCTCATCCCTACTTCCATCCGCTCCTGTCTGGCTTCCATCTGCTGCTGATTCACTGCTAGCAAATCCATTCTTACCTGAAGATGATGAAAGTCCTCACCATGTGGATCAACCCAAGCTTCATCCCTGGGGAAGGTTGGTTCTTCCTCTTGGTGCTGCTCTTGCGGAGGTTCTTCTCTGTGCACTGGCTGCTCAAAATACCCACCCCCTGCTGTGGTCCGAATCCAAGACCCGGTGATTGCAGCAGATGGTTCAATAGTCTCTTCATCGGCATCAGCAACAACTCCTGCTCTCTCACATAGCAAGGCAACGAGGCTGGCATGCCTCCAATAGCTAGGCTGGTTTCCATCCTTAAAGTTGGCGAAACTGCTAATTTCCTCTTCAAGCTCCCATCCTATATTGACGGGCTCTCCTCTCATAATGCACGCAATAAGGCTCGCCCTATCAATGTTCAGCTCTGATTGGTTAGAGCTAGGGCATACAGTGGTGAGGATGAAAGATTCCCACCCCCTAGCAACTGGGGTGAGACAGTTTGTCATAATTTTCCATGGTTCCCCACTCTTATTCCTTACCCAATCCATTCCTTGCTTGCACAGTGCCGCAGAGATCTCAGCTGCTCGCTCAGGGTTGTTCTTTATCCTCTGCCTATTGACTTTGGTTCTGAGCCGGCTGTCCAAGATTTCCACAGGTCTGATCCCAAACAGCCTATTGATTGTGCTAAAGTCATAAGGGATATTATGACCCCGCACGTAACTTGTGGCCCTGGGGAATGTCAATTTCCCATCAACTGCTTGCTTGGGGAAGACATTCGAGAAGAATTCATATACTAAAGCCTTGCTTGCCTTTTTCGGGTAGGTTACAAGATTATTCCATCCTTGGTTGTTAATGTTTTGTCGCATATCATCGAAGTCACCGGGGAAGAGAGTGATCGCCCTTTCTTTCATAAAATTGGGGTTCGCCTCAATTGACTCAAAAAACTTTTCACACCCCAAAGATCGAAACAAGTCGGAGTTGTAGGATGGTTGGTGTGATTGGGAGGATGAACCCCTGCGAACTGCCTGCCTCTTTCGTGACCTCTGAGCCATTTCCTGCATACACCAAAGTTCAAGGTTGTACAAGTGGGTGAAGGTTAGGGCACATAGAACAAATAGTCAAATTGCACAAGATCATCACCACATTGCTTCCTTGATGAAAACAATGAGTTCACCTGGCCAGTTTACCAAACCAATTATAAGCACAAGTTGTTGTTCACACATTTTTGATTGAGGCATTTTTACAAACATATAGCATGCATAACTACTCCACATATGAACAACAACAACCAACAACCTTCACATTCCCCAAATTTGTTTCTTTTCAAAGTCTAACACCCAAATTAACAAAAACACAGCCACATAACAGATTCTACATTCATCTCATCATTAAGTTTGAACTCATCAAGTTAAGTTTCATAAAACTATTTTTGAGAAGATTTACTCTGAAAAGGAGAACACTTACTTGATGAATGATGCTATAGGAAGAAGGGAGATGCAATGTAGAAAAGCCCACAACCAAATTCTAACTTAGGACCCCTTGGGGAGTGAAATCGCAAGACTTGGAGGTGAAGAGTTGAGAAATCGCGTAAATATGCTTTGCAGCATGAGATTTATACTCCGAGTGGCGCGCCAAGCGCCACTTACGCGTGAGTGCCGCGCGGATTGGCAAGGACGCTAATTAGACTTTACCCAGCTGCGCGTGACGCGCAAATGGTGCGCTAATGAGGCGCGACTTGGCAGCAAGCACTGCTGGACACGCGCATAAACGCATTATTGCGACTGATCCATTTTTAACTTTCAAACCAACATGATTGTGACTAAAATGCATCCTAAGGTACCTAATCTACGAAAAATAATGCGAAAAATTAAAAAGATAAGGGTTGAGAAAATTGGGTTGCCTCCCAAAAAGCGCTTCTTTAACGTCACTAGCTTGACGTTACCTCCGGTTTTAAGGGTCGCTTAAAACCAATGCCAGCTTCTCTCTATCCACCACTTCGCCTAGGTATGGCTTCAACCTCTGCCCATTGACCTTGAAAGATCTTTTTGACTCGGGCTCCTCTACTTCATTTGCTCCATAAGGAGTCACTTCCTTAACAACAAAAGGCCCTGACCACTTGGATTTCAGTTTTCCTGGGAATAGCTTAAGTCTCGAATTAAACAACAGTACTTGCTGTCCAGGATGAAACTCTTTCCTTTAAATATTTTTGTCATGGTATGCCTTATTATTCTCATATGCCTGCAGATGCATCTCATCCAATCCATGTAGTTGTAAGATTCTCTTTTCCCCACAGGCCGAAGTGGTAAAATTCAAAAACTTTAGTGCCCAATATGCTTTGTGCTCAAGTTCAACCGGCAAATGGCAAGCTTTACCATAAACCAATTGGTACGGGGACATGCCTAAAGGTGTCTTATAGGCTGTTCTGTATGCCCAAAGCGCATCATCTACCTTCAACGACCAATCCTTTCTTGAGCTTCCAACTGTCTTTTCCAAGATCCTCTTGATTTCTCTGTTTGAGACTTCTGCTTGACCATTGCTCTGAGGATGATAGGGAGTTGTCACTTTATGCGTAACACCATACTTGGAAAGCACATTGTTGAGTTGAGCGTTGCAAAAGTGGCTACCCCCATCACTGATTAGGACTCTTGGCACACCGAATCTAGAGAAGATGTTCTTCTTCACAAATTTTACCACAGTTTGGGAATCGCTCTTGGAAGTGGCAGTAGCTTCAACCCACTTGGAGACATAGTCGACTGCCACCAAGATGTACTCACAATTGTAAGAGGGTGGGAATGGTCCCATAAAATCAATGCCCCAACAATCAAACACTTCTACTTCAAGGATGGGATTCAATGGCATCTCCCCCTTACGTGAAGTATTGCCAGTGCTCTGGTATTTGTCACAGCTTCTCACGTAGTCATGTGCGTCCTTGAAGAGGGATGGCCAGTAAAAACCAGATTGGAGAACCTTAGCAGCTGTGCGTTCCCCATTATAGTGCCCTCCACAGGGAGAGTCATGACAATGCCAGAGAATGCTTTTACTTTCGGCACCAGACACACATCTTCTCAAAAGTCCATCCGCCCCAACCTTGTAGAGATAAGGATCATCCCACAGGTAATGTTTGGCATCATGGAGGAACTTTTTCTTTTGTTGCCATGTGAAATCTTCCGGGACCTTCCCGGCTGCCTTGTAATTTGCAATGTCGGCGAACCAAGGTCTTTCTATAATGGCAAGCAACTTTTCATCCGGGAACTCTTCCACGATTTCTTTTGCTAGAGCAGTCACTTCTTTGTTCTCTAACCTTGACAAATGATCTGCTACCACGTTCTCGCTCCCTTTTTTGTCCTTGATTTCCAAGTCAAATTCCTGCAAAAGCAAAATACATCTAAGGAGTCGAGGCTTAGACTCGCCCTTGGTTAGCAGATATTTAATTGCTGCATGGTCAGTAAAAACAACTACTTTCGATCCAACCAAATAGGAAAGAAATTTTTCCAGTGCAAATACTATGGCTAGCAATTCTTTTTCGGTTGTTGCATAGTTGACTTGATTCTCATTTAAGACCTTGCTTGCATAATAGATGGCATGAAAAAATTTCTCTGATCTCTGCCCCAATACAGCACCCACTGTGTAATCACTAGCATCGCACATGAGCTCAAACGGAGCATCCCAATTTGGGGCTACTATGACTGGAGCAGAGACAAGTTTTTCCTTTAAGATATTAAACGAACACAGACAATCATTATCAAATACAAACTCAGCCTCCTTAACAAGTAGATTGCAGAAAGGTTTTGCAATCTTGGAGAAGTCTTTTATGAAACGGCGATAAAAACCGGCGTGTCCTAAAAAACTTCTCACTCCTTTTACATTTAGAGGAGGAGGTAGCTTTTCTATCACTTCAATTTTTGCTAGGTCAACCTCGATGCCTTTTGCAGAAATTTTATGGCCAAGCACAATACCTTCCTTGACCATAAAGTGGCACTTCTCCCAATTAAAAACTAAATTGGTTTCAGCGCATCGTTTTAAAACCGCATCAAGGTTAGCCAAGCAAGAATCATAAGTAGGACAAAAAACAGAAAAATCGTCCATAAATACCTCAATTGCATTTTTCATCATATCAGAGAATATAAAAAGCATGCACCTTTGAAAAGTTGCTGGAGCATTGCACAACCCGAAGGGCATCCTCCGATATGCGAACACACCGAAGGGACACGTGAAAGCTGTCTTCTCTTGATCCTCTGGGTTTACTGCTATCTGGTTATACCCAGAGTATCCATCCAGAAAGCAATAGAAAGCTTGTCCAGGTAGCCTCTCCAGCATCTGATCCATGAACGGCAATGGGAAGTGGTCCTTCCTGGTTGCTTGATTCAACCTTCGGTAGTCAATGCACATCCTCCAACCCGTAACAGTCCGAGTCGGAATCAGCTCGTTCTTATCATTCTTCACTACTGTCATACCACCCTTCTTAGGAACCACATGGACCGGACTTACCCACGAGCTATCTGAGATAGGATAAATCATGCCGGCCTCTAAAAGCTTTAATACTTCCTTGCGCACCACCTCTTTCATGGTAGGATTTAATCTCCGCTGAGGTTGGATCACAGGTTTGAATTCTTCTTCCAACTTGATCTTATGCATGCAAAAAGCTGGACTTATCCCCTTAAGATCAGAGATAGTCCAACCCAACGCATTTTTGTTGCTTCTTAGTACCCTCATCAGCTTCTCCTCTTCCAATTTGGTGAAAGAGCTGCTAATGATAGCTGGATGAAGATCATTATCTGCAAGGAACACATACTTCAGATGAGAGGGGAGTTGTTTCAATTCAGGGATCTTTTCTCGGGACTCTCCCCCCTATCTAGCTCTTCCTTTTTCTTGGAGACATTTTCTATTTGAGAAGCTTCAAACTGCCGGATACAGTCTTCTATTTCACTGCCGAGATTCTCCTCTGCTTCTTCAATAGAATTCACAATTACATTCTCCAATGGAGGAGATGGTACTTCCTGTCTAAAGGTCTCTTTTACAGAGTTATCAATCATATCCACCCTAAAACACTATCCTTTGTCATCCGGATGGAGCATAGCTTCAAAAACACTAAAAGTAATCTTCTCATCCTGGAACCTCAAGATCAGCTTCCCTTGTTGCACATCAATCAAAGCTCGCCCTGTGGCTAAAAATGGTCTACCCAGGATAAGTGGTACCTCTGCATCCTCCTCCATGTCAAGGATCACAAAGTCTACCGGAAACAGGAATTTATCAACTCTGACTAGAACATCTTCCAACACTCCATAAGGATATTTTACTGATCGATTAGCAAGTGTCAGCGACATTCTAGTAGGCTTTACCTCGCCACCACCCAGTCTCTTCAGCATAGACAATGGCATAAGATTAATACTGGCCCCCAGATCACAAAGAGCTTTGCCAATGGCTAGGTCGCCAATTGCACACGGAATGGTGAAGTTTCCCGGATCCTTGATTTTCTGAGGGAGCTTCCTCTGGATTATAGCACTGCACTCCTCAGTCAAAGCCACTGTTTCGTCCTCTTTGAGTTTCCTCTTCTTTGTCAAAAGCTCCTTCATGAATTTGGCATATATGGGCATCTGTTCTAGAGTTACTGCAAAGGGTATATTGATTTGTAGCCGCTTGAAAACCTCCATGAACTTAGAAAACTGCTCATCTTTTTGATTTTTCTTGCTAGTATGAGGATATGGTAACTTCACTTGCGGAGGAGGTGCCTTGAGTTTCTCTTGTACCTGCACATCAAAGAACAAATTGTTTTTATTAGGGTTAGACTTCACACCTTCTTCACTTTCCTTACTCAACTCATTTTCAACTTCTCCATTTTTTTCATTTTCATTCTTTTCACTCAACTCTTTTCTTTCATTTTCAACTGACACCTTCTTTTCACAATTTACCACAGGAGTCGGCAACTCTCGACCACTTCTTAGAGAGATAGCCTTAGCAGTTTCATTCCTAGGGTTGTCAACTGTATTAGCTGAGAAACCACTGTTAGATGATCCAGCAAGCTGCTTTGATAACTGCCCAATTTGAGTCTCTAGATTCTTTATGGAAGCTTCATGATTCTTTTCCATATTCTTCATAGCTTGGTCTTGAGATTGAAAGGTTGTCTTTGTCATTTGCATAAACTGAGTCAACGCTTCCTCCATAGGAGATGGCTTTCTTTGTTCTTGACGAGGTTGCTGCTGATGTGACCCTGCGGTATCATTATTCTTCCAAGAGAAGTTGAGATGATTCTTCCACCCAGGATTGTAGGTGTTAGAATAAGGGTTCCCACCTTGCTTCTGAAAGTTGCCCATATAATTAACCTGTTCACTGTTATCTCCATGAGTTGCACAGTCACCTTCATGAGCATTTCTGCCACAATAATTACATGCCCCCGTTTGCACTGCTTGAACGGTTGCAGGAGTTTGAGATCCACTTGGCAAAGCAGCAGCTAACTGTTTAGTGAGAGCCTCAATTTGAAGTGACATTACCTTTTGTTGAGCCAACACAGCACTATTAGCGTCCAACTCTAAAATTCCCGGCCTCTTTGTTGCCCCTCTATCATTTTGAATCCGGTACTCATTAGAAGCCATATGCTCTACCAATTGTTTGGCTTCTTCAGCAGTTTTGGAACCTAAAGATCCTCTAGCTGAGGCATCTAGCATCATTCTTGTTTGAGGCCGCAAACCATGACAGAAGGTTTGCAACTGAACGAACTCATCAATTCCATGCGAAGGACATCTTTTTAATAGAAGTTTGAACCTTTCCCACGCATCATACAAAGACTCCCAATCCCCTTGCTCAAAATTTGATATCTCGGCCCGCTTCTTGATGAACTTAGAAATTGGGAAAAATCTTTCGAGGAATTTGCTCTCTAGATCACCCCAAGTGTTGATAGTTCCTGCTGGGATAGTGTTGATCCAGTCTTTAGCCCTGCCAGTCAAAGTATATGGAAACATACGCAACTTCTTCTGGTCTTCAGTCACTCCCGCAGGATTAGTGGAACCACATATTTCATAGAACTGAAACAAGTGCTGATTCGGGTCTTCAGCATCAGAACCAGAGAATTGTTCTGATTTCAAGGCACTGAGGATCGAAAACTTGATCTCAAATGTAACACCCTAAATATTTAATTAAATTATTTCATTAAGTATTTAGGAATTTGATTTAATTAATTGGATATAATTTAATTATTGGAAATTATATTAAAAATTGTGTAGGTGGTATTAGGAGGTGGAGGCGCCAAACTGGATGGACTTGGGCTTAAGTGAGAAGCCCAAGCCCATGACTCATGTCATATGCGAAGTGGCCAAGGCGCCTAGGGGTTAGGGTTTTTTGTTAGCATTTTGCGAAATTGAGAAGAGAGAAAAGAAAGGAGAAGTGCGCCGTAGAGAGAAGAGGAAGAGGAGAAGGAAAAAGTCGCGCAACCAAGGAGAGAAGAAGAACGGGATCTTGTTGCTGGGTTCTGTCCGTGACTATCTCTAAGGCTTCTACTCTTCGAATTCGAGGTAAGGGGAGTTCTATCAATTTTTATAATAATTCCTATGATAGGTTTTAAGTAGAGATGGCCTAGATCTAATCCTTGAGTATGATTTACGTGTATTTTCATGTTGTTAATTCGATTGGTATGTGTTTTGATGAATTTGTTGCTCAAAGATCCATGGTTGGTGTTATAGGCGCCTAGGGTGCCATGTTTGTGCTTGTGATGTTGCTGGATTTTTGATGTTTGGGGGATAATTTGATGATCCTATACGTGTTAATGAATTGTGGTAAATAGGTGTTGTGATGGGTCATGTAAAAATTTGAAGAAAAAAAACTATATGTTGTAATTGTGCTGAAATTCGTGTGCTGGAAGTGTTGCAGGCGCTGGGCGCCCATGGGCGCTGCGCGCCAGTGTTGCGTGTTGCTGTGTGTGTGTGTGGGCGCTGGGCGCCAGGCGCCGGGCGCCCGTGTGCGCATGTTCCGTGTTGCGCTAAGGCGCTGGGCGCTGGGCGCCCGTGTGTGTGTGTGTTTGTGTTGCGCTGGGCGCCGAGCGCCCGAGTGTGTGTGTGTGTGTGTGTGTGTGCGTGTGTTGCGTTTTGCTAGGCGCTGGGCGCCAGGTGCCTGGGCGCTGGGCGCCCAGGGCGCCAGTTTTCCAGGATGTTCCCAAAATGTTTTCGAAAACTGTTTTCGCTATATCTTTTGACTCGGACATCCGTTTTAAACGTTTCAAAAAGTGTTGGGAAGCTTTTTCAGTTGCCTATCTGCGTGTCCCATTTTTAAAAATACAAACTTATTATTTCTGAAGGTTGCTGGGGCGCCCCAAGTGGCTGTTCCCGGCGGTCGTTGCTGTGACGTTGAAAAGATGTTTTGGTGCCTTTAAAAATCCCTTTTGTGTATAACCAGTGGTTTTAACGTTTTAGTGTCAAAAGTGATGATTTTGACGATGATGCCTTTAATGGCTAGTTAAATGACCGTTTTGCCCTTAGTGGCCAATGTTGTTGATATTGGGGTGTAAATGACGATGATGCCTTTAATGGCTAGTTAAATGACCGTTTTGCCCTTAGTGGCCAATGTTGTTGATCTTAGTGTGTAAATGACGATGATGCCCTTAGTGGCTAGTAAATGATGTTTTTGCCCTCAGTGGCTATTGTTTGAGTTGATGATGTTTATGAATAAGTGACGATGAAAACCCAGTGACGTTTTGAGGCCCAAAAAGGGCTAAGTGATGATATGGCTGAAAGGCTAAGTGATGTTGTTGTGAGTAATTGTGAATTGACAGGTGCTGTGCCTCTTGTGGGCAAATTGGTAAGTGACGGGTCACATAGTTGACCGTGATTGTGTGATTTGTGCGTGGTGCATGTTATAGTGTCTCATGCATCCCATGTGCATAAACCCAGTGACGTTTTGAGGCCCAAAAGGCTAAGTGACGATGAGGCCATAATGGCTAAGCGACGTTTGTGAAAAGGTACCTCATGCATGTGCCCACGAGTGGGTTGCATTTCATATACCTACATGACATAGATATGAGTTTATGTAGTGATGTAATTGATGATTGTGATGTGATTATTTTAGAGCTGTGACTTGACTTATTATTTATCATATGATTTATTATATGGATTGAATTGGACTCACCCTTCTGTTTGAATGTTACCCCTATGCGGTAACGTGCAGGTGATTGCGAGTGAAGGACTAGGTACCTTCACTAATTCGAGTCGAGTCGTCACGCTCTGATACGTAGCACTCAGGGGGGGGGGAAACGAACTTGATGTTTTCGAATGATTTCAGCTGTTATGTTTTGTTGACAATTCTGTTTTATTTTGTTATTCCGCTGCGTAGTTGGTTTTTATTGAGGTTAAGTTTATTTGCGATGATGAATGTGTTTTTGAGGCTCTCGTCTTAGTGACGTGCTACGTAATGCAGGATTATTGTGTTTGAGCTGTTTTATTGAGAAGCATTATTTTATTGAAGTATGTGTAACATTCCACGCGTGAAACAATTTTTTGAAAACTCTGATATTTTTTTTTCCAATTAAATGAACGGGTAGAAAAGGGGTGTTACATTAGTGGTATCAGAGCAGTTCGGTCTGTCCGGCCAATGTCGTCCTGTCATAGTGTCTTATGACAATAGATTAGTACTAAATTCTTGGTTTGTGCTGCAGTGATACTTGAAATGGCTGGGAGAAACGACGCTGCTCTTGCTGCTGCATTGCAGGCTATGGCTCAGGCTGTGCAGGGTCAGCAGAATGCTGGAGAGAATGCTGGTTTTCGGAGTCTGACTACTTTCCAAAGAGAGAATCCGCCCACCTTTAAGGGAAAATATGATCCAGATGGTGCTATGGCTTGGTTGAAGGAGATCGAGAGGATATTCAGGGTGATGGACTGCACTGTTGAGCAGAAGGTCCGTTTTGGTACCCACATGTTAGCCGAGGAGGCCGACGACTGGTGGTTGGCTACTAGGCAGAGATTGGAGACTGTGCAGGAAGAGATTACTTGGGAGGTATTCAGTAGGGAATTTCTGAGAAAATATTTTCCTGAAGACGTCCGAGGGAAGAAAGAGATAGAGTTCCTGGAACTGAAGCAGGGTGGTATGTCTGTGACTGCATATGCGGCGAAGTTTGTGGAACTGGCGAAATTTTATCCACACTACAGTGAGGCTACAGCTGAGTTTTCGAAATGTATCAAGTTCGAGAATGGTTTGAGGCCTGATATCAAAAAGGCCATTGGTTATCAGAAAATTCGGGTGTTTGCTGATCTGGTTGACAGTTGCAGAATCTTTGAGGAGGACAGTACTGCTCATTACAAAGATACGTCTGAGAAAAAGGGTAAGTTTCAGAGTCGAAGTAAGCCGTATGAGGTTCCTGTGGGTAAGAGTTATCAGAGGTCTGCTGGGGGTAAGAATTCTAGTGGGGGAGATGCTCCCGCTAGCATTGTCTGTTATAAGTGTGGCAAACCTGGCCACAAGAGTACTATGTGCAGGTCTGATGAGAGAGTTTGCTATCGTTGTGGTAAAAAGGGTCATATGGCGGCCGAGTGTAAGGTTAAGGATGTGGTGTGCTTCAACTGTGGTGAGTCTGGGCATATCAGTACGAAGTGTACAAGGCCGAAGAAGGAAAGGTCTACTGGGAAGGTGTTCGCATTGGCAGGAGAGGAGCCTGATGAGAAGGATGGTCTGATTAGAGGTACGTGTTTTATTAATGGTACTTCTCTGAAATCTCTTATTGATACTGGTGCTACCCATTGCTTTATATATGTTGATTGTTGTAAAAGATTGGGTCTTGTTTTATCTTCTATGTGTGGGGATATGGTTGTCGATACTCCTGCGAAGGGGTCGGTGATTACTTCCCAGGTGTGTTCTCAGTGTCCCGTGTCGATCTTCGGCAGGGACTTTGTTGTGAATTTTGTTTGCTTGCCGTTGAGAGGTCTGGATGTAATCTTGGGCATGGACTGGTTAGAGAATAACCGCGTTCATATCAACTGTCGTAGCAAGTCGGTCAGTTTCGGGGAAGAAGATTCTGTTTTGGTATCTGCTGGTCAGTTGAAGAAGTTGAAGAAAGAAGGAGTTCAGCTATTTGCGTTGATGGCATCGTTGTCTGCTGAGAGTCAGGCGGTTATTGAAGAACTGCAAGTGGTACGCGAATTCCCTGAGGTTTTTCCTGATGAAATTCCGGGTGTGCCACCGGAAAGAGAGGTTGAGTTTTCGATTGATCTTGTACCTGGTACGAGGCCTGTGTCTATGGCGTCGTACAGGATGTCGGCGTCGGAATTGTCTGAGTTGAAGACGCAACTCGAAGAATTGCTTGAGAAAAAGTTTGTAAGACCGAGTGTATCACCGTGGGGAGCTCCGGTATTTTTGGTAAAGAAAAAGGATGGGAGTATGAGGTTATGTGTCGACTATCGTCAGTTGAATAAGGTAACTATCAAGAATAAGTATCCGCTTCCGAGGATCGACGATTTGATGGATTAGTTAGTGGGTGCCCGTGTGTTCAGCAAAATTGATTTGAGGTCCGGATATCATCAGATTAAAGTGAAGGATGGGGATGTTCAGAAGACAGCATTCAGGACAAGGTATGGGCATTATGAATATTCAGTGATGCCGTTCGGTGTGACCAATGCTCCTGGTGTATTTATGGAATATATGAATCGTATTTTCCATAATTACCTAGATCGGTTTGTGGTGATCTTCATAGATGATATTCTAGTTTATTCTAAGTCGGAGGAAGAGCATGCTGAGCACCTGAAGACAGTATTGGGAGTTCTGAAAGAGAAAAAGTTGTATGCTAAGTTATCAAAGTGTGAGTTCTGGCTGAAAGAGGTGAGTTTCCTTGGGCATGTGATTTCTGGTAATGGTATTGCTGTTGATCCGGCAAAAGTGGAAGCAGTGTTGGAGTGGGAGGCTCCGAAGTCCGCAACAGAGATTAGAAGCTTTTTGGGTTTGGCTGGGTACTACAGGAGGTTCATCGAGGGTTTTTCCAAGTTGGCCCTTCCGTTGACTCAGTTGACTTGTAAGGGTAAAGTTTTCGTTTGGGATGCTCGCTGTGAGGAAAGTTTTATGGAACTGAAAAAGAGACTGACAACGTCGCCTGTTTTGACGTTGCCTAATCCGGAGGAGCCGTTTGTTGTGTATTGTTACGCTTCGAAGATGGGTCTTGGTGGTGTGCTGATGCAAGATGGGAAAGTCGTTGCGTATGCGTCGAGGCAATTGCGGGTTCATGAGAAAAACTAACCTGCGCATGATTTGGAGTTGGCTGCAGTGGTATTTGTGCTTAAGATTTGGAGGCACTGCCTTTATGGTTCGAGGTTTGAAGTGTTCAGCGATCATAAGAGTCTAAAGTATCTGTTCGACCAGAAAGAGTTGAATATGAGACAGCGTCGGTGGTTGGAGCTCTTGAAGGATTATGACTTCGGTTTGAATTACCATCCCAGCAAAGCTAATGTCGTGGCTGATGCTTTAAGCAGAAAGTCTTTGCATATGTCGGCAATGATGGTGAAAGAATTAGAGTTGATTGAGGAATTCAGAGATTTGAGTTTGGTTTGTAAAATGACACCTCGCAGTGTCAAGCTGGGAATGTTAAAGATCGATAATGACTTCCTGGGCAGCATCAGAGAGGCTCAGAAGTCAGATGTCAAGTTAGTAGATTTAATTAATGGGGTTGGTCAATCTGAAGATGAAGATTTCAAATTAGATTCCAGTGGTGTGTTGAGGTTCCGGGGTAGGATCTGTGTTCCGGATGATGAGGAGATGAGAAAGGCAATTTTAGAGAAGGGTCACCGTAGCAAGTTGAGTATCCATCCTGGAGCGACGAAAATGTATCAAGATCTGAAAAAGATGTTTTGGTGGTATGGTATGAAGAGAGATGTGGCGCAGTTTGTGTATGCCTGTTTGACCTGTCAGAAATCGAAGGTTGAGCATCAGAGGCCTGCGGGGTTGATGCAACCGTTGGAAGTTCCAGAGTGGAAGTGGGATAGCATTGCGATGGACTTTGTGACGGGATTGCCGAATACATTTAGGGGTCATGACGCTATTTGGGTGATCGTTGATAGGTTAACGAAGTCTGCTCACTTTATTCCTATTAATATCACTTATCCGGTGTCGAGGTTGGCAGAGGTCTATGTCAAAGAAATTGTGAAGTTGCACGGTGTTCCGAAGAGTATTGTGTCAGATAGGGATCCGAGGTTCACTTCTGAGTTTTGGACGGGTTTGCAGAAGGAATTGGATTCAAAGTTAAAAATGAGTTCGGCGTATCATCCTCAGACAGATGGTCAGTCGGAGAGGACAATTCAGTCGTTAGAAGATTTGTTGAGGGCTTGTGTATTGGAACAACGGGGTTCATGGGATTCCTACCTTGCGTTGATTGAGTTTACCTATAACAACAGTTACCATTCCAGTATCGGGATGGCACCATTTGAAGCATTGTATGGTCGAAAGTGTAGAACGCCATTGTGTTGGTATGAGTCGGGAGAGAGTGTAGTGTTGGGATCGGAGATTGTCCAGGAGACTACAGAGAAAATCAAGATGATCCGTGAAAAGATGAAGGCTTCGCAGAGTCGTCAGAAGAGTTATCATGACAAGCGGAGGAAAGATTTAGAGTTTCAAGAGGGTGAGCATGTGTTCTTGAGGGTTTCTCCTATTACCGGTGTTGGTCGAGCGTTGAAATCGAAGAAGCTCACTCCTCGATTTGTTGGTCCTTATCAGATTTCTGAAAGAATCGGAAATGTGGCTTATAGAGTGGCTTTACCGCCAAATCTTTCGAATTTGCACGACGTGGATGATGTAGAGGTGCGGGATAATCTCACTGTGGAGACGATGCCCGTACGGATTGAGGATCGTGAAGTGAAAGCGCTTAGAGGCAAAGAGATTGCATTAGTGAAAGTGGTTTGGCTAGGAGCTGCCGGCGAGAGTATGACTTGGGAGCTAGAGAGCAAGATGCGAGAGTCCTACCCAGAGTTATTTGATCAGGTAAATTTCGAGGACGAAATATTCTAAGTGGGGGAGAGTTGTAACACCCTAAATATTTAATTAAATTATTTAATTAAGTATTTAGGAATTTGATTTAATTAATTGGATATAATTTAATTATTGGAAATTATATTAAAAATTGTGTAGGTGGTATTAGGAGGTGGAGGCGCCAAACTGGATGGACTTGGGCTTAAGTGAGAAGCCCAAGCCCATGACTCATGTCATATGCGAAGTGGCCAAGGCGCCTAGGGGTTAGGGTTTTTTGTTAGCATTTTGCGAAATTGAGAAGAGAGAAAAGAAAGGAGAAGTGCGCCGTAGAGAGAAGAGGAAGAGGAGAAGGAAAAAGTCGCGCAACCAAGGAGAGAAGAAGAACGGGATCTTGTTGCTGGGTTCTGTCCGTGACTATCTCTAAGGCTTCTACTCTTCGAATTCGAGGTAAGGGGAGTTCTATCAATTTTTATAATAATTCCTATGATAGGTTTTAAGTAGAGATGGCCTAGATCTAATCCGTGAGTATGATTTACGTGTATTTTCATGTTGTTAATTCGATTGGTATGTGTTTTGATGAATTTGTTGCTCAAAGATCCATGGTTGGTGTTATAGGCGCCTAGGGCGCCATGTTTGTGCTTGTGATGTTGCTGCATTTTTTATGTTTGGGGGATAATTTGATGATCCTATACGTGTTAATGAATTGTGGTAAATAGGTGTTGTGATGGGTCATGTAAAAATTTGAAGAAAAAAAATTATATGTTGTAATTGTGCTGAAATTCGTGTGCTGGAAGTGTTGCAGGCGCTGGGCACCCATGGGCGCTGCGCGCCAGTGTTGCGTGTTGCTGTGTGTGTGTGTGGGCGCTGGGCGCCGGGCGCCCGTGTGCGCGTGTTCCGTGTTGCGCTAAGGCGCTGGGCGCTGGGCGCCCGTGTGTGTGTGTTTGTGTTGCGCTGGGCGCTGGGCGCTGAGCGCCTGGGTGTGTGTGTGCGTGTGTTGCGTTTTGCTAGGCGCTGGGCGCCAGGTGCCTGGGTGCTGGGCGCCCAGGGCGCCAGTTTTCCAGGATGTTCCCAAAATGTTTTCGAAAACTGTTTTCGCTATATCTTTTGACTCGGACATCCGTTTTAAACGTTTCAAAAAGTGTTGGGAAGCTTTTTCAGTTGCCTATCTGCGTGTTCCATTTTTAAAAATACAAACTTATTATTTCTGAAGGTTGCTGGGGCGCCCCAAGTGGCTGTTCCCGGCGGTCGTTGCTGTGACGTTGAAAAGATGTTTTGGTGCCTTTAAAAATCCCTTTTGTGTATAACCAGTGGTTTTAACGTTTTAGTGTCAAAAGTGATGATTTTGATGATGATGCCTTTAATGGCTAGTTAAATGACCGTTTTGCCCTTAGTGGCCAATGTTGTTGATATTGGGGTGTAAATGACGATGATGCCTTTAATGGCTAGTTAAATGACCGTTTTGCCCTTAGTGGCCAATGTTGTTGATATTAGTGTGTAAATGACGATGATGCCCTTAGTGGCTAGTAAATGACGTTTTTGCCGTCAGTGGCTATTGTTTGAGTTGATGATGTTTATGAATAAGTGACGATGAAAACCCAGTGACGTTTTGAGGCCCAAAGAGGGCTAAGTGATGATAAGGCCGAAAGGCTAAGTGATGTTGTTGTGAGTAATTGTGAATTGACAGGTGATGTGCCTCTTGTGGGCAAATTGGTAAGTGACGGGTCACATAGTTGACCGTGATTGTGTGATTTGTGCGTGGTGCATGTTATAGTGTCTCATGCATCCCATGTGCATAAACCCAGTGACGTTTTGAGGCCCAAAAGGCTAAGTAACGATGAGGCCATAATGGCTAAGCGACGTTTGTGAAAAGGTACCTCATGCATGTGCCCGCGAGTGGGTTGCATTTCATATACCTACATAGTGATGTAATTGATCATTGTGATGTGATTATTTTAGAGCTGTGACTTGACTTATTATTTATCATATGATTTATTATATAGATTGAATTGGACTCACCCTTCTGTTTGAATGTTACCCCTATGCGGTAACGTGCAGGTGATTGCGAGTGAAGGACTAGGTACCTTCACTAATTCGAGTCGAGTCGTCACGCTCTGATACGTAGCACTCAGGGGGGGGGGGGGGGGAAACGAACTTGATGTTTACGAATGATTTCAGCTGTTATGTTTTGTTGACAATTCTGTTTTATTTTCTTATTCCGCTGCGTAGTTGGTTTTTATTGAGGTTAAGTTTATTTGCGATGATGATTGTGTTTTTGAGGCTCTCGTCTTAGTGACGTGCTACGTAATGCAGGATTATTGTGTTTGAGTTGTTTTATTGAGAAGCATTATTTTATTGAAGTATGTGTAACATTCCTCGCGTGAAACAAATTTTTGAAAACTCTGATATTTTTTTTTCCAATTAAATGAACGGGTAGAAAAGGGGTGTTACATCAAATGCCACAGCTCCCACAAGTTGGAAGGTGTATGCTTGGACGCCTTGATTTCTTCTACCAAAGTCGCCAAGAGTACGAGCAGGCGGAACTTTTCCCATGACTTGAGTTACAGTTGGTTGCACAGGAGTTTCTCCGGTTATTACTTGTTGCTCTCTTTGCTTTCTTAACCTTGCTTCTTTTCGATTCGCTTTTGCAGTTTTCTCGATCTCAGGATTGAAGAGTAAATCTTTAGGATCTACTGTTCCACGCATGCACTGAAAAAAACAACAAGAACTAAGACAAGTGTCAAAGCAACAGGTATAATAAATTAAAATAAAGAAAAACTAAAACTGAAATAAATTGCTGTATATACGGGTTCGAATTAGTAGTCCCCTTCGAAATAATTAGTAAATTAATTTCGATCCCCGGCAACGGCGCCAAAAAATTGTTAACTTTTCGGCAAGTGTACCGAATCGTGCAAGTAATAAAACCGGTAAGTACCGGGATATCGTCCTCAAAGGATCGAATTCAATTACTAATTACGTTAACAACCACTAATATGAACCAAATTGAAATAGGTTTCGATGGATATGGTTGAGCTATGAAGCTCGAAGGTAAAGCAATAAAATATTTTTGAGTTTTTTTTATAAGAGAAACGAAGAACACGTTGGAAAAGATACGATGTAGAAAATGCTAGGGACGAATTCCTATTGACTTCACACTATTGCGCTAATCTAATTCGAAGGATAATCTCTCTCTCATTTGCTATCAAACCCACACTATTTACTAAACCCTAATCCCTTAGGTGATTAGCCTTTGTTAATTCATGCAAACCCTAGTCCCTTAGGTGCTTCTAATCATAACAAGCATTAAGCGTCCAGAATTCATACACATACATCAAAACGGCAATTATTTTGTCCAAAGGAGATAAACCTTATCGGATTAAAGAACTAAAGGAAAAATTGTCTAATATGTGGAATATTTCTTCTGATTGGTCTCTGGTTTCGCTTGGTAAGGGATTTTTTGAATTCTCTTTTGTATCCAATGATGACTTTAGGCGTGTTTGGTCACTTGGATCCCGTAACCTACATCCTGGTGTACTGCGTTTGTTTGCCTGGAGGCCTGATTTTGACCCTCTTTCTGTAAAACAAACCAATGCTCAGTGTTGGGTTAGACTCCATGGTCTTTCCCGAGAATATTGGAGGTCAAAAATTTTGTTTGAGATTAGTGGCAGCCTAGGAGCTCCTATTGTGCCTTGGATGAAGCCACTATGAAGAGGACTTTTGGTCATTTTGCTAGAGTTCTTATTGATGTTGATTTTTCTGAGAAGCTACATCATCAGTTGTTAGTAGAGAGAGAGGGATACGCCTTTCTCATCAGGGTGGAATATGAGAGAGTACCATTGTTTTGCAACTCTTGTCAATGTATTGGTCATTCTCTCCAGAATTGTAAGTTACCTAAAAACGCGGAGATGACTCTAGGTGGAAAGATTCTGCCTCGAAAGGTGAATCACGTCCCTAGTAAACCATCTCTTCGGTTTGCGCAAAAGAAGGATAATGGGAAGAAAGTCACTACTTTGGACGCTGGTCCATCCAATCTGCAAGACAATAGTGTGGTTTTGGTGATGGAAGAAAATGCCCCCGATCGTTTAATGGGTTTTGACAGCATTGTTATCACGCCCGAAGAGATGGCTGGGGGTCATGCTCTTGGTGAAGCACACAACTATTCCACCAAGTCTCCCATGACTAGGTTTTATTCTGATGCTTCCTACGCGGTGGAGGCAACAAATTGGCAGGATATCTCAGATGATGAGGTTGTCTCTAATTCTCAAGCAACAATGAACCTCTATCCGAAGGCCAAAGTTTCGATTGTCGATTCAGCCATGAATCCGGCAGTTGAAGCTGACATGAAAATTTTAAGAAGGTTTCGGGGGGAGTTGACAGATGATGTTGGCGATCCTATGATTCCGGATTCAGCTGAGAGGTAGACTGAACCGGTTATGACCAAGCAACAAAAGAAGAAATTGAGGCAGAAAAATGGCTTTGCAGTTGGATACAACACTCGATCCAAAGCTAGCCCAGTCTCTGTCTCATTTTGATCTGATGTAGTTTTTTTATAAGCCATTTATTTGGTCTGTTTTTTCCTACTTTTGGTTGGTTGGTTTTGGGAGCTTTAGCCTAAGTCTCCCTTTCTCTACTTTTTCTTGTTTATTCTGGCCTTGGGTTTTGGTCTGGTCCTCCCATGGTTTTTTTGTATTTCTTTTTCTCTTTTAATAGATTTTTCTTTGCTTAAAAAAATACCTATAAAATGTCAACTTTTATATACTCTTTAAATTTTTTAAGAATGTTTTGCATACATGTTAAGAATAATATAAACATCTCTCGCATAAAAACTTAGAACTTTTTAAAAAGGAATGAATTAAATATGGGTTTTTTAAGCATGAATACAATGAGGGGCAAGAATGGTTTCTTTGCAATAAAAGAGGGGGATTTGGCTAAGGCATATATGACGGTTGAAATAGACAAATGGTCCTTTGTGTTGGAGGTTTTGAATTGATGTTCTTCCTCAACATACAATTGATATTGCTATGCATTGTGTTACTAGCGTGCAAACAAATGTCCCTCGGAATGGTTGTCGTTCGGCCTACTTTAAACCTACAAGGGGAATAAGGCAATGAGATCCTATGTGTCCTTCGGCTTTTGTTATGTGCATGGATAAACTCACTCATTTGACTTTAGAAGTAGTGGATAGTGGGGATTGGACTCCCCTAAAAGCTTTTCACAATGGTCCTACAGTGTTACACCTTGTTTGCTGATGACCTCCTCCTTTTTGGAAAGGCCACTGAGAAATGTTTTCAGTGTGTTAACCGGACACTGAAGAAACTTTTGTTCGATGTTTGGACAAACAGTCAACATTGAAAAAATCAATATTTTGTTCTCTAAGAAATTAACCTGGCCCATTCTTAGAGAAATAAATAAATGCTCCGGGTTTAGAGAGACTAATAATTTTGGAAAGTATTTGGGAGTCCCTCTCATGGGAAGAGTACCAAGGAAGCGTGATTTTCCGTACTTGGTGGACAAAGTGGAAGAAAAGCTCTTTGGCTGGAAGGCTAGTCATCTCTCGTTTGCAGGTCGAGTGACTATCTCTAAATCTGTTATTCAAGCTATTCGGTCTATTCTACGATGACTATCTCCACCCCAAAAAGATGTGTCAATGAAATTCAGAAGTTGCAAAAGAATTTTATTTAGGGAGGGTAGGAGAAAGTTGCATATGGTTAATTGGAACACTATGGTTCATCCAGAGCTCAATGGCGGGCTGGCTTAAGAAATTTTTTTCTCATGAATAAGGCTTGCGGTATGAAAATGGTGTGGGCCTTACGCAGTGGTGATAATAATTTGTGGTGCAAAATCCTTAAAGGAAAATATGGAAGAAATTTTATTGATTATGCTATCATAATTTCCAAGCCTACCAACTCTTTCATTTGGAAAGGGGTTGCAAACTCATGGAGTGATTTATCTACTTTTGAGGTTTGTGAAATTGGGGATGAGACCTCTATTAGTGTGTGGAATGATATCTAGATTGACCAAACAACTCGGCTTGTGAATGTTGTGGACCACATTCCTAATGACTTACTTCATTTAAGGATATCTGATTTGGTTAACACTTGTGGGGAATGGAATTTAGATGTTGAGTGTAATTTTGTTCCTGATGAATATTTGAGGCATTAAGATCTCATCCTTCGCATGGTATTGCTGATGTCCCAGATCGCAGAGTTTGGGCTAGCACTAAGGACGAGTCGTTTTCCTTACAAGTGCTTATACCATGATTTGTGATTTTCCTTCCTTCGATTCCAAATCGGCATGGTGTCGTCATGGTCTCTGTCCTACAAATAAGATTTGCACTACACAAACACTACTTGCAAACACTGCACAAATCAAGATGAAACCATTGCTCACGTTCTGCAAGACTGTCCTCATGCTACCTTTGTGTGGCGTCACTTCTTTCTTGTGAAATTTCTTGTCGAGTTCTTTGGTGGAGACTTCAAGGATTGCGTTAAGTTGAATTTCGATCTTGAATGCAGTGATGCCCATCCCCATCCTTGGTCCTCCTTCTTGGCCTGTGCTTGTTATCATCTTTGGATGTGGAGGAATAGGGAAGAACACGATCTTAATTTCAATCAGCCTCATAACCCAGCTCAGGTTATGTCAAACTATGTTAAAACATACTTTGAGAGACAATCTGGTAATGGCCCTCCTATTGCCAAGTCTTACTCTGAAATCTAGGTGAGGTGGTCTTTGCCGGCCCTAGGTTGGGTGCATTTAAACTGCTATGCAGCATCTAAAGGACCCTTTGGTGTTGCTGTTTCTGGCAGTGGATTGTTGGTTTTGTAAGCAACTTAGGATGCACTACACCTTATGTTGCTGAATTGTGGGGGGTGTTTCTGAGTATGCAAATTGCGTCAGATTGGGGATTTCATCAAGTGGATCGCAATATTGATTCAGATGCTATTGTTAAATGTCTAGTGGGTAAGACTGGTGGGAGTTCTCAAGGAAGACATTTAATTAGAAGAATTCAAAGCCTTTTGGCCTTGGACTGGTCTGTTAGTATCCATCATATTTACTGGGATGGAAATACAATTGGGGATGGTCTTGCAAATCTGGGTTGTAACTTAGCTGAGGATAATTTGTTTGAAACCATACTTTATTTTTCCTCCTTATTTTATTAGGCATGTGGTTGTCTCTGATGTTGTTGGAGTTTTTACCCCTTCTTTGATCCCCACGTAATTTTTGTTTGGGGTTTTTGCCCCTTTAAAATTCAAAAAGAAAGCATGAACTTAGAAATCGAATATTGCGCGTATTTGTTCTTTAGCCTTCTCTCATAATGCATAGAGTGTATCTAAATAACTTCACTCAAAAATTTGAAGGATATACATGAGTTAACATTTTATAGGGACTAAAATTGCTGACAAAAAATATTTTAGGGACTCCGTCGATGAAAAATTTATAGGTTCTGAAAACAAAATTGTGAAATTTTATAGGGACTAAGAACATATTTAACCCTATAGAATAACCTTTTTTCTATTCTCAATTTAGTCACTAGATGTTGCTATCATCACTTTCTCTCCTATTTGGTCTTTGAATTATAAAAGTATAATAAATGGTTTCTAAACTATGTTAAATCCATAAATTAAGTTCATCAATTATTATCTAAATGTGTGAGAGGGTAGATAGGGCAGGAACTAAATTGATTAATTTTGAATTGTTTTGGAATAATTTGTCAATTTTTTTTTATAGTTTAAGGATATAATCAAATATTAATATTCAAATTTTTTATCCTTCAAATTAATGGTTTATTCAAATATTAATATTCACGTAATAATGCAAACCAAATATAATAATATTTATGGATAACATATTATTAAAAAGGCTAAAAACCATTTTTGATCCTTCAAGTGATTGTTTTTTTTAGACAAATATTAGTTGTAAATTGTTAGGGGGAAGGAGAAACGTTAATTTATAGGGTTTGAACTATGGATCTTCTTCTTATACTCAGTCAAGTGATTGTGAGATTTTAGTTCTCAATTTTATAACTAAGTGAATTGAGTCTTCAATGATTCTCCTTTTACAATCAAGGGGATACTCCCTTTCTGCCCAATTTAAGATTACATGGCTCTTGGGTGATGAAAAATAGCAGACTAAAATCCGCAATTGATATATTTGGAGGTTAAAAATGGTAATAAATAAAGAGAAAATCAGGGGGAGGCAGGCCTTCATTGCACAAGGGGAAAATCAATGGGATTTGGAACATAATTGCCAAATGTTGTTGATAGGTCAAATAAAATTAGAAGGGGTAGAGGGTACCCCAAACCATATACATTTAACCAAAAGAGCCCAAACAACGGGTAATCAGGGGTAGAGGCCAATTTAATTTTATACAGCAATTGAGTGAAATCAACTACTCCCCTCATTTAAAAAAAGATTATTATGAGTCACCCATAACACGCATAAAATCCACCTAAAGTATCACACCTTCTTCTTGTTCTTACCTTTAATTGCATTCCATGCTGAGCAAAATGGCTCCAACTAATATCAAGTAAGACGCCATGAAGACCCCGCCACACGCAAGCACTGACTGGCATATACTATATTAGAGGCTAAATTGCATTTTTTGTTCTTTATGTTTTACCAAAATTTCAGTTTGGTTCTTTATCTTTTTTCCACTTTGGTCCTGTATGTTTCATATATGTGTCAAAGTGTTTCTTTATGTTTGATGTTTTAGTTTTGTCTTTCAATTGGTATGATATGTTTCAGTTTGGTCATTCAAAACAAAAATACAGAAAAACGAAGAACACTATGAATGTCTTCGAGAACACCAAGAATACTTCAATTATTTGTTTATTGAGTAACTAATTCTATAGGTGACGAAAATTGAATGAAAATGGACTCTAACTTGAATAAAATTTCACAAGGAATTCAATAGAACAAACATTAATCTAAAAAAGTGCTTATGCCCAAAATGAGTTCCGAAACAAATAGCTTGAACCCGAAGTTCAAGAAACCTTAAATCTTAACAATGGTGATTTTGCTATAGAGCACCAAATTGAACGATTCAGGCACCTAACATGCTCGAAATTCAATAAAGAATCAGAATAAGGCAAGCATTCTGTTCAGAAAAGCGCCTCAATGCAAACACTTTCAAATAGCAATCTGCGTCCATAAATTGTGTTTTGGCTCTTATTTGCGCATTTCTCAACCAACTTGCGTCAAACCAATTGCGTTCAACTCGTATTGAATGCAGAAATTGAATTATACCAAAAGGTTTTAAACCAACTTCATTCAACGAGGAAGAAATAAATGGTAAAGTAATTGTGCCATGTTGAATACGATGGCATGTGAGTTGACAATCAATCTCAATATGCTTGGTGCGTTCATGAAAGACCGAGTTGTGAGCAACTTCAATGACACTCTTATTATCACAATACATAAGGTGGGACTAGAAAGAAGAACACCGATCTCAACAAAAAGCCAGCGTAGCCAAACTATCGTTGAAGTAGTGACTGCTCTGGATCCATAATCTACTTCTGTAGAATAGCGAGAGACAATATCTAGCTTCTTGATCTTCTAAGAGATAAGTGAATCCCCTAGAAAATTGCTATAGCCCATAGTAGATTTGCAGTCAATGGGGTCACCAGCCCAATCAGCATCAGGCTAAGTACATAATCCTAAAGAAGAAGATGAAGGAAAAAAAAGACTGTGAAATTGGGTGCCTCGAAGATATCAAAGTATTTGAACGACAGCTGCCCAATACACTATGGTGGGGGAAACTACAAATTGACTGACAACATGCACTTCATAGGCAATATCAAAACTAGTAATAATAAGATACACCAAGCTGCCAACAAAAGTACGTTAAAAAGTGGGATCTAGTAGAGGGACACCATCAGAGGGAGCATACATCACATTAAGCTCAAGAGGGCTATCTACTGCTCGGGTATCGGAAAGACGGGCTTGATTATGGATGTTGGTAATGTACTTAGATTGAGAAAGAGAGTAACCTCTAGAAGAGTTGGCAACTTCAATTCTCAAGAAATAGCGAAGAGTGCCTATATCCTTCATCTCAAATTGTTTAGCCAACTATAATTTCATATCAGCAATCCCATTAACATCCTCACATGTAATAATCATATCATCAACATATAGGGAGAGTAATATGTGACCATGTGAAGTGGTCCTGATAAACAATGCAGAATCATGATTACTAGAGTCGGAACCAAGAGATGAAATCACCGTAGAGAATTTCTCAAACCAAACTCGTGGGTCTTGTTTAAGACCATATAGAGCCTTTTTCTGCATACACACTTCCCCCTGATTATGATAAACACTTGGTGGAGGTACCATATACACTTCCTCTTGAAGATCACCATTCATAAATGCATTTTTAACATCCATCTAAAAGATATGCCAGTGACGTACAGATGCAACGAAAATGAGAGGACGAATAATGTTCATCTTGGCCTGACCGAGAAAATGTTTCTTCATAATCCATACCATATTGTTGAGAGAAACCCTTAGCAACAAGACGAGCTTTGTTGCGCTCAACTTACCCAACAGAGTTGGTTTTTATCTTATATACCCACGAGAACCAATAACACATTTCCCAGGGGGAAGAGATACTATGTCCCAAGTATGTGTCTTGTGTAAAGCGAAAATTTATTCTGCCATAGCTTGCTTCCAAAGAGGATCAAGAATAGCCTCTCTATAGGAAGATAGCTTAGAAAAACTATGAATAGAGGTTATAAAAGAAGAAAGAGAAGCAAAATAGGTGGAACAACCAAAATTAGGCAATTGAGTAGACTTATGAACACAAGTGGGACATGTAGGAGAAGGAGGAGTATCAACAATCGCAGGAGGTAGCTGAACATCTGTGGGGACATGAGGGACATATGTATCTAAAGTAGAACTACTATCAACCCTGTAGTTCTCAAAATTACAATCACTAGGAAACTCACCAATAGGGGCAAAAGGATCAATATTTATGAGTTAAGACTTAGTAGGAGAATGAGAATCAGAAGAGCGAGAGTAAAATGGTATGTGCTCAAGAAACACAACAGGATGAAAAACATAAAGCTTTTTAGATTAATGATCATGATGCGAGCTATATGAATCAAATAGCTTTGATGACACATGATATGATATAAAGTATATCTAGGTGATTAGGATCTAGAAAATTGACAATTCAACAATTCTCACACATGATCAAGAACATGCAACACAAAAACACAAGAAGAGGACATGAAACTTACTTGACCAAGAAAAACACATATTGCTGAACGAGGAGACAATTAACTATGCTCTACTTGTGGACCAAAGACCTTCAAAAACGGGTAATCAGGAGTAGAACCACACAAAGCTTCAAAGGGAGACAAACCTCAGGTAAAAGAAGATGGAATTCGATTAATAACATGGACAACAATAAGAATTGCTTCATCCCAAAGCTCACTTGAAACAGAAGCAAACAACAAAAGGGGACGAGCAGTTTTAACAATATGATTGGGTTTTTGTTGTGAGAAAACGTGATGTGCAAGTATACACAATCCAAACAACTAGTAAGTGATAAATGAAGATCGTTCCCACGAGGATTGAAGTCTAATTCGTGCTTAACTTGGCTAGTAAATTAGTGAGGAAAAATAAATTGACACAAGTTTTTGAAAGCATCTTTAAATAACAATTTAAGTAAAGGGTATGAAAATCAGAGTTGAGAATGAGTTGGAATGTGTTCACTATGTAAATCCATTAAAGTGCACTAATGCTGCAGCATTAGATGCTGTCGCAACAGTTGCTATTTTTTCAAATACTTTCACTAGGGTTTTGCTACAAGAGCCTATGTCTAGGCCCTAAATAGATTCACCCTAGGCTACTTACGCACTCACAGTAATCACCTTATGGATTTTTCCCTCCTATGTCTAGGGTTTAAGGAAGGAGTATTAAAGTGTCCTTTAATACTCACTATCCATATTATCTTTTGAGATCTATTTATAAACCTTTTCAGAATTTACAAATGCTACTTGAAATTAGTTTGCCATTCCTAATTTAAGATGAAAATATTAATTTCGCAAATGATAAAATGTTTAAACATCAAACACACTTCATTAAATGCACTAAAACTTCATTACATAGATCCCAACATTCCAACTATGAGTATTTAGCTCATAATGAGCGAACAACACAAGAAAAATAACTTGAACATAAATGCTAAAGTCATAACTAAGAAATACAAGAGAGAAATTAAACTAAGATGAAGAAACCGAAGGTAGACTGTAAGATGTGAAGCTTGGAGATACGATTCATCTCCCAAGATAGCAATTCTTCAAGTATGGTTAGCTCTTGTCGTTGCTGCAACAACACTTTCAGCAATGATCTTCCAACTTTGGTAATTTGAGGTAGCTTCGGTATAAAATTGGAAGAAAACTATTTCTAAACTTTCTCGTTTTAGACCTAGCATGATAAATGAAGAGGAAGGGCAGTCCCTAATTGGAGGCGCCCCTTGTCATTTTGCGTGCCCAAAAGTACACGTGCCCATCAAAAAGGTAGAATATTCTCTGCTCAAGGTGTTGGCATCCTCCGTCGTGTGCTTGTCCTTGCTTGCCAGCTGAAATGCGCTAAAATCAGCGCTTCCAGCATTCTCTCTCATCTTACGCAGGAATGTAATGCTGTGGCAACTGTTGCTGCAGCAATGAAACACTCAAATCAAAGCACAAAATGGGCACCAAAGTGCCAAAGATCACTAACCCTGGAAAGAAACCTTCACTAATCAAAACATGATATTTACAAACATAAAACAACTAATTAATTGAGAACATACAATGATTTATGCTTAAGAATGTATACATAACTCTTATAAATAAGAGTTATCAATTTTCTTTCGGCAACGCCATTTTATTGAGGAGTATCAGTACAAGAAGTTTGGTGAATAGTACCATCATAAGCAAGTAACTCAGAGTTTATTTGAGGTATTATCACTACATGGATCACAACGAAAGTACTTTATAACAACATTATGATGGGTTTTAACCATAACACGAAACATATGATGAATGTTAAAGAATTCACAAGGATTTTTTGAAATATAAACCCAACAATAATGAGTAGAAGCATAAATAAAGGAGACATAATATCACTGGTTTGCAACTTTACTAATGCTCCAATAGAAGCTAAGTATTTTAATCTAGATGCAAAAACATGTCCACGACGAGAATGCCATAAATAAAAACTAGTAGATGATGAATTCAAACGAAACAATGAAAAACCAACAGTGGAAATAGAGGTTGGAATATTTGGAACTATTAGCTCATCCAAGACATAAAGTCCCCCATGTCTACAGCCTATCCCAACGAACTTCCCAGACTGAGGATCCTGCACATGACAATGAGTGGCAGAAAAATTAACTTTTTAACCAGAATGACACAATTGGCGAACAGAAGTAAGACTCAAGGTAAAATTTGGAAAGTATTAAATTTTATAAAAAGACAAGTTAGATGTTAAAGCAGACCCAATGCCCACTAATGGCATAGGAGTGCCGTCAGCAGCCATAACAGATATGGATGTGCTAGGATATAAGGAAGCAAAAGACTTATGATCATATGAAAGAAGATATACTTGACAAACTAGAGGAATTCAAACCTTATTGGAGGAGGAAAACATGGCATGTAACTGAGTTGCAAGAAACGTTTTGAACTGCTTTGCAAAGTTCAGACATTTGGGAAGTGGCCTCGGGAGGGTATACATACCCAAATTTGGTTTCACCCGAATCAAAAACCAAATTTGTTGAATGTAAGACAAATCCCATACGCTAGTAAATTGAACTTTTAGCAGTTGTTTTTGGAACTGGTATCAAATGGTACTTTTAACGCGTTCAAACTAGTGTCATAACATTATTTATAAGCTAAATGGGTGTGGATAACCAACTTTTTACACCGGTTATTGCTTAAAATTGGTGTCGTAACTATTATAACTTTAAAAAATTATTCATTTTCAATTATTCCCTAGAAATTACGAAACAGTTGTGCCAAAAAAAATGCACACAAATAGACAGATTTTATAGGGTTATTAACACACTACTCATGATATATAAAAATTATAACTTAGATGTACATACTACTTTATACATTGCAAGTAATTCTCAAAACATGCAATGAGTCTAATATGAACATTTGTGGAAAAAATATGCACACAAATAAACAGATTTTACAAGGTTATAATACACTACTCATGATCTGTAAAATATATCTTTGATGTACATACTGCTGTATACATTGCAAGAAATTCTCAAGAAATTCTCAAAACATGCAAGAAACTTTGTGAGAAAGGGAAAAGAGTACATGAGAATCATAAAATCATAATTTTTTTAACTGAGGTTGTTAAAGCAAAAGTTAGCAGATTATAGGAAATATGAACCATCACTACAAAAAACGGAACGGATTGCGGGGGTTTTTAAGTCGTTTAGCGGGGGTTTTAAACCCCCGCAACATATTCTGCGGGGGTTTTAAAAAACGCCGGAGAATCAAGTGCCGCAATCTGTTTGCGGGGGTTTTAAGGAAACGCTAGTATCAGTACTGTTAGCGGGGGTTTTACTGCGGGGGTTTTTAACCCCCACAATTAGTGGAGGTTTTTTTGAGGGGGTTATAAACCTCCCTAACTCGAGTGATTTGTAGGAGTTTTTTTTTTTAAATAAGCTGTAGGAGTTTTATTTTTGTGTAGATTTTTTATTGGCATATAATTTATAGGACTTTTTTGTGGGGGTTACAACCTCCTATTAGAGACAATATTTCTTTTCCAATTTGAGAAGGAGACCACAAACCAAAGGGAGGATGAGAGCACGATGCGAGATCGGAGAAAATCAATGGAGAATGCCTTGAGATTGATGGGACAAGGGATAGAGGGAGATTAAGAGTTATTGTGGGAGAGAGAGAGAGATGTGAAAGTTCTAGATTTACAGAGATGAAGGGATAAAATACGCAAAAAATATCTGGGAAATGAGCAAACGTGACGGGATGAGTGGGGGATCGGCATGGAGAGTATGAGGTAGTGTGAAAAAGAGATGATTGAAAGCGTTAGATAGAAAAAGAAGACAAATATATAGTTCTGAAACCGTAAGCAATTTTGACATTTTTTTATTTATCCGAAAAACATTTAGCGTCGGTTCTAAACAAAACCAACATAGGAAAATTTTTTAACAATGACTATTTGTATAACCGGTGCTAAAGGTAAGACACCTAGAGTAGATTGCTTAGAAATACCCATGGCCATTACTTTGGAAGGTTTAGTAGTGTCCAGTTGTAGGCAGCCAGACTGTTGTTGTGGTCTAGATACGTGCATTCGAACTTTCGTTGTCTAATTTGTTGGAACCAGGTAGATCCAAAAGCAATAACCCACACGTAGTTTTGAATATAAAAAATAATATAGTAAAACAATTTTTCCATAAACGGATCTTATTGAGTGTATAGAAGAGATGTGTTTGTTCAAGTAATGATAAAAGTGGTTGAGGCACAAGTCAAGTTGAAGTTCATCATCCGATTTACTGAACATAGGGAATGAAGTCAATGTTTTACTACGTCAAGAAGACACTTTAATCAAGTTGTATCAACCAATGTTCGTTCTACAAGAAGACACTTTAAACCGTCTAAACTGAAGAAGATTTCATCTAAGCACAAAAGCATTTGTCTAAAGGAAACCGTCTGATGAACTTAAAACTTGACTTCATTAATTGGGAACTGCTCTATAAATAGAGTTATACAATTTGTCAGGACTCTGTTATTAACTAACAAGACTCAGTTATTACAAATCCAAATAAATACAACATTACTAATTGTGTTAACTAACAATATTACTAACTACTTAACAATAATCAATACAAAATCATTAATCAAATTCTGCAAAACAACGAGTTTGAGGTGCTTCACAATTTCTTAATATATAAATTGTAGAATTAAAACTACAAAATGATGTTATATGATGAATATGCTATCAAAGTTTTGTTCTAGCAGCAACTTAGTTTATTATTTGTTATATGGTTGTATTAGTTTGGAATGGTATTCGAGTTGCTGGTTGTAGGGGTGTCAAATAGATCCATTTGTCTACTGGATATCCGGTCCGTCCATAGCAAAATCTATCCAATCCATCCGTTACAAACAAAAAAATAATAATGGATTGGATTGGATCCATCCACTTGATTTGTGGATGGTTGTGATCCATCCATTAATTTTTTTAAATCCGATGGATTATGAATAAGTAGAAAATCAAAATCCAATGAATAATTATTTTTTTGACTAAAATCAATTGGATAATTATAAAAAATACATTTTTACAAAAAACTATTTCCAAAAACAATTTTCAGTTTTTTTTAAAAGGACTTTTCAATTTTAAAATTTTTTTCCAATTTTTTTTTTAAAATTCAGAAAAAAATATATATTATATATTTTTTGACAATATAATATATATATATATATATTAATATATATATATATATATATAATATTAATATATATATATATATATATATATATATAATATTAATATATATATATATATATATATATATATATTAATATATAGCACCACCATGACTGGCGGCCGGCCGCCGGAGAGCCGCCGTGACCGCCGCGGTACACCACCGCCGGTCGCCGGAGCGCCACCGCGTGGACCACCGTGGGTCGCCGGAGCTCCGCCGCCGGCCGCCGTGCCGGCCGCCGGAGCTCCGCCGCCGGCCGCCGCTTCCACTACCTCATATATAAATATATATTTATATTATATGTAATATATATTTATATATTTATATTATATATAATATATATTTATATTTTACCAATATTATATATAAATATTTATTTTTAAATATACTTTTTTTTGTCAAAAAAAAGTGTAAATTTTTTTTGCTGCAACATTAAAAAAAAAAAAATTTCATAAAAAGATTTTTTTATTAAAAGATTTTTTTATTTTTTAAAGGTATTAGTGGATGGATTGGATATCCATCCATAAAAAAGTTGTTAATGGATGACTTGGATGGATTTTTTTTGTCCATGGATGAATTGGATTGGATTTGTTTGATACAATCCTAACGGATATAAATTTTTTAATGGATTTCTTCAATCCATCCATTATAATCCATATCCATATCCATCCAATCCATCCATTTTGACACCCCTAGCTGGTTGGCACTCAAGAGATTTATGTATTTTTACGCTTTTTAAAAGTAACGATTTTGCACGACTTATACTTTATATAGCAATATGAAATTTGAGTTAAGTTTATGTATGAAGTTATATATTTTACGCTATCATGTATGTTAGCACTTGCGAATATTCTTTATAATTTCGTAAGGTGTTACGTTCAATTACCCTATTCTATTTCTCGTCTAAAGTATATTAAAATAGTACGTAGTCCCTTAAGGTGGTGACATCGGTCAAATTAAATTCTAAAGTTTTATAAGTATCCCTAAGACTTTATGAGTTAATTTTTTAAAAGTTTTAGATACTAGCTTGACATATTCTACAAACTTTATGAACTATTTACTATTTTCATATATTCTAGGGAACAGATAGACCTTATAGTGCAAGTTCATGAATTAATAAAATTTAGAGTTTATTCTTTATTTAACCGTCAAAGTAGAGAAAACTGAAAGACCTAGGTGCAAAAGTTAAAATTCAGAGATTCAAAATAAATATTATAGTATATATAAAATTTGTATAGATTTTTATTTTTATTACATGTACACATGACAATGAAGAACCCACATATGCAAACATACAAATACATACCAAACTTCACACTTATTATAAAAGATAAGCACTTAAAAACAACCCCAAATCCATAGCTCCTTATTTCTTATTTTCTTTATGACTTATGTATGGAGGCAGCTCTATGCCTTGAGAAGATTAGCATCAATGTCTTTAGTGCATTTGCTAAGATAATCCATGTAGGCATTTGGAGGATCAATATCCTCATTGATCTTCTCATATTCAATAGTCCATTTAACAGCATCATGACCATGATCCCTGTTATCAATCACTTCAAGGAGGAGCTTAAAGACCTTATAGTGTTGATCAATATCTCCACCAAAGATCTTGAGAGTGAGTTTTTTCTTCTCCTCATCAATGTCCTCAATTTTCTCCAGACAATTGTGGACTTTGCCGTCTGTTTGTTCATGGGCAAATAAAGACCAACATCAATAAAATAATTGAACATAAGAATTATAAAATATCGTTTGGATTATTATTTTTTATTAAATTTTATACGTGATGGAATGACGCCTTGGTCTAAGGTAATGAAACTAATGGGGATTATTTACAATAACACCGAATTAGGACCTAATATTTTGCAATGCTACTTTTGTAACCGTACGTCTTAATATTAACGACAAAATTTTGACAAGAACATTTACTTACAAAATAAATAATAATGGACTATAGTTTTAATGTCAAAACTGGCTAACATACATCGACGGGCGGGCATCCCTTTAAACACATAAACCTAGCAAATTAAAATTCAATTTTTTCCCCAAATCAAACAAGGTTTTGATTAATCGAATGATTACGGTTATCATTATTTAATGAATTAGAAACATGATTACCTATAACATAAGTCCAGTTTTTAACTGAATCAGGTCCATGCCAGTGATCACCTTCATGTAGCTTGGCTTCATGTATTCTTTCACAATGGTTTTGGACATTGTGAAGTTCTGTTGCAAAGAGGTTGAAGAACTTGGCAGCTGGTGATTTGATGCCAAGTTCAGTACTAAGTTTCCCAGCGAGTACCATGATTGGAGAGGGTGAAAAAATTAGTAGAAAGTAGAATCATGAAATGGAACAAATAAGGATGAGAGATGCAAAGGGTAGAAAGCTTTCTGTGTCTTAAATAGAAATTGGCTTCCACAATACAGGCAACAAATTAAACTATGCTAGTCATTATTATATTATATATTTAACACATTTGCTTTGACACGTTGCAACAGTGTTGTAGGAATTGGGAAAGAACGAGCGGTCCAATCGGTTGAACTAAAAGTCGCCCAAAACTATAGGTTGGATCGGATTAAACCGCTTTGAACCCGTTGGGAATTCAAATAGAATTTCCAAATAATATTTAATATTAGTACTGGTGGAAAATTGAAGAGACACCTTTGAAGAGATTGAATGATGTATCTAGAATGTTGAAGATTTCTTGAAATGAAGTGTCTTGGAAATGTGGGATAATTAATACCCACTATGCCAAATACATGAATAGAAGCTATGTCTCCTATAAATGGAGAGACTTGTGAAGAGATGAGACATGTCCATTAAAGAGGTGAGGCATACCCTTTGGGTGATCATATGGAGAGGTGAGAGAACCTCGTTTGAGGTGAAGTATTCCTCCTGGGGTGAACTTGTAGAGTTGAAGAATCTCCAACCGTGTCCTAGGTAGAGGAGAGTGTTGGTGATCATTTGTTGTGAGATGTTAGTATTATCATTCTTTGTAACTCTTAGAGTGAGAAGAGTATTGTAGCGTGATACACATATTGGGGTTTGGTTACAAATTGTAATAATATTTGAGAAGATGAATAAATTGTGTTGATTTGTTCTCGTGGACGTAGACAAGAGGTGTCGAACAACGTAAATGATTTGTGTTCTTCTTTCATTTAATCCGTTGAGGTGTGCAGTGTTCCCCAAGAGTGGTTACAACTTTTATGGAGGTTACAACCTTTATGAAGGGAACCTAAACATATCTAACCTTTTCTTGGTCACTCATGACCATTACGTTCGTCTTCAAACTTTGTTCACGCCAAGAGCACTTTTAATGTGGAATGCGTGCCACACGCATTTTTCCCAATTTGATTTGGGCCGTGGCATGCACAACTCGGGCACTTTTGTGAACTCCTTGCTTATTTTCTACATAATGCCTTTTAATATTAACACTCTCAAGTTAATTTATTATTCCACATGTGTTGGAAATTGCGGAGTTTTTACCACTAAGTGTTCTTGTGAATCTAATGTCTAAATTTATACAAACGCTACTTTAATTAAAAAAATTGAAGACTACTACTATAAACCTACTATCTAAAAAACAAAAAGACTTGATGACTATTTAAATTAGTAATTAATATTTAAAATAAATATCTCTTATTGATAATCTAATAGCTAACTTTTATTATCTACTATAATCAACTAATCAACTAAAATAATCAATTGAAACTACGAGATAACTGCACTGATAAATAAAAAACACGGGATAACTGCAGTGATATATAAAAAAATACGGGATTAATATTTACCATTAATATTTATAATTTTTTTTGAAAATTTATAATTAATATTTACCATTGATAATTATAATTTTGGAAAATTACTATAAAACTACTATCTAAAAAAACACGTGATAACTGCAATAATCTACTATAATCTACTATAATATACTAATCAACTCAAATAATCTAATATAAAAATACGGGATAACTGCAATAATCTACAAATCAACTCAAATAATCAATTGAAACTATGAGATAACTGCAATGATATATAAAAACACACGGGATAACTACACAAATATATAAAAAGACAAAGGATTAATATTTGTCATTGATAATTAAATTTTTTGAAGCCTACTATAAACCTACTATCTAAAACACAATAATATTTAATGACTATAGATTTATACAAATTCACCACATATGATTTTACCAATACCCTCATTCTATCTAAAAGACACCTCAAATTTTTTAGGGTAAAAATGTCAATACACTATATTTCTTCTTTTTTTTTTCTTTATTCTTACACTCTCTTTCTTACTTTTCACTTTTCTCTTACACTCTCTTTCTTCCTTTTTTCTCTTTCTTCTTACACTCTCTTTCCTCATTTTCACTTTTCTTTTACACTCTCTTTCTTCCTTTTTTTTCTTTTTACTTTACTTTTCCCATAAATAATTATTCTCTTTCTCTTATCACTTCAATTTAACTCTTTTAACTAAATTTCTAAATTTATACAAACACTACTTTAATTAAAAAAATTGAAGACTACTACTATAAACCTACTATCTAAAAAACAAGAAGACTTGATGACTATTTAAATTAGTAATTAATATTTAAAACAAATATCTCTTATTGATAATCTAATATCTAACTTTTATTATCTACTATAATCTACTAATCAGCTAAAATAATCAATTGAAACTACGAGATAACTGCACTGATAAATAAAAAACACGTGATAACTACAGTGATATATAAAAAAATACGGGACTAATATTTACCATTGATATTTATAATTTTTTTTGAAAATTTATAATTAATATTTACCATTGATAATTATAATTTTGGAAAACTACTATAAAACTACTATCTAAAAAAACACGTGATAACTGCAATAATCTACTATAATATACTAATCAACTCAAATAATCTAATATAAAAATACGGGATAACTGCAATAATCTACAAATCAACTCAAATAATCAATTGAAACTATGAGATAACTGCTGTAACACCCTAAAATATTTAATTAATTTGTTAATTAAGTATTTAGGAATTTATTTAATTTATTGGGTATAATTTAATTAATTAAAAATTATATTTAAATGGTGTAGGTGGTATTAAGGGAGTAGGGCGCCAATTAGTTAGACTTGGGCTTAAGTGGAAAGCCCAAGCCCATGATCCAAGATCATATGCGAAGGGGGCAAGCCAATTGAGGGTTAGGGTTTTGGCTATTGTTGCGAAATTGAAAGAGAAAGGAAGAGAGAAAGAGAGGAGCGTGAGAAAGAGAGAGAGAGCAAGGGGGCGGCCAAGAGGAGAAGGAGAAGAGGATTCGAAGATCAAGAGGAAAGGACCTCCGTTGTTGCTGTGGCTCTGTAGGTGATTTCTCCTAGGGCATCGAATTCTTCTCTTGAAAAGGTTAGGGGAGCTCTATCATTCTATCTAATAAATCATATGATAGGTCCTAGATCTAAGGTTTCTACTAGATCCATGATGTTCTTGATGTTCTTTTGCGTTTCTTGATGTTCTTGATGATAACTTTCATATGTGTTTGTTATGAGTATATGCGAATTGATGCATGCGTGAATGCTTGATGTGTTCTTGATGCATTGTTGATGTTGGGCTTTATATATATATGTATGCGAATTGAATGGTTGAGTTTTGGTGTATGTGTATGCGAATTGATTTGTTGCGTTTTATATATGGATGCGAATTGAATTGTTGGAATTATAATCATTGAGGTAATTGCGACCTATGCGTCGTTTGATGACTTGTGGCATTTGGGTATTCATGAAACTGAAATTTGGTATGTTGGATTGTTTGTGTTGTTCGCAATATTGGATGAATGTGTGCATAGGCGCCTAGGTGCCAAGGTGATGTGATAATGGCGCTCAAAGGAATTTTGTTAATTGACTAAACTAAGTGTTATTTTGAGTGTTGAAAATTATAAGGTTTTTATGAGTTAAATTGCTAAAAATCAGTTTTTAGTGTTTTGAAAAATTGCTGGAAAAATGGTGATTTTCAGTTTTAGTGTTGAAAAAATTGTTAGACAAAATTCTGGGTGTGTTGCTGTTTTTCTGGGCGCTAAGCGCCTGTGCTGGGCGCTGGGCGCCTGATGGCGTGTGTGCTGCGCGTTGTTGCGCCTGGGCGCTAGGCGCCCGTGTCCTGTTGTGTTGCGCTGTGTTGCGCGTTGTTGCCCTGGGCGCATGGCGCCCGTGTTGTGTTGCGTTGTCTTGCGCGCCTGGGCGCTGGGCGCCAGTGCACGTGTTGCCTGGTTGCCTGGGCGCCTAAGGCGCCTGTTCCCAGGATGTTGCCTGATTTTTCCCAAAATTATTTTTATCATAACTTTTGACTCAGACGTCCGTTTCGAACGATTCAAAAAGTGTCGTGAAGCTCTTTACGTTCTCCATCTATGGGTCTAATTTTTAAAATGAAAAATTGTTATTTTCTGATTGTTTGTGGGAGCCCAAGTGGCCGTCCCCGGTGATCGTCCCAGTGACATTGAAAAATGATATGAAGCTCTTTAAAAATCCCTTTTGGTGTATAAACAACAGTTTTAGCGAAGTAATGTCAAAAATGATGATTTTGACGATGATGCTCTCGGGGCTAGTTAAATGACTGTTTTGCCCTTAGTGGCTATTTATTATTAGTTATGACGTGTGAAAGTCTGTTCTGCCCTTGGTGGTTAATAATAATTGTAATGACGTGTAAAAGTCTGTTTTGCCCTTGGTGGCTAATAATAATTATAATGACGTGTAAAAGCCTGTTCTGCCCTCTGTGGTTATTATTATTATAGTGACGCGAAAATGACGTTTTGCCCTCAGTGGCTATTATTTGAGTTGATTGATAATTATGTGTAAGTGACGATGAGGCCTTAAGGGCTAAGCGACGTTTTGTGAAAAGGTACCTTCATGCATATACCCGCGAGTGGGTTGCATTTCATAAATCTACATGACATGAGATGAGTTATTGTAAGTGATGCGAATGATGACTGTGATGTGATATTTGGTGTTTTTGGATGCTGATTGTTCTAGTGCGTGGCCCAGGATTAGTACTTATCATATTTTCTATAATATGGATTGAAATGATGCTCACCCTTTCCTGTTTGAATGTTGCCCCCGTGTTGGTAACGTGCAGGTGATTCTTAGTGAAGGCCTTTAGCTTCACTTCTTGAGTCGAGTCGTCATGCTCTGATATGTAACACCAGGGAGGGGAATGAATGTTGTTTAAGTCATTATGACTGTTGTGGTTATTGGAATGTAGTATTGCAAGCCTGGCATAGTTGTAATGCCTTTTATGATTAAACTGTTGGATTTTGGATGCGAAGTTGTAATTTAATTGATAATGACGTTTTGAAGTTATTATAAGACTGTTTTCGAAAAGCGAGTTATTTGAAGTGTGACATCCCTTGTGGTGTAATTAAATTTTGAAAACTCTGATATTTTTATTAAACAAATTACCGGGTAGAAAAGGGGTGTTACATTAGTGGTATCAGAGCAATGGTTGGTCCGTCCGGCCATGTCATCGAGTCGTTGTGTCAGATAGTGACCAACTGTTGTCTTTCAGTGCTGACCATTGTTTATGTTGCAGGTACGCCAAAAGTTTCCATCGGTAAGTGAACTAGTGGGGGAGATGTCCCTACTAGTGTTGTGTGCCTTATTGTGTTTTCGGTGTGTGAATTGCGTTTGTGGGTTGTGGTCCTTATTGTTGACCTCCTTGCTGCGTGTTTCTAAATGGTATGCTCTGTTGTTTAAATGCGCACATGTGTTTTGGTTGGTATTGAGCTCGGTGTACCCTCATCATATTCAAATTAATTGCCGCTTGTTGTAAAATATTAGATTGACATGCACTCAGATGCTCTTGTAATTGATGTTTGTTGTTAGATGTTGACTTGACATGTATTCGCATGCTCATGCATTTGTAAAGTATAATATTACATGCTCACCATCCTGAGTCGGTTGTCCCTTGAGTGTGAACAAACATGATTGCATTTTAAAATGGTAATTACAGCCTATGTTGCTTGACTGACCTTGTCATGTGTGTCTGCTGTGCCTGTATGCTACTGATAGCTTACCTTGTTGCATGTTACCCTCCTATGTTGCTTTGTCCGAACTGTCTTAAGTAGTCGACGGTAAGCCTCTGTGAGAAGTCTTGTGCAATGTGATTTGATGTTTGGAAACCAAATGCGTTGTAAAATTATTTTATGGACTATTTTAAGTTGTTACTGCACTAATAGCTACCGTGGTGTTTTAATCACTACAAGTGAAAATGTTTTCATTCAAGTGTACTAATTTGGTCCTCAACTCTTTTGGAAAATTGCGACCGGATGTAAATATTTTAGCTGAGAACTACCACATCATTGAGTTACTATTTTGACTTGCCTAATTTCCTCTAGGTGTAACCTTGCGTGCCGGAGTTTTATGACAAAATCTCTTGGTTGTTACTTATGGATTTCTATCATGTGGTTTTGAAAATCTAAAAGTAAAGTGATTTCTGAAAGTGCTTTTGAACGTCCATTAAACACTTTTACGGCTGGATGCCGAGATTAGCATTGAAAATCACTTTTATAAACGATTCGGATTTTGTTTTAGCGGTTGCACTCTTGCGATATGCGTTACGTGGTTTTAAAAATCTTAAGATTTAGGAATGTGCATTTTGGACGCTTGTGCACTGGGGCCGAATTAACTAATTACTGTAAATGTTAATATAACTATTCTTTGGGCTGACTAGTTGCAATAAGGTTTTAAATGTTAACCGTGTTCCTGTGTACGTAGTTGATAATGTTTCGTGGGTTATCCTGAGCTAATTGCTATTGCTGTTTGAATGATAAATGACTATTGCTGAAAATGATTGTTGCTACTTTTTGAAAAAGTTGTTGTTGCTGCTTCCTAAGGCCGCTGTCAGTGCTTTCAAGAATAACTGTTACTGTCCCTACTTTCTGGACTGTAATTTCAAATATTACATTTTCGCACTTCCGCTTACAAATATTTTTGAGGTAAAAGGAGTACCGTCTTTAGTGATATGTCGAATGTACGACTGTTGTGCTGTTTGAATTTTTGTGCATTGGGTGTTCACTGATTCTTAGTCATAAAATTTTCTCGGTGCCATATTCCTTAATCCTTTGATCTTGAACACCTTGTAATATGCTTTTAGGTTATATGTAAATGTTGTGTTATTGAAAATTATTGTTGCAGTTTTTCTGAAAACTATTGTTACTGTTTTTGTGAAAAATTATTGTTGTTACTTCCTGAAAAACTATTGTTGTTGTTGTTTTTCGAAAAACTATTATTGCTGTTTTCTGAAAGCTACTGTTACTGTTCCTAACCTATGCGCTGCCCCTATTTTTATGAGTTGTGCCTAATTCGATTGTTAACTGTTGCCGGTGCCTTAGTGCCCGATTGTGTGACTGAGTTGTTAATATCGTTGTTGTCGATGATGTTGCTCTGTTGTTGGTTTTTAGTTGTTGATGTCGCCTGAGTGGCAATTGTAGCTGTTGATGTCGCCTGAGTGGCAATTGTAGTTGTTGATGTCGCCTGAGTGGCAATTGTAGTTGTTGATGTCGCCTGAGTGGCAATTGTAATTGTTGATGTCGCCTGAGTGGCAATTGTAGATGTTGATGTCGCCTGAGTGGCAGTTGTAATTGTTGATGTAGCCTGAGTGGCAAAGTTGTTTGTGGATGTTGTGGTCGTGTTACTAAAATTATGAGACTTGTTGTACGACTGTTATGCACCCTTTGAATTTCGTCTTGATGCTGTGATGATTGATGAATTTTGTTATCCTTAAGGGTAGATGAGTGAGGTAGGATGCGAGCTAGTTTATCAGAGTAGCGCAGCGGAGTAGAGAGTGAGTCTGATTATTACTGCTTGAAGTTACCTGGCTGAACAAGTAGGAGGGACGGCCGCCCAAGCACTTACCGCCGGTAATCAGAGTAATAGTAGTCAGCATGATTGATAGCACTAGTTGTCTAGGTGGCCTTAGTGGGAGAGTGTTAGCGTTGACAGGTGAATTTCGAGGACGAAATATTCTAAGTGGGGGAGAGTTGTAACACCCTAAAATATTTAATTAATTTGTTAATTAAGTATTTAGGAATTTATTTCATTTATTGGGTATAATTTAATTAATTAAAAATTATATTTAAATGGTGTAGGTGGTATTAAGGGAGTAGGGCGCCAATTAGTTAGACTTGGGCTTAAGTGGAAAGCCCAAGCCCATGATCCAAGATCATATGCGAAGGGGGCAAGCCAATTGAGGGTTAGGGTTTTGGCTATTGTTGCGAAATTGAAAGAGAAAGGAAGAGAGAAAGAGAGGAGCGTGAGAAAGAGAGAGAGAGCAAGGGGGCGGCCAAGAGGAGAAGGAGAAGAGGATTCGAAGATCAAGAGGAAAGGACCTCCGTTGTTGCTGTGGCTCTGTAGGTGATTTCTCCTAGGGCATCGAATTCTTCTCTTGAAAAGGTTAGGGGAGCTCTATCATTCTATCTAATAAATCATATGATAGGTCCTAGATCTAAGGTTTCTACTAGATCCATGATGTTCTTGATGTTCTTTTGCGTTTCTTGATGTTCTTGATGATAACTTTCATATGTGTTTGTTATGAGTATATGCGAATTGATGCATGCGTGAATGCTTGATGTGTTCTTGATGCATTGTTGATGTTGGGCTTTATATATATATATATATGTATGCGAATTGAATGGTTGAGTTTTGGTGTATGTGTATGCGAATTGATTTGTTGCGTTTTATATATGGATGCGAATTGAATTGTTGGAATTATAATCATTGAGGTAATTGCGACCTATGCGTCGTTTGATGACTTGTGGCATTTGGGTATTCATGAAACTGAAATTTGGTATGTTGGATTGTTTGTGTTGTTCGCAATATTGGATGAATGTGTGCATAGGCGCCTAGGTGCCAAGGTGATGTGATAATGGTGCTCAAAGGAATTTTGTTAATTGACTAAACTAAGTGTAATTTTGAGTGTTGAAAATTATAAGGTTTTTATGAGTTAAATTGCTAAAAATCAGTTTTTAGTGTTTTGAAAAATTGCTGGAAAAATGGTGATTTTCAGTTTTAGTGTTGAAAAAATTGTTAGACAAAATTCTGGGTGTGTTGCTGTTTTTCTGGGCGCTAAGCGCCTGTGCTGGGCGCTGGGCGCCTGATGGCGTGTGTGCTGCGCGTTGTTGCGCCTGGGCGCTACGCGCCCGTGTCCTGTTGTGTTGCGCTGTGTTGCGCGTTGTTGCCCTGGGCGCATGGCGCCCGTGTTGTGTTGCGTTGTCTTGCGCGCCTGGGCGCTGGGCGCCAGTGCACGTGTTGCCTGGTTGCCTGGGCGCCTAAGGCGCCTGTTCCCAGGATGTTGCCTGATTTTTCCCAAAATTATTTTTATCATAACTTTTGACTCAGACGTCCGTTTCGAACGATTCAAAAAGTGTCGTGAAGCTCTTTACGTTCTCCATCTATGGGTCTAATTTTTAAAATGAAAAATTGTTATTTTCTGATTGTTTGTGGGAGCCCAAGTGGCCGTCCCCGGTGATCGTCCCAGTGACATTGAAAAATGATATGAAGCTCTTTAAAAATCCCTTTTGGTGTATAAACAACAGTTTTAGCGAAGTAATGTCAAAAATGATGATTTTGACGATGATTCTCTCGGGGCTAGTTAAATGACTGTTTTGCCCTTAGTGGCTATTTATTATTAGTTATGACGTGTGAAAGTCTGTTCTGCCCTTGGTGGTTAATAATAATTGTAATGACGTGTAAAAGTCTGTTTTGCCCTTGGTGGCTAATAATAATTATAATGACGTGTAAAAGCCTGTTCTGCCCTCTGTGGTTATTATTATTATAGTGACGCGAAAATGACGTTTTGCCCTCAGTGGCTATTATTTGAGTTGATTGATAATTATGTGTAAGTGACGATGAGGCCTTAAGGGCTAAGCGACGTTTTGTGAAAAGGTACCTTCATGCATATACCCGCGAGTGGGTTGCATTTCATAAATCTACATGACATGAGATGAGTTATTGTAAGTGATGCGAATGATGACTGTGATGTGATATTTGGTGTTTTTGGATGCTGATTGTTCTAGTGCGTGGCCCAGGATTAGTACTTATCATATTTTCTATTATATGGATTGAAATGATGCTCACCCTTTCCTGTTTGAATGTTGCCCCCGTGTTGGTAACGTGCAGGTGATTCTTAGTGAAGGCCTTTAGCTTCACTTCTTGAGTCGAGTCGTCATGCTCTGATATGTAACACCAGGGAGGGGAATGAATGTTGTTTAAGTCATTATGACTGTTGTGGTTATTGGAATGTAGTATTGCAAGCCTGGCATAGTTGTAATGCCTTTTATGATTAAACTGTTGGATTTTGGATGCGAAGTTGTAATTTAATTGATAATGACGTTTTGAAGTTATTATAAGACTGTTTTCGAAAAGCGAGTTATTTGAAGTGTGACATCCCTTGTGGTGTAATTAAATTTTGAAAACTCTGATATTTTTATTAAACAAATTACCGGGTAGAAAAGGGGTGTTACAACTGCAATGATATATAAAAACACACGGGATAACTACACAAATATATAAAAAGACAAAGGATTAATATTTGTCATTGATAATTAAATTTTTTGAAGCCTACTATAAACCTACTATCTAAAACACAATAATATTTAATGACTAGATTTATACAAATTCACCACATATGATTTTACCAATACCCTCATTCTATCTAAAAGACACCTCAAATTTTTGAGGGTAAAAATGTCATTACACTCTATTTCTTCCTTTTTTCTCTTTCTTCTTACACTCTCTTTCCTAATTTACACTTTTCTTTTACACTATCTTTCTTTCTTTTTTTTCTTTTTACTTTACTTTTCCCATAAATAATTATTCTCTTTCTCTTACCACTTCAATTTAATTCTTTTAACTAAATTTCTAAATTTATACAAACACTACTTTAAATTAAAAAAATTGAAGACTACTACTATAAACCTACTATCTAAAAAACAAGAAGACTTGATGACTATTTAAATTAGTAATTAATATTTAAAACAAATATCTCATATTGATAATCTAATATCTAACTTTTATTATCTACTATAATCTACTAATCAACTAAAATAATCAATTGAAACTAAAAGATAACTGCACTGATAAATAAAAATCACGAGATAAATGCAGTGATATATAAAAAAACACGGGATTAATATTTACCATTGATATTTATAATTTTTTTTTGAAAATTTATAATTAATATTTACCATTGATAATTATAATTTTGGAAAACTACCATAAAACTACTATCTAAAAAAACACGTGATAACTGCAATAATCTACTATAATATACTAATCAACTCAAATAATCTAATATAAAAATACGGGATAACTGAAATAATCAACTAATCAACTCAAATAATCAATTGAAACTATGAGATAACTGCAATGATATATAAAAACACACGGGATAACTACACAAATATATAAAAAGACAAAGGATTAATATTTGTCATTGATAATTAAATTTTTTAAAGACTACTATAAACCTACTATCTAAAAAACAATAATATTGATAATTAAATTTTTTACCAATACCCTCATTCTATCTAAAAGACATCCAATTAATTAATTTTAGTACTCGACAAATACTCCAATCAAGTACTAAAAATAATTAATTTGGGTCGACATCCAAATAATTTTTATTGACTAAAAATACCCAAGTGCACATTAGTAACACATCAGAGATATAAAATTCCTGCATAAATACTGAACACTGCAAAATAGTTTTCACTGAACAACAACCAAGCAGTCTTAATACATATAAGATCATTAAAATTCAGCGAACTATTGTGCTCAGTATCATACAAGAAAGCGGAAATAAAATGATATTTCACTAAAGTCGTAGTGTTGCGGTACATAGACAACAAAAGGAAATATAAATTTAAGCATAATGCTAAGTTGTCAGCAACCAGTCCGAGCTCAACCTACTCGTGCCTCTTGGATTTCCTCTGTCCCTGTGTCTCTGTAAAACAACAACATTTAAACAGTGATATACAATCTCAGTGAGTTCTACCGAGACCCCTACTAACTCTCACGGCTCAATTAATAATCCTTTTTAAATTAACACGACACCGACTGCAATTCAGTGCTAACCCCGGTGAACGTGAACAAACAAAGTGCGGCACCGACTGCAATACAGTGCTAACCCCGGTGTATCGCACAGTACGACACCGACTGCAATACAATGCTAACCATGGTGTACGTACAACAAACTCATGACATAACACCGACTGTAATCCAGTGCTATATACCCGGTGAACCCCCTCACCAATAGTACATTCTCCTATTGGCACGGAGCCTAGGGTGGGGGATCATGACTGCCCCGCCTAGTATGTCGAACAATGGGTCGTCACCCAACTCGATATATAAACATATATCTACAATCATATGAACCCATAATTCATTTACATTATGCTTTACACGTAGGACTCATAGTCCGGCTTGTTATCAATAAAACATGTCCGCACCCGTATACTATCTTTCGGTTTTTCGAAACGATTTGAACATCAAAAGTATTTTATAAAACCCTTTTGAAACATACCCAAAATCATGGCATTATAAGCCTAATATCATTATAGAAGGGTTAGGAAAGGATTAGGAGAGGATTGGAATCGAAACAGAATCATTTAGGGCACTTTGAAAAATTTGGACAGAACCATGCGCACGGATCGTGCCCCTGGGACGCACTGATCGTTCCCCTGGGACGCACGAATCGTGCGCTCTGTTAAGCATTTTGAAAATCTGAAACCGAACCAGGCGCACGGATCGTACCCCTGGGACGCACGGATCATGCCCCAGGGACGCACGGATCGGGCTCATTTGACAGCATTGCAAAAATAGCCTTTTTCATGAAAATTCGCTTTCCGATTAATCCGAAACTCGCTCCGATCGACTCCTAACTCGAAAACAGATCATACCAGGCAATATTCCAGTGCAATCAACATCAAACATTCAAGCAATTCACTCAAAAACCCAACAATTACGAATTTCGTCAAAACGCGATATATTTCAAAATAACGTTTTCGACTCCAAATCTTTCGAAACCAAGTAACATAAAATGCATTTCAAAACGAAATAAACCTAAACGTGAGTAAAACTCACTCTTGAAGCGAGAGCCGGTACCGAGCCGAAGTCATCAAGACTTCAAAATCTCCAAACGAGAACCGAAAATCACTAATCCGCTTTCAACTTCGATTCGGGCTTCCAAACGCATTCAACCTTCCTTGGCTATACATGATTAAATCATCAGTTTCATCATTTAATCCAAGATTTCAACAATTTTCACCCTCAAAACCCCTAAAATTCGTAGCTCCATAACTTGGGGAAAAATGGATGAAAACTTACCAAGCTTTGGGGGTTTTGGCAATGGAGGGAAGATGATGATGGTGCTGAAATTTGGAGGGATGGCTCCACTTCTTCTTCTTCTGCCTTTCTCTTCTTTCCTCCTCTTCTTTCTTCTTTCTTTTCTCGTCTTCTCTTCTTTTCTTTCCTTTACTGTTTCACGCTTCTTCTTTCTTTCTTTCTCTTTTAATTCTTTTAATTTCTTTCCTTCTTTTTCTTTTAAGTGGTGATATGGTCAAATGACCATATCGCCCTTAATTTCTTTTTTCTTCCCAGAACACCCTTATTCCATTTTATCGTTCCAGAGACATCCAATTAATTAATTTTAGTACTCGACAAATACTCCATTCAAGTACTAAAAATAATTAATTTAGGTCGACATCCAAATAATTCGATTAATTATTTTTGAGGATGTTACATTCTCCCCAACTTGAAAGAATTTTGTCCTCAAAATTTAACACAACGTACCTCATGAAAACAAATACGGATAGCGATTTCGCATATCATCCTCCAATTCCCAAGTAGCTTCCTCAGCGGAGAAACCATCCCAAACCACCTTGACTATGGGAATTGACTTCGTCCGTAGCGTCCTCTCGCCACGTTCCATGATGTAATTTGGATGAGGTTGGAAAGACAAGTCCGGTCGAAGGTCAATCGTTTCAAAATCTAGCGGTTGACTTGGATCGGGAATGTACTTCCGCAACTGAGACACATGGAACACATCATGGAGATTTGACAATGGTGGAGGCAAAGCAATACGGTATGCAAGAGGCCCAACTCGCTCGATAATTTGGAAGGGTCCAATATACCGAGGACTGAGTTTCTTCACCCATAATGCCCTACCTGTGCCAATTGTTGGTGACAATCTCAAAAACACATGATCACCCGACTCAAACTCTAACGGCCTTCTCCTTTTGTCGGCATAACTCTTTTGCCTACTTTGAGCCGCTTTCATTCTTTCCCTGATCTGGCGGATCTTTTCAGTAGTGTCATGAATCATCTCAGGTCCTAACAATCGATTCTCACCGACTTCCCACCAACACAATGGAGTTCTACATTTCCTACCATACAAGGCTTCAAAAGGTGCCATTCTGATACTGGAATGATAACTGTTGTTGTAAGAGAATTCCACCAATGGAAGATGATCCTCCCATTTCTTTCCGTTACCAAGTACCGAAGCCCTAAGCATATCCTCTAATGTTTGGATAGTTCTCTCGGTCTGACCATCAGTCTGCGGGTGTTAAGCGGTACTAAGAAGTACTTTAGTCCCCAATGCTTCATTCAGAGCTTTCCAAAATCGAGAAGTGAATTTCGGATCTCGGCCCGACACTATACTGGTAGAAACCCCATGTAACCTTACTATGTTCTTCAAATACACCTCAGCTAACTTGGATACTTTACTGCTCGAACGAACTGGAATAAAATGAGCTGATTTGGTTAACCGATCCACAACTACCCAAATGGAGTCGTTACCAGCTTGAGACCTTGGCAACGCTATTACAAAATCCATAGAAATGTGTTCCCAGTTCCATACTGGCACGTCTAGTGGCCGTAACAGACCAGCAGGCTTCTGATGTTCTATCTTAACTCTTTGGCAAGTTAAGCATTGAGATACGAATTCAGCAATCTCTAACTTCATTCCATGCCACCAATACATCTACTTTAAATCTCTATACATCTTGGTGGATCCAGGATGTACAGAAAATAAACTTCGGTGTGCTTCCTCTAGCACTTGCTTTTTAATATCTTCATTATTGGGCACACAGATCCTACTGTTGAAACAAATAACTCCATCACTATCTTCGGTAAAGTCTGGCAACACTTTTTGTGATTGTAGCTTCACATCAATTTCCTGTGCTAAGCGAATAGAATCCCTTAATGAACTAGAGATCCTCATATGGCTCAACACTAACCGGTTCTTCCTTGATCTTGCATTCAAATTTAAGTCTCTAAAGGACTCCAACAATTTCATTTCATGCATCATAAACTCCGCTATGTGAATGGATTTCCTACTTAGTGCATCAGCTACAACATTAGCCTTTCCCGGAAGATACTTCAATTCGAAGTCATAATCCTTCAGAAATTCCACCCACCTTCTCTGCCTGTTATTCAACTCCTTCTGATCAAACAAATATTTCAAACTTTGATGATCACTAAAGACTTCGAAACGAGACCCATATAGGTAATGTCTCCAAATCTTCAGTGCGTACACAATAGCTGCCAATTCCAAATCATGAGTCAGATAGTTCTCCTCACGAGTTTTCAATTGCCTGGATGCATAAGCTACCACTTGTTGGTTCTGCATTAGAACACATCCTAAACCCTTTCCAGAAGCATCGCTGTAAATTTGGAATTTCAAAGACGGATCTGGAAGAATTAGGATTGGAGCAGAAGTCAACCTAACCTTCAACTCTTGAAAACATTCCTCACCATCGGCATCCCATATAAACGGTTGGGCCTTACGAGTTAACCGAGTAAGTGGAAGAACCAATTGTGAAAAACCTTGAATAAACCTCCTGTAGTAACCAGCTAGACCCAAGAAACTTCTTATTTCAGTGACTGATGTTGGTCGTTCCCAGTTCAACACCGCAACCCCCGTTTGGGAAATTACATGTCCCAAAAACTTCAATTCAGGCATCCAGAAGTCACACTTCGACGACTTTGCATACAATTTCTTCTCTCGGAGTACATTCAGAACAATGCGGAGATGTTGAACATGGTCCTCAATGGTCTTAGAGTACACCAAGATATCATCAATAAAAACTACTACAAACTGATCGAGGTACGTGTGAAAGACTCGGTTCATGTAATCCATGAATATCGCTGGAGCATTAGTCAAACCGAAGGGCATCACTACGAACTCGTAATGTCCATACCTCGTACGGAAAGCTGTCTTCGGAATATCTAAGGCTCGTACCTTTATTTGATGATAGCCCGACCTCAGATCAATTTTTGAAAATACCACGGCACCTCGAAGTTGGTCAAGCAAATCGTCTATCCTTGGCAATGGATATTTGTTCTTAATCGTCACCTTGTTGAGTTGACGGTAGTCAATACACAATCTCATGCTTCCGTCCCTCTTCTTAACTAGCAACACCGGAGCACCACATGGAGAAGCGCTCGGTCGAATGAACCTCTTTGAGATCAATTCTTCAAGTTGAGACTTCAATTCCTTCAATTCTAAAGGAGACATTCTATAAGGAGCGATAGATATTGATCCTGTACCAGGAATCAATTCAATTAAGAATTCTACCTCTCGGTCAGGAGGTAAGGATGAAACTTCTTCTGGAAAGACATCTAGAAATTCATTTACCACTTGCACAGATGACAAATCTAAACCCGTTTCAGTAGATGCAGACAACATAATAAGAATAGCTTCCGCACCTTGGAAAAATGACTGGCTTGCTTCAGTGTAAGAGATCGTTGCTTCAGAATCTGCCTGTGTCAATCCTACAGATTCGGAGGCGAAGCTAATGGTTCGATTGGCACAGTTGATGGTTACATGATTCTCAGCCATCCAATTCATACCCAGAACAATGTCCATCTTTCTCATAGGCAAGCAAATAAATTTCACAACAAAATGTCTGTCCCCTATGACAAGTAGGCAATTTTCACACAATGATTGGGTCTGGACACGACCCTTGGCAGCAGTTATAATAGTTATCGGTTCGGATAGCTCAGACAATGCTAGTCCCAACCGATCCACACATGCTTGCGATATAAAACAGTGAGTTGCACCGGAATCATATAAAATATTGACTGAGTTATTAAAAAGAGATCTCGTACCCCTCAGAAGATTATCAGTAGGTATGATGGTTCGAGCATCCAATGTGTTGATCCGTCCCTGACCAGGAGCATTTGGTGCTCTTTGGAAATTCCTCTTTGATGGACACTTATTTGCATAGTGACCCTCTTCATTACAAACATAGCACCGATCTGATCTTGGCGGACACTAGCCACGGTGATATCTTCCACAAAGTCTACAATTCCTGAACTCTGCAGAATCAGACGATTGCACCTGCTTCCCTTTGTAATTACCTCCTTTCCCTGAGTCATGCCCGGGACCCATCTGAGAGCTAGATGGTCTAGTGTTCCTCTTATTCTGATGGAACGCCTTTCTACTTGCATACAATCTTGCCAAATCACTTTCAGCAATATAAGCTTGTTGTACCATGGCTGCATAGTTTCTCCTCGGAAAAGAACTTAGGCTTTGTGCAATATCCTCTCTCAACCCAAACTTGTACTTGTCAGTCTTCCAACGGTCGTTGGGAGCATATCCAGCTAAACCAAAGAATTGATACAACTCTTCAAATTTAGCCTTGTATTGGCCCACGGTCAAGCCTCCTTGTGTGAGAGCTAAAAACTCATCCTCTTTATCAAACCTCATAGCAGTGGGAAAGAATTGTTCCAGAAATGATGTCCGGAAATTCTCCCAAGTCTGGGGAGTTTCCATTGTCTCCATCATGGCTTTCACATTAGTCCACTAGTTATTGGCCTCTCCTTTCAGCATATGGGGTGCCAATCTCAGCTTATCTTCATCGGTGACTTGCATTATGAGAAAAATCTTTTCAATGTCATCCAGCCAATGTTGTGCTTTCATGACATCAGGCCCACCTCTGAACTCGGAGGGTTTCATTTTCAGGAATTCTGTGAAGATTCTCCTTGGGTTCACTTGTGGCTCTTGAGCTTGCTGCTGCTGAGCATTTTGCTGTTGGATCTGTTGCTGCTGGTGCTTAAGCATCATGTCTTGCATCATTTTCTGTGGGTTCTCAATCACATTTTGCATCCAGTCAAAATGTGGATCAGCAGGGGGAGGAACTCCTCTACCTCTTCTGGCCATGATTCTGCGAAATATGCACAAAGTATTAAGTTGATCAAGCTCAATGTCTAATAGCATACTAAGAAAATCACGACTGAAGAAAGTAAAAGACTCTAATAGCTAAGTCCGACTAGGTCGAACCGCTCTGATAACAACTGTAACACCCCTGTGTATTTTTATTGACTAAAAATACCCAAGTGCACATTAGTAACACATCACAGATATAAAATTCCTGCATAAATACGGAACACTGCAAAATAGTTTTCACTGGACAACAACCAAGCAGTCTTAATACACATAAGACCATAAAAATTCAGTGAACTATTGTGCTCAGTATCATACAAGAAAGCGGAAATAAAATGATATTACACTAAAGTCGTAGTGTTGCGGTACATAGACAACAAAAGGAAATGTAAACTTAAGCATAATGCTAAGTTATCAGCAACCAGTCCGAGCCCAACCTACTCGTGCCTCTTGGATTTCCTCTGTCCCTGTGTCTCTGTAAAACAACAACATTTAAACAGTGAGATACAATCTCAGTGAGTTCTACCGAGACCCCTACTAACTCTCTCGGCTCAATTAATAATCCTTTTTAAATTAACACGACACCGACAGCAATCCAGTGCTAACCCCGGTGAACGTGAACAAACAAAGTGCGGCACCGACTGCAATACAGTGCTAACCCCGGTGTATCGCACAGTACGACACCGACTGCAATACAGTGCTAACCCCGGTGTACGTACAAAAAACTCATGACATAACACCGACTGCAATCCAGTGCTATATACCCGGTGAACCCCGTCACCAATATTACATTCTCCTATTGGCACGAAGCCTAGGGTGGGGGATCATGACTGCTCCGCCTAGTATGTCGAACAATGGGTCGTCACCCAACTCCATATATAAACATATATCTACAATCATATGAACCCATAATTCATTTACATTATGCTTTACACGTAGGACTCATAGTTCGTCTTGTTATCAATAAAACATGTCCTCACCCGTATACTATCATTCGGTTTTTCGAAACGATTTGAACATCAAAAGTATTTTATAAAACCCTTTTGACACATACCCAAAATCATGGCATTATAAGCCTAATATCATTATAGAAGGCTTAGGAAAGGATTAGGAGAGGATTGGAATCGAAACGGAATCATTTAGGGCACTTTGAAAAATTTGGACAGAACCATGCGCACGGATCGTGCCCCTGGGACGCACGGATCGTGCTCATGCGCACGGATCGTGCCCCTGGGACGCTCGGATCGTGCGCTCTGTTAAGCATTTTGAAAATCTGAAACTGAACCAGGCGCACGGATCGTGCCCCTGGGACGCACGGATCGTGCTCTTGCGCAGGGATCGTGCCCTTGGGACGCACGGATCGTGCTCATTTGACAGCATTGCAAAAATAGCCTTTTTCTTGAAAATTCGCTTTCCGATTAATCCGACACTCGCTCCGATCGATTCCTAACTTGAAAACAGATCATACCAGGCAATATTCTAGTCCAATCAACATCAAACATTCAAGCAATTCAATCAAAAACCCAACAATTACGAATTTCGTCAAAACGCGATATATTTCAAAATAACGTTTTCGACTCAAAATCTTTCGAAAACAAGTAACATAAAATGCATTTCAAAACGGAATAAACCTAAACGTGAGTAAAACTCACTCTTGAAGCGAGAGCCGGTACCGAGCCGAAGTCACCGAGACTTCAAAATCTCCAAACGAGAAACCGAAAATCACCAATCCGCTTTCAACTTCGATTCGGGCTTCCAAACGCATTCAACCTTCCTTGGCTTCGTTCCTATACATGATTAAATCATCAATTTCAACATTTAGTCCAAGATTTCAACAATTTTCTCCCTCAAAACCCCTAAAATTCGTAGCTCCATAACTTGGGGAAAAATGGATGAAAACTGTCCAAGCTTTGGGGGTTTTGGCAATGGAGGGAAGATGATGATGGTGCTGAAATTTGGAGGGATGGCTCCACTTCTTCTTCTTCCTTTCTCTTCTTTCCTCCTCTTCTTTCTTCTTTCTTTTCCCCTCTTCTCTTCTTTTCTTTCCTCTGCTGTTTCACGCTTCTTCTTTCTTTCTTTCTCTTTTAATTCTTTTAATTTCTTTCCTTCTTTTTCTTTTAAGTGGTGATATGGTCAAATGACCATATCGCCCTTAATTTCTTATTTCTTCCCAGAACACCCTTATTCCATTTTATCGTTCCAGAGACATCCAATTAATTAATTTTAGTACTCGACAAATACTCCAATCAAGTACTAAAAATACCCAAGTGCACATTAGTAACACATCAGAGATATAAAATTCCTGCATAAATACTGAACACTGCAAAATAGTTTTCACTGGACAACAACCAAGCAGTCTTAATACACATAAGACCATAAAAATTCAGCGAACTATTGTGCTCAGTATCATACAAGAAAACGGAAATAAAATGATATTTCACTAAAGTCGTAGTGTTGCGGTACATAGACAACAAAAGGAAATATAAACTTAAGCATAATGCTAAGTTGTCAGCAACCAGTCCGAGCCCAACCTACTCGTGCCTCTTGGATTTCCTCTGTCCCTGTGTCTCTGTAAAACAACAACATTTAAACAGTGACATACAATCTCAGTGAGTTCTACCGAGACCCCTACTAAGTCTCTCGGCTCAATTAATAATCCTTTTTAAATTAACACGACACCGACTGCAATCCAATGTTAACCCCGGTGAACGTGAACAAACAAAGTGCGGCACCGACTGCAATACAGTGCTAACCCCGGTGTATCGCACAGTACGACACTGACTGCAATACAGTGCTAACCCTGGTGTACGTACAACAAACTCATGACATAACACCGACTGCAATCCAGTGCTATATACCCGGTGAACCCCCTCACCAATAGTACATTCTCCTATTGGCACGGAGCCTAGGGTGGGGGTTCATGACTGCCCCGCCAAGTATGTCGAACAATGGGTCGTCACCCAACTCGATATATAAACATATATCTAAAATCATATGAACCCATAAATCATTTACATTATGCTTTACACGTAGGACTCATAGTCCGCCTTGTTATCAACAAAACATGTCCGCACCCGTATACTATCATTCGGTTTTTCGAAACGATTTGAACATCAAAAGTATTTTACTAAACCCTTTTGTAACATACCCAAAATCATGGAATTATAAGCCTAATATCATTATAGAAGGGTTAGGAAAGGATTAGGAGAGGATTGGAATCGAAACGGAATCATTTAGGGCACTTTGAAAAATTTGGACAGAACCTTGCGGACGGATCGTTCCCCTAGGACGCACGGATCGTGCTCATGCGCACGGATCGTGCCCCTGGGACACACGGATCGTGCGCCCTTTTAAGCATTGTGAAAATCTGAAACCGAACCAGGCGCACGGATCGTGCCCCTGGGATGCACGGATTGTGCTCATGCGCACGGATCGTGCCCCTGGGACGCACAGATCGTGCTCATTTGACAGCATTGCAAAAATAGCCTTTTTCATGAAAATTCGCTTTCCGATTTAATCCGAAACTCGCTCCGATCGATTCCTAACTCGAAAACAGATCATACCAGGCAATATTCCAGTCCAATCAACATCAAACATTCAAGCAATTCAATCAAAAACCCAACAATTACGAATTTCGTCAAAACGCGATATATTTCAAAATGACGTTTTCGACTCAAAATCTTTCGAAACCAAGTCACATAAAATGCATTTCAAAACGGAATAAACCTAAACGTGAGTAAAACTCACTCTTGAAGCGAGAGCCGGTACCGAGCCGAAGTCACTGAGACTTCAAAATCTCCAAACGAGAACCGAAAATCACCAGTCCGCTTTCAACTTCGATTCGGGCTTCCAAACGTGTTCAACCTTCCTTGGCTTCGTTCCTATACATGATTAAATCATCAATTTCATCATTTAATCCAAGATTTCAACAATTTTTTCCCTCAAAACCCCTAAAATTCGTAGCTCCATAACTTGGGGAAAAATGGATGAAAACTTACCAAGCTTTGGGGGTTTTGGAAATGGAGGGAAGATGATGATGGTGCTGAAATTTGGAGGGATGGCTCCACTTCTTCTTCTTCCTTTCTCTTCTTTCCTCCTCTTCTTTCTTCTTTCTTTTCTCCTCTTCTCTTCTTTTCTTTCCTCTGTTGTTTCACGCTTCTTCTTTCTTTATTTCTCTTTTAATTCTTTTAATTTCTTTCCTTCTTTTTCTTTTAAGTGGTGATATGGTCAAATGACCATATCGCCCTTAATTTCTTATTTCTTCCCAGAACACCCTTATTCCGTTTTTTCTTTTTACTTTACTTTTCCCATAAATAATTATTCTCTTTCTCTTATCACTTCACTTTAATTCTTTTAACTAAATTTCTAAATTTATACAAACACTACTTTAATTAAAAAAATGGAAGACTACTACTATAAACCTACTATATAAAAAGCAAGAAGACTTGATGACTATTTATATTAGTAATTAATATTTAAAACAAATATCTCTTATTGATAATCTAATATCTAACTTTTATTATCTACTATAATCTACTAATCAACTAAAATAATCAATTGAAACTACGAGATAACTGCACTGATAAATAAAAAACACGGGATAACTGCAGTGATATATAAAAAAATACGGGATTAATATTTACCATTGATAATTATAATATTGGAAAACTCAGTCCCATTGTCACTAGGAAATGTTTTAATAGTATAGCCAAATTGGTTAGCAACCATCTTAATAAAATTCACCACAGTTTGCTTAACATCAGACTTGGATTTCAAAAGAAATACTCTTGTAAACCGCGAATGGTCATCAACAATGGTCAAAAAATATTTGAATGCATGAATTGAGGGTAGAGAACAGGGTCCCCACACATCCAAATGAATGAGATCAAAAATATTTGCTGCTCTACTATTACTTAATGGAAATGAAAGCTTTCTTTGTCTAGCAAAATGACAAATATCACATACCAAGTCTTTATTAGCAACAATTAAAGGGAAATCCTTACGCAACATGTCTAATTTTGAATGAAAGGCATGCCCAAACCTGTAGTGCCAAATGGCAGAATCTGGTAACACAAATCAGGAATTACAGTTGTTAAAAATGCTACATATAACGGCATCAGTATCTGCATTATCAGCTGCAAGGTGTACCAATCTACCTTGAACCAGCCCCAAACCAATCCTCTTGTGTGAGGGGTCCTGGATGAGACACATAAGGTTGGATGCAAAAAAATGAACATCAATTCCATACTCAAGCAATCTTGGAACTGATATCAAATTAAGATTGAAGCTAGGAATGTATAAAACATCATGGATGGTAAAGTTTGCATTGAGCTTAACTGAGCCTATAATGGAGACTACAGCAGATGTACCATTAGGAAGGCTTACATGAATAGGTTTAATGGACCTATATGATTCAAATAGACTTAGAGTAGTGCAAACATGATCTGTAGCTCCCGAGTCTATGATCCAAGGGGAAAATTGCACAATATTGGCAATAAAGGACACAGGATCAAAAGAAGCAGGTAAATTACCTTCAGCATTAGTGATGCGAAGCTGATTGATAGAAGGTTCCTCAGTGTTGTTGGACATAGCAGAAGAATCAGCTTGAAGGTTGCACTTCTTCAAGATATCCATGAGTTGCTTATAGTCCTCTTGAGAAATAGCTGCAGTGGATGAAGGTGGAGTAGCATCACTTTGATTATCACTCTCAACAGAAACAGCATTGAGGCTAGGTTTGCCATCTTTCTTGGAACCAAAGGGGAAACCATGTGTAACATCCCCTAATTAGCTAATTTAATTTATTTAAATTAGCAAAGAAGTTAAAGTGAATTATTAGCTAAATAGAATATTTAGCACAAGAGGTTATCATGAATCGATTAGTTAGCATAATTACTAAATTATGTGATGTTGATATAAGTGATTTCAGTCTTACATAATTAAAGTAAGGCATTGAGTATTAGAACTTGTGTGTTAATGTCTAAGTTAAAATGCATTAAGTTAGACTTCATTGCAAAAAGAAGTCATAAGGAGAAGCTAAATAAGCTGAAGGGTAGGATAGTAATTTTCCCCTCCACAGTCCCACTTGAACCAGTTGGGCCCCTTGCCACAAGAAACACACCAGATTCTGAAATCACAAAGAAAGAAAAGAAGAAGAAGAGCTTGAGAGAGGGAGAGAGCTCGCGAGAGAGGAAAGAAATGAGAGGGAACGAAAGTTGATCCATGTCACATTTCTCTTCACCAATGAACTCAGTTTCTCATTCTCCATCCATTGATACTACTTTTACAATCCATCTCTTCCTCCTTCCCAAACCACCATTTCCACACTCCAAAGCTCAAAATTCATAAAAATGGAGTCTAGTGGCTGGATATAGCTTGCATGTTTGTTTTGAGAGCTACAAAGTGACTAACAACCTTCATATGGTAGATTGGGAGCTGAAATTCGAAGTGGTAGAGGCCAAGCTCTATCGGTTCAGTTTTTGGAACGTTTGGAGTAGCGTGGATTCGAGTTCGGGACCGTTCGTGAGGTTACTCCAACCGTGTCTTTCCGTTGATTCGTTGGTTACGTGATTATCATCATGTTAGGTGAGTTCTATACTCGCTTAGGGACGTTTTGATTTCGAGTCATTTTATTTTCTGAAACGATATTATTGAAATCCGCTTTGTGAAAACTTGACGAAAACGTTTTTATCGGAAAAAAACCGTTAGTGGTAAATGGTTCGAATTGATGAGATTGTGATTGATGATATGTATTGTTTGATTGTTTAATCGCTTTCGCTGGACTGGAATAATATTCGTTATGATAGGATATCGACCGGAACGAAATTGAAATCGAAACGGACACGGAAAAATGACACGAAACTGGAAAATTGGCCATTGTCAAGGACGCACGGATCGTGCCTCACAAGGGCACGGGTCGTGCGCCTTGTTCGCAGCAGCCAAGGAAATGGATTTTTAACACAGCACGGGTCGTGTGCCCTTGGCACGGACCGTGCGTGACCTACGCAAATCAGTTTTTACAATTTTTGAATACGCACGAATCGTGCGCCCTGGTGGCACGGATCGTGCGCCCTGTACGTTTTTCAAACTGAATTTTTAAGTGATACGCACGGGTCGTGCGCCTCAGGAGCACGGACCATGCGGATCCTTCTGTTACCCTCATTCAAAATCCTTTTTAATCAGTTCCAAACGATTCCGATTCCTTTCCGATTGATTCCCCAATGTTTCCCAAGGATGGAAACACACTTATGTCATGAAATGAAAGAAGTTTGAGGTGAATCTCATAAGTTATAAAAGTTAAGGAAAAACGTACATTAGTAAGACGCGAGTGTACACACGTTAACTCATACAAGTCCAGATAAGAAATGTTTAATTCAAAGACAAGATACCTTCCCTTGTGGAAGGGTAGACGGTACATGAATGAAAATGATAAGACGGCCCAATGTGGGTACATTTATATAATATATATAAATTGAGGTCAAGGGTGACGACCCTTAGAGGATTGGCATACTAGGGGAGGGGAAGTCATGAGCCCCAAAACCTAGACTCAAGAGGTTTCACCTACTAGAAATAGCGGGATGAGTTCACCAGAAGCCAAAGAAGTGCCTAAGAATAGGTAGGCTTGAGGTGTTATGCTAGAATGATAAATGAAAAGAAATGTAATGCGTAGTTGCTTAGTAGGGCTACAAATTACAAGAGGTAAAATATGATATGCTTCATGTGTCGCTTAGAAGGGCCATGAGCATAAAAGTTACATGAAATTAATATATGTCCACGTGGTTGCTTATTAGGGCCACAAGTTCAAAGTAAAGGAAATAATGAACCGCTAGAGTTAGTAAGGGGTCTCGATAGGACTCACTGAGATAATGTTTATCTCACCCTTCATATTTGTGGTTTTTACAGAGAAACAGGGGAAAGCAAATGCGACGAAGCACGGTTAGCCGGTGCGACTCTTGGAGTCGTTGAAGATTGATTTGCATGTTTAGACCTTTGTCCCATTTACTGTTTCTATGTTATCGATTGTATATCGATCATGTATCAGTTGTAAATCGTTTCCGCTACTTTATGTTTTGAGTATTGAACACCAGGATTGTATAAGTCTTAAGTTGTGAAACTTAAGCATTTTTAGGAAGTTAATGAGGTTCGGAGAACCATTTGATATGTATTATCAAAATTTTTAGTTTGTGTTTAATATTCATTAATAGGAAGTTACTCTGATGTATGCCATTTAGTGCATTTCGGTAACTCTACATGTAGAATTTATCGGGGTGTTACACCATGCTTCTTGTAACAAGTATCCACAGTATGACCTTGTCTATTGCAGAAAGTAAACTGCCTAGGGCCAGAAGATTTGGTTTTGTTGAAGTAGCGCTTGCCTTCAACAGCATTGATTTGAGGCGTAGAATCATCTTGAGCCAGAGCAAGTCCATTTTGTCTCTCATGTTCAATTACCATAGAGAAGACAGTAGTAACGAAAGGTAAAGTAGGCATCAATAGAATCTGCGAACGTACCATTGCGAAATTGTCATTGAGACCTTTGAGAAAGCACATGACAGCGTCTTCATCGTGAAAGAGTCCTGCATTACGCATCGGCTCGCAAGAACACTTTACTGCGCAAGTGCATTGGGGATGAGGGCCATAATTCTCCAATTCCTCAATGAGAACACTCATTTCCGTGTAGAAATCAGTGACTGAGAGTGAATCTTGCTTCAATTGGTAAAGATCGAACTTCAAATCAGCGACTCGCACCTGATCAACACGCTTGAATCGTGATTTGAGATTGCTCCAGGCTTCGGAGGCGAGATCCTTGTAGACGATGCTCTGAGCGATCGTTGGTGAAACTGAGTTGATGATCCAAGAATGGACAAGGTTATTGCATCGTTCCGAGGCATCGTATAGACGATCGAAGGAATCCGGTGCAGCAATCGAGCCATCAACAAACTTGACTTTGTTCTTTCCGATTAGGGCTTTACGCATCAATCGCGCCGAAGAATGGTAATTGTTCAGAGTAAGGTGCTTCGTGACCAGGGAAACATCAGGATTTTCGTTTGGGTGAACATAATAGGGACATGAAGTGTTTGTGGGATCAAGAGAGGACTGCTGTGAAACAGTGGTTGATGGAGATGGTTGCGCCGTGTGACGTGGCATGGCTTCGGCGGCGGAAACGGTGAAAAGAAATCAAAAAACTTCTGATACCATGATATGAATTGAAAACAGGATCAGTTCCATTGGAATGAAAAGTAGTTGTAACTGAACTTTGAGAAATGAAATCGTATTATTCATTATGAAGTTCAATCAGTTACAGAGTATGATTATATACAAAGGAATTAACTATCCTATATCCTGCTAACTTGAATGATTGACTCAACAAGCTGTTGAGCTAACTAGAGCTAGTGTTGAGCTGACTAGAGCTAACTAACAGTGGTCAAGCCATTTACAATTTAACTGTGTATTACATACCCTTTGGGTGATCATATGGAGAGGTGAGAGAACCCCGTTGGAGGTGAAGTATTCCTCCTTGGGTGATCATGTATAGTTGAAGAATCGCCAACCGTGTCCTAGGTAGAGGAGAGTGTTGGTGATCATTTGTTGTGAGATGTGAGTGTTACCATTCCTTGTAACTCTTAGAGTGAGAAGAGTATTGTAGGGGGATACACATATTGGGGTTTGGTTACAAATTGTAATCATATTTGAGATGATGAATAAATTGTGATGATTTGTTCCCGTGGACGTAGGCAAGAGGTGCCGAACAACGAAAATGATTTGTGTTCTTTTTTCCTTTAATCCGTTGAGGTGTGCAGTGTTCCCCAACAGTGGTTACAACTTTTATGGAGGTTACAACCTTTATGAAGGGAACCTAAACATATCTAACCTTTTCTTGATCACTCATGACCATTACGTTAGTGTTCAAACTTTTAATGTGGCATGCGTGCCACACGCATTTTTCCCAATTTGATTTTGGCCGTGGCTTGCACAACTCGTGCACTTTTGTGAACTCCTTGCTTATTTTCTACATAATGCCTTTTAATATTAACACTCTCAAGTTAATTTATTATTCCACATCTGTTGGAAATTGTGGAGTTTTTACCACTAAGTGTTGTTGTGAATTGAAATATTGAAAGTTCCACATTTGAGAGCATAGTCACTTTAGTAGTGTTTATAAATATCTTGGGTGTGCCCCAAGGGTACCCAATTGTGAAAGAGGAGAACGAAAAAAATTATGTGCGGCCATGTTTGTCCAGTTAGCCTTAGACTATATAGTGTAATAATAATTTTGTACCCAAAAAATTATGTAGAGAGGGGACCCATATACCCGATGCCTTAAGGTTTTGGGTGGAGATGTGCCGTCTAGGTCTCTTTGTGGTCAAGGTCATTAGCTCGCTGCTGCTCCCGGACTCTCCAAAAAGTGGTATTAGAGCCATTGTTTGGCTTGGTGGGGGAGCGGGAAGTGGATCCTAGTTTGGATCAAGGCTAGCAATGTGGTTGACTCACACTCGGTGGGGAGATTGTTGAGATTTCAAGTGTGAGTGGTTAAGTCCCACATCGACTAGGAATGAACTAAATGAAGGATATATATATAAGAGAGGGGACCCATATACCCATTGTCTTAAGGTTTTGGGTGGAGATGTGACGTCCAGGTCTCTTGGGGGTCTAGGTCGTTAGCTCTGTGTTACCCCTAGTGCTCCCCCAGACCCCCCAACAAGTCGTATCAGAGCCAGGTTATCAGAGCCAGGTTCGGCTTGGTGGGGAGAATGGTAAGTGGATCCTGGTTTGGATCAAGGCTACCAAGGTGGGTGACTCACACTTGAGGGAGAGATTGTTGAGAATTCAAGTGTAAGTGGTTAGCCCCACATTGGCTAGGAAAGACCTAAATGAAGGGGACATAAGAGAGGGGACACATATACGTGACACCTTAAAGTTTTGGGTGGAGATGTGGCATCCAAGTCTCTTTGTGGTCCAGGTCATTAGCTCGGTGTTGCACTCGGCCGGGGACTCCCCAACAAGTGGTCTCAGAGGCATGGTTCGACTTGGTGGGGGAGCGGGAAGTGGATCTTAGTTAGGATCAAGGATAGCGATGTGGGTGACTTACACTTGAGGGGGAGATTGTTGGGATTTCAAACGTGAGTGGTTATGTCCCACAACGACTAGGATTGAGCTAAATGAAGGATATATAAGAGAGGTGACTCATATACTATTGCCTTAAGATTTTGGGTGGAGATGTGGCGTACAGGTCTCTTGGTGGTCAAGGTCATTAGCTCGGTGCTCCCCTGGACTCCCCAGGAATTGGTCTCAAAGCCCAGGTCCGGCTCGGTTGGGGGGACGAGAAGTGGATCTTGGTTTGGATCAAGGCTAGCAAGCTAGGTGACTCAACTTGAGGGGGAGATTGTTGAGAATTCAAGTGTGAGTGGTTAGTCCCACATCGACTAGAAATGAGCTAAATTAATGGGATATAAGAGAGGGGACCTATATACCTGACCCCTTAAGGTTTTGGGTGGGAATGTAGTGTCTAGGTATCTTTGTGGTTCAGGTCATTAGCTCAGTGGTGCTCCCGGTGCTCTATCGGACACCCCAACAAGAACACAACACATCAAGCTAAGGGCACACTCGGAAAAAGTTCCTAGAGGTTATAAAGTAAATATTGAGTGTGGTTGAGAGAAGGTTGATCTTTAGAAAAGAAGCTATAGGAAGAATTGTAACCAACTCTCACAAAAAACATTCTGATTGAAGTATTTATAGTGTTTTAAACCTCAGAAGAGTAGTTGGAGATGGTCCCATGATGGCCATCTTTGCCAACTTGATTTTTTCACTTTTTTTGACCATTTTGCCCCTCCACTCAAGTGCTTTGACCACTTGTTGATGGCTATCTTTCCCAACTTGCTTTGTCCACTTGTTGATGGCTTTCTTTGCCAAAAACTTGAATTGACCATTTTGCCCCTTCCCTCATATTTTCCTATAAATAGGACATTGATCATCACTTGTAAGCACACTTGAATTTTGTGAGAAAACCACTCTCAATAAACTCTCTAAGATTCATGACTTCAATTTACTCTTCATGTTCTTTATGATTCTTGCTCTTTTACTTTCTTGCCCTTTTAATTTTTGCTATTTTACTTTCTTGCCCTTTTAATTTTTGCTATTTTACTTTCTTGCCCTTTTAATTCTTGCTATTTATTTTCTTGCCCATTTATTTTCTTGCTCTTTTAATTCTTGCTCTTTACTTTTCTTGCCCATTTATTTTCTTGCTCTTTTAATTCTTGCTCTTTATTTTCTTGCCCATTTATTTTCTTGCTCTTTTAATTCTTTCTCTTTACTTTTCTTGCCCATTTATTTTCTTGCTCTTTTAATTCTTGCTCTTTACTTTTCTTGGCCATTTATTTTCTTGCCCTTTTAATTCTTGCTCTTTACTTTTCTTGCCCGTTTACTTTCTTGCTCTTCTATTTTCCAAGTCATTTAACTTCCTTGCAATTTACTTTTTAAGCAATTTACTTCCTTGTCATTTACAATTCCGCTATTTATAATTTTGTAATTTTCTCAATTCCTAACATTTATTTTCTTGCCATTCTAACATCTAATTCCTAACTCATTTACACATTTCGCACTTATCGCTTTCTTTACAATTCTTGCAATTTACAAAATCTTCCTCTTCTCCTCTTTTGTCTACAATGATCATGAGTGAGTAGACTTTGTTAGCCTTGGGGTTTTTGGTAACAATCAAATGATGGCTTCCTACTAATTAATTACCGAGACTATTTTCCACCTTAATCGCTTTGCATTTTTAAATCTAATTTCATCACTTTTCATTATTATTTCAAAACACCACACGATGTACCGAAAGGGGAAGTGTGGTTGTTGGATCAATGAAATTAGACAATAAAATCAACACATGAAAATAGTTTTGATTTTATTGAGACACGAAAAGGTCTTTGCTTAATGGGTTCTAATAATAATCAACCATGAAAATAGGCTTGATAATTAGTTTAGAACACACGTTTGTATTCCGAAAGGAAACTCTTGCTACAACCGTCGCCTTGTCTTAAGAAATATATCGTTCTTTAAACTGGAAATTAGTCGAAAGGATTAATAACAGAAACCTTATCATTTCGATGAAACTAATACCCCAAGTCTCTTTCTATCTTTAAAACATCAACAAAAACATTCCTTCTTTCTAATTTTTTGGAATACTGTGGAACTCTCAAATTAGATAACTCTTTTATTACGCGACAAGACCGTGCACTTGCGGCCTATCAAGTTTTTGGCGCTGGTGCAGGGGAGGCAGTGATATTAATTAAGTTTTTCGAAACCGGTTAGACTGAAGTTTTATTTTCTTTATTTTTACTTTTTCTTCTCTTGTCCCTCGAATGCAAAGAACCAGAAGTTTCGGAGAAACTGTTCAACAAATTCCCGAAATCGAAAGGTTCTTACATAGAAGGAGGAGAGAAATTCCCGATAACCAAATGGCGGCTAATGAAAATCGTGCTCTCAAAGAGTACGCAACACCTTCAGCAGAGCCATCGGCTGTCATTGTACATCCAAATGTGGAAGCAAATAATTTTGAACTCAAATCATATCTGCTTTCAATGGTTCAACTAAACCAGTTTTCTGGTTCTCCGACAGAGGACCCAAATCTTCATATTTCAATTTTTTTGGAATACTGTGGAACTCTCAAATTAAACGGGGTACCTCAAGATGCCATAAGACTAAAGCTCTTCCCTTTTTCATTAAGGGATAGAGCAAGAGCATGGCTACATTCTTTGCCTTCGGAGTCCATTACCAGCTGGGGCCAATTAAAACAAGCTTTTCTTACTAGGTTCTTTCCCCCCCCAGTAAAACAGCTCAAATGAGAAGTCAAATTACTCGATTTTCTCAAAACGACGGGGAATCTCTTTATGATGCTTGGGAACGTTTCAAAGAAATGTTAAGGCTATGCCCCCATCATGGACTAGAGAAATGGCTCGTTGTTCACACATTTTATAATGGATTACAATATGCAACAAGAATGTCTGTTGATGTAGCTGCAGGTGGAGCTTTGATGAACAAAAATTTTACTGAAGCTTATGCACTCATTGAAGATATGGCTCAAAACCATTGTCAATGGCCAAGTGAGCGAGCCATAACAGATAAACCAGCATCATCAAAAGAGCCAGGTAAGTATGAAATATCTGCTGTTGATCATCTTGCCTCAAAAGTGGATGCACTTTTTCAAAAATTTGAAAAATTAAATGTAAGTGCCGTCTCACAAACTTTTTCTCCTACTACTCCACCATGTGAATTACGTGGGGTTGTTGGCCATATTGGAGCTGAATGCCAGCTTGAGGCATCTAGTACTGGAAATGAGCATGTTAACTATGCTCAAAAAGAAGATCCGTTTTCAAATACTTATAATCCTGGGTGGAGAAATCATCCAAATTTTTCTTATAAAAATCCTCCACCCAATCCAGCACCTATACCACCTCCTGGTTTTCAAAATCAAAGGGTTTTTAACAACCCACAAAACAACCTGCAAAAGTCGAACTTGGAATTTTTGATGGAAAAATTTGTGTCATCTCAAACAAAACAAAATGAAGAATTTAAAAATCAAACTGATTATTTGAATGACACACTTATCAAATTAGTATCAAAAGTCGACTCTATTGCCACTCATAATAAAATGCTTGAAAATCAAATAACTCAAGTGGCAACACAGGTGGCTTCATCCTCTAAGTCTTCCGGGGTATTTCCTGGGCAACCAGAACAAAATCCAAATGGCCAAATAAATGCCGTCACCCTTAGAAGCAGAAAACAATTAGAGGAACCAAGAGCAAACCAAGAAAAAATTGTGAGTGAAAAACATAATTTACCATGTGAGCAAGAAGAGAAAGAAACAGTGAAAGAACCAGAAAAAGAAAGAGAAGAACCATACATCCCCCCACCACCATACAAACCACCCATTCCTTTTCCCCAAAGATTTGCAAAAAACAAACTTGACGAGCAATTCAAAAGGTTTGTCGACTTGCTTAAAAAGCTTTACATCAACGTTCCTTTCACTGATGTATTGTCTCAAATGTCGTCTTATTCTAAATTTTTGAAAGAAATTTTATCCAAGAAAAGAAAAATAGACCACTATGAGACGATTGCATTAACAGAAGAATGTAGTGCAATTATCCAGAACAAGCTGCCACAAAAGATCAAAGATCCAGGTAGTTTGGAAGATTGCCTTTTAGGCAACACAGATACAAATGCAGCAGAGGAAACCCAATTCTACATAAAACTTTTAGATGAGAATCCACCATCACAAAAATTGGGTACTGAAACTTTGGGTGAGGGAAAACCTCGACCTCTCCCAAAAGAAGCACCAAAAATAGAACTGAAGCCCTTACCAGCATCTCTCAGGTATGAGTTTCTTGGCCCTAATTCTACTTTTCCAGTAATTGTAAATGCAGATCTAAAACAAAATGAGACTGAAAAATTGCTTAATGTTCTTAAAAAGTATCCCAAAGCCATAGGGTATACTATTGAGGACATTAAAGGAATAAATCCATCAATCTGCATACACAGAATACAACTGGAAGAGGATTATAAACCTTCTATCGAGCATCAAAGAAGATTAAACCCAAACATGAAAGAGGTTGTTAAAAAGGAAGTTTTAAAACTCCCTGATGCTGAGATAATATATCCTATTTCCGATAGTAAGTGGGTTAGTCCTATTCAAGTAGTACCTAAGAAGGGAGGCCTAACAGTTATTAAAAATGAAAAGGATGAATGCATTTCCACAAGGACAATTACGGGATTGAGAATGTGTATTGATTACAGAAAGCTTAACAAAGCTACCCGGAAAGATCACTTCCCTCTCCCGTTCATTGATCAAATGCTAGAAAGGTTAGCACAGCACTCACATTTCTGCTATTTGGATGGTTATTCGGGATTTTTCCAAATTCCCATCCACCCTAGCGACCAAGAAAAAACAACTTTCACATGTCCTTTTGGCACTTATGCCTATAGAAGGATGCCCTTTGGTCTATGTAATGCTCCTGCTACCTTTCAAAGGTGTATGATGTCCATATTCTCAGACTTTGTTGAAAACATAATGGAAGTGTTTATGGATGATTTTTCCGTCCATGGCTCAAATTTTGAAAACTGTTTAGCCAATCTGGAAAAAGTCTTAGAGATGTGTGAGAAGGTGAACCTAGTTCTAAACTGGGAAAAGTGTCATTTCATGGTTAATGAAGGAATTGTCCTAGGACACTTAATTTCTAATAGGGGTATTGAGGTAGATCGTGCAAAAATTGAGGTGATTGAAAAAATGCTACCTCCTGTAACACCCTAAATAATTTAATTAAGTAATTGATTAAATTATTTAAAGTGTTGCACTAATTTTGATTATATTATAATATAGTATTTTATTTAATTGAAGGGGATGGCATTGGAAATACCGGAACTGCAAGTAATGGCCCAAGAAGCCCAAGCCCATTGGCTTAGGCGCTCCTTAGGCACTGGGGGTCTAGGTTTCGCCTCAATTGTGCCAAAAGAGAGAAAGAAAGTCGAAGGAGAGGAGAAGAGAAAGAAAGTCGAAGGAGAGGAGAAGAGAAAGAAAAAGGCGATCTCAAGCTAAGGAGTTAGGGTTTCGTTCATCTTGATCCTAGGTAAGAGTTCCTAGTCCTTTTCTTATTCGATTTTCCTTCTCTTTCAAGTGTTTAAGTTTTCGGTTTCCTAACCGTTTCTATTGTTGATCAATTCGTGATGGTCCAAGAGAGAGAGAGAGGACGCGAATCGTGAGAGAGGAAAGAAGAAGGAGAAGATTCCTTGTTGCGGTGGTTTGTCGGTGCTTCGGTGGAAAGAGCTCTATTTTCGTCATAATCAAGGTAAGGGGAGTCTCACTCTATAATAGAGAGTATAATAGGTTGTATGTAGATCATAGGGTCTTATTTGATGTTATTTGATAATTGATTGATTGTTTAGATTGGTTGAATTTGATGAATTGGATGATGAAATCGATTCCCTATGCTAAGGTTAGGATTTCATATTTGATTTTATGCCTTGTTGTGTTCTTGATGTATAAACGTGAAATTGAATGTTGTTGGTATGAGCATAACATGTTTTATGATTGTTGTTGTGATTTGATTTGGAAAATAAATTGGGAATTTGATGTTGGTTAGTGTTGGGGCGCATGGGGCGCCAAGTGCCTAGGAGAAAGGCGCCCTGTGTACTGTAGCAGTGGGTGTGTGTGGTGTTGTGTATGTTGATTGCTGTTCTGGGCGCCAAGTTGCTGGGAAACAGGCGCCTGGGCACTGTTCTGGCGCATTGGGTGGCGCCAAGGTGCTGCCTGTGTCTAGACAAGGCGCACAAATGGTGTTTTTGGGTAAAACTCAGTTTTCTAAACATATTTCCCCGAGCCAAATTTTGTATTCACCTGACCAAATTGTATTTTAAGCACTTTGGCTAAAGAATTTCCAGTTTTGCACGCGTTGTTTTGAAATGGTCCTATTGGGCATCGTTTTGGCTTGTGAAAAAGGGGCTTTGTGTGCAAATCAATTTCTGAGCATATTTTCCCGAGCCAAATTTTGTATTCACCTGACCAAATTGTATTTTAAGCACTTTGGCTAAAGAATTTCCAGTTTTGCACGCGTTGTTTTGAAATGGTCCTATTGGGCATCGTTTTGGCTTGTGTAAAAGGGGCTTTGTGTGCAAATCAATTTCTGAGCATATTTTCCCGAGCCAAATTTTGTATTCACCTGACCAAATTGTATTTTAAGCACTTTGGCTAAAGAATTTCCAGTTTTGCACGCGTTGTTTTGAAATGGTCCTATTGGGCATCGTTTTGGCTTGTGTAAAGGGGGCTTTATGTGCAAATCAATTTCTGAGCATATTTTCCCGAGCCAAATTTTGTATTCACCTGACCAAATTGTATTTTAAGCACTTTGGCTAAAGAATTTCCAGTTTTGCACGCGTTGTTTTGAAATGGTCCTTTTGGGCATCGTTTTAGCTTGTGTAAAGGGGGCTTTGTGTGCAAATCAATTTCTGAGCATATTTTCCCGAGCCAAATTTTGTATTCACCTGACCAAATTGTATTTTAAGCACTGTGGCTAAAGAATTTTCTGTTTTGCACGTGTTGTTTTGAAATGGTCCTATTGCGCATAGTTTTAGCTTGTGTAAAGGGGGGCTTTGTGTGCAAGTCAATTTCTAAGCAGATTTTCCCGAGCCAAATTTTGTATTCACCTGACCAAATTCCATTTTGAACGTATTGGCTAGAGCAGTTTTAATTTTCAGGTGGCCTACTCGGTTTGGTCCTTGTGAGGGGTTCTAGTCCTCTAGTTGAGTTTAATCCTAGAGACGTGATTGAGATGAGATAATAAATGAGTTAATTTATGATATCGTGGGGATATGGGCTATGGGGGCCAGAGTCATGGGGACTCACTTGATTGATGATGAGGCAATGGGAGCTATAACTAATGATTAATAAAGAGGTGATATATGATGTATGGACTATGTCGTTAAGAATTGTGCTTGTGATCTTTGTCATGGAGTCGCATGCATGCATAAGACTGCGGTCTGAGTTTATATTGTGATGATAAGGCTGCGGTCTGAGTTCTATATTGTAATGATAAGGCTGCGGTCTGAGTTTGATATTATGATGATGAGGCTGCGGTCTGGGAAAATGGTACCACATGCATAACCGTATTGCATACATTCTCATGATAAGCATGTGAGTTGTTGGTTGTATGAACTATGCTACTGTGTGACTGTATGAGTGTGACACTATGATAAAATATACTTCTTATTATAGTCTTTATTATGTGGTTTGAGACTCACCCTTCTGTTGTTGTTTACCACAGGTAGTCCTGAGTGAAGGCTTACTCCCTTCATTCCCGAGTCGGTCTGCTCTGATACGTGACACCTAGGGGGAGGGCTCAGGATTCTAGTGTTATTCATTTGCTGTTGAATTTTTTTATATGCATTGATTTAATTGATTTTGATGAGGCTGTCGTTCGGCACTTTTGAGATTATGTTATTTTCCGCTGCGAGACATTCATTTCCTAGTGTGTGGATTTTATTGATGAATTTTGAGTATTCCATCCCATTTGAGGGTGTTGCGTATTATAAAGATGTAATGAACACTTATGCTGGTTTTGTCGTTGTTAGATTAAAGTTATGTGTAGCATTCCATTGAAATGAAATTTTGAAACTCTGATTTCTTACAAATAATAGCCGGGTAGAATGGGGTGTTACACCTCCCACCTCAGTAAAAGAGGTGAGAAGCTTTTTAGGCCATGCGGGTTTCTACTGCCGGTTCATAAAAGACTTCTCAAAAATTTCAAAACCTATGACAAGTCTGCTCCTTAAGGATGCAGCATTTATTTTTAATGATCTTTGTCTTGAAGCTTTTGACAGGTTGAAAAAGGCTTTGGTTACTGCCCCAATCATACAGCCACCGGACTGGAATCTTCCGTTCGAGATAATGTGCGATGCAAGCGACTATGCAGTTGGGGCAGTCCTGGGGCAAAGAAAGGAAAACAAATTGCATGCCATATACTATGCAAGCAGGACCTTAGACGAGGCACAAACGAATTACGCCACAACTGAAAAAGAATTATTGGCGGTAGTTTTTGCCGTTGATAAGTTTCGATCATATTTGGTAGGTTCAAAAATCATCATTTATACTGATCACTCGGCCATAAAATATTTGTTAAACAAAAAAGATGCTAAGCCGAGATTGATCCGATGGGTTTTACTCCTACAAGAATTTGATCTTGAAATAAGGGATAAAAAAGGCGTTGAAAATGTTGTGGCTGATCATTTGTCCCGCCAACAAGGAATAACAGAAGAAGAGTTACCACTTAATGATACATTTTTGGATGATCAACTCTTCTCATTGGTCAAAACTGAAGCACCATGGTATGCAGATTTTGTAAACTACCTTGCAGCAAGAGTACTCCCCCAGATTTAAATTATCAGCAGAAGAAGAAATTCTTCCATGATCTTAAACAGTATTACTGGGACGAGCCACTACTTTTTAAAAGAGGAGCAGACGGGGTGTTCAGAAGATGCATTCCGGAAGAAGAGGTAAGTAACATTCTATACCATTGTCATTCTTCTTCCTATGGCGGCCATGTCAGTTCTTCAAAAACTGCTACAAAAATTCTACAATCTGGTTTTTATTGGCCGGCCCTTTTTAAAGACACACATCAATTCGTTTCTAAATGCGACCAGTGTCAACGCACCGGAAATATTTCGAAAAGAAATGAAATGCCCTTAAATAATATCTTAGAGGTTGAAATTTTTGACGTCTGGGGTGTCGATTTCATGGGACCATTTCCATCTTCTTTTGGAAACCAATATATTCTGGTAGCTGTTGACTATGTGTCAAAATGGATCGAAGCCATTGCTTCTTGATTTGCCGCAAGTCACCAAAACCCATTAAGCATAACACCTTTATAATGTCTCAAGAGTTTCAAAACTATTCTCATGTGCTGATTCCCTTGTCTAATTTCATAAGTCCAACATCAATACTTCACCTTTCGGTTCTTCGTTTGATGTTTAAAATAAGATTTGAAGGACAATAAAATTAGATTGAAATATAAAACAATTTGGAGTGGAGAATAGTCTTGGGAATTATTAGGGACCTATCATTGGATTACTCCCAATAACCCAAGACTTTGTATCTACTCACTCATATTAAATATGAGAGAAGAAGAAGAAGAAAAGACATGAAATTAAATAGCGAGAAATAAAAGAAAGCAGTAAGTTGCAAAATCATAAATAGCGGAATTGTAAATGACAACAAAATAAAAGTGCAAGAAAGTAAATAGCAAGGAAAGTAAATGACTTGGAAAATAAAAGGGCAAGAAAGTAAATAGCAAGGAAAGTAAATGACTTGGAAAATAAAAGGGCAAGAAAGTAAATAGCAAGGAAAGTAAATAACTTGGAAAATAAAAGGGCAAGAAAGTAAATAGCAAGGAAAGTAAATGACTTGGAAAATCAAAGTGCGAGAAAGTAAATAGCGAGAAAATAAAAGAGCGAGAAAGTAAAAGAGCGAGAAAGTAAAAGAGCGAGAAAGTAAAAGGGCAAGAAAGTAAATAGCAATAATTTAAAAGGCAAGAATTATAAAGAGCATGAAGAGTAAATTGAAGTCATGAATCTTAGAGAGTCTTTGTCATTGATTTTCTAACAAAATTCAAGCTTAGTTACAAGTGAGGATCAAGGTCCTATTTTTAGGAAAATATGAGGGCCAAGGCACTTGAGTGGAGGGGCAAAATGGTCCAAAAAAAAGTGGCAAATCAAGTTGGCAAAGATAGCCATCAGCAAGTGGGTGCAGCCAAAATTGACTTGTCTTGCGCCAGGGTCGTGCGCCCATGTGCCTGGGTCGTGCGCCCTGGCCAGTCAATTTTGGCTGCTCTGCGCCAGTTTTGCACCAGGGTCGTGCGGCTAAGGAGCCTGGGTCGTGCGCCTTGTGCTGGCAACAGCTGTTCTGCGTTGCTGGCAAGCATGGGTCGTGCGCCTATGTGCCAGGGTCGTGCGCCCTGGCCAGTCAATTTTGGCTGCTCTGCGCCAGTTTTGCACCTGGGTCGTGCGCCTATGTGCCAGGGTCGTGCGCAGGCTCTACGCCAGTTTTTGCTGCTTGGCGCCCTGTGCTGCGCCAGTTTTGCTGCTTGGCGCCCTTGGCGCCCTGTTGAGTGCCAAGTGGTCTTAAAAATTGTTCCTCCTCAAATATTTTCTTTGTTTCTTCATTTTTCCTCATATTTTCACTTTTGCTTCAAAATAACACCTGAAAATAAAACGTAAACATTTGTAGTAAAATAGCTCAAAAATATAATTAAAATACCAAATAAACTTAAGAAAAATAACTATTAAAAAGACTCTAAAAATAGACTTATCAAACTCCCCTATGCTTGAACCTTTGCTTGTCCTCAAGCAAAAACAGTGTAAATCTTTAGGCCAATTCTGAAGGGAATTTATTTTCATATCGAAACCTTAAGTGAACTGTGGGGCAATTCTAACACTTTGGTTTGAGAACTACTATCTGGGCTTCTTGTGGAATTGGGAGACAGTTTTAAAGTATCAATACTCTAGAGAGGATATCAATGTCATCATAGAACCGGTTCCCCAGCATTCTTAAGCTTGGGTCCTTCATTCACTAAGACCGGGTCTCAAAGGAGGGTCTTTATATGCTAGGCATTCAAGCATTTTTTTTTTCTTTTTGATTTCATATGCTAACCATTCATTTTGACATTTAAAATGCACCAATTTTTGCATTTTGAATTGGTTTTGCATTTTTATTTTATTATTATTATTATTTTTATTTTTTATTTTTTTGAATACCCCAACTCAGACGTTTTTCTCCAGTAACCGCGCATCCAGTGAATGTCACCAAGAGAACCAGGTTAGTAGTTTCTTTTCAGTCCTTCTAATTGTATTAATAACTGGAAAAAAAAGTCTCAATAGTGGGTGTGTGAAAAAGCCCTAGAAGTAGAAATCGAATCATGATACAATTTTGTTGTTCCCAACCAGTCCACCTAGATGATTGCTAATGAAAATTTGAAAAAAAATTTGTCCAGAAAAGGATTATCTAAAACATGCTTAGGGTTCACAAAGTTTCATGATGGAGGGAGCAGATACAACTCAAAGTACAAAAAGATAAAAACTCAGCAAAGCAATAAAGACATACCCAAGAAAAGCAATAAAGTACCCCCCCATGCTTGGACCAAACATTGTCCTCAATATAAATCAGAATAGAATATATGAGAGGGGTAAGAAAGCTCACATTGATTAGCATTTTGTAGCTTTTCTGCTTTTTCCAGGAAAACAAAACATAGGTAAACCAGTGGGTTGCCTCCCACGCAGCGCTCGTTTATGGTCATTAGCTTGACCTTTGCCCTTTGGAAAGTTATTCCTAGGTCCCATTGCTTGAAGCATAAAGACCAAGTGACACATGAAGAATGAAAACATATTCCTGGATCCCATGGCTTGTAAAATGGAAGTTGTAAAAGCAATAAGATCTTATTTTCAATTCCCCCCAGATCAAATGTTATTTTCACAAAGGAAGGTGAAAAATAAGATAAAGGAGATGCTTCGTATGGTGGTGGGGGGATGTTTGGTTCTTCTCTTTCTTTTTCTGGTTCTTTCTTTTTTTCTTTTTCTGGTTCTTTCTCTTTTTCTTTCTCTTCTTGCTCACATGGTAAATTATGTTTTTCACTCACAATTTTTCCTTGGTTTGCTCTTGGTTCCTCTAATTGTTTTCTGCTTCTAAGGGTGACGGCATATATTTGGCCATTTAGATTTTGTTCAGGCTGTCCGGGAAATACCCCCGAAGATTTAGAGGATGAAGCCACCTGTGTTGCCACTTGAGTTATTTGATTTTCAAGCATCTCACTATGAGCGGCAATAGAGTCGATTTTTGATTCTAATTTGATAAGTGTGTCATTCAAATAACCAGTTTGATTTTTGAATTCTTCATTTTGTTTGGTTTGAGATGACACAAATTTTTCCATCAAAAATTCCATGTTCGACTTTTGCGGGTTGTTTTGTGGGTTGTTAAAAACCCTTTGATTTTGAAAGACAGGAGGTGGTCTAGGTGCTGGATTGGGTGGAGGATTTTTATAGGAAAAATTTGGATGATTCCTCCACCCAGGATTATAAGTATTTGAAAATGGATCTTCCTTTTGAGCATAGTTAATATGCTCATTTCCAGTACTAGATGCCTCAAGCTGGCATTCAGCTCCAATATGGCTAACAACCCCACATAATTCACATGGTGGAGTAGTAGGAGAAAACGTTTGTGCGACGGCACTTACATTTAATTTTTCAAATTTTTGAAAAAGTGCGTCCACTTTTGAGGCAAGATGATCAACAGCAGATATTTCATATTTACCTGGCTCTTTTGATGATGCTGGTTTATCTGCTCTGGCTCGCTCACTTGCCCATTGACAATGGTTTTGAGCCATATCTTCAATGAGTGCATAAGCTTCAGTAAAATTTTTGTTCATCAAAGCTCCACCTGCAGCTGCATCAACAGTCATTCTAGTTGCATATTGTAATCCATTATAAAATGTGTGAACAACGAGCCATTTCTCTAGTCCATGATAGGGGCATAGCCTTAACATTTCTTTGAAACGTTCCCAAGCATCATAAAGAGATTCCCCGTCGTTTTGAGAAAATCGAGTAATTTGACTTCTCATTTGAGCTGTTTTACTTGGGGGAAAGAACCTAGTAAGAAAGGCTTATTTTAATTGGCCCCAGCTGGTAATGGATTCCGAAGGCAAAGAATGTAGCCATTCTCTTGCTCTATCCCTTAATGAAAAAGGGAAGAGCTTTAGTTTTATGGCATCTTGAGGTACCCCGTTTAATTTGAGAGTTCCACAGTATTCCAGAAAAATTGAAATATGAAGATTTGGGTCCTCCGTGGGAGAACCAGAAAATTGGTTTTGTTGAACCATTGAAAGCAGAGATGATTTGAGTTCAAAATTAGGGGCTTCCACATTTGGATGTACAATGACAGCCGATGGTTCCGCTGAAGGTGTTGCGTACTCTTTGAGAGCACGATTTTCATTAGCCGCCATTTGGTTATCGGGAATTTCTCTCCTCCTTCTATGTAAGAACCTTTCGATTTCAGGAATTTTGTTGAACAGTTTCACCAAAACTTCTGGTTCTTCGCATTCGAGGGACAAGAGAAGAAAAAGTAAAAATAAAGAAAATAAAACTTCAGTCTAACCGGTTTCGAAAAACTTAATTAATATCACTGCCTCCCCGACAACGACGCCAAAAACTTGATAGGCCGCAAGTGCACGGTCTTATCGCGTAATAAAAGAGTTATCGATCCACAGGGAGAGCCTAGGTGATTACCAATTTAATTTTCCAAAGTTGATTTGCTAGAAGGAATGGTTTTTAGGAGTTGTAAAATTTAGAAATAAAAACAAACAATCTCAGGTTTATAGTTTTATCACAACAATGAGGAAGCAAAATAATTTCTTTAGACTATTCAACAAATTATAAGAGTAATATATTTCAAAGACAAGGCAGCGAATATAACTAATGTCTCCTTTCGGAGTGCAAGAGCGTGTTTTGAACTAACAATCAAGTCTATTCTCATGGTTGATTGTCACCAAAACCCATTAAGCATAACACATTTATAATGTCTCAAGAGTTTCAAAACTATTCTCATGTGTTGATTCCCTTGTCTAATTTCATAGGTCCAACATCAATACTTCACCTTTCGGTTCTTCGTTTGATGTTTAAAATAAGATTTGAAGGACAATAAAATTAGATTGAAATATAAAACAATTTGGAGTGGAGAATAGTCTTGGGAATTATTAGGGACCTATCATTGGATTAATCCCAATAACCCAAGACTTTGTATCTACTCACTCATATTAAATATGAGAGAAGAAGAAGAAGAAGAAGAAAAGACATGAAATTAAATAGCGAGAAATAAAAGAAAGCAGTAAATTGCAAAATCATAAATAGCGGAATTGTAAATGACAAAAAAATAAAAGTGCAAGAAAGTAAATAGCAAGGAAAGTAAATGACTTGGAAAATAAAAGGGCAAGAAAGTAAATAGCAAGTTTTTATCTTTATTGGTTTGCTAAGTTTTTATTGCTTTTATTGGGTATGTCTTTATTGGTTTGCTAAGTTTTTATTGCTTTTATTGGGTATGTCTTTATTGCTTTGCTAAGTTTTTATCTTTTTGTACTTTGAGTTGTATCTGCTCCCTCCATGAGGAAACTTTGTGAACCCTAAGCATGTTTTAGATAAGCCTTTTCTGGACAAAAATAATTTTTCCAAGATTCAATTTCTACTTTTTCATTAGCAATCATCTAGGTGGACTTGTTGGGAACAACAAAATTGTATCATGGTTCGATTTCTACTTCTAGGGCTTTTTCGCACACACACTATTGAGACCATTTTCACTTGCTAATACAATTAGAAGGACTAAAGAGAAACTAGTAACCTGGTTCTCTTGGTGACATTCACTGGATGCGTGGTTACTGGAGAAAAACGTCTAAGTTGGGGTATGAAGCAATATATATATATATATATATATATATATATATATATATATATGCAAAACCAATTCAAAATGCAAAAGTTGGTGCACTTTAAATGTCAAAATGAATAGTTAGCATATAAAATCAAAAAGAAAAGAAAAATGCTTGAATACCCAACAGATAAAGACCCTCCTTTGAGACCCGGTCTTAGTAAATGGAGGACCCAAGCTTAAGAATGTTGGGGAACCGGTTCTATAATGACATTGATATCCTCTCTAGAGTATTGATACTTTAAAAATTGTCTCCCAATTTCACAAGAAGCCCAGATAGTATTTCTCAAACCAAAGTGTTAGAATTGCCCCACAGTTCACTTAGAGTGTGTTTGGATGAGGCAATTTTATAGGGTAATGTAATTTAAGAGGGTAATTCAAATGCTTCAAACTAAATTAACTTGTTTGCATAATAAATATGGAGAATTTTCAAAATGAATGGATTTTATGAGGTATTTTTGTAAGACTAAATTTAAAGAATTTGAAATACCACCTAAAAATGAAGAATTTGAAATTCCTTTCTTGCAAAAAAATGTTCTTTAAAAAAATATTTTTTTTTGCACAATAATTTTCTTCAAAGAAAATAATTTTCCAAAAATACCAAATTGGCCTCTCTCTCTCTCTCTCTCTCTCTCTCTCTCTCTCTCTCTCTCTCTCTCTCTCTCTCTCTCTCTCTCTCTCTCTCTCTCTCTCTCTCTCTCTCTCTCTCTCTCTCTCTCTCGCCCAATTCATACATATATATACCTGCACTAAATGCAACAGTTATATAATATTTATTATATCGGTTTAAACTAATTTGAAGGCAACTGTTTAATTTGAAAGCAATTGTATTTAAAAGTAACGATTAAATGTGTGAACATATTGTATTGTTTTTCTTACAACAAATTATTGTATTGTTGATCCATCTGTAACCGATATTTTAAGATATAAGAAGTTTTGATCTTAATGATTAGGGATCAAAAAACGAAAGTACCCTCCACCAAATCACTCTTTCTTCTTCTAAATTTATTTTTTTTATTTTGTTGACGATCCTTGAGCAGCTCTATTTCGGTAAACCATCATTCGATCATTGAACACGGCCCGAAAATATTCCAGTCCAACACGGGCCGGGTAGCCTGCTTTGTCACCTCTAACTCGGTAGGCCGGGACCAATTTATTCCCAATGTGTCAGCCCCGACATCTGGTGGTCGGTCCAGTCGATCGTTGAACTCGCATGTCATTTGACCATTGGGTAAAGTGAAGAATTTAAAAAAAAAACATAAAAAAAAAATTACGAATTTTAATTACTCTATCCAAACAAGAAATTTTAAGAATTGAAGAATTCTAATTACCCCATCCAAACAAATAATTTTGAAAATTAATGGATTTCAATTGATGTATTTGAATTACATGAAATTGAAATTATCTTGAATTTTCAAATGCCCCATCCAAACGCACACTTAAGGTTTCGATGTGAAAATAATTTTGCTTCAGAATTGGCCTAAAGATTTACACTGTTTTTGCTTGAGGACAAGCAAAGGTTCAAGCATAGGGGAGTTTGATAAGTCTATTTTTAGAGTCCTTTTAATAGTTATTTTTATTAGGTTTATTTGGTTTTTTAATTATATTTTTGAGCTATTTTACTACAAATGTTTACTTTTTATTTTCAGGTTTTATTTTGAAGCAAAAGAGAAAATATGAGCTAAAATGAAGAACAAAGAAACTATTTGAGGAGGAACAATTTTTGAGACAACACTGGCGCAGCACAGGGCCCCAAGGGCGCCAAGGAGCAAAACAGCAAAACTGGCGCAGCACAGGGCCCCAAGGGCGCCAAGGAGCAAAACAGCAAAACTGGCGCAGCACAGGGCCCCAAGGGCGCCAAGGAGCAAAACTGGCGCAGGACAGGGCCCCAAGGGCGCCAAGGAGCAAAACAGCAAAACTGGCGCAGCCCAGGGCCCCAAGGGCGCCAAGGAGCAAAACTGGCGCAGCACAGGGCCCCAAGGGCGCCAAGGAGCAAAACTGGCGCAGCACAGGGCCCCAAGGGCGCCAAGGAGCAAAACTGGCGCAGGACTGGCGCAGGACTGGGCGCCAAGGAGCAGCACAACGGGCGCAAGACAGGGCCCCAAGGGCGCCATGGGCGCCAAGGGCGCCAAATAGCAGTCAATTTTGGCTACGGCCACTTGTTGATGGCCATCTTTGCCAACTTGATTTTTTCACTTTTTTTGACCATTTTGCCCCTCCACTCAAGTGCTTTGACCACTTGTTGATGGCTATCTTTGCCAACTTGCTTTGTCCACTTGTTGATGGCTTTCTTTGCCAAAAACTTGAATTGACCATTTTGCCCCTTCCCTCATATTTTCCTATAAATAGGACCTTAATCCTCACTTGTAAGCACACTTGAATTTTGTGAGAAAATCACTCTCAATAAACTCTCAAAGATTCATGACTTCAATTTACTCTTCATGTTCGTTATCATTCTTGCTCTTTTACTTTCTTGCCCTTTTAATTTTTGCTATTTTACTTTCTTGCCCTTTTAATTTTTGCTATATTACTTTCTTGCCCTTTTAATTCTTGGTATTTATTTTCTTGCCCATTTATTTTCTTGCTCTTTTAATTCTTGCTCTTTACTTTTCTTGCCCATTTATTTTCTTGCTCTTTTAATTCTTGCTCTTTATTTTCTTGCCCATTTATTTTCTTGCTCTTTTAATTCTTGCTCTTTACTTTTCTTGCCCATTTATTTTCTTGCTCTTTTAATTCTTGCTCTTTACTTTTCTTGCCCATTTATTTTCTTGCCCTTTTAATTCTTGCTCTTTACTTTTCTTGCCCTTTTACTTTCTTGCTCTTCTATTTTCCAAGTCATTTAAATTCCTTGCAATTTACTTTTTAAGCAATTTACTTTCTTGTCATTTACAATTCCGCTATTTATAATTTTTCAATTTTCTCAATTCCTAAAATTTATTTTCTTGCCATTCTAACATCTAATTCCTAACTCATTTACACATTTCGCACTTATCGCTTTCTTTAAAATTCTTGCAATTTACAAAATCTTCCTCTTCTCCTCTTTTGTCTACAATGATCATGAGTGAGTAGACTTTCTTAGCCTTGGGGTTTTTGGTAACAATCAAATGATGGTTTCCTACTAATTAATTCACGAGACTATTCTCCACCTTAATCGCTTTGCATTTTTAAATCTAATTTCATCACTTTTCATTATTATTTCAAAACACCACACGATGTACCGAAAGGGGAAGTGTGGTTGTTGGATCTATGAAATTAGACAATAAAATCAACACATGAAAATAGTTTTGGTTTTATTGAGACACGAAAAGGTCTTTGCTTAATGGGTTCTAATAATAATCAACCATGAAAATAAGCTTGATAATTAGTTTAGAACACGCGTTTGTATTCCGAAAGGAAACTCTTGCTACAACCGTCGCTTTGTCTTAAGAAATATATCGTTCTTTAAACTGGAAAATAGTCAAAAGGATTAATAACGGAAACCTTATCATTTCGATGAAACTAATACCCCAAGTCTCTTTCTATCTTTAAAACATCAACAAAAACATTCCTTCTTTTTAAAAAGACTTTCTTTTCAGTTAATCAACTTTGGAAAATTAAATTGGTAATCACCTAGGTTCTCCCTGTGGATCGATAACTCTTTTATTACGCGACAAGACCGTGCACTTGCGGCCTATCATCCCATAAACCATAGAGTCGTTGGTGACTTTTGCAGAAAAGTAAAACAGTTTTTCTACACTTTTGTAGAAGTTTTGTACTTGGAGCAGAGGTACTAGCTTTTAATTCTTGAAGCTTCTGAACTTGAGATAGCAAATTAATTTGAAGCATTCAATGTGTCTCATGTCTTCTTGGACATTTAATATCCTTCATTAATGCTTCTAATTTTTAAGAAGATATGATATTGTGTCTTATGGTATTGAGAAACTTCTTGTCTCGAGTCTTCTTATCTTGAGAATCTTCTTGTCTTCAGCCTTGTTTTCTTTAGAAGCTTCATAACCTGGGTCTTCAGATCTTGAGAAGTTTCTTCAGTTGGGTCTTCTGATCTTGAGAAGCTTCTTGTAGTCCGTTAAAGAGAAATTCAAGGCCACCTATGTTTCTGACATTTTGTACATCCTTACTCTTAGTACCAAGTAGCATTTTTCCTTCAATGAATCCCTCATTCTTGTGAATCCCTCTCACTCACAAACGAACACTTCTCCTTTGCAGACGTCTTCTATCTCTCTGCACTAACAAACGCAACTTGAAAATAAGAGATCAGAAGAAGAGGCCAGAGGAAGGGAGAGAGAGATATATAGATAGAGAGAGAGAGAGAGAGAGAGAGAGAGAGAGAGAGAGAACTCTGGGGATAGCTCGGGTTCCAATTTCTGAATCTTTCCTTCTTCTACCTACATTTTCCACCCTAAAGTCTTCCTCCCTCCATTGATTGACTGCTTTCTTCTTTTTAGTGAGTGTAGGGATTCAACGATTCTCATTTTGGGGGTATTAAGTATCCCTCATGTCACAGTATTTTGTCTACCCTTTTAAAATTGTTGATTTTGTTTTCTTCTTTCTATCTGCACTTCTCGTGTTTGCTATATAATGTGCCTTTTATTATTAGGCAATTTTAATTTGTGGTGCTTGCATATCACGCAGTCGCGAATCGAACACCATTCACAGGTCCATTTTCCGTGAACCTCGTTATATTACTTAAACAAACTCTTAGACACTATCCATTTGTTTATTCATTGTGTTTTCAAAAAAAAGTGATGTTGTCTTCTAGTTCTGTATTCAGGCATAATGTATTGTTCTTTATGTTTCCCTATTGCAGATTATAACACCCCAGTATTTCTTATGCAAAGAAATGCCTAAATATACAATTTGGTATAAATCAGAGTATAAAAATTCCTGTTCAGATATACATCTTTACAAGAAACAGCGGAAACTACAAAAATATAACATGATACAAGTTCGAGTCATAAGACCGAATACAGAGACTACATCAGAAGAATCCAAAACACAGATGGAAGATTGCATCTTCAACTTCTCCTCGAGCCTGACGACTAACTGTGCCGCCTGCTGTCCTTCTAACCTGTTCTCTGTAAAAACAACAAATATGGATTGGGTGAGACAACTTGTCTCAGTGAGTCCTACCGTGACCCCTCACTAACACTCGGTTCAATTTATTAAACCGTTATCAAAGGCTGACATAACAATGTCTTATTCATTCATCGAAATGCCGACTGCACAACAATTGCTAATCCCGGCAATCATGAATTGAACTCAACATGATCCGGCTGCACAACGATTGCTAATCCCGGGAACCATGTGTATGACTTAACAATGTCTTATTTATTAATCGAATTGCCGACTGCACAACGATTGCTAATCCCGGCAATTCGTGTTCTTAAATTATTAATCGAAATGCCGACTGCACAACTCTTGCTAATCCCGGCAAATCGTGAATTTAATTTAACATGATCCGGCTGCACAACGATTGCTAATCCCGGGAACCATGTGTTTAACCTTAGCACAAACCGGCTGCACAACGCTTGCTAATCCCGGTAACCCACGAATTGACCACGCCAAGACGTATACAGGGCCTAGGGTGAGGGCTCATGACTTCCCTTCCTAGTATGCTACTTGTCGGGTCGTCACCCAACGCAATACATATGACAATATGCATCAAATTCTCGAGAGTTAGATAATTTATATCTTTTCGATCACCAAAGGATCAGTTATATAAGCTCATTAGATAATTTATGTCTTTCGATCACCAAAGGATCATTCACATAGTAATTGGATAAACAATATCCATATCGATCTATAATCCGTTTTGAGGAATTCATAAATTAGACCTCCGGCATTATAATCATATTCAATTGACATATATAAACATATATATATATATATTCAGTCAGTCCATCAGACGGTGTACCCACACGTATACTAGGGTTTCGGTTTTTCAATTAATTATGCTTTCGAAGCTCTTTTCAAAAACATGGGTTGAACAAGTTCAAAATACGGTTGTCAGTAAGGCAATATCCTTAAAATTGGTTGGGAAGAAGATTAGAAGTGATTCGGGATCGAAAGGAGCAACGAAATGAGAAATCGGAGTCCGGTAACAGCAGCTCACGCACGGTCCGTGCCCAGGGGCGCACGACCCGTGCGGCCTGTTCTGTTACTGAATTCTAGTTTCTCATTCCGCTTTCCATTTCTCGCCCAATTCGAATTCCGATCGTTCTCCAACCTGAAAACGGATTTAATAAACAACATTCCAGACCATATTCCAGTGAAAGCACTAAAAATCACAATTTCGTAATTTGTTCAACAATTCAATAAAAACCGTAAAAACGCGATATTGCTCAAAAAACGGTTTTCGGTTCCTAAATCTTTCGAAAATTGATAATTGTCTTATGACTCAACCCGATATAATTTCAAGACACGAAAAATATCCCTATCCGTGAGTAGAACTTACCCGGTTGACGATCTCGCGAGAAATCACGCCGGAACACGGACGGCCGGATTGTAACCACTCGAACAATCCTCGTAGTCACGTACACGCTCCTAGTGCCTCCGCATCTGAACTCGATGGGTCCCACATGCACCACCAGTAACTCGATCAAATTCTTGCTACTGAACACTCATCCGGTACTTGAGTTGACGACTCTCGAGAATTATGACGAATCGAACTCAATTTCGACGAGCGGGCATACTAGCTTCAAATTTCCATTTCCCAGCATCTGGATCCAGTTTTGCAATAAGCATAACTTGGTCAATCCGTGACCAAATATACTCAAATCAGTGCCCCTTGTGAAGATAATTTCGTCTACTTTCAATTGGTCAAGGATTCACACGCATGCATCCAGTGGTTTGGGAGATATTAACAAAACAAGATGACTGGTCCAGGACAGCGCTTAATTTTGAACCCGAAACTTGTGAACAGGATATCTCTCTCATTTATCCATGAAATCATACGGTTCTTGTGCCCAAAATGATGAGATTTGTGTCTAGTTTCCAGAGGGACAAGAATCACAGTCATCGGAGTTGTGTGCAGTGAGATACGAAGAAAACAATGCAGGGTACTAATACTGTTTTTGCCCAGAAATTCTGATGAACTCTAATCATCACCAACTTCCACCAGTTGTTACTTCCAATTGAGCTTCCAAACAGAAACCCCTCCAAGACTGAGACTGAATCAGTGACCTCAAGGATTGGACCACTTCCAAATTCGAAATGTATACTCCAAGGCTTCTTCTTCAATAGCTAGGGAAGGCATGCAAGGCTTCTTGTAACTGAAACTCCTCTTTGGCTTCTTGGATTCGAAAATGGCAATGAATGAAGGGGTGAGAATCAGCTTCTGGAAGTTGTACCAATGGAAAGGAAAAAGAAAATGGAGTGGGAGAGTGGTCTAAGAACTTACATGCATGAGGAATGAAAATTCCCTCTTCTCCTTCAACCTCTTCCCTTTGCCCTCTTCTCCTTCAACCTCTTCCCTTTGCCCTCTTCTCCATATTTTTCTTTATTCCCTTTCTTTCTGAATTCTTCCAACTGAAGGTGAGGAAGAATGTTTTTAAATGGTACTTCAGCTGAGGGTGAATTTTAATGAGGGTGTAATTACCAAAGTGCCCTTATTTCAATTCTACTCAAACAACCAATCCTCAATGCACAATCTCCTTTCATTAGTCATTTAAATTAGCTAACTTACTTGGTCTTAATAACCATTTTTGTTATATCCATTTACTAACTTTGACAAATCGAAATCTAGGGAAAGGACCAAAATGCCCTTGGCCCAATAAGTCTTGGTTTTGAGGCTAAAACCCCAATAATCTTATGGCTTTCCGCTCGGCATAGGTTTCTTGACTAATCCTCATTCGAGTCGAGACTAACTGCTCACTCAATTGATACGGCTTCGATGTGAGGCGAAATGACGATTTTACCCTTCAGCTGAATTGTTCATTTAAATTATGACTAAGCCACAATTAAATATAGAGTAGGATTTCTTTGGACTTTTCCTCGACTATTAATCCCCGAGACACGACCAATTATTCCCACAAATAATTACTCAGTCTTAGGCATCATAGTACGAGTCTTTAAAAATTAGGGATGTTACACAGATCTTGTGAAATATGTAGAGAAAACAGTAAGGTCTGAAAATCAGCGTTCACCAAAGAAACTCATATATCTTGTTGGAGAGTCTTTAATTAGGAGCTTGCCTTCGCTGGCTGTTACAGCCCTTAACCCTGATATTGATCTTGTACTAATTTTGGCAAACCCATGGATCTTTTTAGTGATGTAGTAGCTTTCATTGTATTGTTTGAGAATTGTAAAATATATGAAGAAGGTTTTTTGCTTTCCAAGCCTAAAATATAGATATACTAAATATATGTATTGTCCAGGGGGCGAGGGGGGGAATGCTTGGGCTGGAGTTTCTCTTGTAGGAGAAATTTTTTTGCTTGGGAAGATGGTCTTCTAGTGGATTTTATGACTTTATTATCCTCGGTAGTCCTCCACATTGCGTATGATCTATTTCTTAACAATTCTCCATCTCCGACCACTAGGGTACCTCTAGAGAGTTTCACTTTGTAAATGCAATGGAAGAGCCTGGCGCCTCCCAAATTTGTTGTTTTTGTTTGGCGTGTCCTTTTGAATTGGCTCACAACTTGGGCTAACATATTTCGAAGACATGTTATTTCAGATATTGGTGCTACTGGGTGTGTTTATTGTGGGGTTTATTGGAGTCGAAGTTGCTCCTGTTCTTGTCTTGTGAGTTTTCTCCCCATTCGGTTTTCTGTTTTCTACTCTTGGGTGAGTCTAAGAAGGGGTAGAAGGAGTCTTTTAACGTTTGGCATTCTGTTCTCTGGGTTATTTGGGAAAGTAGAAATGTGGTAATTTTTTCTAATAAGACTTTTGACCCTGTAGAAACCTTTTTTTTTCATAAAGTTTTACTCGTGGAATTGGTTCTTGGCAAAGACTAAGTCGAGCCATAACCTATTCTATGAGTGGTATGTGGACTCCTTGGAATGTGTTTTTAGGGCTTAGGAGCAATTCTTTTCTTGTGGACCAATTTTTCCCCAACTGGGGTGGGCTGGATGTACTGTTTTGGTGTTTTTGGCTTGTTTTCTTGTATAATTAGGGGGTACTCTATTTCCTTCTTGAGTCTTTTTCCCTCTGGATTTTGGCCCTTGAAGGGTTTAACGAGACCTCTTTGTCCTTGTAAGGGGTTGGAGCACCCCTTTGTGCTTCCCCTAAATAAAGTTTCCCTTATCAAAAAAAGAAAGTTATTTAGTCTTGAATGTATACCCTGATTTGTAAAATCAAGCAATTACTATTCTAACAAACGAGAGTTGAATGTTAGGAATGTTAGGATGGTCACATTTGAGACTTGAGTAGAATTTCTAATGAAAAACTGGTTTAAATTAATGATATATAAATGGCAAGTCAAATAATTAACGCACCCAAGCTTTAGCCACGACAAAAGATTGCTTATGTATGGATATGGCGAGATTAGCGTTTTCAGAATGATGCCTTACATTTATCCACCATAGTGTATATCTTATGAGGTTTTTGTGGATATAATTTTCTTTCTTTAATCACTACAAAAAACACGGTGATTAGCCACGGTCCAAACCGTAGCCAACAGGCCCAATCACCGTGGCGAACAGACTTAGCCACGGTATTTGTAACCGTGAAAGGACGTGGCGTCGTCAAATTTTAACCACAGTCTTTTTCCTCGGTAGCCACGCGAAAAGCAACCGTGGAGACATTTCTTTAGTCACGGTTACACTATTACTTTGCTACGGTTATCCAGTGGCCAAATCATCCATTTGGTTTTGTAACACGCCTATGTTAGCCACGGTTCAAACCGTGTCTATCTAGGCGCGAGAAATTCGTGCGCATCTTAGTCAATATTTAACTACGGTTAAACCGTAGCTAACTTAAATTAATTTTTTTTTAAATTCATTTTTACAGGATAGTCACCTAATATTTGTCATTTGTAAATAGCATTCAAATTTCATGGTACCCATACGCAATGAGAAGATAAACAGTCCAAATATATTGATTACTAATGATAAAAATCTAAGTCTACGTACCATCCATTTCAATAGTAATAATAGCCTTAACATGAAAGTGAAAATATCTTGATAGCTCCAATAGGCCTACCTGATGTAGGAAACAAATTTGACAAAATCGTAGATTCACTACTAGCATTGTCTCCACCGTCATCGTCATTGCGTCTTGGTCAATTGAACCTTGTTTCAATCTCACCGTCCTCCAAGTATCTTGAACAAAACGTAAGACACTCATCCATAATGTATCCTTCAGCTATACAACCTTCTGGTGCAGCCATGTTACGAACATAAGATTTTTAATGGCCGAGGGTCCTAAAATAAAAGAAATTGAGTCTCATAAAATTAAACCATTATAGTTTATTATCAACTTAATGATAGATACAGTATACCTTTCAACACGGTACATCCATCTATAATGCACCGGACCGGCGATCATTGCTTCCTCTCCAAGATGAATGACTAAATGAACCATAACAGTAAAAAAAGAAGGAGGGAATATCATTTCCATATGGCAAAGGGTCAGAGCAATTCGTTGTTGTAGTTTCTCTATATTCTTGACATCTAGAACCTTGCATCATATTTCTCTAAAGTAGTTACATAGCTCAATCAACACTGAAGAAACTTCTTTACGAAGAGATTTTCTAAAAGAAATTGGCAAAAGATGTTCCATCAGAATATGTGAATCATGACTCTTTAAACCAAAGACCTTGCTTTCTTAATATCAACACATCTAGAAATATTTGATGTGTAACTGTTTGGGAAAACCACATTTTTCAGAATCTTTAGGAATATATCTTTCTCCATATTTTTCATTTTAAAGCACGATTGAGGAAACTCAGAAGAATTGGGATATGGATGAAGTCTTTCTCTGATTCCCATTTCTTGCAAGTCTTTGCGAGCTTGAAGATTATCTTTTGTTCGTTTTTTGTCATCAAGCACCGTGAACAATACATTGTCACAAACATTCTTCTCTATGTGCATCATATCAAAGCAATGTCGAATAAGATTATGCTCCCAATAAGGTAAATCCCAAAAGATACTTTTTTTCTTCCATTGTTGTGGGCCATCCTGCCTTGTACCCTCACCATGTGGCCTTCTACGATTATCCTCAATTTGTCTTAATATGTCCGAGCCTGTCATTGGAATAGGGGGAAGTCTAAGCTCCACGGATCCATCAAAGGATTTTTTGTTGTGCCTATACTTGTGATCAAGGGGTAAATATCGACGGTGCCCCATGAAACAATTTTTCCTAACAAATTTCAGCCTTTTAGATTCCGTATCAAACTTACATGTTGGACATGAAAACAATGTATGTGTATTCCACCCAGATAAATTGTCAAGCCCAGGAAAGTCACTAATCGTACAAAACAATGCAGCTCTCATTTGAAATGTTTCCTTAGTAGAAGAATCATAAGCGTCAACACCAACCCACAAGCTTTTTAACTCTGCAACTAGAGGCTGCAAGTAAACATCAATATTATTGCCAGACATCTTGGGACCAAGAATTATCATTGACATGATAAGAGAAGTTTGCTTCATGCAACACCATGGAGGATAGTTGTAAAGATACATCATCACTAGCCAAAGGCTATTAGAAAAACTTAAAGTTCCAAATGGATTGAAACCATCCGTAGCTAACGCAAGTCGTACATTACGAGGATCTAAAGAAAAATCTGGATAAAGTGAATCAAAATTCTTCGATGCTTTAGTGTCTCTAGGATGCCTTAACAAACCATCAGTATTTTCAACCTTAGCATGCCATTTCAATAGCTCTGCAGTTTTAGACGATGTGTACAACCTTTGCAAACTTGGTATAAGTGGGAAGTATCGCAATACTTTTTCTTGTTGGCGCTTCTTTTTCTTTTGATCGTCCATCACATCATTTGTAGCACCATCATTTTCATTTGATTTCCATATGGATGTATTACAAATCTTGCATTTATCTCTCTTCTCATCCTCTGGTGATCCCCAATACAACATGCAATGTTGCGGACAAGCATGAATCTTATCATAACTTAGACCTAACCACTTAATCATCTTTTTTGCTTGATAGAAAGATGATGGTAGATTAGCATGGGGAAAAGTATCACTTAGAAGCTCAATGATCATTGAAAATGTTTTATCTGTTGCGCCACGCAAAACTTTTATATGGTAGAGACGCACAATGAATGACAATTTGCTATATTTTGTGCAACCATGATAGAGCTCTTGATTTCCATCTTCCATTAACTCTTTAATTGTTTTCAACTCCTTATTATTGACATCGTTTGTGCCCATGGGGTGGTCGTCGTTAGGAAGACTAGATGGAAAAGAATCTTGATTTCTTTGATCACCAAAGACATCATTTAACATATCTTGCATTGGATATTGTCTAACTGATGCTTCTTTTACTTTGCTCACTGATTCAGCATTGGGTTGATCATGCTTTTCCCCATGCATGTTCCAAAATGTGTATTGGCTTGGAAAGCCCTTTTCAAGGAGATGACTGAACACTTCAACTCTACTACGAGGATAAAATCCACATACATTACAAGGACATAATATTTTTCCATTGATTGCTGCATTTGAAAAGGAAAAGTCCAAAAATTGGACTACCCCATCTAAGAACTCATTTGATTTTATTGGCTTGTCAATCCAACTCTTATCAATCATAATTGGATGAATCTGTTTCAAAATTAAATGAAACTATTCATGCTTTTAAGGTAGCAAATGATAATGACATAATATAAAACTTCAACATTGTTACTGAGTAATCATTTCTAATCACACATACAAGTAATATATAGTCTTACTCATTAAACATAATTAAACCAGATGAACAACTATTTACTTTAAATTTCATAAAAAAATGTATAGAGTTGAAGAACGAGTAGATAATCCGAGACAAAGAGAGACGTACCTACCAATAGGTGCGAAGTCAACGGTGTCTCGAGAGCTGACTCCAGAAACCAAACAACAATATATTAAGTAAACATCTAATGACCAGATGGAAAAAGGAAAGTAATGTAATTCCTAAGTGACGATCTATGCCTATCATACAGTTCATGGCTTCATGATCTTAAGAGAGTATGCAAATAGGAATATACACTTTCCAATGTCCTACGAGCAATTTTTGAAAGAAAGCCTATAAACATTTAAACTAAATTACAACACCAAGTGAAGTGGGAACATTATTCATCCTTCAAGTCAAAAGGGATCTGATAGAAGAGGAATGTAGCATTATTAAGAACTTTCTTTGATATGGTTTGAACTGATGCTTTATAACCTAAGGGATTGCCTTTTGGACTATAAAAGTGGTTTGCCTTTTGCAGCAAAATGCATCAGTATATAAATGGACTATACTTTGCTGCACATAAATGTTTGACTTATAGTGCAGCAATCATTATTCATAAATTCCTAAGTGATTGCTGCATTTGCACTGCAGCAATATATTTCCATTTATAAACTGCAGCAATCCATATCAAAAGGGAACATTTTTTCAGCCTTCAAGTCAAAAGGGATCTTATAGTGCAGTTTATAAACGTATATGCAGCAATTGGGTACTGTTAGAAATAAATGAGCATCTTATAGTTCTGATATATTAATTTATGAACACCTTGATTTTTTTGCACTAGGCCAAAAATTAATTTAGTGAGAAGAACAGCCAAGCTGCCATTTTCTTGTTTTTGACTCATCTCCATTACATCACAGTATTGGCCATTTGCCGTCACTCCGGGACCTTACAACATTCGCATATGAAACACCAGTTGCCATAATCACCTTTAGCCTAAGACTATACTATTACACTTGAATGAAGACACATATTTCCATCTGGCCAGAGTCCTAGAATTTTACCCATAGACTTCCTTTACCATTGACTTTATCCTCCATTCTTTATTACCCCAAAGCAAAGCATTATGTACTGGATTACTTTTATGTACTGGATTACTTTTTTAATTACATTGTTTTATGGCTTATAACAATATTTCCTCAAAAAAAAATCTAAACAACGCACAGTATTATAGAAAACGTATCAGAAATCCGAATCACAATAAGCTGGGCTTATATAAGAGACGAGGGTCCTTGAAACTTGAAAGTAGAAAATTGTGAGTCATCATTCATGGCGATTGAGGTTAAACTCAGATTTTGTTAAACTCAGATTTTGTTTCATAGAAGCAAATAAATAAATGTTAGAAAAACAAGAAATCAACCTCAATCAAAGTTCAGAGACATACATGTAGAGAAAAGTGATGCTCCTTAACCAGATTAATGCTCCTCTTCTCTCCGCTGAGCTCTCACCTGCGTAGCAATGGAGAAAGGGAGAAGGCAATGACAGATAAAACCCTAGGTTAGAGGAAGCAATGGAGAAAGGAAGAAAATCAGAACCATGGAATTCCATCTCACCTGGTTAGCGATAGCGCGGAATGAAAGAGGTGAAAGAATGGGAACCCTAGGTTAGAGGGAGAAAGAAACGAAGGGGGAAAACGTGGGAACGAATAAAATTTTCGAGGGAGAATGAAATTTTTATTTGGGAATTTCCCGGTTGCTTTGCCACGGTCAAAGGGTAGCTAACACTACAGCATAAATGTCTAAAAAGAGCACCAACATAAGTAGCGCTTTCTAGGGGAGCGCTCCTTATTCCCAATGCGGACGTCCAATGAGTAGCGCTTTGTACACGAGCGCTCTCTATTGTTAAACGCGGACATTGAATGAGTAGCGCTTAGTACGCGAGTGTAATGCCCCGAATATTTAATTAATTATTTAATTGAATTATTTAGGAAATTAAGTGGTAGGAAAATATTAGAGTAAAAATATATTTTCGTATGTGGGCCTATTGTTGGTGTTAGGAGTAGTAAAATAAGGGGTGTATAGAAGGCCCATGAAGCTAATGTCGCATAAGTGTATGAGAAAGCCCATAAGACTAAATAAATTATAAATAGGTGTTATTTTAGGGTTTTCTCATTGAGAAGAAAAAATAAGGATTGAGAGAGAGCCATAGAGAGGGAGCGGCAAAGAGAGCTAGGGCAAGGACCAAGGAGAGTTTCAACTTCAATCCAAGGTAAGGGTGAGGTTCTAACTCTATAATCGGGTATATGAAGGGCTTTATGTAGGAAGATAAGGAACCCTAGGTGTTTGATTAATCCTTGAAACCTATTGTTGATGCTTGAATTGATTTGTTGATGCTTGAAATATTTATGTTGATGATGAATTTGGTTTAGGGTTTTTGAACAATGATGCGAAAATTTGGTCCTCGGCGCCATAGGCGCCGATTGTGGTTGTTGCTGGGCGCTGGTGCGCTGGACGCCAAGGGCGCCGATGTCTGGCTGCCCTGTTGCTGTTCTGGCACACTGGGCACCAAGGGCGCCAATGTCTGGCTGCCCTGTTGATATTCTGGCGCACTGGGCGCCAAGGGCGCCAATGTTTGGCTGCCCTGTTGCTGTTCTGGCGCACTGGGCGCCATGGGTGCCAAGTCTGGATGCCCTGTTGCTGTTCTGGCGCACTGGGCGCCAAGGGCGCCAATGTCTGGCTGCCCTGTTGCTGTTCTGGCGCACTGGGCGCCATGGGCGCCAAGTCTGGCTGCCCTGTTGCTGATGTTGCTGGCGCACTGGGCGCCACGGGCTCCAAGTCTGGCTGCCCTGTTGCTGATGTTGCTGGCGCACTGGGCGCCAAGGGCGCCAAGTGTGGCTGCCCTGTTGTTGTTCTGGGTGCAGTGGGCGCCAAGGGCGCCAAGTGTGGCTGCCCTGTGTTGTTGCTGGGCGCAGTGGGCGCCAAGGGCGCCAAATGTGGCTGCCTTAGTGTGAATTCTATGGTTGTTGCTTGAAACGATTTGTTGATGTTGAATATATATATTTAGGCCCACGGGTGGCTAATTGTTGGTTAAGTCGTTAAATTATTAATCGTTGATTGTGGAAGTTGTTAACCGTTGGTTGAGTTGTTACACTGTTAAAATTGTTAAGTTGCTAAGTTGTTGACTCCGTTGTTGATAATGTTGCACCTATTTGTATTGCCTCTATTTATTGGCAGGTGTTATGTTGTAGGCCTATGGCCAACGTTGAGATCCCGTTGTTGTTGTGCTGTTACGTAGCTATTGTTATTGACTGCCTGAGTATTCATCATCGCATCGCATGCATGGCATTACACGTTGGCCTGGATTGGCAAATTATGTTGAAAGATTATGTTGTTGATGCCTCTATTTATTGGCAGACTTTTACGTTGGGAGTTCTGCTCAGATGGTACCACATGCATATGCATAGTATCGAGTCGTATTCATGTTGCATCCTTAAATGATTATGTTGATGACTTGTGATTGATCAAAGTTGTTTGTTGGCTGTGAAGTGGTGAATTTAGATCCCCTAATTCTAATATACTACTGTTTTTCATATGTCCTATTATATGGTTTGATATCTCACCCCTTCTGTTTGAATGTTACTCTTCCGTTGGTAATGTGCAGGTAATCACGAATGAAAGCTGCTTACCTTCGTTTGATCGAGTCGGTGTCGTCGCTCTGATACGTAACACTCGGGGGGGATGAACACTTGTTTTCCTTATTTGCGGTGTTTACTTTTATTGTTGAAACTAAAAGTCGTTACTATTAAGAGTTTTGCTAAATCTGAGCTGTCTTAAGTTGGTTAAAGATGCCACGATTATTTTGAATTGACTCTTGTTGTGAATCCGCTGCGTAGTATTGAAAGTTGACTTGTTTTAAAGATTAAAAAGATTTGTTTATTGGTTCATCCAAGTTAGCGTGTTATGTATCTGATTTCACAGGCGAATTGATTATGTTGTTTTGTTTTTAGTTGAAAGTGTAGCGCTCCATTCATTTGTTGGAAATTTTTATAACTCTGATTTTCGTATTATTTTACCGGGTAGAAATGGGGTGTTACATTAGTGGTATCAAAGCTGTTTCGGTCTGTCTGGCCAAGTTGTCCAGTTATTGTGTCAATTGACGATCGAGTATTGTCATTTGGTTCTAACTATTGTTTGTGTTGTAGTGATAAGTTAAGATGGCTGGAAGGAATGATGCTGCTATCGCTGCTGCTTCGGCGGCTATGGCTCAGGCTGTGGAGGGTCAGCAGAACGTTGGTAAAAATGCTGGGTCTCGTAGTATGGCGACCTTTCAAAGGGAGAATCCGCCTACTTTCAAAGGCAAGTATAATCCTGATGGAGCGTTGGCTTGGCTGAAGGAGATGGAGAGGATCTTCCGTGTGATGGACTGCACTCCAGCGCAGAAGGTTCGTTATGGTACTCATATGTTGGCAGAATAGGCTGATGACTGGTGGCTAGAGACTAGTCAAAGATTGGTAGCTGCAGGTGAAGAGATCACTTGGGTTGTGTTCCGTAGGGAATTTATGAGGAAGTATTACGTACCCTGAGGATGTCCGGGGTAAGAAGGAAATTGAATTCCTTGAGCTGAAGCAGGGAAACCTGTCAGTTACTGAGTATGCTGCTAAGTTTGTGGAGTTAGCAAAGTTCTATCCACACTATAGTGAAGCAACTGCCGAGTTCTCGAAGTGCATCAAGTTTGAGAACGGGTTGCGGCCAGAGATCAAGAACGCAATTGGGTACCAGAAAATTCGTGTCTTCTCTGATTTGATTGATAGCTGCAGGATCTATGAAGAGGATAACAATGCTCATTATAAGATTATTAATGAGAAGAGGAGCAAGCATCCGAATCGTGGTAAGCCGTATGATGCTCCTGCTGGTAAAGGTAAACCGAAAGTCGCTGATGGTAAGAGAACTAATGGGGGAGATGCTCCTGCTGGTATTGTGTGCTTCAAATGTGGCAAAGCTGGTCATAAGAGTAACGCGTGCAAAGCTGAGACGAAGAGGTGTTTCCGTTGTGGTAAAACCGGGCATGAAATATCTGGGTGCGAGCATAAGGAGATGATTTGCTTCAACTGTGGCGAAGGAGGACACATTAGTAGTCAGTGTCAGAAACCGAAGAAAGAGCGAGCCAGTGGAAAAGTGTTCGCTTTGGCAGGGACAGAGACTTCTGATGAAGATGGACTTATTAGAGGTACATGCTTCATTAATAATATTCCTCTAACTTCTATTGTTGAAACCGGTGCCAATCATTGTTTTATTGCTGCTGATTGTGTTGAAAGACTGGGTCTTGCGTTGTCTTCTATGAATGGAGAGATGGTCGTCGACACTCCAGCTAAGGGGTCGGTGACTACTTCGCTTGTGTGTTCTCAATGTCCTTTGTTGATTTTCGACAGAGACTTTGTTGTTGATTTGATTTGTTTGCCGTTAAGCGGATTGGATGTGATCTTAGGTATGAACTGGTTAGACTATAACCATGTTCATATTAATTGTCATAGTAAGTCTGTGAGTTTTTCTACCCCTGAAGAGGAGGAAGCTGGTTTGTTGTCTACTGGACCGTTGCGGAAGTTGATGTAGGAGGAAGTCCAGTTATTCTCGCTAATGGCATCAATGTCTGTCGAGAACCGAGCCGTAATTTAGGAGCTACAGGTAGTGTGTGAATTTCCTGAAGTCTTCCCTAATGAGATTCCAGGTGTGCTGTAACAGCCCAAAATAATTGATTAATTTATTTAATTAATTATTTAGGATTTATGTGGTAGAAATAATAGAAATAATTATTTATTAGTATATGTGGACCTAATTATTAGTGTTAGTATTAGTAAATTAGAAGTGTTAAGTGGAGGCCCATGATTAGGTCACATAAGATAAGAAAAAGCCCATGAGGTTAAGTGAGTTTATAAAAGGGCTAGGTTAGGGTTTTGTTGTCATGAGAAGGAAAAAGAAAAATAAGGATTAGAGAAGTGAGAAGAGGAGAGGGAAGGCGTGATCCACAAGCTAGAAGAGAGAGAGAGAGGCGTAATCTACAACCAAGGAGAGAGAGAAGGAAAGCTAGGGTTTCACACATCTCCTAATCTAAGGTTTCGTTTTCTCCAAGCTAAGGTAAGGGTGGGGTTCTATCTATCTAATGGGTTATATGAATGTCTCTATGTGGGGTGGTTAATGGAACCCTAGGTGATTAAGATTAGAGAACCTTAGTTTTAAAGATTTATTATGTTTGATGATGAATATATGTGCTTAAAAGTGTTTAAACATGAATTGACGATATCCAAGCATGATTGATGATGATTGTATGTGATTGGTGATGATTAAATGTGTTTTGACGATGATTAAATGTGATTAATGGTGTTTAGACATGATTGGTGATGATTAACATGTTGATGATGATTTGGATGTGATTGTTGGTGTTTGGTGTTGTGTGTTGTTGATTTTTAAACAAAATTTCTGGTCGTAGGGCGCATAGGGCGCATTCTGCGTGTATTCCGGAAACAATCTAGCAGTCCAAAAATTATGTGGTTTACCTTTTTAGAAACTAGACTTAATGCTTGTTAATTTGGCGCTGGTTTGGTTGCATTTGGAATTGTATAGCTCGAGATAAAGGTGTTGCAAGTTAGGTTAAAATTCTGGAAACGATCTGAGTATAGGTTCGGTTATACAGTAACTGGGAACAATCTAGTTGTCCGAAAATTATGTGGTTTACCCTTTTAGAAACTAGACTTAATGCTTGTTAGTTTGGCACTAGTTTGGTTGCATTTGGAGTTGTATAGCTCGAGTTATAGGAGTCACAAGTTATGTCAAAAATCTGGGACGGTTTGGGATATATATTCAGTCTTTGTCTAATTGTGAATGCCCTGATCCTCCAAATTTCGTGGGGTTTGTTTTGTTGGAAAGTAGACTTACTTTCCTACTGAATAGGCACTGATTTCGCTAAATTTCGTTGAGAATTGAGGGAGAAGATTTGATTTCAAAATGACTAATAATTCTGTCCGAATTTTGTGGGGTTTGTTGCTCCGAATTTTGTGGGGGTTTGTTGCTCCAATTAAGTTGTCAATTATTAATTGTTAATTTGCTAAATTAGTTGGTTGATAATTGTTGGTTGTTGGGCGCCATGTGTGGCTGCCCTAAATTGATTGGTTAAGTTGTTGGTTGCTAAACGTTGTTAATGATTGAGGGGGCTGAGTGCCGAGTTGTTGATTGTTCTCTTAGCGACGAGGGAGTTCTGCTCCATAGCGACAATATTAATTGTTGCGACGTGATTGTGTTGGCGGTTGTGACGTGCTGTTTGTTGTCTGTTGTTTGTTGTGATGTTGCAAATTGTGGTGATGTGGCCAAAGCGCTACAAATTGTTAAGTCGTAATTGTTGACGACGATGTTTATATGACGACGACGAGTTGCCTCTATTTATGGGCAGGTGATGTGATGTAGGCCTATGGCCATTGCTGTTTTGATGTTGTTGCGTGCTATGCGGTTGTTGTTGTTTGTTTGTGCATTTGCATAGTGTCGCATGCATAGCATATTTACGATGAGGAGCTATGCTCAAACACGACGAGTTATGATTACGACGACGACGAGATGCCTCTATTTATGGGCTTGATTTTGGTACCACATGCATTCAGGGGCGGTGTGCCGTGCATTTGAGTCTCATCCGCATTGTGAGCATAACTGTGTGTTTATAATGATGTTGATTGCTGTATGTTGCTGAATTGATACCATGACGTGCCTTTGTATATTGATTTTCATGTATCCTATTATATAGTGTGATATCTCACCCCTTCTGTTTGAATGTTACCCCTATGTTGGTAACGTGCAGGTAACCGTGAATGAAGGCAGTTCACCTTCATGTAATCGAGTCGGGTCGTGTCGCTCTGATATGTAACACTTAGGGATGGGCGAACGCTTATTTATGGCTATGAATTCCGATGTTGTTATTTTATTGAACTGGAGTTATGGTTGTTCGATTATTCCGCTTTGAACCATTTTTGAAGTTACTGTTGTCGAAGTTGAAATCCCCTTTATTCTCCGCTGCTTATTGAATGAAAGATAATTATTTTTGCAGTATGTTTTCGTGGTGATTTTCAAGATGTAAATGTGGCGCTCGTTTAATTGTTTAAAAACTCTGATATTTTTACCAATAATATGATGGGTAGAAACGGGTGTTACATGTGCCGCCAGAGAGAGAAGTGGAATTCGCTATTGATCTTGTACCTGGTACCAGACCTGTTTCTATGGCACCTTACAGGATGTCAGCATCTGAATTGTCCGAATTGAAGAAGAGATTGACGACGTCTCCTATTTTGACATTGCCCAATCCGGGAGAGTCTTTTGTGGTGTATTGTGATGCTTCCAAGATGGGTTTAAGAGGTGTGCTTATGCAGAATGGAAAGGTAGTTGCTTATGCGTCGAGGCAGTTGAGGACTCATGATAAGAATTATCCTACGCATGACTTAGAGCTTGCTGCGGTTGTTTTTGTGCTGAAAATTTGGAGGCATTATCTTTGTGGTTCTAGATTTGAAGTATTTAGTGACCATAAGAGTTTGAAGTATTTATTTGATCAGAAGGAATTGAAAATGAGGCAATGACGGTGGTTGGAGTTATTAAAGGATTATGATTTCAGATTGAATTATCATCCAGGAAAAGCTAATGTCGTGGTTGATGCGTTAAGCCGAAAGACCTTACACATGTCAGCAATGATGGTTAAGGAGTTGGAATTAATTGAGCAGTTCAGAGATATGAGTTTGGTCTGTGAAGTGACGCCGCTGAGTGTCAGGTTGGGAATGTTAAAGATTAATAATGACTTTTTGGACAGTATCAGAGAAGCTTAGAAGTTGGATGTTAAACTAGTGGATTCGATGGTTGGAATCGATCAGTCTGAGAATAATGATTTCAAGCTGGATGCGCAAGGTGTGTTGAGGTTCCGTAATAGAATTTGTATTCCTGATGACGCAGAGATGAAGAAAGTGATTCTTGAAGAGAGTCATAGGAGTAAGTTGAGTATTCATCCGGGAGCTACTAAGATGTATCAGGACTTGAAGAATTTGTTTTGGTGGCAAGGGATGAAGCGTGATGTAGCGCAGTTTTTGTATGCATGTTTAACTTTTCAGAAGTCGAAAGTTGAACTTCAGAAGCCTACAGGGTTGATGCAACCGTTAGAGGTTCCAGAATGGAAATGGGATAGTATTCAATGGACTTTGTGACAGGATTGCCTAATACCGCAAGAGGTCATGATGCGATTTGGGTGATTGTTGATAGGCTGACGAAGTCGGCTCATTTTGTTCCTATTAACATCACATATCCAGTACCGAAGTTGGCAGAGATTTATATCCGAGAGATCGTAAAGCTGCATGGTGTTCCTCTATGTGTCGTTTCGGATAGGGATCCGAGGTTTACGTCTGATTTTTGGAAGAGTTTGCAAAAGGAGTTGGGTTCTAAGTTGAGATTGAGTTCGGCGTATCACCCTCAGACAGATGGTCAGTCAGAGAGGACTATTCAGTCATTGGAGGATTTGTTGAGAGCTTGTGTTCTAGAGCAAGGAGGTTCGTGGGATACCTACCTTTCGTTGATAGAGTTCACCTATAATAACAGTTACCATTCAAGTATTGGGATGGCACCTTTTGAAGCGTTGTATGGTCGGAGGTGTAGTGCTTGGACCCGAAATTGTTCGAGAGACTACTAAGAAGGTGAAGTTGATTCGGGAGAAGATGAAAGCTTCGTAAACTAGACAGAAGAGTTATCATGATAAGCGAAGAAAGGATTTAGAATTTCAAGCAGGTGAGCATGTGTTTTTGAGAGTCACTTCGGTGACCGGTGTTGGACGCGCTTTGAAGTCTAAGAAGCTCACACCTCGTTTTATTGGTCCGTATCAGATTTCGGAAAGAGTTGTAAATGTTGCTTATAATGTGGCCTTACCGCCTAATCTTTCGAATTTGCATGATGTGTTTCATGTGTCGCAACTTCGAAAGTATATTTCAGATCCATCTCATGTAATTCATATGGATGATGTGCAAGTACGGGATAATCTCACTGTGGAGACGATGCCTGTAACACCCCTTTTCTACCCAGAAAATTTTTGACAAAAATCAGAGTTTCAAAAACGTTTTTCACTACACCCACAAGGGATGCCACATTTACACCATTAAAACATCACACGCCGATAATAAAATTCACCATTAAAATAGTACGATACATAACAGTAACTACATCACCACGCAGCGGAATAAAATAAAGGTTTCAATGAATAATCATAACATCACCATAAAACTTCAGAAATTAAACAATAGAGACATCTAATAAAACTGCGTTCATCCCCCCGAGTGCTACGTATCAGAGCGACGACACCGACTCGACTAGCGAAGGTAGACATGCCTTCATTCGCAATCACCTGCACGTTACCAGCATAGGGGTAACATTCAAACAGAAGGGGTGAGATATCTAACATTATAATAGCATATATGATAGGCAATATGCTAGAGTTATGACAACTATATCTACCGCTTCACAACAACATCAAATCGCAATCACCAAGAATCATCACCAATATCATGAGCAAATGAATGAGATGCAACCCACACCAACGGGTATATGCATGTGGTACCATTCATCACCAATAAAGTAGCCAATAAGGGCATCATCACCTGTATCATCACCTATAGCTCCAAGGCCGAAGCCATCATCACCAAAATAATGCATATGAAATATATGCGACACCATGAACAATGCACCAGAGACATTCAACAACGATAGTCATTTAATTGACACAACAACACCAATATCAATAAATGGTCATAGACCCATCACCTATCACCTTAGCCAATAAAATAGGCACATCACCTGTTATATCATCACCAATAACACCAACACCTGTAGGACAATCTAACAACTTGATCAACAACCACTGACACCAAAGACACCAAAGGATTTACAACATCAATGGCAACAACAATTATACGACACCGAGAACAACGACAATTTACATCACCTGGAATAACAACGACTTTACAACACCAATGCCAACGACCACCGGGGCAGCCACCCAGGCGCCCCAGACCACCAGAAAATGGCGCCCAGCAAGCCAACAACACAGAAAATGACGCCCAGGAGGGCGCCCAGCAGCACAACAGACTTGTCAGAAACTGGCGCCCAGCAACAAGGCGCCGGTTTCAGCAGTCACACAGGGACTGGGCGCCTAGGGCGCCACTTTCAGCACAACATCCAGCACTGGGCGCCTAGGGCGCTACTTCCAGCAACAACACAGAACCACTACTGGGCGCCTAGGGCGCCACATTCAGCAAGAGGAACAACACTGGCTCGGCGCCCAGCAACAGGGCGCCTTCAGCAGGAACCAAACACGACACTGACGCGGCGCCCAGGAGCAGGGCGCCGTTTCCAGCAACCAGGACAACAACAACAAATGCGACACAACATCAATGGCGCCCATGGTGCCTAGGGATCAAATTTTCGATTTTCACCATAACCAATCATCAAGCACCAATTCAATCATCATGAATATCACCAATTAAACACCAACAACATCAAAAGAGACAACATAGGGCCTATCTCCCACATAGCACCCATCATACACCCAATTATAAAGATAGAACCCACCCTTACCTTAGATTTGCCGAATATGAGATCCCCTTGCACAAAGACTCCAAAGAACCACAGCAACAAGAGCTCCTCTCCTCTTCCTCCATGGCTGCGCCGTTTCCTCTCTTCTCCTCTTCGCAAATCCCTCTTTCTTTTTCTCCAAAATGCGCAATGATCCAAACCCTAGCTATTGCCTTCACCTATGCGCCTATGCCATTGGGCTTTTGGATCACGGGCCTCCTTCTATTACTCAGCTCAGTTACTAAACACTACTCCCTGATTTAAACGAAACACTATATTATTATTTTAATATGACTATGCGAATAAAATACCTAAATAATTTAATTAAATAATTAATTAAATTATTTGGGCGTTACAACTCTCCCCCACTTAGAATATTTCGTCCTCAAAATTTACCTGATTCAAACAGCTCGGGATAGGATTCCCGCATCTTGCTCTCCAGCTCCCACGTCATGCTTTCTCCGACAGCTCCTAGCCTGACTACTTTCACCAACGCAATCTCCTTGCTTCTTAGAATTTTTACCTCGTGATCTTCGATTCGTACAGGCATCGTCTCCACGGTGAGATTATCCCGTACCTCCACATCATCCATGCGGATCACATGAGATGGATCTGAAATGTACTTCCGAAGTTGCGACATATGAAACACGTCATGCAAATTCGAAAGGTTAGGCGCTAAGGCCACTCGATATTCAACATTCCCGACTCTCTCTGAAATCTGATAAGGACCAATAAAACGAGGAGTGAGCTTCTTCGACTTCAAAGCGCGTCCAACACCGGTCACTGGAGTGACTCTCAAAAATACATGCTCACCCGCTTGAAACTCTAAATCTTTCCTCCGCTTGTCGTGATAACTCTTCTGTCGACTTTGTGAAGCCTTCATCTTCTCACGAATTAACTTCACTTTTTCAGTTGTCTCTCGAACAATCTCCGGTCCAAGCACCACACTCTCTCCAGACTCATACCAACACAGCGGGGTTCTACACTTCCGACCATATAATGCTTCAAAAGGTGCCATCCCAATACTAGAATGGTAACTGTTGTTATATGTGAACTCTATCAGTGGAAGGTAGGAATCCCACGAACCTCCTTGTTCCAAAACACAAGCCCTCAGCAAATCTTCTAATGACTGAATTGTCCTCTCTGACTGACCATCTGTCTGAGGGTGATATGCCGAACTCAACCTCAACTTAGACCCCAACTTCTCTTGCAAACTCTTCCAGAAATCTGAAGTGAACCTCGGATCTCTATCCGAAACAATACTCATAGGGACTCCATGAAGCTTCACAATCTCCCGGATATAAATCTCCGCCAATCTCGACACCGGATACGTGATGCTGATAGGAACAAAATGAGACGATTTCGTTAACCTGTCAACAACCACCCAAATTGCATCATACCCACTCGCAGTATTAGGCAGTCCCGTCACAAAGTCCCTCGAAATGCTATCCCATTTCCATTCTGGAATTTCTAACGGTTGCATCAGTCCAGCAGGCTTCTGATGCTCAACCTTTATCTTCTGGCAAGTCAAACATGCATAAACGAACTGCGCCACATCTCGCTTCATACCAGGCCACCAAAACAACTTCTTCAGGTCTTGATACATCTTTGGAGCTCCCGGATGAATGCTTAACTTACTTCTGTGACTCCCTTCCGATAATCCACACAGAGTCTCATACTACCATCCTTCTTCTTAACTAACAACACAGGAGCTCCCCACGGCGATACACTCGGCCTCACAAACTTCTTCTCGAGCAGATCCTCAAGTTGCTTCTTCAACTCAGACAATTCGGATGCAGACATCCTGTACGGTGCCATAGAAACAGGTCTGGTACCAGGTACAAGATCAATAGAGAATTCAACTTCCCTCTCTGGCGGTACACTTGGAATCTCATCAGGGAAAACATCAAGAAACTCGCGCACCACCTGCAGCTCTTCAATGATAGCTTGATTCTCAACAGACAACGATGCCATCAGCGAGAATAACTGAACTCCTTCCTTCATCAACTTCCGCAACTGACTAGCGGATATCAGACCAGACTCCTCTCCTCCAAAACTCACCGACTTGCTACGACAATTAATATGGACATGGTTATGATCTAACCAGTTCATACCCAAGATTACATCCAATCCGCTCAGCGGCAAACAATCAAAATCCACAACAAAGTCTTTGTCGAAGATCGACAAGGGACACTGAGAACACACCAGAGAAGTAGTTACCGACCCCTTAGCTGGAGTGTCGACAACCATCTCTCCATTCATAGCAGACAATACAAGACTCAATCTCTTACAACAATCAGCAGCAATAAAGCAATGAGTAGCACCAGTATCAACAATAGATTTTAAAGGAGTACCATTAATGAAGCACGTACCTCTAATAAGTCCATCATCTTCAGTAGGCTCTTCACCTGCTAAAGCGAACACTTTTCCACTGGACCTTTCTTTCTTCGGCTTCGGACACTAAGTACTAATGTGCCCTCCTTCACCACAGTTGTAGCAGACCACCTCCTTACGCTCACACTCAGCCACCACATGACCCTCCTTACCACAACGGTAACACTTTTTCACTTCAGCTTTGCACACGTTACTCTTGTGACCAGCTCTGCCACATTTGTAACATACAATGCTAGCAGGAGCATCTCCCCCACTAGTCTTCTTGCCAACAGCAGCTTTCTCTTTACCCTTACCAGCAGGAACATCATACGGCTTACCACGACTTTGAAATTTTCTCATCTTCTCATTCATAATCTTGTAGTGAGCATTGTTGTCTTCCTCATAAATTCTACAGCTATCAATCAAGTCGGAGAAAACACGGATCTTCTGGTAACCAAACGCCTTCTTAATCTCAGGACGCAGCCCATTCTCAAACTTAATGCACTTGGAAAACTCAGCAGTAGCCTCACTGTAATGCGGGTAAAACTTTGCTAATTCCACGAACTTAGCAGCATACTCAGTCACGGACATATTCCCTTGTTTCAGCTCCAGGAACTCAATCTCTTTCTTACCTCGGACATCCTCCGGATAATATTTTCTCATAAACTCCCTACGGAACACAACCCAAGTGATCTCTTCGCTTGCAGTCTCCAATCTCTGCCTAGCCTCTAACCACCAGTCGTCGGCCTCCTCTGCCAGCATATCCGTACCATAACGGACCTTCTGTGCTGGAGTGCAGTCCATCACACGAAAGATCCTCTCCATCTCTTTCAACCAAGCTAAAGCCCCATCAGGGTCATACCTGCCCTTGAAGGTAGGCGGATTCTCTCTCTGAAAGGTAGCCAAACTACGAGACCCAGCATTCTCACCAGCATTCTGCTGACCCTCCACGGCCTGAGCCATAGCAGCCAACGCAGCAGCAATAGCAGCATCGTTCCTTCCACCCATCTCAACTAATCACTACAATCATAAGTAACAGTTAGAACTAATTGACAATACTTGATCGTCAATGACACAGTAACTTGACAACTTGGCCGGACAGACCGAAACTGCTCTGATACCACTAATGTAACACCCCTTTTCTACCCGGAAAATTTTTGACAAAAATCAGAGTTTCAAAAACGTTTTTCACTACACCCACAAGGGATGCCACATTTACACCATTAAAACATCACACGCCGATAATAAAATTCACCATTAAAATAGTACGATACATAACAGTAACTACATCACCACGCAGCGGAATAAAATAAAGGTTTCAATGAATAATCATAACATCACCATAAAACTTCAGAAATTAAACAATAGAGACATCTAATAAAACTAGCGTTCATCCCCCCGAGTGCTACGTATCAGAGCGACGACACCGACTCGACTAGCGAAGGTAGACATGCCTTCACTCGCAATCACCTGCACGTTACCAGCATATGGGTAACATTCAAACAGAAGGGGTGAGATATCTAACATTATAATAGCATATATGATAGGCAATATGCTAGAGTTATGACAACTATATCTACCGCTTCACAACAACATCAAATCGCAATCACCAAGAATCATCACCAATATCATGAGCAAATGAATGAGATGCAACCCACACCAACGGGTATATGCATGTGGTACCATTCATCACCAATAAAGTAGCCAATAAGGGCATCATCACCTGTATCATCACCTATAGCTCCAAGGCCGAAGCCATCATCACCAAAATAATGCATATGAAATATATGCGACACCATGAACAATGCACCAGAGACATTCAACAACGATAGTCATTTAATTGACACAACAACACCAATATCAACAAATGGTCATAGACCCATCACCTATCACCTTAGCCAATAAAATAGGCACATCACCTGTTATATCATCACCAATAACACCAACACCTGTAGGACAATCTAACAACTTGATCAACAACCACTGACACCAAAGACACCAAAGGATTTACAACATCAATGGCAACAACAATTATACGACACCGAGAACAACGACAATTTACATCACCTGGAACAACAACGACTTTACAACACCAATGCCAACGACCACCGGGGCAGCCACCCAGGCGCCCCAGACCACAAGAAAATGGCGCCCTTGATGGCGCCCAGCTAGCCAACAACACAGAAAATGGCGCCCAGGAGGGCGCCCAGCAACACAACAGACTTGGCAGAAACTGGCGCCCAGCAACAGGGCGCCAACAGGCAACATCATACCGCAGGAACTGGCGCCCAGCAACAAGGGCGCCTAGTGGAACAGCAACACAACAGGAACTGGCTCCCAGCAACAAGGCGCCAACAGCATCAGGAACAAAACAGAAACTGGCGCCCAGCAACAAGGCGCCATCAGCATCAGCAACAAAACAGAAACTGGCGCCCAGCAACAGGGCGCCTAGCAGGCAACAGCAACAACAGAAACTGGCACCCAGCAACAGGGCACCTAGCACAACCGCAACACAGACAGACATGGCGCCCAGCAACAGGGCGCCTAGCACAACAGCAACACAGACAGACATGGCGCCCAGCAACAAGGCGCCTAGCACAACAGCAACATAGACAGACATGGCGCCCAACAACAGGGCGCCTAGCACAACAGTGGCAACAACAGATATGGCGCCCAGGAGCAGGGCGCTTGACACAACAGGCAACACAACAGACTTGGTGCCCAGGAGCAGGGCGCCTAGCACAACAGGAACAACAGCAGACTTGGCGCCCAGGAGCAGGGCGCCTAGCGCAACAGTGGCAACAACAAACATGGCGCCTAGGAGTAGGGAGCCTAGGACAACAGCCAAGACAGCAACAATATGACACCAGCACAGGGCGCCTAGGGCACCGGTTTCAGCAGTCACACAGGGACTGGGCGCCTAGGGCGCCACTTTCAGCACAACATCCAGCACTGGGCGCCTAGGGCTCCACTTCCAGCAACAACACAGAACCACCACTAGGCGCCTAGGGCGCCACATTCAGCAACATGAACAACACTAGCTCGGCGCCCAGCAACAGGGCGCCTTCAGCAGGAACCAGACACGACACAGACACGGCGCCAGGAGCAGGGCGCCGTTTCCAGCAACCAGGACAACAACAACAAATGCGACACAACATCAATGGCGCCCATGGCGCCTAGGGATCAAATTTTCGATTTTCACCATAACCAATCATCAAGCACAAATTCAATCATCATGAATATCACCAATTAAACACAAACAACATCAAAAGGGACAACATAGGGCCTATCTCCCACTTAACACCCATCATACACCCTATTATAAAGGTAGAACCCACCCTTACCTTAGATTTGCCGAATATGAGATACCCTTGCATGAAGACTCCAAAGAACCACAGCAACAAATCCCTCTTCCTCCTTGGTTGCGCCGTTTCCTCTCTTCTCCTCATCACAAATCCCTCTTTCTTTTTCTCAAAAATGCGCAATGATCCAAACCCTAGCTAATGCCTTCACCTATGCGCCTATGCCATTGGGCTTTTGGATCACGGGCCTCCTTCTATTACTCAGCTCAGTTACTAAACACTACTCCCTGATTTAAACGAAACACCGTATTATTATTTTAATATGACTATGACAATAAAATACCTAAATAATTAAATTATTTGGGCGTTACAATGCCTGTACGAATCGAGGATCATGAGGTGAAGACTCTAAGAGGCAAGGATATCGCTTTGGTGAAAGTAGTCTGGTTGGGAGCTGCCGGAAAAAGCATGACGTGGGAGCTGGAAAGCAAGATGCGGGAATCTTATCCCAAGTTGTTCGAGTCAGGTAAATTTTCGAGGACGAAAATATTCTAAGGGGGGAGAATTGTAACGCCCCGAATATTTAATTAATTATTTAATTGAATTATTTAGGAAATTATGTGGTAGGAAAATAATAGAGTAAAAATATATTTTCGTATGTGGGCCTATTGTTGGTGTTAGGAGTAGTAAAATAAGGGGTGTAAAGAAGGCCCATGAAGCTAAAGTCGCATAAGTGTATGAGAAATCCCATAAGACTAAATAAATTATAAATAGGTGTTATTTTAGGGTTTGCTCATTGAGAAGAAAAAATAAGGATTGAGAGAGAGCCATAGAGAGGGAGCGGCGAAGAGAGCTAGGGCAAGGACCAAGGAGAGTTTCAACTTCGATCCAAGATAAGGGGGGTTCTAACTCTATAATCGGGTATATGAAGGGCTTTATGTAGGAAGATAAGGAACCCTAGGTGTTTGATTAATCCTTGAAACCTATTGTTGATGCTTTAATTGATTTGTTGATGCTTGAAATATTTATGTTGATGATGAATTCGGTTTAGGGTTTTTGAACAATGATGCGAAAATTTGGTCCTGGGCGCCATGGGCGCCGATTGTGGTTGTTGCTGGGCGCTGGTGCGCTGGGCGCTAAGGGCGCCAATCTCTAGCTGCCCTGTTGCTGTTCTGGCGCACTGGGCGCCAAGGGCGCCAATGTCTGGCTGCCCTGTTGCTGTTCTGGCGCACTGGGCGCCAAGGGTGCCAATGTCTGGCTGCCCTGTTACTGTTCTGGCGCACTGGGCGCCATGGGGGCCAAGTCTGGCTGCCCTGTTGCTGTTCTGGCGCACTGGGAGCCAAGGGCGCCAATGTCTTGTTGCCCTGTTGCTGTTCTGGCGCACTAGGCGCCATGGGCGCCAAGTCTGGCTGCCCTGTTGCTGATGTTGCTGGCGCACTGGGCGCCATGGGCACTAAGTCTGGCAGCCCTATTGCTCTTCTGGCGCATTGGGCGCCAAGGGCGCCAATGTCTGGCTGCCCTGTTGCTGTTCTGGCGCACTGGGCGCCATGGGCGCCAAGTCTGGCTGCCCTGTTGCTGATGTTGCTGGCGCACTGGGTGCCAAGTCTGGCTGCCTTGTTGCTGATGTTGCTGGCGCACTAGGCGCCAAGGGCGCCAATTGTGGCTGCCCTGTGTTGTTGCTGGGCGCAGTGGGTGCCAAGGGCGCCAAATGTGGCTGCCCAAGTGTGAATTCTATGGTTGTTGCTTGAAACGATTTGTTGATGTTGAATATATATATATATATATTTAGGCCCACGGGTGGCTAATTGTTGGTTAAGTCGTTAAATTATTAATCGTTGATTGTGGAAGTTGTTAACTGTTGGTTGAGTTGTTACACTCTTAAAATTGTTAAGTTGCTAAGTTGTTGACTCCGTTGTTGAATCGTTGATAATGTTGCACCTAGTTGTATTGCCTCTATTTATTGGCAGGTGTTATGTTGTAGGCCTATGGCCAACGTTGATTGGTTCATCCAAGTTAGCGTGTTATGTATCTGATTTCACAGGCGAATTGATTATTTTGTTTTGTTTTTAGTTGAAAGTGTAGCACTCCATTCATTTGTTGGAAATTTTTATAACTCTGATTTTCGAATTATTTTACCGGGTAGAAATGGGTTGTTACAGCGAGCGATCCCTATGGCTAAACACGGAAGTTCAATAAGTAGCGCTTGGTACGCGAGCGCTCCTTATGGTCAAAACGCGTTCTCAATGTGTAGCGCTTTTTATGCGAGCGCTCCCTATTGCTAAATTTATTTTTCAAAAATTATTTCCTCTCGTTCTTCCTGTTGAAACACAGTATACTCAAACACTCTATCTCTCTCTCTCTCTCTCACGCAGAAAAAGCCAGAAACCTCACGCTTCCAAACCACCGCCTCCTCCCTACGCCGCCGTGTTAGACGACGTCGTCCTCTCCTTCGACGACGCCGTCCTCTCCACAATGCTGTTATCTTCTTTGCTGCGAACAGAGCACCGTCATTCTTCGCATTTGTGACGCCGTTCTTCTCTCTTTTCTGTAAGTTAATCTCGCCCTCATTGGTTCAGTTGTTGATAATAGATTTGGTTCTTGCTCCTTTCTTATTTAGGGATTTTAGGTTTTAGGGTGTTTAGACGAAGACCCACTATTGTCCATTTTCCATCACTTTCTCTATGTTACCACTGATTTTAGGTTTTCCACATTTGTGTTGTTTTAGTTTTGATTTATATTGTTGTTAGAAAATGATAGAAGCTGAAATTTGATCATTTTATATGATGTTTACCCATCTTCTGGTTCAATCTTCATAAATAATATTTAAGTTTGGATAAAAATGTGTTACCAAGTACGTTATCTACTTATACCCCTAATTATACCAGTTCAACATTAGTTATATAACATTAGTATTAATGTTGGCACCAGGAGATGACAATATTAAATTAGTGCTAATTCGATTACATATATGTTCAACTCAAAATACCTATTGTGCGAGTTCAAGTTCTCATTGCGATTTTGTTTTGCTGGAGCTTTGCATTCTTTGTTCGAGTTCGTCCTGGTTCGAGAGTTCGTTGTAGTTTGAGTTCACATCTGGCTGGAGAGTTCGAGTTCATTGTTGCTTCCACTTGTTCAGGTACTTTTGTTGTTCTCTTGTATTTATTATATCAAGAATGGCAATATGGAAGACATCAAAGTCTTTGATTTCTTTAGTTGAAAATAGTTGAATCTCTTAAGGACTTCTTTAGTTGAAAATAGTTGAAAGTCTTTGTTGTTCGACATTTAGGGAAATTATAAAATAACAAAGTGTTTAAGTGAAATTATAAAATAACAAAGTCCAATGTCTTAGGTTTAAAAAATTGTACTTTGGGCGTTTTTCACCTATAACATATTTAAGTTCTCTTATCAGGATTTTATTATCAATTTTGGTTAAATATTGATCGAAAGTGGATGTCTGCAAATCGTCTGTCGAAGGAATATGTCGATGGAGTAGAATATTTTGTTAACTTTGCTGTTCGACGATTGGAAACTTCTTGTAATATCAAATGTCCTTGTTTACGGTGTTGTTATGTAAACCCAGTTACTGCAGTTGAGCTGGAAGGACATTTAAAGGCTTACGGAATCGATCAAAGTTATACTTGTTGGACAATGCACGGTGAGGAAAGAGGTGAATCTTCAATATGTATAATAGTACTGAGAGATGTGCGCCGATTGACACCGAAAAATATACATTTGATGGCGACCAATTTGAAGAGTTGACAAAGGCGGTTGAAGATGATCTTAATGATTGTCCTCAAAGGTTTGAGAAGTTGATAACCGATGCGGAGACACCGTTGTATCCGGGTTGTACTGAGTTCACAAAATTATTGGTTGTGATAAAGTTGTATAACTTGAAAACTTGCCACGGATGGACGGATACGAGCTTTACGGAATTACTCGCACTATTGAAAGATATGTTGCCGAAGGATAATGTGCTCCCTTCTCAGATGTATGATGCAAAACAAATGCTAGGCACCATTGGCTTGAACTATGAGAAGATACACGCTTGTCCCAATGATTGCATATTATTTCGGAATGAACATGCATTGTTAAAGTCGTGTCCTAAATGTAATGCATCACGATATAAGAAGAAAGAATCTGCTCCAGAAAAGGTGTTGTGGTATTTTCCTAGATTTAGGCGCATGTACCGTAGTTCAGAAGATGCAAAACACTTGACTTGGCATGTGGATGAAAGGATTAAAGATGGCTTGCTACGACATCCGGCGGATTCTCCGCAATGGAAAAAAATTTATATTGATTATCCTGATTTCGGGGGGGGAACCAAGAAACCTTCGACTTGCATTGTCTGCTGAAGGATTTAACCCGCACGGTATCCAGAGTAGCTCCCACAGTACATGGCCCGTGATTTTGGCGATTTATAACTTACCTCCATGGCTTTGTATGAAACGCAAGTATATGATGTTGTTTTTGTTAATTTCCGGTCCCAAACAACCGGGAATTGATATTGATGTATACTTAGCTCCTTTAATTGAAGACTTGAAGCTAATGTGGGAGACTGGCGTAGAGGTGTATGATGGGTTCAGAGAAGAGAGTTTCACCCTAAGGGCTATGATTTTTGGCACAATTAATGACTTTCCAGCATACGGCAATTTATCTGGGTACAGTAACAAAGGTCAGTGCGCATGCCCTATATGTGAAGATAATACAGATTGGATGTGGTTGGAACATGGTAAGAAGAATGTAACGCCCGCAAAAAATATTTACCATTTATTTATTTAATTAATTGTCTAGGGTTTGGGTCTTGAGAAAATAATAGAAATTATTTAGGGATTTTATGTGATAGAATATTAGAATTAATATATGTCTATTATATTTTAGTGCGTTGGTACATGATAGGGTTAGTAGTGGCGAATTATAAGTAGCTAAGTGGAGGCCCATGATTAAGTCATTAGACTAATGAGAAAGCCCAAGGTGAGTGAGTAAGTCGAATAGGGGTTAAGTTAGGGTTTCAAGTCATGGTTAGAAATAAAACAAAAAAAACTAATCTAAGGGAGAATAGAGAGAGGGCGACGACTAGAGAGTGAGAAGAGAAGAAGAGGTGCGCTAATCAAAAGAGAGAAAGAAGGAGAAAAGGGGCGTGAATCAAGACTAGAGTGGAGAGGGCTTGCGACTAGGAGGAAGAGAGAGACAAGGAATTCGTGGTCTTCTATAGCAAAGGTAAGGGTGGGGTTCTATCTACCTAATAGGTCCTATGAAGGGGTCATATGTGGGGGTTAGGGTTTTGACTTGTGAATTACAATATATGCTCATGTTATCTTTCTATATGATTTGAATTGCTATGTGAACATATGATGTCTTGATGATGATTTTGCATGCATATGAATTCATATGTGTTACATGACCTTGTTGATTTAACTGTCATATGAATGATGTTCCCATGCCCTAAAGGTGATCCTATGCCTCGCCATGATTTTAAAGTAATTTGGTGTGATATGCTGAAACTGGCGCCCATGGCGCCCAGTACCCCTATTTGTGTTGCTGTCTGTGTTGCTGTGGCTAGAACTGGCGCCCATGGCACCCAGTACCTGTTTGTGTTGTTGCTGATTGCTGAAAGTGGCGCCCTGGCCATGGGCGCCTGCCCCTGTGTGTGTGCTCCTGATTCCTGCGCCAGGTTCCCTGTGCCTGGGCGCCAAGGGCGCCTAATTTTGGCTGCCCGTGTTGCGTTCCTAAGTTGTGTTTCCGTATAGTTATGTTGCCTGGATGTCATTGGTGCTGAGTTTTGGTTGCTAAGTTGCGTATTCTGAAATGTTACTGGGATCCCCTCCCCTGGGCGCTAGTTTCTGCCTGCGCCAGTTTTTCTGTGTTGAGTTGCTCCCCTGGGCGCCAGGATCCCCTTCCTGCGCCAGTTTCTGTGTTGCTAGGCGCCAGGATCTCCTATGGGCGCCAGTTTCTGGATTTGTGTTGCGTTCCCTGTTTTCATTTCAGCGATATCTTTTGATCCAGGAACCCGATTGAAATGTTTTAAAATGCGTTGGAAAGCTTATTCAGAGATCTAACTGAATATTCTATTTTTAAGGCAAAACAATCTATTTTTGTGAATGGGTGTTGGCGCTCTTTGCGCCCTCTATAATGTCGTTTCGTTGTGGTCGTTGTATGTTGTTGTTAATGATGTTATTGTTAATGATATTGATGTTAGCCATGTTAGTCGATTGTTACACACGTTGGATTGCCCATATATATGAGCATGGATTATGTCGTTGCCGTTGATGTTGTTAAATGTTGTTGTTGCTGTTGGCGTCCCGTCTTACGTCATTGTTGTGATTTGGTGTCGTAGGCCTATGGCCAGTGTAGTGATTTACGTTGTTGTTGTGCCGATATGTGATTATGTTGACATGTTGTGCATAGTCGTTGCGTCGCATGCATATCATGTGGATTAGGCTTCGGCCAGCGTTGTGGATTAGGCTTTGGCCAGCGTTGTGATTTAGGCATATGGCCAGCGTTGTGACTTGGTACCGCATGCATGTGCATTCCATACTGCATGATTGACTAGTGAAATTATGGGACTATTTTGACGAGATGAATGTGATGACCTGACCGAATGCATATTGCTTTTCATACGATTTATTAGATAGTGTGATATCTCACCCCTTATGTTTGAATGTTACCCCTATGTTGGTAACGTGCAGGTAATAGCGAATGAAGGCGGAGTACCTTCATATAGTCGGGTCGGTGTCGTCGCTCTGATACGTAGCACTCGAGGGGATGAACGCTCATTTATATTCCTTATGTCGTTACATTTGTTGAACTTAAGTTTATGGCCGTTATGACTATTCATGTTGTGAACCTTTTGGAGTTTTATCGTTAAGTTGAACCCTTGATTTTCCGCTGCATGTTAAATGAAAGTCAGTTATTTTTGAAGTATGATTTCGTTGGCGAATTTCAGTTGAAAACTGTAGCACTCAAAATGATTTTTGAAACTCTGATTTATTTAGTAATTTGCCGGGTAGATTTTGGGTGTTACAAAGAATATCTACCTTGGTCATCGTAGATTTTTGCTTCCAACTCATCAGTATCGACTGTGGAGAAAGGCATTCAATGGGAATTCAAAAACCCGTAAAGCTCCACCGCCTTTGACGGGTGAACAACTATTTGAAAAGGTGAAAGATTTGAACATTAAATTTGGGAAGCCTTTTGCAGTAGAGCTTGCCAAACGAGGATGGAAGAAAAAGTCGATTTTCTTTGAGTTGCCATACTGGAAGTCATTACATGTAAGGCATTTCATTGATGTGATGCATGTTGAAAAAAATTTCTTCGAAAGTGTTATTGGTACCTTAATCAATATGCTAGGAAAGACTAAAGATACCATCAATGCAAGGTTGGACTTGGTTAGTATGGGGTTGAGACCCGAATTGGAGTTCATCAGTTATTTAAAAATTCATGCGTCAAACCACATGGGTAGTGCAACCATAATAGAGTCATTGATGGATACAGAAATTTTTGGAGAGGAGCGAGTACTGACTTTGAATCTAGAGGAACTCGCAGTGGTATATGAGCACGAGTGGGAAAGTGCGACTACTATGAGAGCATATATCAGATATGTATCTATCTTATTATTTCAGTGGTATATGTTATTATTGTTATTATTATTATTATTATAAGTTGTATACATTTTAATTAAAGGTATTTGTACCATGAGATATTGGTCCCAAGAAAACAAACACAAAGATTTGTGTTCTTATGCCCCGAAAGTACTATTCTACTTAATATCCCCCTGGATAAAATAATGTCAAAAGATCATATAGAAAAATGCAAGGCACAAATGGAAAGAAGCAAGGTAGAGGTTAAAGCCAATATCGATCGGCGCTTGGCACTAGCACATCAATTAAGCTGTGATACTTTGTTTTTGGCACCCATCAACTTAGGGTGAGTAATTTAATCTATATATATCAATCGTATATAACATGTATTTGTGATATATTTGTCATTAATTTGATTATTCAAAAAATCTATAGAACCCATTGGATATTGTTGGTTGTTGATCCCAAAAGAGATGTGATTTTCTATTTAGATTCACTGCAAGGTCATTACAACAACTACCCCAAGTTGGTGGGAGTATTTAATAGGTGTGTATTTAGATCCCTCGCATATTTCATAATTTAAATTATGCATGTATTTCGATTAATATAGTTATATATATGATGTTGTTTCAGTGCTTTGGCAACTTATTGGGGATTGCATGATGTTAGGACTGCGTACAGAAAATCATCATCTTGTACAAAATGGATACCAATAAAGGTAAGTTTATAATCAATATTCTTATTCATATGTAATTAATTAAATTTAATAACTAAGTAATCTTTTGTTTTATAGAGTCCCAAACAACCAAACGGCAATGATTGCGGGTACTATGTAATGAAGTTTATGAAGGACATCATCACTCACAACCAAATAGAAATCCCAATCCATGTATGTACTTTGAGAGTTTGTTTTTTGACAAGTAATTCAATTTCTAATTGATATTGATATAATTCTAAGTTCATTTTATTTTATTTTTAATTTCAGTATTTTCCTGAATATGTGCCTGGAGCTCAATTTTCTGATGAGGAACTTACCGAGCTCAAAGGAGAGTGGTGGCGTCATGTTGCCGGTTTGATTCATGCAAATCGAAATTGATGTAATTTTTTATGGATATCCTATCTCATTGGATATATGTTGTAATTTTTGTTAATCTTTTGGTACATGAGGATTTATGTAATTTTTGTTGGCACATATGTTGATAAATATATATGTATATTGGATTTATAAATTAGGTGGAATTTGATTTGAAATTGGTTCTTGATTTGGAATTTTATTTGGAAGTTTGTTGTTGGTTGCTGGTTGTTTGTTATTTGGTTTCTGGTTGCAGGGAGCTGGGAATTGATAATAATAGAAGAAGCAGACAAGAAATTCTTTAGAAAAAAAATTAGGCATAAGGAGCGCTTTTACAAGAAATCGCTACTGTTGGTTACATGCGCTAAGACCATAAGGAGCGCTTTTACAAGAAAGCGCTACTCTTGGTTACATGCGCTAAGGCCATAAGCAGCGCTTGATACAAAAAGCGCTACCTATGGTCTAAGCGCATCCGGGAATAAAGAGCGCTTACACTAAAAAGCACTCCTCTTGCCTGTTTGTTGGTAGCGCTTTTCGAGTGCTACCTTTGGGGGATTGGCAACAGCAGCGCAAGTTTTAGGAGCGCCCGCAAGCGCTACTGTTGGCCCAAAAAAAGCGCTCCCAATCCCCAAATCTGTTGTAGTGTAACAGTGAAAATTTTTCTTTAGGAATTTTCTGGTTGCTTTGCCACGGTCAAAGGGTAGCTAAACTGAAATTTTTATTTGGGAATTTACCGGTTTTTTTGGCCACGGTGGAAGGGTAGCTAACAGGTCGACCCATTATTGTGTTAGCCACGGGCTAATCAACCGTGGCAAACTCACCGTGGCTAAGAGCCGCTTTTCTGGTAGTGAATGCACAAATACTTCATGCCCCTCCTTGAAGAACATGACATCCATGAAAGATAAGAGATAAAAGGTTCAAATGACACTTATATTGATCAAAGTAAAAGTAATACAAAAAGAGAAAGGTTAAAAGTAAAATGATTACCTAAGCCTATTTATAGGCACTTACTATTACTAACAAACTATATCTCTAACAGTCCCCCATAAGTTAGAAGGTGTTCACAACACTTCTAGTTTGGGATTAGCAAGCGGAGAGATTATTACACCAGATGTCAAAGTTCAATGCAATGTTTAAATGGCAACTAGTTAAACAAGATTTCCCTACTTTTGTTGATTCTGCAAATATTTTTTTTTGACCAAAGGTTCTGCAAATATTTAATGTATTCATAATTGATGGTTTTTTAGTTAAGTAAATCAACATGTATTTAATTTTAATGTCATTACGTGCTTACATTAAACTTCCCACTTCAATATCCTTAACACTTGATAATTTTTAGGTACAAGTTCACCTTTTAATAGCCTTACTCCAAGAGCGCTATTAAAAGACTATTATATTGAAAAGAAATCACCTTTTAATAGCGCTTGTCAAAGGCCACATATTGTAATTGAGGGATATGATAGCGCTTTCTTGTGGAACAGCTATGAAAACTTTACTTACAATAGCGCTTATAAAGTACTATAATAGGTTATATTTCTATAATAATACGAGTATAGATTGTGCGTAGGAAGCTCTATTAATGGGCAAAATATGCGCTTTAAAAAGGCTTTAATGGTGTAGTGAGTATGGGAATGTTTAGGATCAAAGGTTGTGCAACAAATCTCTTCGTGGATCCTTGATCTGTCTTCGTTGATCCTTGATCTGATTCCTTGATCCACGTCGTGTTCAGTTGGATTTAACTCTTGCGACGTGTGCATCTGATGCGGATCAGGCTCCAGGCGTTGTGCAATCTCTTGCAACGTGTGCAGTCTGAAGGTTCATTACGTGTTCAGTTTGCTTTCACGTGTGGGGTGAATTCGCTTCAGTTTGAAGGTTTTATTTTCCAAGGATTAGTTTGCGGCTTTTATTTTCTAAGGATTAGTTTGCGACTTCCAGGTTCGGTTCTGTCGCTTCCTTGCTTTGCTGGAGCGGTGGCTGCAATCCTGCAGCGCTTTTTCTGGACTTGGTTGTTGCGCTAACAGGTTTGGATCGGTTGTTTTTTTTGCTGGTTCAGTTTGGTAAGTGTTCCGCTACCAGTTCTTGTTGGGTATTTATCGTGATCTTGCTGCCATAGTGGTTCGGTTTGATCTTGGGTGCTGTCTTTTCGGTGCTAGTTCTTGCTGATCTGGGCTGCATGCTATGGACTTCTATCCGTGGCCATGCTTGGCCGACTCACCGCCGGTAGCAGCACCGCGGGCTCAGCCCCAGGCAGTGTCCGCTACCAAGTCCTTTGCTGCTGCGCTAATAAACTCATGTGTGATTCCTCCAAATCAGTTGCCAAAGCCTTGCATTAAAGGTGATGCACTTACTATCAAGATTACGGAAACGGAATATCAAGAAGGAGTCAAAGGGTGCAAGAATGTATTGCATGGCCGCCTCACCCTTTCTAAAGGGGATTCTCCCCTAAAGATTAATGATTTAAGGGCAAAACTTGTGCAAGAATGGAAATCCATTGGATCTTGGACAATGGTCTCTTTGGGGAAAGGCTACTACGAATTTTGCTTTCAATCGTTCGAAGAGATGCGTAGCCTTCAAGCAATTGGAACATGGTCGTTGCACCCGGGTTTTCTTCGGCTCTTTGCATGGACGCCAGACTTTGATCCAAATAGGATCCGCAACACCAATGTTCAATGTTGGGTCCGTATTCATGGATTGGCTCGTGAATACTGGCGTCCAATCACTCTTTTTGAGATTGCCGGGGCAATCGGGGGTCCTATTGCTTTGGATGATGCCACAAAGAATCGCACATTTGGCCACTTCGCAAGAGTTCTTGTTGATATTGATTTGAATGGAGATCTTCCGGAGCGTATTATGGTTGAGCGTGAAGGTTACGCATTTTACGTTGAAGTAGTTTATGAAAGGCTGCCTCATTTCTGCTCATATTGTCATATTATTGGGCATAATTATTCCAATTGTAAGCAAGCCCAGAGTAAGCAGGAACCTCGGGCGCAACCCACGGTCAATAGGCAAGTTTGGGAGCCAAAGAGAAAGAACGACCTCGATGCAATTAATGTTCGTGACATGCAGACGCATGATGCCGGGAAAGAAACTCAGGTTAAAGGTACGACTACATTTAGTGCTAATGTTGTTGATAACACTATTGATAATGGTGCAGGTAGTGATCTTCAAAAGGAGAATGTTGATGGTATTGAAGCCTCTACAGAAGAGCTAGTGGAAAAAGATAATCACTCGCAGCGTTCCGGAGACCTCATCTCCATTGAAGAGATTACAATCCCAAATCAGTTTGGAGGCCCTAATAACATACCTCATGATGATATTAATCCTCTGCTTGGATTTATTTGTTCCCCAAGTGGTAGAGCTCCTACATTAGCGCAGAATGGGAATTCCCCGGATCCAGTTCTAGTTGGTGACTCTCAAATGGAAGCAGCCTTCGAGGTTGATAGAAATCGAGTCCAAGTGGTTGCTGACAACGAAGCTGCTCAAGTTGTGATTGATGATTTAAACATCATTCAGCACCCCTGGGCTGATTTAGTTGAGGAGGAGGTTAACATGGAAAAAGAAAATGCCCAGTCTGATGAGGGCTCTGACTTTGAGGTAGTTCGCACCAAGTCTCAGAAGAAAAAACAAAAGCAGCGGCAGAAAAGAGAAAGCTATCTCCCCAATTACAACCCGTTCAAGGGCAGGATCTCAAAGTCTTGCTCAATGAAGTGCTTATATTGGAATACAAGGGGCCTGGCTAATCCCCCCACAAGATTAGCTCTTAAAAAGCTTTGTTCTTCTAACAAGCCTGATTTTGTTTTTGTGTCTGAACCTTGGTGTTCTTTAGATGATTTTCCGCGCAGGTATTGGTCTCGTTTTGGTATGAAAGTATTTGCTACTAATGACAGGAATACTTTAATTCCTAACCTCTGGTGTGTCTGTAAGGACAACTTCAATCCAACTGTTATCGCTAGCTCAGATCAGCATGTTTCTTTTACAGTGGAGGTTAAAAACACTACAGTTGGTATTTCAGCAATCTATGCTTCTTGTAGCTATCTGGGTAGGCGATCTCTCTGGCAGGATCTTTCTCTTCTCCAGCAAACTTATAAAATCCCTTGGTGCTTTATTGGGGATTGGAACGCGATTTTGGGCAGCCATGAGTATAGGGGAAATGGTACTCCATCGAATACTGCTTGCGAAGAGTTTCAGAACTGGACCAATTTGAATAACTTGATTCATCTGCCGACGAGGGGTGTTCAATTCACTTGGTCTAATGGCCGTAAAGGAAGGGCTTTCACGGAGAAAAGGCTTGATCGGGCTATTTGCAATGACGCTTGCTTTACTTTTTATACAGGTATCTCCTGCTATACTCTTACTAAATCTAAATCTGATCATTTCCCTTTACTGCTTGATCTTCAGCTTACAGATGGTGCTCATCCCTCCTCTTTTAAATTCCTTCGCACCTGGGCGAAGCACCCTGAATGCCTGAATGTGATTAAGGAGGCTTGGCAATCTCATGTTGTTGGCTGCCCGATGGTGGTCCTCAATCAAAAGCTCAAAAATCTCAAGGTAAAGCTGAAGGCTTGGAATAAAGATGTCTTTGGGGACGTTAATCTCCGGGTGCAAGTGGCGAATGCATCTCTAGATCACGTTCAAGCGCAGATTGATAATGTTGGCTACTCAGAGGTGTTGGATGAGCAAGAAAAAACCCTTCAGCTTGAGCTGCAGCAAGCTTTAGCTTCCCAAGAGGAATTTTGGCTCGAAAAATCTAGACTTAATTGGCACTTGCATGGTGATCGAAACACAAAATTCTTCCATCAGATGGTCAGGATTAGAAATATTACCAAGCAAATAACTGCCCTAAAAAATGGTGATGCTCTTCTTACTTCTTCTAATGATATCGAATCTCATGTTGTTCATTATTTTGAGAATATTTTTGCCTCTAATAATCAATGTCTTGATAATGGTATGGTGGAGGAGATTATCCCTAATCTTGTTACAGGGGAGGAGAATACTATGCTCACCAACGTTCCTAATAGGGAAGAGATTAAGCAGGCCATCTTTGCCATGAATCCAAACGGTGCCCCTGGCCCGGATGGTTTTGGCGCTTTCTTTTTTCAGCATTACTGGGACATCATTGCTGAAGATATGGTGAGTGCGGTTCAGCAATTCTTCAAGCACGGATGGCTGCTTCCGAATTTCAATTCTAATTTGGTGGTCCTTATTCCTAAAGTCAATGGCGCTGATAGTATTGAGAAGTTCCGGCCTATCGCTCTTGCTAACTTTAAGTTTAAGATTATCACTAAGGTGCTTGCTGACCGTCTCTCAAGAATTGCTCCCCGTATAGTTTCATCTCAGCAACGTGGTTTTATTCAAGGTAGAAACATTTCGGATTGCATCTGTTTAACTTCTGAAGCCATTAATATGCTGAATAACAGGTCCTTTGGTGGTAATATGGCTCTTAAGGTTGATGTCACAAAAGCTTTTGACACTTTGGATTGGAATTTCCTTCTGCGAGTTCTCAAGGCTTTTGGTTTTAATAGTAAGTTCTGCGATTGGGTTAATGTTCTTTTGCATTCTGCAAAGCTTTCGATCTCAGTCAATGGCAAGCCCTCTGGGTACTTTAGTTGCAAGCGGGGTGTGCGTCAAGGGGATCCCCTCTCCCCCCTTCTTTTCTGCTTGGCTGAGGAGGTTTTGAGCAGAGGCATCTCCAAGCTGGTGCAGGATGGGAACCTCCAGTTAATCAATGGTCCTAGAGGCACTCAGGTTCCCTCTCATACCCTTTATGCTGATGACATCATGATTTTTTGCAGAGCTTCGCAGAGAAATCTCAATAATCTCCTCAACTTCTTTACTAAGTATGGTGAAGCTTCTGGTCAGATTGTTAACTCTAGCAAATCTACAGTTCATTTGGGCGCCATTCCCAATACCCGGCAGCGTCGCATTGCCGATCTCCTAGGCTTCTCTATTGGCCAGTTGCCGTTCACATACTTGGGTATTCCAATTTTCAAAGGTAAGCCTAAAGCTGTTTATTTAAGGCCAATCGCTGACAAGATTAAAGCCAAGTTATCAGCGTGGAAAGCTTCCCTCCTATCTATTGCCGGAAGAGTGCAGCTGGTAAAGTCGGTTGTGCAGAGTATGTTAATTTACAGCTTCCTGGTTTACAAATGGCCTTCATCTCTGTTGAATACTGTGGATTCTTGGATTAGAAATTTCATTTGGTCTGGTGACGTCAATCAGCGTAAAGTGGTTACTGTGGCTTGGCATAAGGTTTGTAGACCAACCGCTGAGGGGGGTCTTGGAATTAGGTCCCTCAAAGACACTAACAAGGCAGCCTGTCTTAAGCTTAGCTGGGAGCTCAGCATTTCCCAGAACAGCTGGGCTGTTCTGTTAAGATCTAGGGTCTTCAGAAATAATACTGCGATCTCTTATCATATCAGTTCTTCATTGTGGGGTCATTTGCGTGATCATCTTTCCTCCATCCAAGAAAACTGCATTTGGCAAATTGGTAAAGGTGACCGTATCAACTTTTGGCTTGATCCTTGGATGTCGGCTCCTCTTGTAAATCTTCTTAATGTCCCTGAGCATCGCCAGCTCTATCTCAAGGCCCGTGTTTGTGACTTCATTCAGAATGGTCATTGGTGTATCCCTGCTTCTCTTTCCAATATCTTTCCTCAGCTGGCTTCTCTCCTTCATGAAAAAGATCTGCCTTCATTTGACTCTCAAGATCAGCTGATTTGGAAAAACTCTACCGATGGTATGCTTACTTTTAAAACCGCTTATCTTCATTTCAGGCCTGTTGGGCAACCTAGTAGGTGGTTCAAGAATATTTGGCGAAGTGTTATTCCTCCATCCAAGTCTTTTCTTATGTGGCGCATCCTCCATCACCGTCTGCCAACTGATGAGCAGCTCAGAAGCCGTGGTTGTGGTACTGTTTCCATGTGTAGTCTCTGTGAAGCGGACTATGAGTCCTCCTTGCACCTTTTCTGTGAGTGCTCTTTTGCTAAGCAGCTTTGGGATTGGCTTAGTGGCAAGCTCTCTCTTAATATTGATGTTTCCTCCCCGGAGACGATTTTTGACGTCTGTCTGCGCCCCTGGTCGGACCAAGTGCAGGATGTTGTTTCTGCTGCGGTTATTAACGTTTTTTGGGCTATTTGGTTCTCTCGGAATCAGATTCGTTTTGACAACAAGAAGATCTTGCCCACTTACCTGAAAAATTTGATCATGGCAAATGTGAACATCTCTGGTAATCTCAGCAAGGGCTCCACGTCTAACTCCATGCAGGACTTTGTGATTCTTAAGGGTTTCTCGGTTGAGTGCAAACCTCGTAAGGCTCCTACAAATATTGAGGTTATCTGGCAGTCTCCTCCTTCCTTTTGGGTTAAGTGTAATACTGATGGCGCTGCTAGGGGGTCTCCTGGTTTAGCTGCCTGTGGGGGTATCTTTCGCGACAGTAATGCTGAGTCTCTTGGCTGTTTTATGCTTCCTCTAGGTACAAATTTCGCGCTTCATGCGGAGCTTGTCGGGGTCATGGTCGCCATTGAAGTGGCTTTCCGAAAAGGTTGGCATCGGTTATGGATTGAGAGTGACTCTCAGCTTGCTGTGATGGCCTTCTCGTCTCACTCAATTGTGCCTTGGAATCTCCGCAATCGTTGGCTTAATTGCATGGGTCTGCTCAAATCAATGACTGTCACTTGCACTCATATTTTTCGGGAAGGGAATCACTGCGCGGATAAGCTTGCGTCTCATGGGATCAACCTGCCTGGTTTCCAATGGTGGAATTCTGTTCCCTATTTCATTAAGGATGATTTTATCCGTAATAGGATTGGCCTTCCTTATTTTCGTCTTAGGCAATAATGTTTTATTTTTGTTTGCATGGGTTTTGGTTTATGTCCCCCCATGTTTCTTGTATTTTTGTTTTTTGTTTATTAATGAAATAGGGGGGAGTACTCTTTCCTTCTAGATGTTTTTATCCCTAAGGAGGGTTTTGCATCAGAAGGTTTTAACGAGGCTCCTTTCCTTTTTGTTTAAAAAAAAAAAAAAAAAAAAAAAAAAAAAAAAAAAAAAAACGCATAAGAACATTAGAATAGTTGTTATCTTAGCCAAGAAGTAGAACAACTTGCACTACAAGATGTTAATTCATTTCGCATTTAGTGTCACATCATAGAAGTGAATATTGTATAGTTTGTGTGTCTACATTTCTGAAAATGATGACACTTGACATAACAACACTTTGTCAACCCAAATTTGCAAAATTTTTAATGATCACTATATTAGCATAAGAGTATTTAGAACTACAGATTGTGCAAACATATTTTATATAGAAAAGGCACATGCACATTCAAGTTAAAAGTTAATAGTGATGCATACTATATAAGTTTTAAAATCATATATTTCATCAATCATCTTAGTATGCAATCATAATTCCAAGACAAGACAAATCAATCTTATCATATCATATATTCACACAATTCAAATTTATCACAATGAAGTTATGATAAGATATGAGATTTGTTGGAAAATATTTTGCAACACTTAAGAATCTTATCACGAACCCACCAAGAAACACGATCTCACGAACACAAACCCACGAACAAGGTAGTCACGAACTTCAAGTACCAAACCTTTGATCACATACCACAAACATCGTTTATTGTCCGACGAATGTGAAGACACTACTGTCCTCAAAGGATTATTTACCTGAGAAAAATTCCCCCAAGATTCAACAAACTGTAAAAACAAAATTATTTTTCTGTTAAAATAACCTCACATAAACATCATCCCTTTTCAAAAACCAACATGTAAAACTGCTATATGCAATAAAATGACCGGCCGGTCTATTATATTTTTTGTGTGTGAACCGTGTATCCTCTGCGCGCAACTGCAGAGACTAATCCCTCGAGCCAAGTAGGACCAAAATGAGCGGTGCAGAGACTAATCCCTCGAGCCGGGTAGGACCACAATGAGCGGTAAAACTTTTCTCAAGAGATTTAATGTTGCTGCATGCCCAAGGCAGGATTCGAACCCAGGACCTTGGTTAAGCTGGAAGAGACCCACACCATCTCATCCAAGAGCTCTTGGGTGCGATCGGTCTATTATATAGTATAACTATTGAAAGAATTATTTAAAGTAATAAAATGGCATTGATATTCTTTTACTATTTATATGCAATGAGGTAGTATAAAAGATAGGAAAAAAAATGCTGTAAAATAAATGACTCAATTTATAACATTTCTTTGAATTATAGAAAATCATTTTTTTTGGTAAACGAAAGTTTCTCCACGATGACTGTGGAGACTAATCTTTCGAGGTATCATATATCTGTTTAAGGGGTTGACCTCTCCTATAAATGATTTGATAGATTGCATATCATAAATGATTTGAATATACACTGATATTTCGAATTAATCAAAAGATAAAAATGAAATTAATTAAAATCAAGTAATATTAAGTGGCTTTCATTACTGGTTGATATTAATAATATTAATAATGCCAACACCCACTATATATTATTGGATCTCACACTACATGATTGCTATTTTGTTTCTTATTGGATTTTTATATGGATTTTTTATTCTTTTTGTTTAACATTTTGGGTTTTTGTTTTAAGTATTTTCACCGGACTCTGAAACATATTTGTTAAACAGTTGACGTTAAATAATTTTTATAAATTTCTTTTTACAGGAAGTAATTTTTAATATATTAAATGTTATTATTTTTGTATAGAATAATATTTAGATTAAGGGAAAGATACCGAGGGCCCGCCAAAGCCCCTAAACAAACAAAGCTTTGTTTGGCGCGTCTCATCTGCTAGCGGATAGCGGATGAAAGTAGCGGGTGAAGAGTACACGTGTTTGGTAAGAAACTAGCGTTTAGCGTTTTTTGAAACGCTACTTCAAGTAGCGTTTTTTCAAACACTAGCGGATAGCGATTAGCGCCTCACTTTTTCGCATTTTTACCGTTTTTATTTTTCTTCAATTACTTCTCTATCATTATTAAATAAATGTAATCATGAATTAAATAAATATGTCCTTTTATGAAATTTTACATTTATCTGCTACTTCAACTGCTAGTTTTACCAAACACACCATTTGCTATCAGCTAATTTATCCGCTATCTGCTAGCTCATCCTTATCCGCTAGCTTATCTGCTATCCGCTACTTTTTTCCAAACAAAGACCAAATGGATTTTAGACCTACAAAGATAAGAAGGAAAAAAGACCTCCAAATTATTCAGGGCCCATTCTTATTACACTCTCCCTCCTACTCATTAAATACCCCTGACGCTACGAAGAGACAAAACCAAGTACGGTACCATGGTACCGTATGTGGCATATGTTTTCTCACACACCCTAGTACAGTACCTTGATACCAAACTGGTATGGTATCAAAGTACTGTGTCTACTAAATCGGAAACTCAATAGCCACGATACCTTGGAACCGTACCAGTTCGGTATAAGGTCGACCTGTTAAACATTCTGCAGAATTTTTAACTAGTATTTTCTAGGTTTCAACGTCTTTGATTCCACCAACACTTTTGATCAACGACCCATAATCAATCAAATTTTTTAATAAGATATTGAAATCTTTGTTATTTGTGTCAAAAAATGAACTAGGGTAAATGTGCCTTAACGTATAGAATTTCAACAGTCCAGATTTTTCATCAAAATGTTTGATTAACGACTCACATTCAACGACACCCATCACTGACTCACATTCAACGACACCCACTATAAATAGGCTCTCACTTAAACCAATTTCTTTCGCACCAACCTACACCAACATCTCTCGCTAAACATCTGCTTCTTCACAAACGCCCTCTCTAAAATGGAGTTCACATCAACCCAGTTTTCAATGGACTCCTACTTGACTGTCCTCCATCATCGTGGAGATATCACCATGAAGGAAAATGGTGTTTGCTTTCAATATCCTAATCCCGCGTTTTGTAGGATGAGAATGGACTTCACATTCTCGGAGTTAACGGATAAAGCGGAGACGAAGGTTCCAGAGGGGTATTTTCCTAGACAAGGTAACTACTATAGTTTACCGCAAGCCTAGTACTGGAGATGACAGTCATATTCGCTATTCAACGATGAATATTCAAAGCCCTAATTTTGAGAGATCTCTTGATAGGATTTTATTTTTAGCCTGGCATTGGTATCAAACTAAGAGAAATTCTCCACCTTGCCTTTTTTATGAGTGGTTTGTGGATCCTATTGATTGTTTGTCTAGGAGGTAGCATCTTTTTCATTATTTTCTTGATTTTGGAGGTTGATACATTGTATTTGTATATGGGTTGAGTACCCCTTGTGCTCTGCTATATATATATATATATATATATATATATATATATATATATATCTGTGTGTGTGTGTGTGTGTGTGTGTGTGTGTGTGTGGGTCCTTCTAGGGTGAGGGAGAAAATCAAATCCCTCACACACGCACTAAATCGAAAAAAGAGCACTAAATATATGTGTGTATATATACACACACACAACACATGTTTTTGTTTGCCATTCAAAAGATCAAAATTCAATTACATAATGTTCAAGACTGGGCAAAGCCCAATCCGTATCAGAAGCGGCCCACTCCAGCACCGGATCCGGCCTAGGCATCCACCGCTGAAGGCGACGCTGAGATCACTGGCCTGGATCGGCCCTGTCTGATCCTATGGCCCAGATTCGACCAAGGCTAGGGGCGACCCCTTGCCGCGTCTATAAATACGGCACTACCCCCTGAAATCAAGTACGCCTCATTCATTTATATCTCCTCTTGACTTCTGATTGCTGACACTACTGTCCTCAAAGGATTATTTACCTGAGAAAAATTCCCCCAAGATTCAACAAACTGTAAAAACAAAAATATTTTTCTGTTAAAATAACCTCACATAAACATCATCCCTTTTCAAAAACCAACATGTAAAACTGCTATATGCAATAAAATGACCGGCCGGTCTATTATATTTTTTGTGTGTGAACCGTGTATCCTCTGCGCGCAACTGCAGAGACTAATCCCTCGAACCAAGTAGGACCAAAATGAGCGGTGCAGAGACTAATCCCTCGAGCCGGGTAGGACCACAATGAGCGGTAAAACTTTTCTCAAGAGATTTAATGTTGCTGCATGCCCAAGGCAGGATTCGAACCCAGGACCTTGGTTAAGCTGGAAGAGACCTACACCATCTCATCCAAGAGCTCTTGGGTGCGATCGGTCTATTATATAGTATAACTATTGAAAGAATTATTTAAAGTAATAAAATGGCATTGATATTCTTTTACTATTTATATGCAATGAGGTAGTATAAAAGATAGGGAAAAAAATGCTGTAAAATAAATGACTCAATTTATAACATTTCTTTGAATTATAGAAAATCATTTTTTTTGGTAAACGAAAGTTTCTCCACGATGACTGTGGAGACTAATCTTTCGAGGTATCATATATCCGTTTAAGGGGTTGACCTCTCCTATAAATGATTTGATAGATTGCATATCATAAATGATTTGAATATACACTGATATTTCGAATTAATCAAAAGATAAAAATGAAATTAATTAAAATCAAGTAATATTAAGTGGCTTTCATTACTGGTTGATATTAATAATATTAATAATGCCAACACCCACTATATATTATTGGATCTCACACTACATGATTGCTATTTTGTTTCTTATTGGATTTTTATATGGATTTTTTATTCTTTTTGTTTAACATTTTGGGTTTTTGTTTTAAGTATTTTCACCGGACTCTGAAACATATTTGTTAAACAGTTGACGTTAAATAATTTTTATAAATTTCTTTTTACAGGAAGTAATTTTTAATATATTAAATGTTATTATTTTTGTATAGAATAATATTTAGATTAAGGGAAAGATACCGAGGGCCCGCCAAAGCCCCTAAACAAACAAAGCTTTGTTTGGCGCGTCTCATCTGCTAGCGGATAGCGGATGAAAGTAGCGGGTGAAGAGTACACGTGTTTGGTAAGAAACTAGCGTTTAGCGTTTTTTGAGACGCTACTTCAAGTAGCGTTTTTTCAAACACTAGCGGATAGCGATTAGCGCCTCACTTTTTTCGCATTTTTACCCTTTTTATTTTTCTTCAATTACTTCTCTATCATTATTAAATAAATGTAATCATGAATTAAATAAATATGTCCTTTTATGAAATTTTACATTTATCTCCTACTTCAACTGCTAGTTTTACCAAACACACCATTTGCTATCAGCTAATTTATCCGCTATCTGCTAGCTCATCCTTATCCGCTAGCTTATCTGCTATCCGCTACTTTTTACCAAACAAAGACCAAATGGATTTTAGACCTACAAAGATAAGAAGGAAAAAAGACCTCCAAATTATTCAGGGCCCATTCTTATTACACTCTCCCTCCTACTCATTAAATACCCCTGACGCTACGAAGAGACAAAACCAAGTACGGTACCATGGTACCGTATGTGGCATATGTTTTCTCACACACCCTAGTACAGTACCTTGATACCAAACTGGTATGGTATCAAAGTACTGTGTCTACTAACTCGGAAACTCAATAGCCACGATACCTTGGAACCGTACCAGTTCGGTATAAGGTCGACCTGTTAAAAATTCTGCAGAATTTTTAACTAGTATTTTCTAGGTTTCAACGTCTTTGATTCCACCAACACTTTTGATCAACGACCCATAATCAATCAAATTTTTTAATAAGATATTGAAATCTCTGTTATTTGTGTCAAAAAATGAACTAGGGTAAATGTGCCTTAACGTATAGAATTTCAACAGTCCAGATTTTTCATCAAAATGTTTGATTAACGACTCACATTCAACGACACCCATCACTGACTCACATTCAACGACACCCACTATAGATAGGCTCTCACTTAAACCAATTTCTTTCGCACCAACCTACTCCAACATCTCTCGCTAAACATCTGCTTCTTCACAAACGCCCTCTCTAAAATGGAGTTCACATCAACCCAGTTTTTAATGGACTCCTACTTGACTGTCCTCCATCATCGTGGAGATATCACCATGAAGGAAAATGGTGTTTGCTTTCAATATCCTAATCCCGCGTTTTGTAGGATGAGAATGGACTTCACATTCTCGGAGTTAACGGATAAAGCGGAGACGAATGTTCTAGAGGGGTATTTTCCTAGACAAGGTAACTACTATAGTTTACCGCAAGCCTAGTACTGGAGATGACAGTCATATTCGCTATTCAACGATGAATATTCAAAGCCCTAATTTTGGGAGATCTCTTGATAGGATTTTATCTTTAGCCTGGCATTGGTATCAAACTAAGAGAAATTCTCCACCTTGCCTTTTTTATGAGTGGTTTGTGGATCCTATTGATTGTTTGTCTAGGAGGTAGCATCTTTTTCATTATTTTCTTGATTTTGGAGGTTGATACATTGTATTTGTATATGGGTTGAGTACCCCTTGTGCTCTGCTATATATATATATATATATATATATATATATATATATATATATATATATATATATATATATATATATATCTCTGTGTGTGTGTGTGTTTGTGTGTGTGTGTGTGTGTGTGTGGGGGGGTCCTTCTAGGGTGAGGGAGAAAATCAAATCCCTCACACACGCACTAAATAGAAAAAAGAGCACTAAATATATGTGTGTATATATACACACACACAACACATGTTTTTGTTTGCCATTCAAAAGATCAAAATTCAATTACATAATGTTCAAGACTGGTCAAAGCCCAACCCGTATGAGAAGCGGCCCACTCCAGCACCGGATCCGGCTTAGGCATCCACCGCTGAAAGCGACGCTGAGATCACCGGCCTGGATCGGCCCTGTCTGATCCTATGGCCCAGATTCGACCAAGGCTAGGGGCGACCCCTTGCCGCGTCTATAAATACGGCACTACCCCCTGAAATCAAGTACGCCTCATTCATTTATATCTCCTCTTGACTTCTGATTGCTGACTTTGGCATTGGAGTGTTTGCAGGTACCAACCATCCGACGAAAGGGACGACTTCAACAACCAGCCTACCAACCGCTCACCCCGTATTCTCATCTTGGAGCAAGGTATTGAACACATAAGTTTGTGGTAGAAATTTTTAGTTGTTTTGTAGCTATTTAGTGCTCTTTTTTCTATTTATCTATTTTATATGTAGTTGGATAATGATATTTTCTCTGAATGAAAGTAAAATAATTAATTTAGGATTAGCTACTAATTTTATTGTTAGCTAAAATTTATAGCTAATTTTTTAAAATTCTAGTAGTGGCTTTTAATTTAGTAATTATTCAAATTTCAGAAATTATAAAAATCAAATTTATTGTCGGCTGGTGCTTGCTTCTTTTTCATAAAAAGACAATAGAAAGAAGACAGTCATTTTAACAGTAAAACGGAAAGTAGTAGACAATGCAATCGAAGTTGGTAAGATTTGTCCCGCAGAGATAAAACGTGCCGTCTATATGCATTATCTATTAATTCCCCGGTCCCTAATTTGCAAGTGCTTTTACAGAATACGCTTAAATATGATACAGTCCCAATAAAATTTCCAAATTTTGTTTCTAGTTTCTATAAAAATTTTGGTCAAATTTTAATCCCTATAATATATTTCGTCTCCAATTATATTACCTATAAAATGTCAACTCTTATATACTTTTTAAATTTTTTAAGGATGTTTTGCATACATGTTAAGAATAATATAAACATCTCTCGCATTAAAATTAGAACTTTTTAAAAAGGAATGAATTAAATATGGGTTTTGATAGACTAAGCTAAGCTAAAAATCAGAACTAGGGGTTGCAAGGAAGAAGATGACAAATAAAAATTGCATAGATTTTTCATTGCCCTCTCCAAGGGAAAAATAAGCTTAAATAGCTAGGGTTCTCAAACTACTAATCAGCAAAATGGGCCATGGGCCTCAGCAACACAACATAATAAAAAGCTAAACAAATAAAAACATCAGATTACTAAATACACCTCAGTATTTCTATTTGAAGTCCTTGAACCAACTAGGCTTTTTAATTTGTCTTTTGGGCCTATCATTACTATCCGGCCCAACAGAAACCTTGTCCTCAAGGTTTGGGTTGACACCTGGCGCAAATCTGGCCGTTGGTGGAGCAGGGAGATCCAGCGCTGGAAGTGTGGCCTGGGTCGCGTGAACGCGTGGCTCGCATCTGTCCGTTGAAGAGGAAAGTTGATCAAACGGTGGAGAGGGCAGGTGTGGCGCGGTCAGCGAGGTGCAGGGAGTGATGATGGCGTGTGCAGTCTGCTCTGCTGACGCCTTGGGAGCCGAAATAGCTTTAGCAGTTGGGAAAAGGGAATCCAATGAATCATCAAGTGGAGAAGATGCAATCTTGGTCTGTCCGTTGAGATCTAACGGAGCTCGTTGATCCAGGCGGCTGGAGTGGGAAACCGCGTCACCTGGGAACGAGGCGGAATTGATGGGTGCAGTCTGCTCTGCTGACGCCTTGGGAGCCGGAATAGCTTTAGCAGTTGGGAAAAGGGAATCCAATGAATCATCAAGTGGAGAAGATGCAATCTTGGTCTGTCCGTTGCGATCTAACGGAGCTCGTTGATCCACGCGGCTGGAGTGGGAAACCGTGTCCCCTGGAAACGAGGCGGAATTGATGGGCACGTTTTCCACTGTTAGCGCGTTTTGCACAGCACGAGGCGTGTGGGATGCGTGTTTTTGGTGTTGAGGAGTGATATTTTGAATTGACGGTTGAGATCCAGTCAGATTACTTTTGGAAGACTGACCAATCAACGGTGCCGCTGGCTTGCTAGAGAGAGAAACCGAAGGTGTTAAAAAGGGATTTGTAGTACCACTTATTTCAGTTTCCCACTTCTTCTTAGATACACCTCTCAGTTCCTTTTCAGTTACCAGACTCGCCTTTCTCTCTCTGTCCTCATCTGCTTTTCTCTTCGCTACTTCCTCTAGATTCTTCACTGTCTCTTCACATTCAGCCAAAACCTTCTCCTTCACTGTCTCTTTTGTACCTTCAGACATCTCTAAATCACATAGATCAGGAGGGAGAGGTGTGAAAAGAGAGCTAGGATCTTCACCATAATAAGGACGTAGTAGAGAGACATGGAACACTCGGTGGATCCGGGCTGAAGATGGTAGATCAAGCTCATAAGCCACCTTTCCAATACGACGAGTGACCTTAAAGGGGCCAAAGTAGCGTTTGGCCAGCTTCTGAGAAGTTCTTCGTACTACAGACTGCTGCTTGTAAGCCTGGAGTTTCAACAGGACCAGATCTCCTGGTTCAAAGGTATGGTCTATCCTTTTTTTGTTGGCCTGATTGATCATGCGTTGTCTGCTTCTTTTCAAGTTCTCCTTCAAGGTCTCTAATACTGCTTGATGTTGTTGCAAGGTGAACTCTAAGTTGTTGATGTTGGTTGAGCCTGTGACGTAGTCAGAGATGGATGGGGGAAGGCGGCCATACAGGGCTTGAAATGGTGTCATTTCAATACTGGAATGAAACGAGGAGTTATGCCAGTATTCAGCAAGATGAAGGAATTTGAACCACTGACGAGGGTGGTCACCAGCAAAACACCTCAGATACGCCTCGAGACAACGATTTATCACTTCAGTTTGGCCATCTGTTTCTGGGTGGTAAGCTGTGCTGTATCTTAGAGTCGTCCCTTGGGCTCGAAAAAACTCTTTCCAGAAGGAGCTGAGGAAGAGTGGATCTCTGTCCGAAATAATTGTCTTTGGAGGACCATGCAAACGGCAGATCTCAACTGAGAAGCGAGTGGCTAAGTCAGAAGCAGTGTACTTAGATGGAAGCCCAATCAAGTGGATAGACTTTGTTAAGCGGTCACAGATGACCCAGATCACTGTATGTCCAAAGGAAACAGGTAAATGAGTTATAAAATCCATTGTGAGTTCTTCCCATACCTGATTTGGAGTTGGTAAGGCTTGTAGTAACCCCTTTTTTTTCTAAGGCAGATATTTGTTATGCTGACAACTTGAGCAGTGTTTGACAAAGTGTTTGACATCTCTGTGGATTCCTGCCCAACTAAATGAGGCAGATAGACGAGCAAGTGTTGGTTTCACACCTGAGTGACCGGCAATAGGGGTGTTGTGATATTCTCTGAGCAGTGCTTGTCGTAGGTCGTCTTCATCAGGTACAAAAAGTCTCTCTCTAAAGTAAAGTAGACCATTTTTGAAACTGTATAGTTGTTGCATTCCTGAATCTGATTGACTCTTCAAGACTAATTCTTTTCCCTTGTCATTTTGTGCATAATAATCCCTGAGATGAGCTACAAGGGTTGGGACTGGGGATGAGATTGCAGAGAATAGAAGACCGTCGTCTGAATACTTTCTGCTCAAAGCATCTGCAACTTGATTTGCTTTTCCAGGTTTGTAGAAAATCTCAAAACTGAAACTTTGTAGTTTAGATGCCCACTTCTGCTGTTCTGGAGTCTGTATAGTTTGTACCAAAAGGTTTTTGAGACTCTTTTGATCTGTAAAAATGTGAAAATGTCTCCCTATAAGGTATTGACGCCATTTCTTTACTGCCTCAGTAACTGCATACATCTCACGGGCATACACAGGCGCTGCCTGCATCCGTGGACACATTTTTTTGCTGAAGAAGGCCAAAGGGTGCCCTTCTTGGGATAAAACTGCACCAATTGCAATTGCAGAAGCATCAGTCTCGACCACAAAAGCTTTGGAGAAATCTGGGAGAGCCAAAACAGGAACTTGTGTAATTTTATTTTTCAATTCTGTAAATGCCAAACTGGCTGATGTACTCCAACTGAAAATAATGGAACGTAAGAGATCGGTGAGAGGAGCGGCGAGAGAGGCGTAGTGGCGGACAAATCGCCGATAGAATCCGGTGAGGCCTAAGAATCCCCTGAGAGCCGTGAGAGAACGTGGCTCCGGCCAGTCTAGAATAGCTTGCACTTTTTCTGGATCTGGGGCAACACCCTTAACTGAAATAACATGGCCTAGGTAATGAACAGTATCAACTGCAAATACACACTTAGATAATTTTGCAACAAAAGTATGTGTATGTAATAAGTCTAACACAAGCCGCAAATGAAGTAAGTGATCAGATAATGATGTGCTATAAATTAAAATATCATCAAAGAAGACTAAAACAAACCGGCGAAGAAAAGGTCTAAGTAAATCATTCATAGCTGATTGGAATGTGGAGGGGGCATTAGTCAAGCCAAAAGGCATAACTAGAAATTCGTAGTGCCCATCAAATGTTCTAAAAGCAGTTTTATGTGTATCTTCTGGTGCAACCCGAATCTGATGATAGCCTGAGCGTAAGTCTATCTTGGTGAAAACATTAGCTGAACCCAACTCATCTAGAAGCTCATCGATAGTGGGTATAGGAAATCTATCTTTGACAGTAACAGCATTAAGAGCACGATAGTCCACACAGAAACGCCAAGTTCCATCTTTCTTGCGAACCAATAATACTGGAGAAGAGTAAGGGCTGTTACTAGGGACAATGGTTCCCTCTTTGAGCATGTCATGTATAATGGTGGTCATTGCTTCCTTTTGGGAGTGAGGGTACCTGTAAGGCTTCACATTTATGGGAGGGGTGTTAGGTAATAGTGGTATGTGGTGATCATGGGGTCTAGATGGTGGTAGGCCATGGGGTTCGTTAAAAACTGTAGGGTATTGGAGAAGAATGGAAGTGACTTCAGATGGCAGGTCTTGTGAGAGACTGTCTGGTGTTGGTTTTGGATGGGCGGGTGGGCTGGTGGATTGTGGAAGTGTTTCAAAACTTAAGAGGTGTAGGGAAACAATTGCGTCTGTGTGAGCGAGGTGGAAGATTTGGTTGTAAGTAGATTGGGTAGGGGTGGTCCTTGGGCCGCCTTTTAGAGTGATGGGCTGGTCATTTTGGGTGAAGGTGATTGATGGAATTGAGAAATCAGCTTGGATGGGTCCAAGAGTACGGAGCCATTCCATACCAAGAACCACGTCAGCACCCTCAATAGGAAGCAAATAGAATGGTAAACAAAAAGTGTGGTTTTGTAGGTTAATTGAGACATTGTGGCAAACTCCTTGACACTGTAAATGAGAGCCGTTACCAACCATGACCGAGAATTGTTGGGTAGCTGAGGTAGGAAGGTCTAAGTGGGTAGCAATTCTGGGTTGTAAGATGTTATGTGTGCTACCAGTGTCAACTAAAACCATGACTATCAGCCCGCCAATTTGGCCTTTAAATTTGAGTATTTGGGGAGAGAATTGCCCTGTGAGTGCGTGGAGTGATAGCTGGAAGTATTTGTTTTCTTGATCAATAGTAATATATTCCTCCTCCAAGGTGAGTTGGCTTTCATCAGCCTCCTCTTTGTCCTTTGGGTCGTCCTCTACTAGCAGAAGCAAAAACCGACTACTTGTGCATTTGTGGCCAGCAAAAAATTTTTCATCACAATTGTAACATAGTCCTTGTGCGCGTCTCTCTTGCATTTGAGCCTGGGTCAACTTTTTGATAGGTAGTGTATTTTGAGTGGGGGTGAGTTTTGGGTTTTGGATGGATGAAGATGTAGTTTGGGTAGGCTGTTTTTGGGAATGGTGGGCAGTGGGTTGGAAGGTAGGGTGTGAGGTAGTTGGCTGAAAGGGTTTAGATAATTTGGATCTTGCATCTTTGAGTTTTGCTTCTATGAGTTTAGCTAGGCCAGTAGCTTGGGATATTGAAACAGGCCTTTGAATAGCAATTTCATTCCGAATTTCAGCATTTAACCCTGAAATGAAACAGTTTAGAATAGCATCTGTTGGGAGACCAAGAACTCGATTTCCCAGCTTTTCAAACTGAGCCTGGTATTCCGTAACAGACCCTGTTTGGCGGAGTTTGAATAACTCTGCTTGATGGTTTTCATATGTAGAGGGACCAAATCTGAGTTCGAGAGCCTTGGTAAATGACAACCAATCAAACAATTGATTATTATTATGCATCCATTTATACCAAGCTAAAGCATCACCTTTCATGTAAAAAGCTACCATAGATAAACGACTTTCAGGTGGTATTTGATAAAAAATAAAGAATTGGTCAGCTTGAAATAACCATTCTAATGGGTTATCACCATCAAAAACAGAAAGTTCCAATTTAGGTGTTCGAAAAGCAGGTTGGGGGGTGTGGAAAGGGAGTTGGCCTGGTGGTGTAGTGAAAGGGTAGGATGGAAAAGTAGGACCTGGAGGGTTTGGGGCATGTTGTGGGATAAAGTAAGGGTAAAATGGGTAGTTTGGTGTGTCTAGGAATGTTGGGATCTGGTGGTGTGGGTAAGTTGGTGGTTGTACTGGTTGTGTAGGTGTGTGGATGGGTATTTGTGGTCTGGTTGTATGAATAATGATGGGTGGAGTGGTTGTAGGTGCTGTGTGCAAGGGTGTAGGTGTAGATGTGCTAACAATAATAGTCTCAAAACCAGGGGGAGCAGTAGGAGATACAGGGTTACCTTGAGTGGAGCCACCATTGGAAGCATCAGATCTATGTTGTTGGAACCCCATTGCAGAAATCTGGTTTAGCACCTCTGAAAGTTGAGCTGTGATGGTGGCATGTCTGCTGTCATTGATTTGCTGCTGGTTTTCTAGCTGAGTACGAATTGGCCCAAGTTGTGAGTCAATGTGCTCATGGGTGGCATGGATGGCATCATCCAAATCCTTGGTAGTAGGATTTGTGGCTTTAGGAGGCATAGAGTAGAGAATGAAAGCACCAAATGATAGACTAAGCTAAGCTAAAAATCAGAACTAGGGGTTGCAAGGAAGAAGATGACAAATAAAAACTGCATAGATTTTTCATTGCCCTCTCCAAGGGAAAAATAAGCTTAAATAGCTAGGGTTCTCAAACTACTAATCAGCAAAATGGGCCATGGGCCTCAGCAACACAACATAATAAAAAGCTAAACAAATAAAAACATCAGATTACTAAATACACCTCAGTATTTCTATTTGAAGTCCTTGAACCAACTAGGCTTTTTAATTTGTCTTTTGGGCCTATCAGGTTTTTTAAGCATGAATACAATGAGGTGCAAGAATGGTTTCTTTGCAATAAAAGGGGGGGATTTGGCTAAGGCATATGACGGTTGAAATAGACAAATGGTCCTTTGTGTTGGAGGTTTTGAATTGATGTTCTTCCTCAACATACAATTGATATTGCTATGCATTGTGTCGTTCGGCCTACTTTAAACCTACAACGGGAATAAGGCAATGAGATCCTATGTCTCTTTGTGTTTTTGTTATGTGCATGGATAAACTCACTCATTTGACTTTAGAAGTAGTGGATAGTGGGGATTGGACTCCCCTAAAAGCTTTTCACAATGGTCCTACAGTGTTACACCTCGTGTTTGCTGATGACCTCCTCCTTTTTGGAAAGACCACTGAGAAATGTTTTCAGTGTGTTAACCGCACACTGAAGAAACTTTTGTTCGATGTTTGGACAGGTTGTCAACATTGAAAAAATCAATATTTTGTTCTCTAAGAAATTAACCTGACCCATTCTTAGAGAGATAAATAAATGCTCCGGGTTTAGAGAGACTAATAATTTTGGAAAGTATTTGGGAGTCCCTCTCATGGGAAGAGCACCAAGGAGGCGTGATTTTCAGTACTTGGTGGACAAAGTGGAAGAAAAACTCTTTGGCTGGAAGGCTAGTCATCTCTCGTTTGCAGGTCGAGTGACTATCTCTAAATCTGTTATTCAAGCTATTCGGTCTATTCTACGATGACTATCTCCACCCCAAAAAATTGTGTCAATGAAATTCAGAAGTTGCAAAAGAATTTTATTTGGGGAGGGTAGGAGAAAGTTGCATATGGTTAATTGGAACACTATGGTTCATCCAGAGCCCAATGGCGGGCTGGCTTAAGAAATTTGTTTCTCATGAATAAGGCTTGTGGTATGAAAATGGTGTGGGCCTTACACAGTGGTGATAATAATTTGTGGTGCAAAATCCTTAAAGGAAAATATGGAAGAAATTTTATTGATTATGCTATCATAATTTCCAAGCCTACCAACTCTTTTATTTGGAAATGGGTTGCAAACTCATGGAGTGATTTATCTACTTTTGAGGTTTGTGAAATTGGGGATGAGACCTCTTTTAGTGTGTGGAATGATATCTAGATTGACCAAACAACTCGGCTTGTGCATGTTGTGGACCACATTCCTAATGACTTACTTCATTTAAGGATATCTGATTTGGTTAACACTTGTGGGGAATGGAATTTAGATGTTGTGTTTAATTTTGTGCCTGATGAGTAATTGAGGCATTAAGATCTCATCCTTCGCATGGTATTGTTGATGTCCCATATCGCAGAGTTTGGGCTAGCACTAAGGACGAGTCGTTTTTCTTACAAGTGCTTATACCATGATTTGTGGTTTTCCTTCCTTCGATTCCAATCCGGCATGGTGTCGTCATGGTCGCTGTCCTACAAATAAGATTTGCAATACACAAGCCCTACTTGCAAACACTGCACAAATCAAGATGAAACCATTGCTCACATTCTGCAAGACTGTCCTCATGCTACCTTTATGTGGTGTCACTTCCTTCTTGTGAAATTTCTTGTCGAGTTCTTTGGTGGAGACTTCAAGGATTCCGTTATGTTGAATTTCGATCTTGATTGCAGTGATGCCAATCCCCATCCTTGGTCCTTCTTCTTGGCCTGTGCTTGTTATCATCTTTGGATGTGGAGGAATAGGGAAGAACACGATCTTAATTTCAATCAGCCTCATAACCCAGCTCAGGTTATGTCAAACTATGTTAAAACTTACTTTGAGAGACAAACTGGTAATGGCCCTCCTATTGCCAAGTCTTACTCTGAAATCTAGGTTAGGTGGTCTTTGCCGGCCCTAGGTTGGGTGCAATTAAACTGCTATGCGACATCTAAAGTACCCTTTGGTGCTGCTGTTTCTGGCAGTGGATTGTTGGTTTTGTAAGCAACTTAGGATGCACTACACCTTATGTTGCTGAATTGTGGGGGCTGTTTCTGAGTATGCAAATTGCATCAGATTGGGGATTTCATCAAGTGGATCGCAATATTGATTCTGATGCTATTGTTAAATGTCTAGTGGGTAAGGCTGGTGGGAGTTCTCAAGGAAGACATTTAATTATAAGAATTCAAAGCCTTTTGGCCTTGGACTGGTCTGTTAGTATCCATCATATTTACTGGGATGGAAATACAATTGGGGATGGTCTTGCAAATCTTGGTTGTAACTTAGCTGAGGATTGTTTGAAACCTTAATTTATTTTTCCTCCTGATTTTATTAGGCATGTGGTTGTCTCCGATGTTGTTGGAGTTTTTACCCCTTCTTTGATCCCCCACGTAATCTCTGTTTGGGATTTTTGCCCCTTTAAAATTCGAAAAGAAAACATGAACTTAGAAATCGAATATTGCGCTTATTTATTCTTTAGCCTTCTCTCATAATGCATAGAGTGTGTCTAAATAACTTCATTCAAAAATTTGAAGGATATACATGAGTTAACATTTTATAGGGACTAAAATTGCTGACAAAAAATATTTTTGGGACTAAAAGTCGATGAAAAATTTATAGGGTCTGAAAACAAAATTGTGAAATTTTATAGGGACTAAGAACATATTTAACCCTATAGAATAACCTTTTATCTATTCTCAATTTAGTCACTAGATGTTGCTATCATCACTTTCTCTCCTATTTGGTCTTTGAATTATAAAAGTATAATAAATGGTTTCTAAACTATGTTAAATCCATAAATTAAGTTCATCAATTATTATCTAAATGTGTGAGAGGGTAGATAGGGCAGGAACTAAATTGATTAATTTTGAATTGTTTAGGAATAATTTGTCAATTTTTTTTATAGTTTAAGGCTATAATCAAATATTAATATTCAAATTTTTGATCCTTCAAATTAATGGTTTATTCAAATATTAATATTCAGGTAATAATGCAAACAAAATATAATAATATTTATGGATAACATATTATTAAAAAGGCTAAAAACCATTTTTGATCCTTCAAGTGATTGTTTTTTTATAGACAAATATTAGTTGTAAATTGTTAGGGGGAAGGAGAAACGTTAATTTATAGGGTTTGAACTATGGATCTTCTTCTTATACTCGGTCAAGTGATTCTTCTTATACTCGGTCAAGTGATTGTGAGATTTTAGTCCTCAATTTTATAACTAAGTGAATTGAGTCTTCAATGATTCTCCTTTTACAATCAAGGGGATACTCCCTTTCTGCCCAATTTAAGATTACATGGCTCTTGGGTGATGAAAAATAGGAGACTAAAATCCGCAATTGAAATATTTGGAGGCTAAATATGGTAATAAATAAAGAGAAAATCCGGGGGAGGCAGGCCTTCATTGCACAAGGGGAAAAACAATGGGATTTGGAACATAATTGCCAAATTTTGTTGATAGGTCAAATAAAATTAGAAGGGGTAGAGGGTACCCCAAACCATATACATTTAACCAATAGAGCCCAAACAAGCTACATGATTACTACACCAACTAGCAAAGTTTAGGGAGGATTTATGTCCTACACGATTAGCAAACCAACCCCAAGAGGCCAATTTAATTTTATACAGCAATTGAGTGAAATCAACTACTCCCCCCATTTAAAAAAAGATTATTATGAGTCACCCATAGCACGCATAAAATCCACCTATCACACCTTCTTCTTGTTCTTACCTTTAACTGCATTCCATGCTGAGCAAAATGGCTCCAACTAAATATCAAGAAAGACGCCATGAAGACCCCGCCACACGCAAGCACTGACTGGCATATACTATATTAGAGGTTAAATTGCATTTTTGGTTCTTTATCTTTTACCAAAACTTCAGTTTGGTTTATTTATCTTTTTTCCACTTTGGTCCTGTATGTTTCATATATGTGTCAAAGTGTTCCTTTATGTTTGATGTTTTAGTTTTGTCTTTCAATTGGTATGATATGTTTCAGTTTGGTCCTTCAAAACAAAAATACAGAAAAACGAAGAATACTATGAATGTCTTCGAGAACACCAAGAATACTTCAATTATTTGTTTATTGAGTAACTAATTCTATACATGACAAAAATTGAATGAAAATGGACTCTGTAGAATAGCGAGAGAGAATATCTAGCTTCTTGATCTTCTAAGAGATAAGTGAATCCCCTAGAAAAATGCTATGGCCCATAGTAGATTTGCAATCAATGGGGTCACCAGCCCAATCAGCATCAGGCTAAGTACATAATCCTAAAGAAGAAGATGAAGGAAAAAAAAGACTGTGAAATTGGGTGCCTCGAAGATATCAAAGTATTTGAACGACAGCTGCCCAATACACTGTGGTGGGGGAAACTACAAATTGACTGACAACATGCACTTCATAGGCAATATCAAATCTAGTAATAATAAGATACACCAAGCTGCCAACAAAAGTACGATAAAAAGTGGGATCTAGTAGAGGGACACCATCAGAGGGAGCATACATCACATTAAGCTCAAGAGGGCTATCTACTGCTCGAGTATCCGAAAGACGGGCTTGATTAAGGATGTTGGTAATGTACTTAGATTGAGAAAGAGAGTAACCTCTAGGAGAGTTGGCAACTTCAATTCTCAAGAAATAGCGAAGAGTGCCTATATCCTTCATCTCAAATTGTTTAGCCAACTATAATTTCATATCAGCAATCCCATTAACATCCTCACATGTAATAATCATATCATCAACATATAGGGAGAGTAATATGTGACCATGTGAAGTTTAGGGAGGATTTATGTCCTACACGATGAGCAAACCAACACCAACTACTCCCCCCATTTAAAACAAGATTATTATGAGTCACCCATAACACGCATAAAATCCACCTAAAGTATCTCACCTTCTTCTTGTTCTTACCTTTAATTGCATTCCATGCTGAGCAAAATGGCTCCAACTAATATCAAGTAAGACGCCATGAAGACCCTGCCACACGCAAGCACCAACTGCCGTATACTATATTAGAGGCTAAATTGCATTTTTGGTTCTTTATCTTTTACCAAAATTTCAGTTTGGTTCTTTATTTTTTTTCCACTTTGGTCCTCTATGTTTCATATATGTGTCAAAATGTTCCTTTATGTTTGATGTTTTAGTTTTGTTTTCCAATTGGTATGATAAGTTTTAGTTTGGTCCTTCAAAACAAAAATACAGAAAAATGAAGAACACTATGAATGTCTTCAAAAACACCAAGAATACTTCAATTATTTGTTTATTGAGTAACTAATTCTATACGTGACAAAAATTGAATGAAATTGGACTCTAACTTGAATAAATTTTCACAAGGAATTCAATGGAACAAACATTAAGCTAAATAAGTGCTTATGCCCAAAATGACTTCCGAAACAAACAGCTTGAACCCGAAGTTCAAGAAACCTTAAATCTCAACAATGGTGATTTTGCTATAGATCACCAAATTGAACGATTCTTGCACCTAACATGCTCGAAATTCAATAAAGAATCAGAATAAGGCAAGCATTTTGTTCAGAAAAGCGCCTCAACGTAAACACTTTCAAATAGCAATTTGCATCCATAAATCGGGTTTTGGCTCTTATTTGCGCATTTCTCAACCAAGTTGCGTCAAACCAATTGCGTTCAACTCGTATTGAATGGAGAAATTGAATTATACCAAAAGGTTTTAAACCAACTTCATTCAACTCATCTTCCTCGTCTATTCCTTTTCAAACTTTCGATTCTTGAAAGCATTTATAGTGTTCTTCATTTTATTGTGATTTTGTTTTGAAGGACCAAACTAAAACATATAATACCATTTGAAGGACAAAATCAGAAAGTTAAAACTAGGAAGAAATAAATGGTAAAGTAATTGTGCCATGTTGAATACGATGGCATGTGAGATGACAACCAATCTCAATATGCTTGGTGCGTTCATGAAAAACCGAGTTGTGAGCAACTTCAATGACACTCTTATTATCACAATACATAAGAGTGGGACTAGAAAGAAGAACACTGATCTCAACAAGAAGCCAACGTAGCCAAACTATCTTTGAAGTAGTGACTGCCCTGGATCCATAATCTACTTCTGTAGAATAGCGAGAGACAATATCTTGCTTCTTGATCTTCTAAGAGATACGTGAATCCCCTAGAAAAATGCTATAGCCCATAGTAGATTTGCAATCAATGGGGTCACCAGCCCAATCAGCATCAGGCTAAGTACATAATCCTAAAGAAGAAGATGAAGGAAAAAAAGACTGTGAAATTGGGTGCCTCGAAGATATCAAAGTATTTGAACGACAGCTGCCCAATACACTATGGCGGGGGAAACTACAAATTGACTGATAACATATATAGGCAATATCAAGTCTAGTAATAATAAGATACACCAAGCTTCCAACAAAAGTATGATATAAAGTGGGATCTAGCAGAGGGACACCATCAGAGGGAGCATACATCACATTAAGCTCAACAGGGCTATCTACTGCTCGAGTATCGGAAAGACGGGCTTGATTAAGGATGTTGGTAATGTACTTAGATTTAGAAAGAGAGTAACCTCTAGGAGAGTTGGCAACTTCAATTCCCGTGAAGTAGCGAAGAGTGCCTAAATCCTTCATCTCAAATTGTTTAGCCAACTATAATTTCATATCAGCAATCCCATTAACATCCTCACATGTAATAATCATATCATTAACATATAGGGAGAGTAATATGTGACCATGTGAAGTGGTCCTGATAAACAATGCAGAATCATGATTACTAGAGTCGGAACCAAGAGATGAAATCACTGTATAGAATTTCTCAAACCAAACTCGTGGGTCTTGTTTAAGACCATATAGAGCCTTTTTCTGCTTACACACTTCCCCCTGATTATGATAAACACCTGGTGGAGGTACCATATAAACTTCCTCTTGAAGATCACCATTCAGAAATGCATTTTTTACATCCATCTAAAAAATATGCCAGTGACATACAGATGCAACGAAAATGAGAGGACGAATAATGTTCATCTTGGCCACCTAAGAAAATTTTTCTTCATAATCCATACCATATTGTTGAGAGAAACCCTTAGCAACAAGACGAGCTTTGTTGCGCTCAACTTACCCATCAGACTTGGTTTTTATCTTATATACCAACGAGAACCAATATCACGCTTCCCAGGGGGAAGAGATACTATGTCCCAAGTATGTGTCTTGTGTAAACCGGAAATTTATTCTGCTAGAGCTTGCTTCCAAAGAGGATCAATGAAACATCCCCAATTTAGCTAATTTCATTTATTGAAATTAGCAAAGGTCATAATTAATTAATTAGCAAAAATTATTAATTATGAGATGATGGTCATGTATTGAATGAAATAATGATGTGTTGTTTGTTTAATTAAGTTTATGACAAGATGCCATTGGTTAAGTAATTGTTTAGAAGTGATTTAAGTGAGAAACTATAAGGCAAGGGCAGTTTGGTCTTTTCCCCTTAAAAACACCTCCTACTCACTTAAACATGTAACACCCCATTTCTACCCGGTAAAATAATGCAAAATCAGAGTTCATAAAAATCTTTTTCAACAAACAATGGAGTGCCACATTTGCTTCGTGAAAACAATAGACAGGTTAATTCGCTTTTGAAAACAGATACATAGCGCTTTCGGATGAACCGATAAAACAACCTTTTAGTCTTCAAAATAATTCCTCTTTAATTACTACGCAGCGGATTCATAACAAGTTAATTCAAATAGACGTGGCGTCTTAACAACTCAAGACAGCTCAAAAACAACGACGTAACAACTTAAAGTTTCAACAACGAAATAACATAGCAACAATATTAAAACGTGTGTTCATTCCCCCCCGAGTGTTACATATCAGAGCGACGACACTGACTCGATCAAACGAAGGTGAACAGCCTTCATTCGTGATTACCTGCACGTTACCAACATCGGGGTAACATTCAAACAGAAGGGGTGAGATATCGCACTATATAATCAGACATATGAAAGACAATATGTAATTTAGGTCATAGCATCAATTCATCATTTAACAGCAGTCAACATCATCTCAATCACATAGGTATGCAACATGGATGCGGAATGTGACTCAACTCAGGGCCACCGCCCTATAATGCATGTGGTACCATAATCCAGCCAATAAATAGAGGCATCAACATCGTAACATCATTTCATCATAATTTGCCAGTCCAGGCCATCGTGTTTTGAGCATAGCTCCATCGTAAAAATATGCTATGTATGCGACGCTATGTAAATGCACAACCAATAAACAACGATTACATAGCAACGCAACAACATCGGAAATCATCGTTGGCCATAGGCCTACAACATACCACCTGCCAATAAATAGAGGCAATTCAACTTGGTACACCATCATCAACAATAATTAGCAACTTAGCAACTTTCAACATTTTTGGCAACACATCAACAACTTAGCAGCTTTCAACATTTTTGGCAACACATCAACAATTTAGCAACTTCCAACATTTTGGCAACTTTGGGCCTAATTACATATTCAACATCAACACATCATTCCAAGCATCAAATGTGAAATTCACGTTTGGGCAGCCAAACTGGCGCCCTTGGCGCCCATGGCGCCCAGCAACACAATTGGGCAGCCAAACTGGCGCCCAGCAACACAACACGTGACAGAGGCAGCCAAATGTACAATGAGCAATTAAAATAATTAATACACTAATTCATAATCTAACAACTGTAGAGAGAAGTGGAATGAGTGAGAGAGAGGAAAAAGAAAAGTAGGTTTTAAAGTGAAATAAAAAATTAAAGGCTAAATTATAGTTTTGGTCCCCCTATTTTCAAAAATTCAGACATTTGGTCCCCCTATTTTAAAACTCAGACATTTGGTCCCCTAATTTTAAAAAATCAAAGACATTTAGTCTCAAGAGGAATTTTCAGTTTTTTATGGCTAATAATCAAAGACATTTGGTCCCTCAATTTTAAAAAATCAAAGACATTTGGTCCCCCAATTTTAAAAAATCAAAGACATTTGGTCCCTCTTTGGATTAAATGTATTTGATTTTTTAAAATTGGGGGACCAAATGTCTGAGTTTTAAAATAGGGGGACCAAATGTCTGAATTTTTGAAAATAGGGGGATCAAAACTATAATTTAGCCAAAATTAAAATAGAATGTGAGAGTGAGACCCACTAATGATAAAAGTGAGTGAGAGAAAAAAGTGAGAGGAAATAATTTGAAATGACATTTTTATCCTTAAAATTGAGATAAAAGTGGATAATAATTGCCACGGAAAAAGGACCATTTGCGACGGAAATTGCCGTCGCAAATGAGTGATTTTCTTGTAGTGAATGGAATTGTAAAACTACATGGATCCTTTAATTTTGCGGGAACCTTGCTCTGTAATAGCATGCTTGTTTCTTGAGTCATGACCACAGTTTCAGACTCACCAAGCCTCTTTCTTTTGGTCAACACACCTTTCATGAACTTGGTGTAATTTGGCTTTTCTTGAAAAGCATCCACCAATGGAATGTTTGAGTAAGGGTTGTTGTTTTTGTTGTAATTGCCCACATAGTTGACAGAAATTGAATTTCTTGGAAAATCTTCAAACAATTGCCCTCCACTGTAGTAGACACAAGATGTAGCAGCTGCTGTTTCTACAGTAGCATTAGCAGCATCAACTGTTGCAGCAGGTGTAGAAGCAGCATCAACTGTTGCAGCAGGTGTAGAAGCAGCAGGAGCATCTTGAGTAGTACATAACGCCTTCATCATGTTGGTTAGCGCAACAACTTGGGCAGATAATGCTGTAACCTCGCTCACTTCATGAATTGCAACAGCTTTCTTAGCAGCACAGACTCTGGCAGTAGGCCATTGATAGCTATTGGCACCAATTGTTTCAATTAAATCATATGCTTCGTTGTAGGATTGTGTCAAGATTGCACCTCTTGAAGAAGCATCCAACATTAGTCTAGATTGAGGAACTAGACCAATGTAGAATGTCTCCATTTGGATACAAACAGGAATGCCAAGGTGTGTACATTTCCTTAAGACTTCCTTGAATCTTTCCCAAGCTTCAAACAAGGACTCGTCTTCAAGTTACCTAAAAGATGTGATCTCATTTCTCATTCTAGCATTCTTGATAGGAGGGAAATATTTGATCAAGAATTTCTCAGCCATTTTGTTCCAACTATCCACAGAGTTGGGTTCCAAAGAATTCAACCAAGTCACCCCTGGCATTCTAAAGTTACTGCACACATCAAGATATTGTCTCAAATGAAAGTTTGGGTCTACAGAGGGTCCTCCTCTAAATTTCCCCACTATTTGCAGCATCAGAAACATCATGGGTTTGAATTCAAAGTGTGCAACATTGATTGGTGGTGTCACAATGCCAGTGTCCATGGTACTGGGATCATAGACATCATATTCCCTCATAGGCCTATCCCTTTCGTTTTTCCATTTCAATGTTTGTGGGAGTAGGGACAACAATTGTCTGCCCATGTTCATCAACTTGAATGACCTAACGACCATTAATCATTTCTGCCATAGCAGCAGCTCTGAGTGCTGTTATTCTCTCTAGCCTCTCTTCTTAACCTTCTAGCAGTCCTTTCAATTTCAAGATCAAATGCAAATTCTAATTCGTGATTTCTGTTCAAAAACAGTCACCTAAACTGAAAATTCACAACAAAAAGGTGAGAGAAAAACTCACTAAAACAAGTACTATTCAAAGATTTTAGAGCAGAGAAGGAGGGTGAACGGTGAGAGCAGAGAAGGAGTTTACAGTGGGCGCGAAGGGAAACAGAAAACGGTAACACGTGGAGAGAGTCACGTGGAAAGGAAAAAGCAAAGAGAGTGAAAAGGGAATTTTCTCTTGATACCATGTTACAAACGGTAAAATAAACTCTGTTTATTGATTGTGAACTGTACGGTATATATATCATGTACAAATGAGGCAATAACTTGACTTAACTAGCTTAACACTTAGCTAGATAATAAACCACATGTACAATGAGCAATTAAAATAATTAATACACTAATTCATAATCTAACAATTGTAGAGAGAATTGGAATGAGTGAGAGAGAGGAAAGAGAAAAGTAGGTTTTAAAGTGAACTAAAAAATTAAAATATAATGTGAGAGTGAGACCCACTAATGATAAAAGTGAGTGAGAGAAAAAAGTGAGAGGAAATAATTTGAAATGACATTTTTATCCTTAAAATTGAGATAAAAGTGGATAATAATTTAGTATTTTTTGTAGTGGTTGTGTGTGGGGTATATATTGATAGTAGATTCCCTCCGTTTCTAATCTTTGGAAATTTTTTGTAATACTAGGTATAATTACCCATCTAGCTAAACCACCTCGTGATTTTTTTAGACTTCTAATAAATGCTTAGATACATAGGTGAGTGAGAGGACTCAACAATTAAATGCAAAGGTCAAATATAAAGTGCAGAGCATCATACATTTCATTTTATAATTTTACAAACTGTTCAAGACATCACCAACACATTAATTTATTCCACACAAACCAAAGGATCAAGCAAAGTAAACACGTGCATGCAAGCCTATTTCACAAGCCAAACTTCACACTAATAATATATAGATAAAAACCTAAGCATAAAGCCAGGCCCATAGTCCTTATTTTTTAATAATTCTTTATGACTTCTGGAGCTATGCCTTGAGAAGATTAGCATCAAGGTCTTTAGTCATTTTGTTAAAGTACTCTATATAGCCATTTGGAGGATCAATATCCTCATTGAGCTTCTCATATTCGATAGTCCATTTAAGAGCATCATGACCAATACCCTTGTTATCAATCACTTCAACGATGACCTTAAAATTCTTATAGTGCTTATCAATATCTCCACCGTAGAGCTTGTAAGTGAGTTTCTTGTTCTCTTCATCAACGTCAACGAGACTCTCCTCACATGTGTTCACTTTGCCATCTGTTGGGTAGTTTAAGACCAATAATAACATTCAAAATTTAATTTTACCCGCACAAGAAATAATTCTGACACAAAATTTAAAGAACAAAAATGATCTCTAACTTAATCTCCCTCACAGTTAGAGATATATTTTATTTCTCTCGTCTCAAATTTCAGTTAGTAATTCATTTTGAGCAGTAATTTCAGTTCCTAAACTATAAAAAAATTTCTGTCTCAAATCCTTTTTATAAGAAAAAAATCAAAATCAATGAACACGTATATTGCTTTAATTGGTGTTTCAAATATATCATCATATTAAATACCTTATTAAATAAGGTTAAAATTAAATTTTTGCAAAAACTACGCATTAAAATTGGACATTTTTCTTATAAATAATCACTATGTTTCAGATCTAACTAAATATAATTGAATAAAATAATTTAGAAAAAAATTCGACTTTGTTGTCATGGACTAATTAATAAAAAATAACTAATTAGAGTATATTTCAGGAAATTGAAACAAAAAACGATTTTTTTATGAGAAATGTTACTGTGTTAATTTTTATGTTAGTCACAGTGTTGGAGGAGATACAAGTTCATACTTTTATGTTAGTACCCCAAAAAGATGATACAAGTTCATATTTCTCCTTCAAGTACAACGTCACAGTGTTGTCCTTAAGTACTCTTAATTCACTAAGCAAACTACCTCTTGAAAACTTAAAAACGAAAAAAAAAACATTTGAAAGGTTTAGGGATTAAAACATAAATCCAGTTTAATTATCTATCTATTAATGATTTTCAAAACAAAAAATAAAATTAATGGAATACTACATGACAGAAATTTTCAGGAAAAAAAACTGAAAATTATATATATATATATATTTTAAAAGGGCATCAATATTATATATATATATATATATATATATATATATATATATATATTATTAAAAATTAAGAGGGCATCAACAAGGAGATGAACCCTAACATCTAAGTTCTTTGAAGATTAAGGAAATCTAATTTCATTATTTATTTAAAATAATTTGAAATATAAAATTATGTCTCATTAAAATATTGTGTTAGACATGCCAATTAATCACTTTGATATCTTTGTCAGCTTAATATTTGCAGCATAGGTTTTTTTTAACGTAGTTAGATGAAAAGTGAAAAAAATGTCAACTACGTTTGCATTTTGTAACTCAAAAGGTGAAGACTCCGGTTGGCATATAATTAATTGAATTAGCAAGATGTATATAAATTTATTTTACCTATGACATAAGTCCAGTGTTTAACTGAACCAATATCATGCCACTCCCCTTCATGCAGCTTGGTGTGATGCACATTTTCACAATGGATTTGCAGATCGTGAAGTTGCGTTTTGAAGAAATTGAAGATCTTGTCAGCGGGTGATTTGGTGCCATGTTCAGTAATGAGTTTCCCAGCAAGTACCATGTTTGGAGACAGTGAAACAATTGACAAAAGATAGAAAGAAATGGAAAATAAAAGAAGAGTGATGTGAAGAGTACTAGGATCTTGACAACCTTAAATAGAAAATGGAATGCACAATACAGCCAATAATTTGATTATTGTATGTGGTGCACATCTCTCCATACCTCTCATATCAATAATAGCTCTTATGTTATGCCACCTAACAAGCCTTATCGTGTTTCCTCGTGTTATTCATGTTCCTTTCAAACCATTGGATTTATGATAGTTGTTCCGGATTTATGATAGTGTTTCCTCGTGTTATTCATGTTTCAATGATACGATGTGATTGTTGGCCAAGTGGTTAGCGCTTGTGCCTCTTCATTATACGACTCGGGTTCAATTTCTCCTTATGCCACTTTTCATTTTAAATTTGTTAAAATTCGATTTTAATACACAAAAAGAATAGGATGCAAGAATCGAACTCGAGTCACACAAGCAAAAGTACCACAACACAACTATTGTACAAAACGGATATATATGTCATTCTAATGCCATTAATTTTATCTAGAGCTGGCAAAATGGGTCGGGCCCGTCGAGCCGGGCCGGGTTAGCCCGAATAGTGGGAGGGCTTGGGCCGAAGGAATTGAGCCCGTTTTTACATCCCGGCTTTTTAGCCATGGGTAGCCCGCAACGTGAGGAGTTTGCTGAGTCATTCCTTGCAGCACAACATGAGGTAGCTGCTTCTTTCGGTGTCAACACGATCTTGCTGGAGAAGTATATTACACGGCCAAGGCACATAGAAGTCCAAGTATTTATATTGATTTTATCACTCACCCTGCTATCATATTTCATCCTAGGAGCTTCATTTGCTGCTTATCTATTTTTCTTTTGAAAAAATAAAAGTGCCTCATAGTGGATATTCTTTACTCCTGTGATTATGTTTTCAATTCTTTTGAAAAAATAGCCATCATTAAAAAATTTCCAGGTGTCTTGGACTTGAGTTTATAATAGCTTATTTTTTATTTGTCATGGTAGGTATTTGGGGATAAGCTTGGAAATGTTCTGCATTAGTATGAGAGAGATTGCAGTGTGCAGAGAAGACACCAAAAAATAATTGAAGAAGCTCCAGCTGTAAAAACATGATAGTGTCGCTAAAAGATCGCGCATATTGCGGGCTAGCCCGAAAAGCCCGCAGCCCGCATAGGGCCAGGCTTGGGCCATAAAGGATGAGCCCGAATTTCAACCCGGGCTGTTTAGCCCGACCCTTAAAAGCTCGAGCCCGTAGCGGGCTGGCCCGATATGGGCCGGGTAGCCCGTTTTGCCAGCTCTTATTTTATCTAACCATTGCAATCTTCCAAATATATTTTGGAAATTTCTCCAACAATCCCCCACCATTTTCAAAATATATCTAAATCCATTATTCCGAAAATCTCATGGTTTCAGATAATGGTATCTTGCGATTTGAACCATTACTTAGTAAGTTAAGTTTTCACTCATCCCCAAATAGATTGGTAGACAAGCTTTGAACCAATTATTCATTAGAAAAAGTGCGCATAACTTACACATGAAATCTCAGTACCATTGGTCGAATTATAAAATTGACACATTTGTTAAGGCCTTGTGTCTCATATCTTTTTCATGAGAATTTAAGAGTCAAGCCCTTGAACTCTATGAAGCGGCCCCACTTCATTCTCATATAGGTAGACTATATCAGAAATGCACTCATAATTATGCGCGCATCTCAGCAAATATATGCTATACGTCCATTAAGAGGAAAACCTCATCCTACCACTTTTATTCTTATGGTCCAAGTACTTTGACCCACTAGTGAAAAAACAGGAAAAGAATGGGTATATTTAAGTCGGATTCCAAAATATCCGACTTAAAATACGGACGCGGTGGCAATTTTGTAATAAACCTGGGAAAAAATTTCAAGCGCTCAATTTCGAAGTCGGATGAAAAATAACATCCGACTTTAAATGTGTAATTGTTTTTTTTGAGTAAAAAAAAACTGAATGCTTATCAAAAAAAGGACCGAAAGTCCTTCACTCTCATTCGCGTACGCTCTCTCTCTCTCTCTCTCTCTCGTCTCACTCTTTCACGTTTGGAACCCTAAGCCCAGCCTCCATCTCTCTCGTCTCCAGCTCTCTTCTCCTTGCTCTCTCCACCAAGTTTCTATCTTTCTCCGCCGTTCTCTCCTCTCTGCCATCGGCATCTCTCTTCGTTTCCATCTTCCTGCGCTGTTCTCTTTCTTTTGGTTCTGAAAGGTAAAGTACCACTCCCCTTTTTGTTTCTTGTTACTATAAAAATGATTCCCTCTCTCTAATTTGAGGTTGTGTTGTTCGATTGCTGCATCAGCCTCTTCAACTCTCAGAGCAGTCCCTCACACAGGCGAAGCGAAAATGCCGTTACACAAGACCTTCAGGATCAAGAAGAAGATGAGGAAGAAGATGAGGCAGAACAGGCCTATCCCCTACTGGATCCGCATGAGGACCGACAATACCATCAGGTACAATGCTAAGCGCCGTCACTGGCGTCGCACCAAGCTTGGATTCTGAGGTGCTCGCTTTGCTCGCGTTTTACCTGTCATTCAATTAGGTTTTTTTATTATCTATTCGAGGCAAAAACAATGTTTGGTAACTTATGTTTTGCAATCTACTCTATGACAATCATGTAAGGAATTTATTTTAGTTCACTAAGGATTTTGGATTGTATGATTATGCTTTTGCCGATTTGATTGATATTTAATTGTTAGGTCGCAAAAAAAAAAGGTTGTGTTGTTCTATTTTAGTTGACATATCAACATGGTAGGTGGGTGAGAGGGAATTGGTCGCTGCCCTAAAGGAAGAAGGGGAAAGGTAGAAATTGGCTTGCTTAAATTGTTTATAATTAGGTTTGTGTTCTAATTGTGTGTGAAATATATCTGAGAACCACTCACTCTTAGATTATTCTGAGAAATTGTGCACTCTATGCCGTTGAGATTGGGACTGATTGGGACTGATTGGTTTTGATTGGGAGTGATTTCGTTTTGTATGTTGAGATTGTTTAGCTTGTGTTCCTCGCTGGCTATGTGTATGTTACTAACAGAGAGTGATTGGCCTTAAAAGCCAAACCAAGCTGTTATGGTGAGGAATAAAAGGAAGTTATAAAAACCCAAGCTGTAATTGGTTGAACAATTTTGTTGCATTTCAATATGACTGTTGAGCCCTAAATTATCTTTGGCAATGTCGTGGAAGCATTTGAATGTGGATTATTTTGAACTTGATGCAGTTGGTTTTCTATATGTGCTCGTTGCAGGTCTTGAAGGTGTCCAGTTCACCGCATCTTCGTTGCCAGAAATATTGTGTCAACTATCAATTTGGACTGTAAGTTGGAGCTCAAATCAATTGCGCTAGTACAATCCCAAGGCAAGTTTTTGTTCGATAGTTATGAATTTCACCTACTTATACATGTGTGTGCATCACAGAATATCTTTTTCAAAAACTGCAGTCTTTCTATCTGTTCCAGTGAAGCCTGGTTGATCTATAAGTTCTGTATCAATATTACAATTGACACTAACCACTTATCTGGAATCAATAATTAAGCAATTAACTTGCATGCTTGACATGTTTTCCTGCTAGTTGGTCATTTTTCTGTAGTGCCGATGTCTGTGATTTGAATCTTTTCAGCATTTTGCTGCTCTGATTATGAGGATCCGAGAACCAAAAACAACTGCACTTATTTTTGCATCTGGCAAGATGGTATGTTCCTTTTGTTGCATCCGGTACTTTTTTGCTAGTTTTATCAGAATTGCATGATACAATTTCACACCCAAACCGGTACTCGGTTTTGTTTTGTATTGAAATTGCAGAATTTACATTAGGATCCTTTTTTACTTCCTGTTTTTAAGGGATTCTATTGCTATTCTTGCAATAACAAATTATTTAAGTTTGTTGCTTGTAATTGGTTTCTATTTCTTATGCTTTTTTAAATTTAACTGCCCTGGTTAGGTCTGTACTGGAGCTAAGAGTGAGCACCAATCAAAATTGGCAGCAAGGAAGGTATAGTAATGCCCTTTTCTTTTCTAAGCTCATTCATACTGTCTATTATTGAATCTTCTCAAGTTGAAGTTCATTAGACCAGAGAACCTTGCCATTCAGATTGGCTTGCTTTTTAGCGTACTCTTTTTTAGCTTGTAGAAAAATAAGCTCCTTGAACCAGTAGAGGAGGATGGATGATTTATTATTCTCCTCATATCTGGCTAAGCTAGTGGTATTATTGATGGGAATATCGCAGGTAGCAGACAATAGTGGTTTGTTCAATTTGTGCCATGCTATAGCCGCTGTTTGACAATATTAGGCTAAGCATGATCCATATATTCTTTAAAAAATTTATTGTTTTCTAATTTTTTCCCCCTTTTCTTCAGTATGCTAGAATTATCCAAAAGTTGGGCTTCCCATTCGGCTTGAGGGTCTTGCATATTCCCATGGTGCTTTCTCTAGTGTAAGTTTCCTTGAATTACATACCTGATGTCAGCTATTCTACAGAAGACCACCTGCATTTTGTTAGAGTTGCAAATAATATTTTCAGATAGTTATATGTTCTTAAGGTTTAAAATTTTTAAGGGAATATTTTCAGTCATCTATGATACATGTGGTAAATTTTAGATGGGTGGAAACTGGAAAGAGCAATTTCAGTAGTGTCTGTGCATGTGCTGTTGCGTCTTTTATCTGAGAGCAATAACCAAAGTGAAATTTGTGTTGATGTTAGTAATAGTGTGAATACTACAACTATGGTTGATCCTTCTACTACTTCAAGTACCTTTTTGGATGACTTTTGCACAATGAAGGGCAGAGATTTTCAGCATCCACAAGATTGCATTGTAGGAAACTTGAGTTCTAGTCAGGATGGTCAGTCTCAGATAACCTCTGCGAGTTTAGCAGAGTCACACGCCTAGAAGCAATCATGTAGTGCACAATGAAGGGCAGAGATTTGTAGTGAAATAACTTTTTTAAATTTGCATCCTTATTATAAATGCTATTCTTATGTTATGCAATCATGTAGGTTTTTTTATGTTGACATGATTTATGAAATGTGTATTTCTGCAAATATAAGCTTGGAGATTATTGTTTTCTAAGTTCAACTATTTATTACTACCTCTAGTCTTATTTACAAGAGAAAAATGCAGAGGGAGTATTTGGTTCAACATGTTTTGATCACATATATATCATCATGGTTTTGTGCATTTTTTTGGGTGACAGGTGCAAAAAGCAGGTTCAGTAGGAAGGTCAATTGTTGTGTCTACTTTCAAGAACTACGAGGAATTGATCCGCGCAATCGAATGTATGTTTGGATTGGATGGTCTTCTGAATGACACAAAAGGTTCAGGATGGAAATTAGTATATGTAGATTATGAGAGTGATCTTCTATTAAACCCTTGAGGATGGTTGGTGCTTTAGTTATAGTCTTTTGTAGTACTGTTATTTGCACATTTTTTTGCCTCAAGAAATCCTCTACTTGAATGCTTATTTTGTTCTTCATAATATTTGTGTGTAAAGATCTTCAATTTGAATTTTCTTATGTTGTCTTGCTAGGAAAAGTATAATTCCATGAATTCTAAGGATGGTAAAGGAGTGCTTAGTATGCTATCATTTCAGTCTGCCAAGATTAGGCTTCTACGCAGTTTGATCAATGAAACAGACACAATGCAGGTATCTTTCTAAAAATGTCTATTGATTAACAAATTGATACATGAATGGTTTCTTCCACTATCTAAAATCTTAAGCCTTTGTAGAAACTACTAGTAGCTAGTAATTTATGACATGCTTACTGCTAATTTTCTTTATTTTTTCTTGTCTTGAACCCTTTTTACAGGTTTTGGATTTCACTGTCTTTCCAAAAGCAGAGTATGATGTCCCCATATTTTGTGCTAACTTTTTCACGTCGGCTAAAACGAACATTGTTGTCTTGTAAGTTAGCACTTTCTCCATTTGTTATTGCAATAGTATAAATGTATAAACTATAAATGATATTCTCCTTCATTCTTTATTTTATTTGTGGAGTAATCTACTCTAGCAATTTTATTTTTTTTGATAAAATTTTTCCACTGTGCCATTTATAGCTTCCTTCAAAGATTAAGAACAATAATGTAAAACACTAACCTTACATTAATGTTTTCAGGGACCTTAACCCTTTGCATGATATCATCAATCAGGATTACTACAAGGAAAAATACTTTAAAAGCTTAATTCCTCTTGGCCTTAAATATGCTGAGGTAACAGCAAATATATTATGGAAGTTTACATGAAAAGATTTACTGCTAAAACTATTTCTCAATTTTTGGAATTGTTAACCACAACTGCATAACAATGTTTAATGTTTTGTTAATGAGTAACTACTTCTTAACCTAATTATTAGTGTTTATTTATAGTTGTATTTTCCTAAAGGGACATAGTGTGTTGACTTAACACAGATTTCATGCAGCTTTTTCCATGGGGAGGGAAGCTAACAAGTGAGTCTATAAATTTTTTTTCACCAATTGTCATTTGGACAAAGTTTACTTCAAGCCAACAAATATATGATATTCTGTATTCAGCATTCAGAGATTACTACAAGGTATTATCCTCCAAGCACCATGGTAAACTTTTATGAACACAACAATTCATATGCTTCTAACTGTAATTTGTTCACTTAACTCTAAAATAGTTGACGCTGTAAATGCGCGATTCATTTATCTTGAAAACTATTACATGTGCAGGTTTGGTTAGAATTGATAGGCAATGCAGTAGAAGAAACAGATGAATCTCAAATTTTCCACAATCTTGAAGCACAACATAGATATCTGACATGGAGAGCCGAAAAGGTAGTTTGCATTATATCAAATTTTTATTTTAAGAAGTTCTTCTGTTTGTATTTAACATGTGTTTTTAACACGGTTATCTAGAACAACCGATTTTAAAAATTATATTTTTGTTTTTATTAAATCAAACATGGTTCACTGAAATATTTGGAAATTAGGATCCAGGGCAAGGTGTTTTGAAGAAGCTGATTGGGGAGACACTTGCAAAGGTAAACCGAATTTGAGGTCTGTTTGATTCTTCTAGAATCTAGTATTACAAATCCTCATTTTCTGTTTTATACTACAGGATTTATTAAGAAGCTTTCTCTTTAATGGAGTTGATGAACTAGGAAGCAAAAAGTTCAATGACTACTTTCCACAATACTGTGGTGAGCAGGGAAATCTAAATAAGAAAGGCAGTATTGTTGGAGAGTCTTTTGATAATCGCCCTTGGGATGCAAGAGGAGAATTCCTTGGTAAATTATTTTTCTATATTGCTTTTTTTAATTGCTCCCTTATCATTAACTATGCTTATTATTTCCTTGCATGTGTTTATGTGTTCAATGGTTACTTGATACAGTTAAGCTTCTAAAATATTGGACATGGCAGTTTGTTGTGTTTGAGAATCTTTTTCGTAGTTTGCTTGAGATTCTTCTTTTGCTTTTGCTGCTCAACAAAATTGTTATTTTCTCTATGTTGGACAGTATATTGTTCTTGTTATATTTTTGTTGCTTGCAATTTTCACAAATTGGTTCTGATAAAGTTGAAAGAATATGATAATCATATCTAATTTCTAAAATCTATTTCTGGATAGCTATCATTCGTTTATGTGATGGGTCTTGTTTTACTTGTTTGTGATCAGGTGGTGGGGCATGGAACTGGGGAATTGGAGCAGTAGTACCCATTAGTTGTTGCGGTTGTATTGAATGAAAATTTTAAATTGTTGTACTTCCTGTTTTTGAGTTAAATAATGATGCAGTAACATTGTAACATCTATATCCAATCATATCAATTTTATTATTTACTTTGTATTGTATTGAAATTGCCAATTGTAGTATTTTAATTGCTTTAAAGTATGTGTAAGAATGATTGAATATGCAGGGTGAAGCAAAAAAAAAATCAAAACAAAAAAAAATTACTTTTAAAGTCGGATATTCCTCTTATACCACGTTGTATCCGACTTAAAACACGGCTTTTAAAGTCGAATATTACTCTTAATCCGACTTTAAAAGTGTTACAGAGAGGCTAAAACACAATATAATCAAACTTTTAAAGTCGGATGTATACATTTATCCGACTTGAAAACTGGCTTTTAAAGTCGGACGTCTATTCGACTTTAAAATTTCAGACTTTCAAAGTCGCCTCGATCGAAGTCGGATTAGAATCCGACTTTAAAAGCCCAAAATATCCGACTTTAAAGCCCTTTTTCCACTAGTGACCCCTTGGGATGTATCTATTGTATAGTACTTCAATCACTCTTATAGTGTACTTTATCCATTGAACTCAAGACTTGATGTTGCTCAAGTGTGAGTTGGGTTTCCACTATTAGTGATCAATTAGATATGTGCTTGTATCACATCCCCAATGATGTCTTCAACATCATATCATTGTCAACTCTTTCGTCAAAGAATTGCAAACTTTATGCCAACTTTAATAAACTTTGAATATTCAATCAATCACATAGCTATGACTTTTATATATTCTTGTTAGTCTAAACTAACTATCACCATGACTGTTTTGTCATTCATCGTGTCATATACACAAAATTTATGTCATTCTTCATTTGCTATTAAATATTTAATAACCATTTCAATTTGAAGTTCTACTCCCACTTGAATGTATTCATGAAGCCATACATTCAATACATTAAATATATAAAGCAATAATGACCATGATCATGAAGATTTATCATAATCAACTTTAATTTTATAAGGTGGGTCCAAACATGTAAGTCATATACTCCACATAAAATTAAATAAAACACTTTTAGAATTTATTTATGTTTTATGAAAAAGAACATTTCTATATTAGCTATCACATAACTAATACATGTACCATAACTTCTAAGTGTCAAATTCTAGTTTCATGTATATTCATGTTTTATGCTAAAACAAAATAGTACTCACAATATAAAATAAACAATGAACCAAAATCATTAATATTTTATATCACTTTACTCCATGAACATTTGTCAACTTATAATAATTTAAAACTTACCCAAATCATTTTCAATATCAATATAGGCTAGAAATTAACAATTACTTTCATATTATCATGCACATATAATATGAGATCATCAATTCTAAATTTATTAAGTTCATACACAAAACTACAATATCATTAAACCATCAATTTGATATTTATGATAATTCATATGTATTATTTTACAGATTAAATAAAACAACATGTAATCATATAACAAACCAATTTTAAAACATAATTAACTTTGTGTTCACAAATTTTCCACACATGGTTTAGAGTTCCACATTTATGAAAATTATTTCTAAAATAGAAATTGTTTTCCTTAGTTTAAACATGTTGTGAAATAAGAGATAAAAGACCAAAAAGAAGAATGGAAGATGAGAGATTTTCTATTCACTTCAAGTCCACCAATACACATAGGAGATAGTCCTATTTATAGGGTGGTCAATTGGTAAGTGAGTGGTTTACATTAAGAGGCCACTACACTAGAGAGTAATGAGAATGACGGAGAAGGGTAGTGGACATCCACTAATATAAATATTCATAACACTCCCCCTTGGATGTCCACCGAGGATATGCCTCATTAAAACCTTACTAGAAAAAACCCAGTGGGATAAAAATCTAGTGAAGGAGGAAAAAGAGTACAATATCCTTCTAATGGGAACTGCCTCGTTAAAAACCTTTCCAGGAAAACCCAGTGGGACAAAACCATGGCAAAGGAAAAAAGAGTGCAGCTTTTCTCCCCCTGAATGAAGCGTCACTTCAAAATATGAATTTCAACATCTGGAGTTTCTCCCTGAGTGCATATGGAGCAATCTACTCCGCTGTCACTTGTGATGTATCATCTTTTAATGGAGCTTTGCGATCAATATTATCTTCAAAACATCTTCCTTGAATTGTTGGCATGTGGGCATGAAATGAAGAAGCAAGAACCATAGATTGCTTGTAGATTATAAAGATATTTCAATGTCATCACATGTAGATAATAGCTGTCTTGTAATCTGACTTGATCTAGATCAAAAAAAATGCTTTATATCTGCATGGTTAATTTGTGTAACATACATAAAATGATTTATTTATTACAATAGCCAAACATAAATATGCGTCTTAACCCCCTTTTTCTGATGAATTTTGGTTTGTGATAAACTATATTACTACTAATTATCACATAACATTTGGTAATATGCATGCATGCTTTCATAGTCTTCGGAAATGAGATATTTCTTACAACACAACTCATGTACTCAATATAAATAATTTCTGCAGATCAATATGAGACTTTATTTTTCAAAAGAATTTATTTAAAGATATTCCCTTTTATCTTGAATCCTTCTAGGATTTTCCATGTAGAGGTCACCTACAGGTTCAACCTCAAAAATCCATCAGATATAATTTGATATCATTCATCTAGAGCTTTTTCTTTGAACAGTCTATAGTTTTTTTTATTGGAAGCTCTTCAGGAGCTCTAATAATATTTATGTCATCAACATAGACATCGGTTATAGCAAATTCTTTTCCAAATATTTTTATAAAACTATATGGATAGGTGATGTCATTTTTGTATCCCTCCTTTAGAATATAAATTTAGACGATTATACCATATGTCTTCAAATTATATTATCTCATGGAGAGATTGATTCAATTTGAGTAATCATCTCGAGAATTCAAAAAGTCTGTATTGGATATTAAATCCTTCAGGGATCTTCGAATAATTATGAGTATCAAATGAGTCAGACAAATAAGTCTTATCAACATCCATCTTGTGAAAATTGAGCTATTCATGTGCTACAAGGCTAATTATGATGTTCTTCCTTATAGTTTTTATTTTATCATGTTAATATTTTATATTCCTTGCATAGAATTTTTATTAAAAAAGTTTTCTTGCATAGAAATTCTATTCTTGATGAATTCCCGAAGAATTCAACATTCAAGCATCTCTATTGGATTGCATAAAGACGATTATCATGTTTGACTATTCTTGATGAATTCAATATTCAAGCATCCTACAAGAATTGCATAAAGAACTTAATAATGAAGCATATAGTGTTTGTCTATATTCATGATGAATTCTAGAAGAATTCATCATTCAAGCATCCCAGATAGATTGCACAAATAACTGAATATTGAAGCACCCTATAGGATTGCTCAAAGTGTGAAAGTTTGTTATATAGTTCTTGAAGAATTCGAAAAAAAAAGGTTCAAGCATCCATTAAAGATTGCTCAAAGCATGATATTTATTTCGACATCGTTAGATTTGAGATATAGTTCCTGAAGAACAAATGAAATATGATTGTTGATGAAAATTTGTGATACGGTTCCTGATGAACAATAAATCCAATATTCAAGCATCCCTGAAGGATTGAACAAATAACTGTTTCTATGTATAATTGCACTAATGAATCAAGTTTATTATGTTGCTTATCTAAGTTTACACTTTGAGAATCCATTGCATTCCACTAAGTCTCGTAAAAAATTATTAAGTTTCAAAGATATCCGTCTAAATCAATATCATACTAAAACGAGAGATGAATGAGATATGGAGTATCTTTATATAGCGAGACATACTTTGGATAAAATAAGTGAAGTGGAAAAACTGTTCGGTTTTTCCTCTAGTTTGTACTACACTTATATCAGTGCAACTGAAGCACATATTGTAAACCAGAAGTTTACAAATCACAAAAAAAAAATTGTTGTTTGGCATAACCGGTTGGGCCATCCCGGGTATATAATGATGCGAAAAATAATTGAAAATTTATGTGGTCATCAATTAAGAACCAGCAGATTCTTCAATCTAATAAGGTCTAATGTATCTCTTGTTTACAAGGGAAGTTTAAAATTAGACCATCACCACAAAAATTGGAAGTGAATATCTAAAATTTTTTTGAATGAATACATATGATAATATTTTTGAGCCAATACACCCATCATGTGGACAGTTTAAATATTTTTATGTTAATTGATACATCAACTAGATTGATACATGTAGTTGTTGTCAACTCACAACAGGAAGTTTGTGAGATTGTTTGCTACTCTAATTTCACTAAGAGCTCATTTTTTTAAATGGTCTTGAAGAACCATTCTTTAGATGTCTAAAGTTAATTATATGTCCAATACTTATGAGATAAGAACTTCCAATTTCTACTTGGGAACATGCAATTTTGCATGTTGTAACTTTGATTCGCATCAAGCCAACAAGTTATCATAACTCTTCCCCTTTGCATTTGGTTTTTGGTCACGAACCTAATATTTCCCATCTTAGTTTTTTTTTTGGATGTGCAGTGTATGATCCAAATTTTCCGTTCACAATGCACTATGATAGGTCCTCAAAGAATTTTGGGAATATATATTGGATATAAATCTCCATGTATAATAAAGTAATTTGAGCCAACAATTGGAGATTTGTTTATAGTCCAGTTTGAAAATTACCATTTGATGAATTTAATTTTCAGCATTAGGGGGAGAGAATAAGCAGTTGAAAAAGAGATCAGTAGGAATGAATTATCATTGTCTTATCTTGATCCCCAAACTAAACAATGTGAACTAGAAGTTCAAAAGATAATTCATTTGCAACGCTTAGAAAATCATCTACCAAATGCATTCACTGATCCAAAAGTGTGATCAAATCATACATATCAACTGCTAATGCTCCAAGAAAATGGATGTCCCTGTTGGACAAACGAATATTGCAAATGAGTCTCAATTGCGCCTGAAGCATGGTAGACCAATCGGTTCCAAAGATAAAAATCATCGAACAAGAAAAGGAGCTAAAAATAAAGATGGTCCAAGTGAAGATATAGAAACTCAAATAGTATTCAGACATAATTGACATTTCAGTTCTAGAAGAACTCATCAGGTACCTGAAAATTTTTGAAATTAAAGAGATCTCAATGAATTATGTCAATAATGAAATACAACGAAACCGAAATGAAGTCAACGTTGACGATATTTTCACATATAATATAGTACTAAATGTGATAAAATGATAGCGAGGATCATGAACCAAAGTCTACTAAAGATTGTAGGCAAAGTGAGAATTGGCAAAAATTGAAAGATAAAATTGATGTAGAATTAAACTCGTTTTACAAAAGTTTTTGGACCTGTAGTCTAAACACCATGAAGGTGTGAAACCAGCCAGATACAAATGAGTTTTTGTACAGAATGGGAATGGAGAAATTGTGAGATACAAAGCTCGACATGTTGCTCAAGGGTGGATGCAAGTGTTGTTGTTACATTCACTTCTGGGAATGGAGTAGTACTAGCGGAATGAGCCTCATGATATTCCAATGATTTTTAGTTGAAGGCGCAACAACACTATAGTCAAGTAATAACAAACTGGTATAGTGTACGGGAGAACGTATTATAAGGGCATGTTGCCTTTTCCCATTAATTTGTAAGACAATAGATTATAGTAATGATCAAGCAATAGTTTACGTGTAAAATTCATATTAGAATTTACAACATATTTACAATTAGGTAACAAAAGTTTAAATTACAAAGGATTAATTTGGAAAAATTTACATGTAAATAGACAATACGTGAATTATTAAATAAACAAACATAAACAAACCAATGCATCTCTCAAACTTCATATGCGATACTCATTCACATAAAATCAAAGGATAAAAGAAATGATTAAAATCCAATAAAGCCCATTCCACAAACATGGCAAAAGGATTAGGCAATAGAAACTGAAATGGAAAAAGAAATGAAGAACTAGATATAATCACTAATTAAACTCATGGAAGGAGATATAATCACACTAGATAGTAACAACATATATAGGCTCAACCTTCCAGCCGGTTAGAACACATAATCTAATATGGAATCATTGAGAATAATCCTAACAAAATATCCATAAGGTGATTATATTGATTTAGACGTGGAGGGATCCAAACCACTTGCCATATTCATATGTGATTAAAATCCACTATATATTCATAGAAAGATGGAATTTGAATCTGTAGAAATTTAACCTACAGAACTAACCTTTTGGTCAAGAATATCATAAGCCAACAGAACCAATCCACGTCTAATTATAAACAATATATTGAGAGCCACAAATCCAAGATTAAATATTTTAAACTCTAAGGTTTTAATCACCAAGCAAATAGGAACTGAGATCGATATATATACAAAAATTATATGGTAGTCAAATCTGATCAGGAGAACCATATAATAATATCCATTTGGTTAGACACTTAAAACATACAACACAATAGTAGTATCATGGAACAAGCAAGAATCAATAGTACCTTAGATTGGTAGAACTTCGTGCTGATAACGTGTTGTGAAATAAGAGATAAAAGACCAAAAAGAAGAATGGAAGATGAGAGATTTTCTATTCACTTCAAGTCCACCAATACACATAGGAGATAGTCCTATTTATAGGGTGGGGAATTGGTAAGTGAGTGGTTTACATTAAGAGGCCACTACACTAGAGAGTAATGAGAATGACGGAGAAGGGTAGTGGACATCCACTAATATAAATATTCATAACAAAACAAACCATTTTCATGAATAAACTTGAATTAAAATTCATCTATACATGTGTTTATAAATTTATACCATCAAACATATTTCATATATATATTTACTTTGAGAAATTGTGTACCTTTCACCATAGTAGAAAGTTGTTACCATTAATAATCTTCAACTTCAATATATATGAAGTCATGTATTTTGGAAATATCTTCCTTCAAAACTTGCAGTCATCATTCAACACAAATGCAAAATCGAACCTAAAGATTGTGAGAACAATTTGTTGGTGGGAATAATGCTGCAACTAAGAAGAACAATAAAACATAGAAGATCATTAGTAACAATAATTGTGAATGACATGTAAGATAAATAACAAGGAGAAGGTAATTAAATTCATCATTGCACTAGACTCCAAGGCGTGTATGACACTAAGCTTTAGGTTCGATTCGCCCCCACCAATCACTCTAGATTGGATGCAATAGGATGATCAGCGAATCCCCTTCAGGATACAATGGAGTTCCTTGATATGGTCTGCATACCCATACCAATCATATCGATCAATGGTAGTTTACGGAACAAAGTTTCCTCAATTACTCTCGTGCACTAGAGAAAAGAAGAAATGACTTAAATATAATTTTGGGAAAATTTTGGCATACAAATATATGAATTTCGTATTGTGTTTATCTGCCCAAAAGTGTCTCTATTTAGGGGTGTTCACGGGTTGGTTTGGGTGGATTTTGACTAAATCCGTTATCCGAACCAATCATAATTAGTCGGTTTGGGTTGGTTTGGATTTTGGGTTTTTTTCTATAAAATCCGAACCAATCAAACCCAATATTGAATGGGTTGGTTTGGATGGGCTCACGGTCATATGTTCACATTAAATTTTTAAAACATAAAATTCACTTTTTAGCTCTAAAATAAATGAGGAAAGAAATTTATAGTTAACAAATAATCCAGCAGAACAACAAATGGTATGTACTCAGCAACAAATGAAATCCAAAGAAAATGGAATCAAATACTTCATCGATCAAGACATAATCCAGCAGAACAAGAAATGTCACGTACTCAACATCATGAGAAATTTTTTTAAAAAATAAACAGGCAAATGAGGATGACGGTAAGTTCTACACAATAGCTTGTAATATATGGGTGAGAGTGATGAGTAAATATGATTTATGATTGAGCCGTTGTGTTGGTTTGTGTTGTGAATTGTGATTTGGAGTTTGGGAATGGGATGAGTGTAATGAATTCTACGTAGGAAATATGCAATTTAAAATTTGAAGGACGGGATGGGTATGGGAATTGATTAAGCAGTGTTGCAATATTGAAGAAGAGTAGAATACTAACAGACATACCAACGGGTTCACGGTTTGGATCGGGTTTAATTTTTAAGATCCGTCATCCGAACCAAACTAGTAGGAGTCTATACGGATTGGTTCGGATTTGATCCGATTACAAAAATTGTCTGAACCAAACACTTCGGTTTGGATAGGGTAACGGGTTGGTTCGGATTTGCCCAAACCACTGAACACCCGTATCTCTATTTATAGGTTGGTGTAGGGAAACAACTCTTGAAAAAGGTCTTTGCAATGTTCAACCGGAACCATTAAATTGGAACCCCGTTGTTTCAATGACACAATGTTACTGTTGGCCAAGTGGTTTGCAATTGCGCCTCTTCATAATGGGACTTGTGTTCAATTCCTCTTTACGCCACTTTTTATTTTAAATTTGTTAAAATTCGATTTTAATACACACAAAAAGAATAGGATGCAAGAATCGAACTTGAGTCACACAATCAAAAGTACCACAACACAACCATTGTACCAAACGGATATATATGTTATTTTGATGCCATTAATTTTATCTAACCATTGCAATCTTCCAAATATATTTTGGAAATTTCTCCAACATTGACAAAATGCATCAAACATTTTGGATCCTTGCCAAGATTATCTCCATAATATATTTATTCTTTATTCTTATACAGGTAAATTTACTAGATTTAGATAACGACCACTGATTATCTAATCAAATATGATATGCCAGGATCATTAAACAATAGTATAGTTCCCATTTCCCACCAACAAGGGCTAGTAGAGTTCAATGACAAAGGTTGACTTTCTTGCCTAGATGATCTACAGAATATATATCTAAGCATTTATCTCACGTGCTTTCAGTTGGAAATCCTGGAGTTCGGGGGAGTTCTTGTTAGCTGGAGATTCATGCAGAAGAGTTATATATGGAGGTGATGTTTTTGACATTGGTGTGGATAAAATGAATGGGCACACATTATGTGGGTGTAGTACAGCTGCAGCTTTGTCTACATTTCTTTCTTTAATCTGATTTGCATATTTCAATAGTAATTTATTCTAAATATTTAAAACTATAAATCACCTAAAGTTGCACATAGCAGCTTGTTTCCCCTTGGTTATTACTGCTTATGCAAGAATGTAGTACAGCTGCAGCTTTGTCTACATTTCTTTCTTTAATCTGATTTGCATATTTCAATAGTAATTTATTCTAAATATTTAAAACTATAAATCACCTAAAGTTGCACATAGCAGCTTGTTTCCCCTTGGTTATTACTGCTTATGCAAGAATGCAGGAGAGAAGTAGAGATTTGCAAGAACTTCGGGCTCGAGTCCAAGGTAGGAAAGAATTTTGGGCTCTTTGAGCACTTACGAATAAAATTACATCTGCCTCACCCCAGTGGGGATTTGAACCCGGGACATCTCGAATACAAATCCTGTCATGCTTTACTAGGCCAACCCGTTGGGGTTTGAAATCTGGTTTTACTATTGACTTATACATGCCTAAGACATGTTTTTGCATGATGTGTGACAATGATTAAAATTGTAGTTTTATGTTTGTGATTTTAGAAGATCTTAATGAAATTTGATCAATAGGTTTTATATATGTTTCTCATATTGTTTGATTAAATATATATAATATAAATGATGGTCAAAAGATCTAAACTATTTAATAATTTTACTTGTATATTGTGGGAAATATAAAAAAAACTCAGAAATTAAATAATGAATTTGGTAATAAATTAAAATTTACAGTAGAAATAAAAAATAATTAAAAAATTATAAAAATAAGAACTTTTAGTGACAAACAAAGTCAAAATTTGAAATTATGAATCGACATGCAAAGTTCTTATTTTGACTTCTATCTAGGGTTCTGTTTAGTGACAAACAACACATATTCAATTAATCATCTCAGAAAATAATGCGAATCCCTAGAAACAAAACACATAAATTCATAACATGATCCAAACATAATATAAAAGCGAAATCCAGTAAATTTTTCCAAAGGATCCTAATGACCCAATACCAAAAAATCTTTCCTAATACATATTTCAATCAATTCTAGTTATAAGAAATAAATTTAGCAATGTTTTGAAAATCGAACCAGCCATTGAACCAGTGATGGCATTGGCTCAAGGTTCAACGAACAGAGTGCATGATTAGCATTATTCCTCCTAAATTAGTCCCACATCAAACATGTATAGCTTTAGAAAGGTGAGTGATTGTTATAAATAGAACATCAGAGGTTGTGCGTGAACTAAAATCGGTGCATTGGCCAATGGTCATGTTTGGTTAGTACGTGTGGGGTCCACTGGCCAACCATTTTTTTTGAAAAGGCAGTTCAATTTTTTTTGATGAACCGTATTAAATCGCTCGTTTACCGGTTTTAGAGGTTCTTAACCTGTTCTCCTGTTTTAAATCTGGTTTTAGTGCGCAGTGGTTCTGGGCCTCAACCAAACGGCTCGCGTCTACGATTCACTGTACAACCGGTTAAACCCTTAGGAAGCAATGACAAGACAAAGACTGTTGACTAAGATAAACAAAAGAAAGAAAACCCTTAGGATGATGTGAAAAGTCAAGACCAGGAGGGTCAACTTGAGAAAGGCCATCTTGAGAAGGATCAACATGAGAAGAGTCATCATGAGAAGAGTCGTGTTGAGAAGAGTCACGTTGAGAAGAATCAACATGAGAAGCATCAACCTGAAAAGACTCAAAGATGAGAAGAGCCAAAGTAGAGAAAGGTGATGACAATTGTAAAATTGTTGTCTTCTGCAGAAGTGCAGACACACAACCGTCTTCTATCAAAAAGCACTCCAATGGTTATAAACTTTTGGCAACGACTCTAAATCATGGACCAGCGGTTATTACACATATATTTGGCTATAAATAACGTCTTGGTTCATCACTGAAATGGTGTGAGAGTGCATTGAGCTCAAATCTTCCAATCTTCTCAAAGTGTCAAGCCCTCTCAACCATACTCAGCTACACCAAAACCTTAGGGATTCGTTTCATTTCTGAGTATGTATTCTAGCTTGTGTTTAGGAATCTGTTGAACTTATTTTGGTATGAACCAAGCTCTTGTAATCCCACTCAAACCCAAACACTGAAATGTATAACATGTAGAACCTTCTCAAGTAGCATGTGTTGCTATAGGGATTAGAAGCGTATTAGAAGCTGCCTAATGGATCAAGAGAATTGTATTAGGTGTGAAACTCTTGGTAGAGCTGTGTTAAGAAAACTACCAGAACAACTTTAAGCCGAAGTTGGTTTTTAAAGTTGTAACTATTTAAGAAATAGTGAAAATACTCACTGCGTGTGAGGAGTGGATGTAGCCCTTAGTTTTGGGTGAACCATTATACATCATTGTGTTCTTTACTGCTTTCCTAAAGTTGTTATTTAACTTTCTTCAAACTCTCTATTAAAAGAAAGTTTTACAAAATAGAGAAGAGTGGTCTACTGACCCTTCTCAACAATAAACAGTTTTTCTAAAACACAGGTTTACAACCCTTCTCATGTTTTTTGAAGTGGTAAATATTAAAGTAACAATCTTAAGTATTTCACACTTAAGATAAACTTTTCAAACACTCCCTCCTACCTATAAAAGGTCTTTGAAAATCATTCCACTCATTGTGCTGATATTCTAAGAGGACAAAAATAACTGACCCTTCTCAACTCACAAATATAGTTGAGAAGACAGTTTAATGTCACCCTTCTCTACTCACTATCACAATTGAGAAGACTGTTACAACTCACGCTTCTCAACATAGCATCCACACTAACAATATCTAACATTACTTGTGAAGTTGTTTACGTTGTTTCAGATTAAATTTTAGAAGGCTCTCAATTCAAAACCCCCTTCTTTGTGGCACTCATTGACTTCATTTGTCTCTCTTCTTGAAACTTTTATTGATGCTAGAATTTGAACTTCAAAATCCCCTTTCTTGCTTCAATCCTCTAGCTTGATATTATCTCTAACCATGCCCAACTCCCCAAGCTCTAATTCAATCAAAATAAGTGGCATGCAAGGCTATTTCGCAGGCTTCAAAATAGGGCCAAAAATTGGTTTTTTATGGTTTGACATGAGTTCTTCTTTGTGTTAATGATGACATAAAGAGGATGGGTGAAGAATCAGAAGTTTCTATCCCCTTCTTCCCTCATTTCTTTCACCCTCACTCTCTCTTTCTCTCTTACACTACAAGAAAGCATTTGTTTTGCTACCAGAGTTTCCGACGAACGCATATCTGTCGCTACAGCTAAGGATTTCCGACGGAATTTTCCCTTGGTAAGTGTTTGCACGTTTTTTAAGGCTTTTCACGCTTCGTTTGCGACTGAGTTAGGTTTGGTCGGAACTTTTCGACCGATATTTCCTTCGGTATTCCGTCGGAAACGTCAATGTTTCATTAAATTCCAATTCTCTCACTCGACCATCACAAAACACAATAGAACACACTCCCCCTACTTCAATCAGCCACGCCTCTCTCTCAACCACCACCGCCCTCACCTCTGCCATCCCTCCACGGTCGCCTCCACCTCACCTCCCGCCTTTCTTGAAGCACCACCACCACGGTGACCAACACCTCTCCTTTCTAAGTTACCTCTCTTTTCTTATCCACCTATCCTTTCTCAATAGCTATCCTCTCTTCTTCTTCTTAAAAGTTATGTGTTTTTTCTTCTTTTCAACTTCTACTTTACAGAAATCCCACCATTGTTTGTTGAATCGAAATCCTAACCCCCATTTTTGCAGCATTCAACCCTAACCCCCTCCACTTTTGAATCGAAACTCTATCCCCCATTTTCGCTTTTCTTCTGAAATAGACATTTCCAGATGAGATTCTTGACCTAGACAAATCTGTACACACTCTTGACTTAACACATAATTGAATAGGTAAGAAAATCTTCTTTTTTCTTTGCGTTCATTTGCATGCTTTTCCTTACATTTTGGTCAAGAAGCCTTTGCTTTGAAATAGATATACTAATTCTGATCACAGTGCAGGTTGCTGATAACTTCTAGAAATAACAGTTATTAAGACCAAAACAAATAAGAACTAAGCTTGTTCTAGAGTAATTAATGTAAATAAATAGGAACTTTGTGCATAATTAAATATATAGGTTCTTGTTGTATAAATTGTGTTTTGGGCACTTTAGGTGCCATTTTGTGGGATTTCACCCGTGTGCTAGTTGTGTAGGAAATTATTAGTTCAGGTGTTGTGCTAAGTGTCGTGGTAGCATTAGAGAAGCTGGCTGGTAAGAGAAAAAATAAAGTATTACAAGGTGGAAAAATGAAGAAAACGGTGTTTTGTCTTTGGTGTGAAAGGTAAAAGAGAATGTGCGCTTTTAATGGGCCACAAAAGGACAAAACGTCCTTGGTTTTAGGGTTGGCGACACTTTTCAGAATTGTGAAGGGCCCAATTGGTACTTCCCAAATATGCATACTTTATATGAGGGGGTAATTTGATTTAACTCAAGCTTTGGTGGCTTCTCAATGGAAGATATGTTATCCTTGAAACTTTTAGAAGCTAGCTCCAAGGACTCATACCTTTTTACCCATCTTTGAAGCTCTGGTTCCTCCACATTGAGTTCAGCAAGTCCCTCTTTCTCTAAATCCTTCATTTACAAGTGCCCCAGCTCCTTTTTCATCACATCATGTTGCTACAGCAACTGTCTCTGCACCAGGCTGTCAATGGCAGGAACAAAGTTGCACTCTGCATTACTGGTGTTGTCTTCTGGATATTTCATAGCATTGGGCACATTGAGGTAACCTCCTGGTCATTGACTCTCATTGTCAGTTCCCCTTTGTGGACATCAGTCAAGGTAATTCAACCTATTGTCAAAAATGGTCTTACAAGGATAATTGGTACATCCTTGTCAGCCTCAAAATCAAGTATTATAAAATCCACAAGAAAAAGAAATTTATCAACCTTAATGAAAACATCCTCATTTTTACCTTCAGGACAAACAATAGATCTATCAGCCAGTGTAAGGGTTAATGTGGTAGGTCTTGCCTCACCAATGCGAAGTTGTTGAAAAATGGATTTCGGCATAAAGCCGATACTTTCTCCAAAATCACACAAGGCTCTACCACAGTAATTATCTCCAATGGAAAATGGAATTGTAAAACTACATGGATCCTTTAATTTTGGGGGAACCTTGCTCTGTAGTAGCATGCTTGTTTCTTGAGTCATGGCCACAGTTTCAGACTCACCAAGCCTCTTTCTTTTGGTCAACACAACTTTCATGAACTTGGTGTAATTTGGCTTTTCTTGAAAAGAATCCACATTGGAATGTTTGAGTAAGGGTTGTTGTTTTTGTTGTAATTGCCCACATAGTTGACAGAAATTGAATTTCTTGGAAAATCTTCAAACAATTGCCCTCCACTGTAGTAGACACAAGATGTAGCAGCTGCTGTTTCTACAGTAGCATTAGCAGCATCAACTGTTGCAGCAGGTGTAGAAGCAGCAGGAGCATCTTGAGTAGCACATAACACCTTCATCATGTTGGTTAGCGCAACAACTTGGGCAGACAATGTTGTAACCTCACTCACTTCATGAGTTGCAACAACTTTCTTAGCAGCACTGACTCTGGCAGTAGGTCATTGATAGCTATTGGAACCAATTGTTTCAATTAAATCATATGCTTCGTTGTAGGATTGTGTCAAGATTGAACCTCTTGAAGAAGCATCCAACATTAGTCTAGACTGAGGAACTAGACCAATGTAGAATGTCTCAATTTGGATACAAACAGGAATGCCAAGGTGTGTACATTTCCTTAAGACTTCCTTGAATCTTTCCCAAGCTCCAAACAAGGACTCGTCTTCAAGTTACCTAAAAGATGTGATCTCATTTCTCATTCTAGCATTCTTGATAGGAGGGAAATATTTGATCAAGAATTTCTCAGTCATTTTGTTCCAACTATCCACAGAGTTGAGTTCCAAAGAATTCAACCAAGTCACCCCTGGCATTCTAAAGTTACTGCACACATCAATATATTGTCTCAAATGAAAGTTTGGGTCTACAGAGGGTCCTCCTCTATATTGCCCCACTATTTGCAGCATCAGAAACATCATGGGTTTGAATTCAAAGTGTTCAACATTGATTGGTGGTGTCACAATGCCAGTGTCCATGGTACTGGGATCAAAGACATCATAATCCCTCATAGGCCTATCCCTTTCGTTTTTCCATTTAAATGTTTGTGGGAGTAGGGACAACCATTGTCTGCCCATGCTCATCAACTTGAATGACCTAATGGCCATTAATCATTTCTGCCATAGCAGCAGCTCTGAGTGCTGTTATTCTCTCTAGCCTCTCTTCTTAACCTTCTAGTTGTCTTTCAATTTCAAGATAAAATGCAAATTCTGATTCGTGATTTCTGTTCAAAAACAGTCACCTAAACTGAAAATTCACAACAAAAAGGTGAGAGAAAAACTCACTAAAACAAGTACTATTCAAAGATTTTAGAAATTAACTCTATTAATCCCCAGCAACGACACTAAAAACTTGTGAAAAAACGTGTGCAGGTATACACAGTCAAACAAGTAATACAGTGATAAGAAAAGATCGTTCCCACGAGGATTATGTAGTTTAACTTCTAATTCTACTTACCAGTACTTGAGTTAGTTAGGTAAAAGTAAAAAGTAAAGCATGGCCCTAGCTCCTATTTGGTTAATTCTGTTGTTTGTAAAGCGTGTTTCAGGTCACACTATGGCCCTAACTTCATATTCCTATCATTCACTTGTAAAAGCAATATTCCTATTAACTTTTTAACCATAAATTAAAACACGTTACCCTAATTATAGTGATCAAGTTCAAAAAGAGTATATAGCATTAAATCGCATGAGTTAATAAAGCATCAAGCACTAATCACAACATTTATCATAGATTAATAATTACATCACCATGGTCTAGACTATATAAGGAATTAGCTCATAATGATCTTAGACATAACAAAACCGTACCAAAATAGCATAAGTGAAGTCATGGAAATAACAATTACAGTTTAGATCAAAGATACACAGAGAAGTACAAAAATTACAAACAATGAATAGCTCAAACTATGCTTCCAGTGATGAAGATCTACTCGAGAGTCTCTATGTTGCTTCGATGAAGAAATGTGCTGCAGATTGCGAGTTTCCATCTTCAGAAATGAGCTTCGGCACTAAAAATGGTGGAAACATGGTTGGGTAAGATGATGAGGAGTGTATGGAAGATGGAAATGCTACTCTCTGACCTAGGGATTCGTGGAGGTTGAAGTCGTTGTGCACTTTTAGGGTAAAGTACCTTTATAGATGACATTCTCTTTCCAAGTACCATTATATATGAGGTGTAAAGTATGCATATTTGGGAAGTGAAGACACTCTCCCATTGATTATTGCTGCCCAATTGAGTGGTGTCCAAGAAGAAGAACAGTTTGGCATTTTCAAGAAACACAAGAAAGCCATTGGTTGGCAAATGGATGACATTAAAGGGCTAAGTCTTATTTTGTGCATGCACATAATCTGTTTGGAGGAAAACTCCAAGAATAACTTTGAATCAGAAAGGAGGCTGAACCATAATGAAGGAAATTAGAAAAGAGATTATTACATGGCTTGATGCTGGAATCATTTATCCAGTTGCTGATAGCAATTAGGTTAGCCCAGTTCAGTGTGTTCCGAAAAGAGGAGGAGTTAAAGTGGTTAAAAATGAGAAGAATGAGTTGATTCCTACAAGAACAATTACTAGTGGAGAATTTACATGGATTATAGGAAGCTCAACAAGACTACCAAGAAGGATCACTTCCTTCTTTCTTTCATTGACTAGATGCTTGACAACCATGCTGGGAAGGAGTTCTACTGCTTCCTTGATGGTTATTCAGGCTACAATCAGATTGCTATAGAACCAGAGGACCAAGAAAAGACCACATTCACCTGTCCTTATGGTACATTTGCTTTTAGAAAGATGCCATTTGGACTGTGCAATGCTCCTGCCACTTTTCAAAGGTGCATGATGGCCATTTTTTCTGATTTTAATGAAAATTCCAAGGAGGTATTCATGGATGATTTTTCTGTCTTTGGAGAGAATTTTCAAACATGTTTGTTGAACTTGGAAGAAATTTTGAGAAGATGAAACAAATTTGTTTCTCAATTGGGAGAAATGTCATTTCATGGTGCAAGAAGGAACAGAACAAGATTTCAAGGAAGGGCATTGATGTAGACAAAGAAAAGGTTGAAGTGACTGAGAAATTACCACCACCCACTTCATAAAGGATTTCTCTAAGATCTTTAAGCTACTGTGTATGCTGCTGCAGCATGACACAACTTTTTAATTTGATGAGAAATGCCTGGAAGTCTTCAACACTTTCAAGGAAGCATTGGTGACAACACCTGTTATTGTTGTTCTTGATTGGAGTAAGCCCTTTGAACTGATGTGTGATGCTAGTGATTATGAAATACGGGCTGTGCTTGGTCAGAGGCAAAGAAAAGTGTTCCATTCTATACACTATGCTAGCAAAACTCTTGTGGATGCTAAATTGAATTACCCTACCACAAAAGAATTACTAGCAGTAGTGTTTGCCTTTGACAAGTTCAGATCCTATCTTGTTGGAGCTAAAGTGGTGGTGTAGACTGACCCTTCAGCTATCAAGTATCTAATTGCAAATAAAGATGCCCAGCCAAGATTGAAAAGATGGGTGCTACTGTTGCAAGAATTTGACCATGAAATCAGAGACAAAAAGGGAGTTGAAAATCTAGTTGTAGATCATTGGCTAGAATTCCTGATGCTGATTCACTCTCTTTTAGTTCTAAAATCATGGAGAATTCCCTGATGAGCAGTTGTTGATAGTGATAGTTTCTGCTAATGTTGTAGATTCTGCAACAGCAGTACCTTGGTATGCCGATGTGGTGAATTACTTGGTGAGCAATGTGGTGCCAGAGGAGTTCACAACACAATAGAGGAAAATTTTCTTCCACCAAGTAAAGCAATATTTATGGGATGAACCTTTCCTCTACAAGAGATGTCCAGATCAGTTGCTAAGGAGGTGTACTGCAAATGAGGAGATAGAAGACATTCTAAAACATTGCCACTCCTCACCTTGTGGAGGGCAGTTTGGAGGTGTTAAATAGAGACGAATAATAGAGAGACGATATTGGTTACGCAGTTCGGCCAATGTTTGCCTACGTCTGCGACTACACTGCAGCTGTTGTTCCGTCTTATTAACTGTATATGTTGTTGTGTAAAGAGTACAAGCACTAATGAGTTTAAATAGACTATACTATATGAAAACCTAACGGGCCTGGGCCGAATACACATATAAATAAATCTACTATTTACACCACATCTCAACACTCCCCCTCAAGCTGGAGCGTATAGATTGTAGGCATCCAGCTTGTCACATATGTAGGCATCCAGATTGTAGGTCCTCGAAGAGCTTTTGTGAAGATGTCTGCCAATTGATCATTAGAACCAACAAATGAAGTAGCAATGTCGCCGGACACAATCTTCTCACGAACAAAGTGACAATCAACTTCAATGTGTTTGGTTCGCTCATGAAAGACTGGATTGGACGCAATATGTAGGGCTGCTTGATTATCACAGATGAGACTCATAGTGCCTATTTTACAAAAACGCAACTCTTGGGGAAGATGTTTCAGCCACGTGAGCTCCTGAGTGGTAAGCGCCATAGCCCGATATTCAGCCTCAGCACAGGATCTGGCAACAACATTTTGCTTTTTACTTTTCCATGAAATTAGATTTCCACCAATAAGAACACAATACCCAGATGTGGACCTTCTATCAAAGGGGCAACCAGCCCAATCAGCATCTGTGTAAGCGACAATATTTGAATCACCTCTATCCGTGTAAACAAGACCTTTTCCAGGAGCTCCTTTGATATACCTCAGGATTCTAACAACGGCATCCCAATGACTGTCACAAGGAGAATTTAGGAATTGACTCACCACACTAACAACATATGAAATATCTGGCCTCGTTATGGTCAAGTAATTTAACTTTCCAACTAGCCTCCTATACCTTCCTGGATCTGAAAATGGCTCCCCCTGATCTGGTAGGATCTTGACATTAGGATCCATAGGAGAGTCAATTGGATTGCAATCCAGCATTTTGGTTTCTTCTAAAATATCCAAAGCATACTTTCTCTGCGAAATAGCAATCCCTGCCTTAGAATGAGCTACCTCAATGCCAAGAAAGTAACGTAACTTTCCCAGATCTTTGACCTGAAAGTGGTGGACTAGATGTTGTTTAAGTCCTGAAATCCCATCATGATCATTACCTGTAATGACAATATCATCGACATAGACAACCAGATAAATACATTTGTGAGAGGAGAACTTATAAAAGACAGAGTGGTCAGCTTCACTCCGAATCATGCCATACTCTTGAATCTCCCAAACCATGCTCGAGGGGATTGTTTAAGACCATACAAGGCTTTGTGAAGTCGACAGACATACCCACGACACTCCCCCTGAGCAACAAAACTAGGTGGTTGCTCCAGATAAACTTCTTCTTCTAGATCTCCATGGAGGAACGCATTCTTGATGTCTAGTTGATACAATGGCCAATGTCGCATTGCAGCCATAAAAAGGAATAGACGAACAGAAGCCATTTTAGCCATCGGTGAGAAAGTATCACTGTAATCAAGGCCAAAAACCTGAGTATAGCCCTTAGCAACGAGGCGTGCTTTCAGACGATCAATACTCCCGTCTGGACCAACTTTGACAGTATATACCCAACGACACCCAACAATAGATTTACCAGGAGGAGGCGGCACAAGAGTCCATGTCTGGTTAGATTCTAAGGCTGTCATCTCATCAATCATAGCTTGTCTCCAACCTGAATGAGAAAGAGCTTCCTGCGTGGACTTAGGAATGGTGATGGATGAAATAGCAGAGACAAATGTATAATGCGAAGGTGATAAGCGGTGATAGCTGAGGAAATTATAAATAGGATGAGGGTTACGGGTGGAACGTGTACCTTTACGCACTGCAATAGGAGGGTCTTCTGACTCGGGAGGCGGATCCGGAGTAGAAGAGGGAATCGGGACAGATGGGTCACTAGGATCTTCGGTAGGAGGTGGGTCGACAGGAGGGAGACGAGCACGACGTTGATAAGTTTGCAAGGGGGCGGGACTAGAAGGACTAGGAATTTCCGTAGGAGAGGGGTGATCTATCTGGTCAATGATGGGTGGGAGAGGAACTACCGGGACAAGGTTAGGAATAGGTAATACTTGAGAGACAGACTCAGACTCAATGGGAGATGCAAAGAAGGGAGCATCCTCAAAGAATGTGACATCAGCAGACATGTAGAAGCGATGTGTGGAGGGACAGTAGCATCGATATCCTTTTTGAACTCTTGAATAGCCAAGGAAGACACACTTAACTGCACGAGCAGACAATTTATCAAGTCCCGGAGTAAGATCATGAATAAAACAAGTGGATCCTAAGACTCGAGGAGAGATACGGAACAAGGGCTCATCGGGAAACAATATGGAATGAGGAACCTTATTCTGGATAGCAGAGGATGGCATTCTATTAATCAAGTGCCCTGGAGTGAGGACAGCATCCCCCAAAAACTTCAAAGGAACATTAGCATGAATAAGTAAGGCGCGTGCTGTTTCAATTATATGACGGTTCTTACGTTCAGCAATCCCATTTTGTTGTGGGGTATGGGGACAAGATGATTGATGTATGACGCCATTTTCAACCATAAAAGAATTAAATGATGTAGAAAAATATTCTTTCGCATTATCACTACGTAAAGTGCGAATAGAACAACCAAATTGATTTTTGATTTCCTTAAAGAAATTTTGAAAAACACCAAGAAGTTTAGATCTATCCTTAAGTAGGTAGATCCACGTACATCTAGAAAATTCATCAATAAAAGTGACAAAATATCTATGTCCTACAACTGAAGTGACTCGACTCGGTCCCCATACATCTTAGTGAAGAACATCAAAAGGAGAACGAGCTTGAGACTGAGTACTGCTAGGGAAGGAAGAGCGAACATGTTTCCCAAGCTGACAAGACTCACAATCTAATGACTGCAGATGAGACAAATGAGGAACCATAACTTTGAACTTCTTGAGACTTGGATGACCTAACCGACGATGAAGAAGACTGGGGGACTCTGTAGTAGAAGTGGAGGCAATTGTAGATGAAGGATGGATGGGCTGGAGGTAGTAAAGTCCATGTGACTCATATCCTGTATCAATCGTCCGCTTCGTACTCCGGTCCTGTATAACAAAATAATCATCATCAAAAGTTACAGAACATTTTAGGCTTCGAGTCAAACGACTAACTGAAATTAAATTAAATGGGCAATTGGGAACAAGAAGAACATTGTCAAGGGGTAAGGATGGAAGAGGAGTGGCTTTACCAATGCCACTAGCTTTAACTTTTGATCCGTCGGCAACGGTAATATAATGTGGGGTGTTAGGTTGGGATATTTTGGATAAAAGAGATGGATTACCAGCCACGCAATCGGAAGCTCTAGTGTCCATAATCCAGGAGTCAACAGGTGATGATTGAGAGAAACAGACTGTAGAATTACCAGAATGAGCAACTGTTGCTGATGATGAAGCCTGGGAAGTCTTATACTGCAGGAATGCCTTATACTCCTCATCAGAAAGAACATTTTGTTTAGTGCTTCTCTGTTCAGAATCATTAACTTGAGTCACATTTACTGGTTTCTCTGGAAAGCCATGAAGGGAATAACACTTGTCTTCAGTATGACCAAGTTTCTTACAATAAGTGCACTGAGGACGTCCTCCGACACGACCTCCTCGACCACCCCCACGACCACGACCGCGTCCCCCACGACCTGCAAAATTAGAAACAAGAGCAGAAGATTCTATGTTAGTCTGAGATCCATTCCCTCCTGTTGCTCCGTACTGACTCATACTTTTGATGGAGACCATGAAGAACATAGATCATACACACATTATCTAGTTTTTCAAGCATCTTCTTCGGGTCATTGTCGGTCACAAGGAGCTTGAACTCATTTGCTGCTGACTGAGCTTTATTAGCATATGTCATGATGTTATCTTCTGTCATCTGAAGGGTGGCTAAATTATGAATAACACTATAGAGACGCTGGATATCATTAGAATAAACATTCTTAGCCTTCTGCCAAATATCATAACAAGTGGTGTATGAACGATAATGGACCAGCAAGGAGGGTTCAATGGATTGCCACAAAAGAGAGACCAATTGACAATCTGCTTGTTCCCAATCTTCACGCAAATCGTTACCAATATCTGTAGAATTCTTAGTGAGGTGATCTAAAAGCCTTTGTCCCATAAACCACATTTTGACAGAGGCAGACCAATTCATATAATTATCACCATTGAGTTTCTCAGTTGTTATAGAGGGATTGCCGGAGAAAGCATAAGACACGAGACTCTTACCTGTCGATTCAGATTTGTTTTTGTCATTTTCTGAAGTTGAACTCATCTTTGACAATAACGGGAAGGCTAACCACAATCAGAGAGGAGCAGTAGAAATGCGTGGTACGGAATGAACAGTAACACTGTACGGACAAACAGGACCGTCGTACGGATGAACGGTACGCCGTACGGACAAACAGTGATTTGCGTACGGATAAGCAGCGCGACGTACGGATGAACAGCGTACCGTACGGATGAATAGTGTACCGTACGGATGAATAGTAACTCCGTACGGAATGAACAGTGGCGTCGTACAGCTGAAAGGGACTGTATGACTTTCGTAGCACCTAGGGCCGTTGAGGATGAACAATCAACAGGACAGCTAGGGTTCAATAGCGTGACGGCGCGACGGCTAGGTTTTCAGGCCCAGTGATCATAGGCTTTGATACCATGTTAAGTAGAGACGAATAATAGAGAGACGATATTGGTTACGCAGTTCGGCCAATGTTTGCCTACGTTTGCGACTACAGAGCAGCTGTAGTTCCGTCTTATTAACTGTATATGTTGTTGTGTAAAGAGTACAAGCACTAATGAGTTTAAATAGACTATACTATATGAAAACCTAACGGGCCTGGGCCGAATACACATATAAATAAATCTACTATTTACACCACATCTCGACAGGAGGCATGAGGACTGCTGCATAGGTTCTCCAAATAGGTTATTTATGGCCCTCTAACTTTAAAGATTATCATGATATTGCTAAGAGTTGTGATAGGTGCGAAAGAGTTGGGAATATTTCAAACACACATGAAATGTGTTTAAACAATATTTTGGAAGTTGAACTTTTTGATGTTTGGGGCATAGATTTTATGGGACCATTTCCCCCTTATTTTGGCAACCTATACATTCTTGTAGCAGTTGACTATGTTTCTAAGTGGATCGAAGCACTGTCTCTTTCCACTAAAGATGTTACAATGGTGCTGAAATTCATTCAAAAGAATATTTTCCCATGATTTGGCACACCTAGAGCTATCATTAGTGATGAAGGCACTCACTTTTGCAACAAATTGATGGATGAGCTGCTAGCCAAATATGGTTACACAAAAAATTGCCTATCATCCACAAACAAGTGGGCAAGCTGAACTTTCCAATAGGGAGGTCAAGAGGATTTTGGAAAAAATTGTTAACACTTCAAGAAAGGTGTTCTGTACCTTGCTCCGGGATCAGAATTCGGGGTTGTAGATCGTAGAGTTGATATTGAAGTCGTCCCTTCCGAGCTTGAGGTCGTATTGTTGGTGGGTACCTACAGACACTCCGACGACAAAGTCAGCGATCAGAAGTGGAGAGGAGGTACAAATGAGCGAAGCGTACTTGATTTCTGGGGGGGTAGTTCCCTATTTGTAGACATGGAAAAGGGCCGCCCTTAGCCTTGGTTGAATCTGGGCCATAGGATCAAACGAGACCGATCCTTGCCGTTAATGTATCTTCTTGCCCTCGTGGCTAGTGTCTGGGCCGGATCCAGTAATGGATTTGGGTCGGTTCTTGTGTGGAATGGGCTTGGCCCAGTCCAGAACAGTTTCCCCCCAAGTCGAGGTTAGTCATGGTAGTGCGTCCTCGACTTGAGTTGCTGTAGTTGCTTACTTCTAGCTGGTGCGTTGGATCGCGTTGAAGGCGAGGTGGACTTCGGCTTCAAAAGATCTTTGTGGGGTTTCCCCCAGGTCGGAGGGACTGTAGCCGTAGCCTCAGAATTTTGATGGATGACACATGTCATCCGCCTGCATTGATGTGACGTTGGACTGAATCGAGGCGTCTCGTCATCATGACTGCCATGTTTTTAGTGACATGGCATTTATTGCATGGGAAGGAGTGTGGCGGTTCGTCTTCCGAGTCCAATGTGGCTATATAAGGGGTGAAGCCCAATCATTTTCTGCCTTCGTACTTGCTTGAATTTCGGTTTTCTCCCGACTTCATACTCCGGCGGACCGACGTTGATCATTTCCCGTAGAATTCAATTCATCGACGAGCCAACGTTACAATTCATCCTCCAACGTTGATATTCATATTTTCGAGGTCGGAATTTTTTATTTCTGCAGTGTTCTTTGTGTATTGTCATTTTTTCTGGTTTGATATACCTAATATTCCCCCCACCTTACCTCGGGAAGGAAGATGGTTTGATCCGGCTTCGACCTTGTCGAAGCGGTGTTTCTTTTCTTTACGCGATTGTGACCCTGGCTACCTCTCATGCAGGTGTGGTAAGGACTAGAGATAGTGAAAGACTCCGGGGTTCTATTCCTCCCGGGAAGTCAATCCTGAAGAAGTCGGGGGATGGTGATTCGACCCTGGCCGACGATAGCAATTTTACCTCGGCTAGATCTGTGCACAACGTCGAGGCAAGTGGTTCTGCAGCCACTCCTCCCCCCAATCAGTTGCCCCATGAGGTCGAACCCGAGTTCCAGGGAGGTCCCGAGTTGGAGGAAGAGAAGGTTGAACCGTAGGACCCTTACAAATGGGTTTCAACAATCGTTCGTCCGACCGGGTCTTGTTATGGGCCGACGTGTGATCTTTCAAAGTTTGACAAGTACATCGGCACTCCAGAGCTGGAGTGGGAGACAGAACGTGTGCCCGATACCGAGGCCGTATGTCACTCTACCTCGAATTTGGACATCTTTGTCTATGCTACTATGTTGGAGAAGATAACGATCAAGATCCCCTTCAGCCCGTTTCAGAAGAGGGTGATGAGGTATCTGAAAATCTCCCCTCCCTAGCTGACCCCCAACGAGTGGGGTTTTATGAAGACTTTTGAGATCGTCATGAGGGCTCGGAAACGAGATTGTAGCATCAAGGTCTTCTTCAGCCTGTTTGAAGTCTTTCGCCAGCTTGAGATCGGGTCTAGCAAGGTGAGGCAGGGCCACGCCGGGCTTCATTGTAATCGGAAGCAGAGTATGTTCATTACGGTGACTGATTCTGTCAACGACTTCAAATTTGAATTCTTTCATGTGAGGCTGATAAATGTCGCTGCAAAGAGGGGGTGGCCGAGCTTGATGAAATGGATGAGGTTATAAAGAGCAGGTTTCCACTGTGTTGGACGCGACATCGCGAGTGATCCTTTCCCGGCCTTGATTTAGTTCAGTCTTGAGGTCACGCGCGATTCGAGACTACCTTCGGTCCAGTCAACCAAGTGTTCTGCTTGGGTCCGACTTGGAGAGAAGTAGTTTGAGTCGATCGGGTAGAGGTTTTGGCCTCGGTCCCAGTTAATTTTCATAACTAGAGTAGAAAAATTGTCATGAATAGTCCTCGTTTTATTGAGAAGTGGACTCGAGGGTTCGTGTTTCAATTACATTGTGAAAATGTTGTAACAGTTCAACTATAGTACTGCCCACGCTTCGACCCGTTCCAGATTTTCGGGATTGGCTTCTTCTCTAGTGTTTCGAGGATGTAGGAGCCTTTCCTAGCCTTGGGAGTCACCCTGTATGGGCCTTCCTAGTTCAGAGCCAGCTTTCCTGGTCTCAGACTTCTTGTGTGAGGTCGAGCTCTTGTTGCATTGATTGTTCATTGTTTTCTTTGTTCAAGGGGTGCAAGGTTCTCCAAGCCAGCTCCTCTATCTCGACGGGGATAACGGCCTCAGCCCCATATGTAAGGCGGAAGGGCGTTTATTCTGTGGTCGAGTGCGGCATCGTTCGATATGCCCAGAGTACATACGGGAGTTCTTTTACCCAGATACCCTTAGCCTCGTCCAGTCTTCTCTTTAGGCCATGCAGGACGACTCTGTTGGCAGCCTCGGTCTGGCCGTTGGTCTGGGGGTGTTCGACCGAGGTAAAATGATGCTTGATGCTGAGGTCCTTCATGAGCTCTTAGAACCCCTTATCTGCAAACTGGGTCCCATTGTAAGTGATGACGACCTTGGGGATACCAAATCGGGTCATGATATTCTTCTTGATGAGTCTCATGTAGGAATTTGCAGTGATGGTTGCTAGTGGCTCAGCCTTGGGTGGTGTAGGAAAAGTTCCTAGGAGGTCAATTTCCCACCAGGAGAAAGGCCAAGATGCCGACATTGAACTGAGCTCGGCTGGAGGAGCAAGATGTACGTCGGCGTGACGTTGGCACTTGTCACATTTCTTCACAAGGTCGGATGCGTCCTTGATCATGCTGGGCCAATAGTATCTAGCTCAGAGCCCTTTCTTGGCAAGAGCTCGTGCACCGAGATGGTGTCCACAAATTTCTTCATGAATCTCTCGCCCCCTTTAATGCATTTAAGTAAAGGGGTCGAGAAACCCTGTCGGAACAGATTCCCCTCGATCATCAAGTATGTTGCCACCCTTCTTCTGACTTGGGTGGCTTCCTTGGGGTCGAGAGGTTCTTTCCTGAGCTCAATATAGTCTTTGATCAGGGAGATCTAGCTATTTTTGGATCAATGAGACAACAGTCAGGGTCGCCCCTGATGTTAGAGAGACACTTGGCTGAGTCAAAATCTCTTGGATTAAACTTCGGTGCCAGTTTGGCTAGGACGTCGTCCCTATTGTTTTCTGCCCGAGGCACATGTTTTACCTCGGCTTGGGTGAAAAGCTGTAGTAATTCCCTTAACCGGGCCAAGTATTTCTGCAAGACGGCATCCTTCGTCGCGAAGTCTTCCTTGATCTGGGATACAACTAAAAAAGAGTCAGTATGAAGTTCAATTTCTTTGGCATCGAAGTCCTAAGCTAGAAGGAGCCCGGCGACGCATGCCTGGTACTAGGCCTGATTGTTTTATGTTTTGAATGAAAAGCTGAGGGAGACTTCTATCATTAGCCTCTCGCTGATCTCTAGGATGAGCCAGGCTCCACTCCCCTTGCTATTAGAGGAGCCATCGACGTGGAGCTTCCAGGTCATGGTCTTGTTTTCAAGCGACGACGGAGTCATCTCAGCGATGAAGTCGACTAACACCTGAGACTTAAGGGTCGACCTGGATTCATACTTAACACCAAATTCGGATAGTTCTATGGACCATTTGATAATCTGACCAGCGAGGTCGGGCGGGTGAAAGATTTGCCTAATTGGTTGATCAGTGCTTACTACGATCTGATGAGCTACGAAGTATGGTCTCAGCCTCCGAGCTGCCATCACCAGAGTCTCTTCTGCCACTTCTAGGTAGAGGTAAAGGGTCTCTCCCTCTATTGATCTTGTGAGTATAGGAGGCTCCATTAGGATCTGCTTGAGCTTGGCAAGAGCATTTTCACATTCCGGGGTCCACTGGAATTCGACCCCTTTCTTTATTACTTTGAAGAACGGCAGGGATTTGTTGGCAGCCTTGGAAACGAACCTCAACAAGGCGGAGGTCGGAGGTCACAATTCTATTACGGCTCTGCACTTATCCAGGTTGGCCTCCATTCCCCGTTCTTTGAGACAGAAGCCAATAAATTTCAAGCCCCGACTCCAAAGGTGCACTTTTCTGGACTGAGTCTGATATTATTCTTTCTTGCCTCGGCAAAGATCTTAGTGAGGTCGGCTAGATGGCCTTGGTCGAATTAACTTTTGACAATCATGTCGTCCATGTAGACCTCCACAACTCGGCCTATCTATCCGTGGAAGACCTTGTTTATTGTTAGGATTTCAGCAAGTGTACTGAAACGTTGCAAGTAATAGAGAAAACGGTAAGTACCAGTCGTATCCACAGGGATTGCGCGTTGTTAACAAATGCAACTTTATAAATTCTTAGATGGGAAAATTGGAATAATTTTGGAATTTAGTAACGCGAAATAAAACAGTTGTTTAATAAAGCAAGAAAAGCAATTAGGGATCGAATCCTCTCCCCTCACCTATCATATGAACCTTCAGTTAATTTCAAGTTATTTATCCAAGATATCAGATTCAATTCACTAAAGTAGGTTAAGGACAATCCCTTGCCTCAAAACCCCTTTTACCTAATTGAGATACCCTAATTCCTTAGGTGATTCATGCCAATAGGTAAAGCCTTAAACTCTAGAACTAGAGAATTCACAAACTTAATTTCATATTCCTATGCTCCTCAAGTAACTGATCTAAAACCCCATATCAAGTATGCAAACCCATATCCCTATGGTGATCACACACCCTAAATCATTAAAACTATCATATGTAGTAATAAAGCATTAAACATAGAGGTCTAGCCATATGATAAATCCAACAAATAACTGAATTAACCATAGCAAAGTGTTCAATAGATAGGTTTGGGGAGAATCATATCTCCCTAATCAAAGAAGTTTAGTTACACATGATAACAGAAGTGCTAACTAGAGTAAAAGAGAAGATACAAGTGAAGGAAGCCATGGAAACCTTCAAACCGTTGTTCCCAAGTGCTTGGATGCCTCCAAATTCACCTCTCCCAGCTGCTCAAAACCCTAGCCACTACCAATTGAGCGCGCGCTCAATTGGTAGTGGGAGGTGTGTTTAACTTGCACTTATGCCTCAGGTGCAAGGTTCGATTCCCACGGAAGGCAAAAATTCTACAAGGGGGGTAGAGAAGACCGTGATGTAATAGTGCTGGGGTGGCCAATGCGTTGGACCTGGGCTGTTACACACAGTACCTGCATCATCGTTTCATAGGCTTGAACAAGTTCTAAATAAATCTATACACATGAATTGCACACACACTATTTGAGGACTTTCAGGTTGTAACGGGGCTTAGGTAAGGGTGGATAAAGTTTGGATAAGTAGGTTAAAACTTGGAGTTAGGCCTACTTCTCTCTTTGTCAATTTCAACCATTCACTTACTTACCCATTTCACTACAAAAAACGGAACGGATTGCGGGGGTTTTAAAAAACGCCGGAGAATCAAGTGCCGCAATCTGTTTGCGGGGGTTTTAAGGAAACGCTGGTATCGGTACTGTTAGCGGGGGTTTTACTGCGGGGGTTTTTAACCCCCACAATTAGTGGAGGTTTTTTTGAGGGGGTTATAAACCTCCCTAACCAGAGTGATTTGTAGGATTTTTTTTTTTAGATAAGCTGTACGAGTTTTATTTTTGTGTAGAATTTTGATTGCCATATAATTTATAGGACTTTTTTGTGGGGGTTACAACCTCCTATTAGAGACAATATTTCTTTTGCAATTTGAGAATTTCTTTCCTTATCTCATTACAATATTTTTATCGCTAATGACTATACATACATCTTACATAACACTTCCTAAACTGAATCAAAAAACTGAAAATTTCATTAAAAATATAATTGTGATAATATAAAAGTAATGTCAAATATCTAAAATATTTGATATCATCCAACTCAAAAACATAATAAAAAGAAAACATTGTAGCTCAAATAACTATTGTCAGACAGCTCAAAATGATAATAGCATCAAAGAAATCCTATACTAAAGGATCCTAAAACTATTAAGTGTTGCTAGCACCGAATGATCCACTTGCATCCATCGGAGAATGAGGCTCACATGCATGATCACTTGCCTGAAATAACAAAAGAAAAGCTTTAATTATATTTACATGTGTGTGATAACTAAATAAAGGCATTCTGCCAGATATCAAAGATAAAGCATATATATTTACATGTGCAACAAGCTTTAATTATTTTAACTCAAGTAGCTAGCTAGATATAAAAAACCATGATGCTATTGTCTAGATTGCGGTTGTAAACCTTTTTTTAGAACTGATAAGTCTATTTTTAGAGTCTTTTTAATAGTTGTTTTATTAAGTCTTTTTAGTATTTTAATTATATTTTTGATCTATTTTACTGCAAATGTTTACTTTTTATCATCAGGTTTTATTTTGAAGCAATTTGGGCCGCCTAAGTCTCAGCAGGTCAGAATTCGACTGGATCTCCCAGAATTCGACTGCATCTTCCAGATTTCGACTGGATCTCCCAGAATTCGACTGGATCTCTCAGAATTCGACAGCATCTGTCTCAGCAGGCCAGAATTCGACAGCATCTGTCTCAGCAGGTCAGAATTCGACTGGACCTCCCAGAATTCGCCTGCTTCTGCCATCCAGATTTCGACTTTACCTGCTTCTGCCATCCAGATTTCGACTGTGCCTGCTTCTGCCATCCAGATTTCGACTGTGCCTGCTTCTGCCATCCAGATTTCGACTGTACCTGCTTCTGCTATCCAGATTTCGACTGTACAGTCGAAATTGGAATTGCCCACTTGCTGATGGATATTTTGCCCACTTGCTGATGGATATTTTGCCCACTTGTTGTTGGATATTTTTGATGACTACCTTGGCCAACTTGATTTGCCACTTTTTCCTCTTTAGGACCATTTTGCCCCTCATATTTTCCTATAAATAGAGGCTTGATCCTCACTTGTACCTAAGCTTGAATTTTGTTAGAAAATCAATGACAAAGGCTCTCTAATTATTCATGACTTCAATTTACTCTTCATGCTTTTTATGATTCTTGTTTATTTACTTTCTTGCCCTTTAAATTCTTGCTATTTATTTTCTTGCCCTTCTTCTTCCCAAGTCATTTACTTTCTTGCCCTTTAAATTCTTGCTATTTATTTTTCAAGTCATTTAATTTCATTGCTATTTAATTTCCCGCTCTTTACTTTTCGCTCTTTACTTTTTCGCTCCTTTATTTTCCTTGTTATTTACTTTTTTTGCCCTTTAAATTTCCAAGTCAAGTAAACTACTGGCAAGTCAAGTAAATTACTGGCAAGTCAAGTAAATTACTGGCAATTTACTTTCTTGTCATTTACAATTCCGCTATTTATAATTCTACACTTTACCGCTTTCTTTTATTTTCTCGCTATTTAAACTTTATGTTTTTCTTCTTTTATTTTCTTTTCTCCTCTTTTGTCTACAATGATCATGAGTGAGTAGACTTTACTAAAATATTCCTTCTTTCCAAAAACACTTTTTTTTCAGTTAATCAACTTTGAAAAATTAAATTGGTATTCACTTAGGCTCTCCCTGTGGACCGATACTCTTTTATTACGCGATACGACCTGTGCACTTGCGGGGCTATCAAGAACCTAGTATCTGATTTGATTAGCCAAAATTAACCATATTTGAGGTTTATGATTCAGCTTCCAGAGTCACCAAATTTCAAGGTGAGGTTAACCTTAGATATCAAGAAGGGAGGAGGACCAAAGAGCCAATTCTACCTTCTAAAGGATTTAACAGCCATACAGATTACATGGTTTAATTACAAACCTAAATGTGGCGTAGAAACCAAATGCTCCCCAGAACCTCGCTTCATCAAATAGTGCCTGAAATTTATGTGTCAAATCACATGTTAAGTGGCTTGAACTTGCACCATGAAGGAAATTTCACCAAGAAATGGCGCAATAGGACCAAACAAAGTCTACTAAAGAATGCACAGTTGTATTAATGAATAATTTTCCTAAGAAAAATTCCATGAAACTTTTCATCGCGGTAGAATTATAAGACATGTTTCAATATACTGCAATACCTCTTTTGATCTCTTGACAATTGTCGAATCTTGAGAAAGAGGAAAGGATCTCCAGATACCCTTTTAGAACAAAATATCTGAAAATCCATAACATAAAACATAAAAAACAAAAGCAAGATGAACCAACTCTGAAAATCATATTGCTAAAAGTATCAGCATGTCATAAGCAAATATTGGAATCTACAAACTTCACTGCATACCATAAACCATGAGAAATAATCAAAGAACACAGCCGGCTCTTCTTTGAATAAGCTAGCAGTAACTTCACTATAATTTGTCTGATAAGAGTTTTGTAACTTAGAAGAATTAGTAAAAGCCTTTATTATGCTGAACAAATTCTCTCCACGTGCTTGGATGCTTCCAGGCCTGGAGATATAGAAATACATCAGATACATGCTGGAGGGGAAAATAATATAACAAAAGAAGGAAAAAAAAATACAAAATTAAAATAAAATATCTGTACTAAAAAAAGTGGCTAAGATACATACAATAGTTGTTTTACTGTATCAAAGGAGGTATGGTAAAAATAACCACCAAGGAGAAAGATGATGTCCAGACCGGGAATATTCCCGTAGTCTTGGGAAAATATTCGATAATCTGTATCTCCAGGAATAACAGGAAAAACATCCTGCATGTTAAAATAGGAAATTCAGGCTTTAATTGGTAAATACAAAAGGGGGAAATAATTGTTAAACACATAATAGAGTATTAAACAGAAGAGAAGGGAAAAACATGAGCTGCAGTATTAGCCATAGGGTATACTGCTGCTTCTGCATAGATATTAGAGGGCCAAGAACTTGGTCCAGATTGACATACTAAATCTGTTAATTATAACAATATTATTATTCAGTGAAAATGTCTAAAGAGTACATATATCATATCCTAATATTCATAACAGAAATTTAACAACAGAGTTACCAAAACTGCAGAAACAGAATCAGAATCACACACATAATCATTACATAACATTACATAATCAAAAACTTAAGATGCAGAACCAGAACACAATCAAAACTGAAGAAAATCAAAACTGCAGAAAATCTAAAAGATGGAGAACATTACCTCAAAAATCTTCAGATGCAGAGACGCAAAAAGCAAGACAAATTGCGACTGAGGGAGAAGAACATAGCCCTTTCCTCAAAAGTCCAGAACCCTTTCCTTCCTCCTTCCAGAAACAGAACAACGAAAGGAACTGAGGGAGAAGAACAACGCTTCAGCGAGGAGGAGACGCTGTCAACGATTGAAAGGGTTTCGCGAGTGAATCGAACTTCGGAAGAGCTTCAGCGAGTGATAGGGTTTCGCGAGTGAAAGTGTAACAGCCCAATTAATTGAGTTAATTATTTTGTTAAGTGATTTAATTATTTAATTGATTTAACTGTGTCAGTAATTAATTTATGTAGTTAAATATCTAGGATTTGTGTTTTGAGAAAAAATAAGTGAAATAATAAAATATATGTATGCTTGTGTATGTGAGCTTTATTAGGAATTGGAACGAATACAAATAAGAGGATTAGAGGAGAGGGCCTTGTGTGGGTTAAAAATAATAAAATTCGAGGTGTTAGTGTTAAGCCCTTGATTAATTCGAATTAGCCCAAGAAGAAGCCCAAGCCCGTTAGCTGAGACATTAGGTGCTGGGGTTAGGGTTTTGCGCCTCCAGCTTGTGAGAAAGAAAGAAAAACGTAAAAGAAAGAAAAGAAAGAAGAAGAGAATCGCAAAAGTGAGAAGAGAGAAGAGAGAAAGAGAAACTTGCGCACAAGGGAGAGGAGAAGGAGAACGGGATTCGCGAATCAAGAGGAAAAGAAGAGCTGTTGCTGTGGTTTTGTTGGTGACTCCGTAGGAAGGACCTCGTCTTCGGTGTAATCAAGGTAAGGGTGGGTTTAACGGTTATAATGGGTTATGATGGTGGTTTATGGGTAGTTAGGTGTTGTGTATTTGCATGATTAAAGTGGATATGAAATTGAGTGATTGAGATGTGGATTATTGTGTGATTGAAATGTATGTTGAGTTGATGCCATATATGTGTTTGTTGAAATGTGCAAGAGTTATGAGATGTGTGTAAGATTTGTATTGTATGCCAAATAATTGATAAAATGTGTAATTGAAGATATGAGAGTGGATTTGAGGTGTTTGAAATAATTATTGAATGATTGAACATACGAATTTGGAAGAAAATTGAATTTGAAGGACCCTAGGCGCCTTAGGCGCCATTGTTGTTGTCAATCTGTGCTTTGTTGCTGCTGTCTGGGCGGCTGTTGCCAATTCTGCCAATTTGCGCCTCACTTACGCTCCAGTCGCGCTTCAAGCGCAAGTTACTCGGCATTTTCTGCCGTTTCGCGCTCCAGTTGCGCCTAAGTCGCGCCCCACGCGCGAAGTTTTGTCCCAAATTTGTTTTTGACATATCTTTTGACTCAGGTGTCCGTTTTAAGTGCTTTAAAATGCGTTTCGAAGCTCGTTCAGTCCTCTATATGTGTATGCTACTGTAATGTGACAAATAATTATTTGATGAGCTGAATAATTTTGATGAGCTGAATAATTTTGATGAGCTGAATATTTATTGATGAGCTGAAATATTTATTGGTGAGAAATTACGAGGTAGCTGTGATGCTACAACACGAGATAGTGGTTAATGTGGTATAGTATTTGTCACGTGCTTTGTTGTGGTTATGTGATGAGGTAGATGTGATGCTACAACACGTGGTATTTTTATGAAATGACTTATAACGAGATATGGTGATATAGTATTTATTAATTGAATGCTTGAGTTGGTGTAATTGGTGCATGAGTCATGAGTCGCACTGTCATATGCATTCCTACGAGGTAGCTGTGATGCTACAACACGAGGTTTATTACGAGTTGCGCCCGTCGTGGCCTTTACGAGATCGGTACCGCATGCATATGCCCGGAGGGGTTGCATTTCATACATTCCTTCATGGTCCATGTGTACATAACTATTGTGGTTGGCGTTTTATGTCTGATAGAGATATGAATCTTGTGCTGTTCTGTGATAAGGTATATACGTGTTTGCCGTGTTGTGCCTGCTGCTTATGTACTGCTGTCATGTGCTTATTATTTCTGTTAAACTCACCCCTTCTGCTTGGAATGTTGCTCTTGTGTGGCAACGCTGCAGGTGATCGTTAGCACTCGTGGAGGATTGCTAGGTGTAGTCTCCTTCTCGTTGGGTCTGTGTCAGCTCTGATGCGTAGCACCGGGGAGGGGTTTTAGGGGTCGTTTATGTTTTATTATGTTGTTTACTGCTGGAGACTGATGTCTTAATTATTCATGGGGATGTTTGCACGAGTTTGAGATTCCGCTGTTTAATGTTATTCTGAGATTAAGTGTTTTTGAGGATTTTAAATCATTTGTTATTTGTTTTTGGTGAGAAAAATGTAGCGCCCTTCTGAGGTGACTCTGATATTTGTTCATTTAATTATAAGTTAGAAAGGGGTTGTTACAGAAAGGGTTTCAGCAAAGAGGGTTTCAGCGATTCAGTGATTTCAGCGACTGGGTTTTGAAGATTCAGCGAAGAGGGTTTCAGCGATTCAGGGATTTCAGCGAAAGGGTTTCAGCGATTTCAGCGACTGGGTTTTGAAAGTTGAAGATTCTGAAGCAACTGAGAGTTGAGTGAAGAGCGAAAGTGGAGAGGGAAAGTGAAGAGGGAAGGCGAAAGTGAAGAGGGAAAGTGAAGAGGGAAGGCGAAAGTGAAGATTCTGAAGCAACTGAGATTTTGAAATTGTTTTTTGACAAAAAATGTTTCTGTGAAAGAGAAGAGAGGGAACGCGAAAGTGAAGAGGGAAAGTGAAGTTTCAGCATTTGTTGGATCAAATAGCGGGGGGTTTTTTCTTGACAATTTGCGGGGGTTTTAAACCTCCTCAAATTGAAACAAAATTTTTAACTAATCCCACGGAGGATTCCTTTTTCGCTGATGAACGGAGGGGGTTTTTAAAACCTCCGCAAAAAAAACCCCGCTATTTGATCCGTTTTTTGTAGTGTTTTCTCCAAAGCATTCTACAAGAGAAGGAATTATGTATAATACTAAAGATTTTTATTTTTTATTTTTTTATTATTTATTTTTTGATATATCTATATATATATATTTTTTTTTTCTTTTTCTTTTTTCTCTTTATATGATCTTTTCTCTTGTATACCACCCCAAATTTAGAATGTTGCTATTCCATGAGCAACCCCAAACTTAAAATTTTTCCCACTCTCATACTTTTGTCTACCTAACTCCAAGTTAAAAAAAACTAGGCTATGAAATGCAGAAAAATACAAAAGTAAACAATTAGGCTCAGAGGGGCTAATAAAGGATAAACATTTTTTTTAGGTGGCTTGAAAGGCTCAGGTGTTCCAAAAAATTTGCCTCAGTGTGTATGTAAAGCACATGCAAGATAGTTAAGTACAAGTTCAAGTTCTGCCGACCAATGCAAGCAAGGAATAATCACACAATGAATAGAATAAGTGTTTGGGCTCAAACCTCACAGCTGGGGTTTTTAAGAGATGGAACTCGAGAGAATGCCCACAGATGATCCAGATCTTCCTCCGCTATTGTCTTGACCACTGATAGTACTTGATGATAAAAATTGACATGCTAGTAATCACAAGGTAAAATGTAAAGTAAACAATTAAGGAAGTGGTGCCACAAATCATCATGTACTATCACAGAATAGTTAAGCTAAATACCACAAATCATCATAATTGAAGCTGCTTCTAAAAGCTTAAGGAAGTGGTGCCTCAATATCACAGAATAAGATGTAACAATATAGTACAGGCCAAAATGCCAAATAAAGTCAAAAGGGAATGAAAGTAAAAACTCAGAAAAAAAAGTCTCAAATAAGCAGTAAAAGTTAAAGTGAGCCTACTGCTCACGGAAAAGAAAAGTTCCGCTCAATAAACTCGTCCCCTGACAGTAGTGGGTCCTGGGAATCTGGCTACGCTCTGCTGGTGTTGCTGCTGATGATGCGCCTGCTGCTCTGTTTGCGGCCATGTACTCCTGGGCCGCAAGGTGAACTCGAGCTGATGCCATGTGGGAGGTATCCACGCCCTGCTGCGGTAATAGCATCGACGTCCCGCACCAGTTGGCCATATGGAGGTCATACTGGAATGAGGGGTTGCTGCAAAATTGCTGGCGGTAAGATGGGCCTGCTGGCTGCTGCTGAGCTGGGGATGATGGCTGTGGTGGTACTGCTTGTTGAACCAAGGGCAAACACTCCTTGTTTTGTATGATAGCAAATTACATCTTATCTACTAATGGTTCAAGTTGAATTAAGTACAGGACATAAATCAAAGAGCAGGAAGATTAAAATGGAGCAGCTTGGAGAAGAAGCCACCTCAGCAGTTCAAGACCTTTTTGTTTATCCGTTTTCTTTAGGACACTGTGTAAGGTCCTATCACTGAAGGTCTATGACTCTTAGTAGCTGAGAGATGAGTTTTTCAAAACATGCATGGTGCATCAAAATAGTTTTGAAAAATATTTTATAAAATTGCATGCATGCATAAGGTGGCAACAAAAACCCTAAAACTATTTTTGTTGAAAGCCTAAACCCTAAAAATAGTTTTGTTAAAAGCTTGAAAACAATTCCTATCATTTTCTAAAGCCAATAATCGATTACCATAACCTTTTAAGAAGTATATAATCGATTAGCTAGCTAACCAATGTTTCCTTTTTTGACAACAAAATCGATTAGAGCCTCATTCACATTATACATCATAATCAATTATAGTGTTGGCTTACCTTCCTTTTTAAGATCAATAATCGATTTCTCCTTCATATAACCATATCACATAATCGATTATTGCACTTCCTGTTGTCCTGATTGACAACAATAATCGATTATGCACTCCTATAACTTCATATGATAATCGATTATCAAGTCTTTCAAACTTTCCATATCCATCAAACTAATCGATTATCTCAATTCTTTTGTTTTCTAGCCTAATCGATTATACTATGTATTAAATGGGTTTCATTTTTTCAAACCTCTCCTAACACTATAAATACAAGTGTGATTTCATTTCTCAACACACCACATTTTCACAACAATTCTCTTCTTCTCTCATACGAATTTCTAGATCCAGAGAAAGAGAAAAATAGTGCTATCACTTTCATATCATTTTTATAGATCTACTCATCTCTCACAGCTATTATATTGTCATATTATCTGAGGTGATTGGATCATAGCTTCTATATTGTAATCTACTTTTGTGGGGTCATTTTGAATTCTTGGGAAGCGTTCTTGGGTCTCTCAATCAGGAGATTGAGTTGGTTTGAAATCCTAGGAGGTGATCTTGGGTCTTTCAATCAAGGAAGATTGAAGTGGTATTAAAATCCTGGGAGGTGCTCTTGGGTCGTTCAATCAGGAGATTGAAGCGGTGTTGAAATCCTTAGCTGTGTGCTCGGGTTCTCAGTTCGGGGGAATTGAGAGTTGCTATTTGAAAGTTGCCTGTTTGTAAACAATTCTTCATATAGTGGATGTTATCAAGTCCAAAGGTTGCAAAGCCAGAGGCCGAGGACGTAGGGCTTTTATCCCGAACCTCGCTAAATTCCTGGTGTATCTCTATCCCTATCTCTTTACATTTTTTACTGCTTATATCTGTCCATATTATGATACTATTTTAGATCTGTTTAAAATATCACTCAGTGGATTTATTGTATAACTATATCTCTACTCTGATCTAAATCTGTTAATCTGGTTATAGTTATACTCTCTGAACTACAGATCTGTTTATCTATTATCTTCTCTATCACTACTGTAGATCTGCTATATTCAATATCATTGCATTACTTATAAAACAACCTTATTGTGAATATTGAATATAGAGAAATATCTCATTGTACCTGATCTGCCTGTTTGCATATATCTGATAAGTTCAAATCTCTTTTTCCGCATTTGATTTAAATAAACTTATCATTTACTTTGAAAAGAATCCAAGATTTACACATAACCTTATTCACCCCCCCTCTAAGGTTATCAGATAGTCTAACAAGTGGTATCAAGAGCTAGAAATTGCATATAGAGCTTTACATCTCGCAATTTAAATTTTATTTATCTATCTGTGATCATGGGTTCTTTTATGAAAGAGGGGATCTCCTTCAGTAGGCCACCCCTGTTTGATGGAACTAACTATGACTATTGGAGTAGTCGAATGAAATGTCATGTGCAGGCTATAGATTTCACCCTTTGGAGGATTATTGTTGATGGACCACTGATTCCTATGAAGATCAAAATTACAAAACCAGGTGGTACTGATGGAGACACTACAAAAAGTCAAGCCACCGGCAAAGCAGAAGAAGTTCCAATTGAAGACATCTACACCATCGATCTGAGCGAGCTGAGAAAATCTGAGCTTGACAAAATATCTCAAAATGCCAAGGCTATGAATATTCTTCACCTATCACTTTGTGAAGAAGAGTATGGAAGAGTAAAAGGGTGTCAAACAGCAAAAGAAATCTGGGATTGTCTGGAAGCTACACATGTCGGTACAAGCCAAGTGAAGGATACAAAAATCAGAATCCTAACTTCTGAGTATGAATCATTCAAAATGAAGGAAGGTGAATCTGTTGCAGCTATGCACCAGAGACTGAATCTGATTATAAACAACCTAAGGGCTCTGGGAAAAAGGTATTCTACAAAAGATATAAATGGGAAGATTCTTGCATCTCTGACTGGTGAGTTCTTTCCAAAAACTTGTGCAATCACTGAAGCCAAAGATATTGGCACTCTACCCCAAGAAGACCTTATTGGGTCACTTCTGGCCTTTGAGGTAGTATTGGCTGCCAAAAAGAGTCAAGAAAAGGAAGTGGTGAAAGAAAAGAAATCTCTTTCCCTTGCTGCTAAAACTCCTAAAGTAGCAAGGAAAGAGGTTGAGTCTGATGAAGAAACCGATGATGAAGACATGGCTATGCTTGCCAAGAATTTCAAAAAATTTATGAGATTCAAAAAGTTTGGAAAGGGTGATTTTTCAAAGAAGTCCGGGTACAACAAAGAAGACAGGTATGAGAAAAAGGATGATCAACTAAAGTGTTTCGAATGCAACAAACCGGGTCACATCAAAGCAAACTGTCCAAAGCTGAAATCCAAGTACAAGCAAAGGAAAGCAATGAAGGCAACATGGGACAACACTGATACTGAGAGTGAGACCGAAGAAGAAGAGGAAGTCGCAAATGCTGTCTGTCTCATGGCAAAGAACACAACTGAAGCAACATGGGATAATCTCAGCACTGATGGTGAATCAGATGAAGATGAGCAGACTGACAATGCTGTCTGCAATATGTCAAGTGACGCATCTAAGGTAAGCCTTAAATCCTCTAGTCTTTCTGATTCTTCTATACATGATGATTCATTTGATGATGCGTGTAGTAGTCACAATTTGAGTGAGGCTTTTGAAGCTCTTTATTTTGAACATGAAACTCTTTTGTTAAAATCTAAGAAATTGACAAAGAGAAATAAAAGCATGCTCACTCAAATCGAGAATTTTGAAAATGAGGTAGTTAAATTGAAGAATGAGCTACATAAAACAAAACCTTTCAACCTTGAATTTCTTGAGCTTAAACAAAATTTTGAAAAAGTCAAGGTTGAAAATGAATTTTTGAAAGAATCTTTGAAAAAGTTTGAGGTTGGTGAAAAGACCTTGACCAAGCTACTTCACTCCCAACATGAATATGTTGATAGGAGAGGTATTGGGTACAAAGGTAATTCCACCTCCTCTGTTTTGAACAAGAAAATAACTTTTGTAGCTGCTACTTCAAGTTATACACCTACTGTTTTCTCATGCACCTATTGTCAAAAAGGGAACCATAGCTCTCTTAGATGTCCTATTCGTAAATTTTGTGTGCTAGGTACCCTTATACCTGCCTATAACAAACCAAGGTGGATTGTGAAAGCAAACCCCTTGACGACTAACCCCCAAGGACCCAACAAAATTTGGGTACCTCGTACTAGTTGTTAAATGTTCCTCTTGTAGGTTGGTCCTTCATCTAAAAAGAAAAACGTGTGGATGGTTGATAGTGGATGCTCAAGGCATATGACTGGTGATGCTTCACTATTCTTGAAATTGAGCAACAAAGCTAGTGGATCTGTAAAGTTTGCCAACAATGAATCTGCTCAAGTAATAGGTAAAGGTTGTGTGGGTAAGGAAAACACAATTAAAATTAAAGATTCTTTATTAGTTGATGGTGTTAAATTTAACTTACTAAGTGTTAGCCAATTATGCGATAATGATTTTGATGTGCACTTTTTTGTTGATAAATGTGTTATTACCCACATGACTTCTAAACTCTACATTACTGGCTTCCGAGAAAACAATGTATACTATGTTAATTTTGATAATGTAAGTGGTGATATAGTATGCATGCCTACCTTGATTGATGATGTGGATTTGTGGGATAGACGCTTAGGACATGCTAGTATAGAACATCTAGCTAAGATAAGTAAGAATGAGCATGTTAGAGGTCTACCTATATTGAAATATGAAAAAGGCCAATTATGTGATGCATGTCAACTTGGTAAAATGCACAAAACCTCTTTTAAATCAAAACCGGTTATTTCCACCAAAAATCGTGCTTGAACTGCTACATCTTGATTTGTTTGGTGAAATTGATGTCGTAAGTCTAGGAGGGTCTAAGTATGTCTTTGTTATTGTTGATGATTATTCTAGATATGCTTGGGTTATCCTACTTGCAAATAAAAGTGATGCTTTTAACGAGTTTGCTAAGTTGTGCAGAAAACTACAAAATGAGAAAAACTTAGCCATCAAAGAAATTAGAAGCGATCATGGAGGAGAGTACGAAAATTCATCATTCAAGACTTGGTGTGAAAAGTATGGCATTCATCATAACTTTTCAGCTCCAAGAACTCCTCAACAAAATGGTGTGGTAGAAAGAAAGAACAGAACTATACAAGAGATGAGCAGGACAATGCTGAATGAGCACAATCTTCCCAAATACTTCTGGGGTCATGCAGTGGATACAGATAGTCACGTACTAAATCGAGTATACTTAAGGCCATCTCTCAACAAGACGCCATACGAGCTGTGGAATGGTAGAGCACCAAATATTTCATATTTCAAGGTGTTTGGAAGTAAGTGCTTCATCCTTAATACCAAGGACAAGTTGGGTAAGTTTGATGCTAAGTCAACCGAAGGCATCTTCATGGGGTATTCAAAACATAGTAGAGCTTATATTGTTTATAATCAACTACCATATATAAAAATCAAGTATTAGCAAAATGACTTTATTAGACATTTGCAAATTTTGCCATTTGTCCAATTTTAAGGATATTTTTGTCAATTCACCGAAAAATGACAAAAAATTTCAGCCTTTTCAACTTTTCTGAAAAAGTTAGCTTTTCTGCAAAAAGTCAAGTCAGCTGCCAGTCAGAAAAGCTGTTTTCTGCAAAAAAAATTACTATTTTCTTTTAAAATAAAAAAAATATTATTATTATTTTATTAAAAGCTGCTGCTGCCACTGACGCGCGCAGTCAGCTTTTAATAAAATATTAATAATATTTTTTTATTTTTTTTAAAAAATAATAATAATATTTTTTTAATAAAATATTACTAATATTTTTTTATTTTTTTTAAAAAATAATAATAATATTTTTTAAAAATATTATTATAAAAAGTAACTTTTTTAATTACTAAAAAACGGTATTTTTTTATAAAAAATAATAATAATTATTTTTAATAATATTATTATTTAAGAAAATAACAATAACATTTTTTTATTTAAAAAAATACGCCGCTGACGCGCGCAGTCAGCTTTTAATAAAATATTAATAATATTTTTTTTATTTTTTTTAAAAAATAATAATAATATTTTTTTAATAAAATATTAATAATATTTTTTTATTTTTTTAAAAAAATAATAATAATATTTTTTAAAAATATTATTATAAAAAGTAACTTTTTTAATTACTAAAAAACGGTATTTTTTTATAAAAAATAATAATAATAATTATTTTTAATAATATTATTATTTAATAAAATAACAATAACATTTTTTTATTTAAAAAAAACAGTACTTTTTTAAAATTCTTTTTTTTAAAAAAAATCTGTAATTAATTTTTATTTTATTTTTTAAATCAGAATTTTTTAAAAATTTTTTTTTTTAAATCACTAATTTTTTTTAAAAATCAGTTTTTTTCCAAAAAATCCTAATTTTTTTCTTTAAAAAATTCTTTTTTAATTTACTATAATCTACTCAAACTAATAAAGCCAATTAATTTAACCACTACTTTGTCAAAAAAAGCGATACAGGTAACATGAGTGCAGTATGGTTGGTGATCAAAAAAAATGCCAACAGAGTGCCAACGGGAGTGGTAACTAGAGTGTCAATGGGAGTGTCAATGGGAGTACCGACTTAATTACTAAAAATGAGTAAAATGCCAACGGGAGTGCCAACGAGAGCGTCAACGAGAGCGGGAGTGACAACGGGACTGCCAACATGAGTGCCAACAGGAGTGGCAACGAGAGCGCCAACGGGAGAGGTAACGAGAGCGCCAACGAGGATGCAAACGGGAGGGTCAACGGGGAAGCATATTTTACCTCTAATGTCCAAATACATTATTATGGATCAATGTAATTCTGATTGTCAATCTTCTTCAATTTCTTCGATTCAATATAATTTTCATTTGTATGTTATATGACATAATACCTATCTTTTTCCACTTTGGATTTCAAATCATACATTTTGGACATTGTTCACAACTTATGATTATCTTCCAAATTACTATTATGACTTCATGGCAATACATCGACCATACAGTATCACCCGTGCGTATGCACGGGTAAAATACTAGTAAAACTGATAAAACTATGCAAGAATCTATTCATGTTTCTTTTGATGAAACTAACCCTTTTGTCAAGAAAGCTGATGATGAGGATGAAGGGATAGAAGTGATCGAAAATAGATCACCTGAAACTAACAATGAAAGTGTAGAAGAAGCCGAGGTGGAAGTTGAACCTCAAAATGAAGTTGAAATGGAACGAGAGCCCTAAGACATCGACGACCATATCCATGGAAGAACACATGATGATCTGCCCAAGACATGGAAATCAGTTCGAGATCATCCCCTGGAGCAAATTATTGGTAGTCCATCAAAGGGAGTAAAAACTCGTTCTTCTCTTAATCTTTTATGCTTTCATAGTGCTTTTGTCTCTCAAATAGTTCCTAATAATATCAAGGAAGCTTTAAATGATCCAGAATGGGTTTTGTCAATACAAAAAGAACTTGAACAATTTGAACGGAACAAAGTTTGGCATTTAGTCGAAAAACCGGTCGACCGGACCATCATAGGTACTAAATGGGTTTTTCGCAACAAACTTGACGAAAATGGTACAATTTTATTAAACAAAAAGTCGTTTAGTTGTTCAAGGTTTTAACCAAATCGAAGGGGTGGATTTTGAAGAAACTTTTGCTCCTGTGGCTAGGTTAGAGTCCATTCGGATAATATTGGCATTTGCCTCTTATATGGACTTCAAACTACACCAAATGGATGTCAAAAGTGCCTTCCTAAATGGTTTTTTAGAAGAAGAAGTATATGTAAAACAACCCCCTGGTTTTGAAGATTTTAAAAATCCTGATCATGTTTTCAAACTTGACAAAGCTCTTTATGGATTAAAGCAAGCCCCTACAGCTTGGTATGAGAGACTAAGCAAACATTTAACTGCCAATGGTTTCAAAAAGGGTAAGATTTATTCTACCTTATTCCTTAAAACCAAGGGCAAACATATCATAGTAGTTCAAATCTATGTTGATGATATTATCTTTGGATCTACTAATGATGATTTGTGCAAGGAATTTTCTGAGATGATGACTAGTGAATTTGAAATGAGTATGATGGGAGAGCTTAACTTTTTCTTGGGACTTCAAGTAAAACAATTAAATGAAGGAATCTTCATATCCCAAACAAAGTTCTCAAAGGAATTGCTGAAGAAATATAACATGAATGACGCAAAAGAAATCAGCACTCCTATGGCAACAGCAACAAAACTAGATAAGGATGAGCAAGGTAAACCGGTAAATGAAACTATGTATCGAGGTACGATAGGTAGTCTCTTATACTTAACTGCGTCTCGTCCTGATATTATGTTTGTTGTATGCCTGTGTGCTCGATTTCAAGCATGCCCAAAAGAATCACATTTAAAAGCTGTAAAACGGATTCTTAGGTATGTTAAAGGGACCATAGACTTTGGTTTGTGGTGCCTCAATATCACAGAATAAGATGTAACAATATAGTACAGGCCAAAATGCCAAATAAAGTCAAAAGGGAATGAAAGTAAAAACTCAAAAAAAAATGTCTCAAATAAGCAGTAAAAGATAAAGTGAGCCTGCTGCACACGGAAAAGAAAAGTTCCGCTCAATAAACTCGTCCCCTGACAGTAGTGGGTCCTGGGAATCTGGCTACGCCTCTGCTGGTGCTGCTGCTGATAATGGGCCTGCTGCTCTGTTTGCGGCCATGTACTCCTGGGCCACAAGGTGAACTCGAGCTGATGCCATGTGGGAGGTATCCACGCCCTGCTGCGGTAATAGCATCGACGTCCCGCACCAGTTGGCCATATGGAGGTCATACTGGAATGAGGGGTCGCTGCAAAACTGCTTGCGGTAAGATGGGCCTGCTGGCTGCTGCTGAGCTGGGGATGATGGCTGTGGTGGTACTGCTTGTTGAACCAAGGGCAAACACTCCTTGTTTTGTATGATAACAAATTACATCTTATCTACTAATGGTTCAAGTTGAATTAAGTACAGGACATAAATCAAAGAGCAGGAAGATTAAAACGGAGCAGCTTGGAGAAGAAGCCACCTCAGCAGTTCAAGACCTATTTGTTTATCCGGTTTCTTTAGGACACTGTGTAAGGTCCTATCACTGAAGGTCTATGACTCTTAGTAGCTGAGAGATGAGTTTTTCAAAACATGCATGGTGCATCAAAATAGTTTTGAAAAATATTTTATAAAATTGCATGCATGCATAAGGTGGCAACAAAAATCCTAAAACTATTTTTGTTGAAAGCCTAAACCCTAAAAATAGTTTTGTTGAAAGCTTGAAAACAATTCCTATCATTTTCTAAAGCCAATAATCGATTACCATAACCTTTTAAGAAGTATATAATCGATTAGCTAGCTAACCAATGTTTCCTTTTTTGACAACAAAATCGATTAGAGCCTCATTCACATTATACATCATAATCGATTATAGTGTTGGCGTACCTTCCTTTTTAAGATCAATAATCGATTGCTCCTTCATATAACCATATCACATAATCGATTATTGCACTTCCTGTTGTCCTGATTGACAACAATAATCGATTATGCACTCCTATAACTTCATATGATAATCGATTATCAAGTCTTTCAAACTTTCCATATCCATCAAACTAATCGATTATCTCAATTCTTTTGTTTTCTAGCCTAATCGATTATACTATGTATTAAATAAGTTTCATTTTTTCAAACCTCTCCTAACACTATAAATACAAGTGTGATTTCATTTCTCAACACACCACATTTTCACAACAATTCTCTTCTTCTCTCATACGAATTTCTAGATCCTGAGAAAGAGAAAAATAGTGCTATCACTTTCATATCATTTTTATAGATCTACTCATCTCTCACAGCTATTATATTGTCATATTATCTGAGGTGATTGGATCATAGCTTCTATATTGTAATCTACTTTTGTGGGGTCATTTTGAAATCCTGGGAAGCATTCTTGGGTATCTCAATCAGGAGATTGAGTTGGTTTGAAATCCTGGGAGGTGATCTTGGGTTTTTCAATCAAGGAAGATTGAAGTGGTATTGAAATCCTGGGAGGTGCTCTTGGGTCGTTCAATCAGGAGATTGAAGCGGTGTTGAAATCCTTAGCTGTGTGCTCGGGTTCTCAGTTCAGGGGAATTGAGAGTTGCTATTTGAAAGTTGCCTGTTTGTAAACAATTCTTCATATAGTGGTTGTTATCAAGTCCAAAGGTTTCAAAGCCGGAGGCCGAGGACGTAGGGCTTTTATCCCGAACCTCGCTAAATTCCTGGTGTATCTCTATGCCTATCTCTTTACATTTTTTACTGCTTATATCTGTCCATATTATTATACTATTTTAAATCTGTTTAAAATATCACTCAGTGGATTTATTGTATAACTATATCTCTACTCTGATCTGAATCTGTTAATCTGGTTATAGTTATACTCTCTGAACTACAGATCTGTTTATCTATTATCTTCTCTATCACTATTGTAGATCTGCTATATTCAATATCATTGCGTTACTTATAAAACAACCTTATTGTGAATATTGAATATAGAGAAATATCTCATTGTGCCTGATCTGCCTGTTTGCATATATCTGATAAGTTCAAATCTCTTTTTCCGCATTTGATTTAAATAAACTTATCATTTATTTTGAAAAGAATCCAAGATTTACACATAACCTTATTCACCCCCCTCTAAGGTTATTAGATAGTCTAACACTGCTCCCTCCATCGGCCCCTCGGGCTGCTTCATAATCCAAGCTGCTGTGATAGGCTCCCAAAGGTCAATCAGTAGGTCATCAGGGTACTCAGGGCAGCCTTGCTGCTTGCATAGAGCATGGATCAAAGAGGCGTGCCCCAATCTAGCCCTGGGTCACTTGACAATTTCTGCAATGCTGTGGGAGATAATGTACCCCAAATTCAACTTCTGCCCTCTCATGATAGCTAAGATTCCCATGGCTGCCTTGACTTTCACATATGAGGAGTTTGAACATGACATAATGGATTGGTTGAAGAATGAGTTCCAAGCCTTTGGAATAGGCTTTAGTGCCATGTTGTTGAAGCGGCGGGGGAAGCTTTGCCCTCCTGGTGCATATTTGTCCCATTGTGCTCCCTGGCGGCACAATTCTCTCAGAGTGCCCTCATAGTCAATTTCACTAGCGCAGGCCAATGCAAATCTCATAGCACAGTACTGTGACTCAGGTAGTCCAAGGAGGATGTTGATGCTTTCCGGAGCATAAGATACATTTTTGCCTCTGACATAGACAGTTGTGGATTTGTCCTTATCTTCCTCCCAGTAGGCATTGGAGTAGAACTCTCTCACCAAGCTCTGGTTAGCCTGCTTAATCATGGCATTGAGAGTGAGCCACCCCAATTCCCAAAGTGTGGAGCTAATGATTGGGAACTCTCCTGTGTTGAGGTCAAATGTCCTCTTTGGATTTATCTTTTTTCCCTTGACCACTTGTTGGTACCGCTCCTCGTGCTCTGGTGACTTGAATATGTTAGCACTGAATGAGGCTTCTTCTTCTCTCGGGTTCCCCCGCCTCTTCCTAGAAGGACCGGTTTTGGCTCTCATTTCCATTGTACACCTGTGTAATACAATTCCTGCAAACAATTATTAGTTCTCGGGAACCATTGTGTGGGTCCCACTTAACAATTCCAAGACAAAATACTAGCAGCAGAAAATTTGACCACACAGCTGATTTAGACATTTGAGATCTCGAGTCGTCTACCCTAGAGTTAATTTTCCTTGACAAAAATTAGAGCATATTCCGGCAACCAAAAAGTTCGTTCAGGCATTTTCACAAACAGTTGGTTTGCATGGGAAAAATTCATGGAGACATTTTATCAAACACTTGGCCTACACAGATTTTGATTGAATTTTAAATTTAAGTACAAGAGGGAGGATTACAATACCTGGAAATGTTTGACAAAGAGATGTGCGTGCAAACTTGTGCTCTACCACCAATTTTGGTGCAAAAACCGTAAGGGGAGGGGAAGAACTGTCGTTCACGCACAAGAAGGGGGAACAATTTGTGTTGCTGTATTTGCCAACCGCTTGAGTAATCAGGCTTAATTGCCTCGTGTCGCGACGCGATGCGACCTCATCGCGACGCGATGAAAGACAAAACCGTTTTCTTTTGAAAAAATTTGGTCAGTCGCGACGCGACACAAGGGCTTCGTGACACGAAGGGAATCAGTAGTGTTTCTCGTTTGAAATACTTCTCTTTTGCGAAGCGAAATTAGCAGAACCCAGTGTTTTGCATAAAGAGTAAAAGAAAATTAAACTAAATACTTAAAATTAACCTAAATAAAGACTGGTTACCTCACAGTGGGTTACCTCCCACTCAGCGCTTCTTTAACGTCACTAGCTTGACGGTTAGAGAATGTCTCAGTTTGATCAGATGTACCCGAAACTTCCTTAACAGAACTCACATCCACTCTTGCAGTTATGATCAGATGTACCCGAAACTTCCTTAAGGTCTTCCCATACAATAGGTGACTTCTCACGGGGTGAGTGGATGTGAGTTCTATTTCCAACCATCATAGGATTAGTTGTCGCAATGAAGTGGCACCCTTCTTTTTCCTTCTTCGGGGCGGTGGACTCAAGCACATTGAAAGTCACAGCTTCATCTTGGACTCTCAATGTCACAGTCCCATCGGCCACATCAATTACTGCTCTACTGGTAGCCAGGAAGGGTCTTCCCAAAATGAATGGAATGTCATTGTCTCCATTCATGGAGCTTTTGACACCCGTATCCCCATCGAGTTGCAAAATTACAAAATCCACTGGGAAGAGGAATTTGCCCACCTTCACCAGGACATCCTCTACAATCCCATAAGGATGCCTTATAGACCTATCATCAAGTTGCAAGGTCATGGTGGTTGGTTTCACCTCACCTCCGCCCAGTTTTCTCCACTTAGCCAAAGGCATTAGATTTATGCTCTCCCCCAAATCACAAAGGGCCTAGTCAACCTTTTCATCACCAGTAGTGCAAGGTATGGTGAAGCTCCCAGGATCTTTCTTCTTCTGAGGGAGCTTGTTTTGGATTATGGCACTACACTCTTCGGTCAGAGCCACGGTTTCATCATCTTTGAACCTCCTCTTCTTAGTCAACAATTCCTTCGTAAACTTTGCATAAATGGGCATTTGCTCTAAGGCTTCTGCAAAAAGAATGTTGATTTGGAGACGCGAGAAAATCTCCCTGAACTTAGTGAATTGCTCCTCTTTCTGATTCTTCTTGGGCACTTGAGGGTATGGCAACTTCATGTATGAAGGAATTTCCTTAGGCTTGTCGTCTACCTGCAATTTTTCATTGAACAAATTTTCTTTTTGGGTAGACTTCACAACTCCCTCACTTTTTTTGCTCAACTCATTTTCGACTCCTTCACTTTTCCTTTTCAACTCCTCCCTCAATAGTTCAGTTTCACTACTCTCCTCTCTAGGTTTGGGTTTGGTCACCTCAACAGGGTTCAGCTCTCTACCACTTCTCAATGAGATAGCATTGCAACTCTCATTCTTGGGGTTATCCACAGTGCTAGCAGGGAAACTGCCATTAGATTTCTCAGCAAGTTGCTTTGACAACTGACCAATCTGAAACACCAAGTTCTTCATTGATGCTTCATGGTTCTTCCCCATGTTTTTCATAACTTGTTCTTGGGATTGGAACGTATCCTTGGTCATTTGGATGAATTGGGTCAAAGCATCTTCCAACCGAGAATGGGGTCTTTTGTTGTTGGGCAGGTCCCTGATGTAACACCCTAAATATTTAATTAAATTATTTAATTAAGTATTTAGGAATTTAAATTAATTAAGTGGATATAATTTTAATTATTAGAAATTATATTAAAATGTGTAGGGGGTATTAGAAGATGGAGGTGCCAAATTAGATGGACTTGGGCTTAAGTGAGAAGCCCAAGCCCATGAATCAATCATATGCGAAGTGGTGCCTAGGGGTTAGGGTTCTTTGGTGATCATTTGCGAAAAATTGAGGATAGAGAGGGGGAGAGAAAGAGGGCGCCGTGGAGAGTAGAGGAAGGGAGGAGGAAGGCGCAAGCTTCAAGGAGAAGAGAAGAACGTGATTCCGTTGCCGTGGTTCCGTTCGTGATCGTCTCGGGGGCGCCTATTCTTCAACTTCGAGGTTAGGGGAGCTCTATCATTCTATTTAATAAATTATATGATGGGTCCTAGATCTAAGGTTCCTACTAGATCCATGATGCTCTTGATGTTCTTTTGCGTTCTTGATGTTCCTTTGCGTTCTTGATGTTCTTTTGCGTTCTTGATGTTCTTTACGTTCTTGATGTTTTTGATGTTAACTTTCATATATATGTATATCATGAGTCTATGCGAATTGATTTATTGCTTGGGTTTGATCTATGAATTTCATTATTGGTGGTGTTATGCGTATGTGATGAGAATTAGAATGTTGATCTATGCGTTGGTTTGTTGAAGAATGGGGTCGCAAAAAGGGGTTGTGGGTGTTGGGCGCCTAGGGCGCCATGATGGGGTTAGTGGTGTTGTTTGGTTTTAATTGAGTTTTGATAAAATTGAGTTTTAGTGTTTTTGAATGAGAAAAGTGTTTTTTTTTAGTTGCTGGAAAAATGGAGTTTTTACACTTTAAAATTTGTTAAGAAACCAATTTTTAGTGTTGAAGAATTGTTAAACAGAAATTCTGGGCGTTGTTGCAGTTTCCTGGGCGCTGAGTGCCTGTCCTGGGCGCTGGGCGCCTGTGTTGTGTTGTGCTGCGCGTGGGGGCGCGCCTGGGCGCTAGGCGCCCGTGTCTGTGTTATGCGTTGTGCGCGCCTGGGCGCTGAGCGCCTGTGGCGCTGTGTTGTGCGTGCGTGGTGCGCGCCTGGGCGCTGAGCGCCTGTGGCGCTGGGTTGTGTTGCGTTGTTGCGCGCCTGGGCGCTGGGCGCCAGTGCCCGTGTTGCCTGGTTGCCTGGGCGCCTAAGGCGCCTGTTCCCTGGATGTTGCCTGATTTTTCCAAAATTGGTTTTATCATAACTTTTGACTCAGACGTCCGTTTTGAACGATTCAAAAAGTGTCGTGAAGCTTTTTACGTTGTCCATCTATGGGTCTAATTTTTAAAATGAAAAATTGTTATTTTCTGATTGTTTGTGGGCGCCCAAGTGGCCGTCCCTGGTGATCGTCCCAGTGACGTTGAAAAATGATATGAAGCTCTTTAAAAATCCTTTTTGGTGTATAAACGACAGTTTTAGCAAAATAATGTCAAAAATGATGATTTTGACGATGATGCCTTCGGGGCTAGTTAAATGACTGTTTCGCCCTTAGTGGCTATTATTACTATTATTTATGAAGTGTAAAAGACTGTTTTGCCCCTAGTGGCCAAAGTTGTAGATAATGATGTGTAAATGACGAGGATGCCCTTGGTGGTTAGTCAAATGACGTTTTCGCCCCCAGTGGCTAATGTTTGAAGTTGAATGATGTTTATGTGTAAGTGACATTTGGGGCCTGAGTGGCTAAGTGATGTTAAGGCCTAAAAGGCTAAGTGACGTTAATTGTGTGTGAATTGTGAAATGACAGGTGCTGTGCCTTGATTTGGCAAACCGGTAAGTGACGGGTCACATTGTTGACTATGATCTGAGTAATTGTGTGGTTGTATGTTGTGAATGGTGCATGTCATAGTGTCTCATGCCCATATGCATAAAATCAGTGACGTTTTGAAGCCTGAGTGGCTAAGTGATGATGAGGCCTGAGTGGCTAAGCGACGTTTGTGTAAAGGTACCTCATGCATATACCCGCGAGTGGGTTGCATTTTCATAAGCTTACACGACATGAGTTGAGTATTGTAAATGATGTGAATGACGACTGTGATGTGGATGTTTAGTGTATTGGATGCTGATTATTCTAGTGTGTAGCCTATGATTAGTACTTATCATATTTTCTATTATATAGACTGAAATGATGCTCACCCTTTCCTGTTTGAATGTTGCCCCCGTGTTGGTAACGTGCAGGTGATTCTTAGTGAAGGCCTTTAGCTTCACTTCTCGAGTCGAGTCGTCATGCTCTGATATGTAACACTAGGGAGGGGGGAATGAATGTTGTTTAAGTCATTATGACTGTTGTGGTTATTGGATTTTAGTATTGTAAGCCTGGCATATTTGTAATGTCTTTTATGATTAAACTGTCGGGTTTCGGATGCGAAGTTGTAATTTAATTGATAATGATGTTTTGAAGTTATTATAAGACTGTTTTCGAAAAGCGAGTTATTTGAAGTGTGACATCCCTTGAGGTGTAATTAAATTTTGAAAACTCTGATATTTTTATTAAACAAATTACCGGGTAAAAAGGGGGTGTTACATTAGTGGTATCAGAGCAGTTCGGTCTGTCCGGCCAAGTTGTCCAGTGTGGAGTCTAGCTATCTCTCGAGTCTTGGTACTCGTTCTAACCATAATTGTGTTGCAGTGATTAGCTAAATTGGTCAGACGGTATGACTGCTATTGTTGTTACTGGCGCTGCTTAGTGTCTTACTGCTGCTATGTGTGTGTTTACTCTGAGTACTTTGTGTATGACTGTAATGTGTTGCTTGGTGTGTTTTCTGTGTCTCTCGTCGATTTTCGACGAAGACCTTGTGGTGAATTTTGTTTGTTGCCGTTGGGTGTTTTTAGTATTTTTGTGATTTGACGAGTAGGTGTAAAATTGATGAGGAATTGAGTACATTGTGATGTTGATGTTGTCACGTGTAATTTCGTGCCTTGATGTTTGATGATGATTGAGATTGAATTAAGATGAGGAGTATGATGTGTTATCAATTTTAATAATTAATTTGTATGTTCTGACGTGTGAATACAATGAGTTGAGACGTTTTAAAAAGAAAATTAAATGTTTTGAAAGTATGTATTCTATACATCCCCACGGGTGTATAGGCGCCAAATTCTAATTGTGTATGTGTGTTGCTGTGTTGTTTTAAAAATGAATAGCGTACTGTTTTTACACTGTTTCGAGTTGCCGTTTTGTTTGGAAACAATGGTGTGTCGTTTTTACATTGTTGAAAGTGCTGTTTGTTTGTGAAGATAATAGTAAGCTGTTTTTATGTTGAAAAGGTGTTGCCGCTTCATTGTTTAAATTAGATATATGAGCTACTGTATTTACAAGTAAATGGGTTGCTATTATTCACTCGGTTTTGCATGCTGTTTCTATGCGCAGTTTTGTTTTAAGCGCTGTTTTTGTAGGTGATGTTTTTCCTCAGCTTAAAATGTGATGTTTTTCTCGATTTGAAATGAGGTATTTTCTAAAGGAAAAGAGTGTATTTTTTCTAAAATATAAAGTGATGATTAAATTGAATCGAATTGAATTGAATTGATAATGGTTCGTAGAGTTGATAATTGGATTTGATGTTTTCAAAGAAATCAAAGTTACCATTGTATTTAAAATAAATGGCGTGCGGTTTGACAGTGTTTCAGGTCGCTGTTCTATTTTTTTTTAATGAATAGTGTGCTGTCTTATATTGTTCAAAGTTGTTGTCTTGCTTTTGAAAATAAGAGGGGCTGTTTTTATGCTGTGAAGAGTTGCTGTCTTGCTGTTTTTCAAGATAAAATGCTGCGGTTTGCTTAAAAATGAGTTGCTGTGTTGCAGTTTATTTCTATGAAATGAGTTGCTGTTTTTATGAAATAATCGTATTGCTGTTTTACGAAAATGAAGCGCTATTTTTATGTTGTAAACGTGCTGTTTCCACTGCCGTTGCGCGCTAAAAAGAAGTATTATTTTCACTCCGTGTTTTGCTGTTGTTGCGCGCTAAAAGACCACTGTTTACACCTTATTGTTGTTGTTGTTGTTCTTCTTGGTCTTGCTGTTGCCGTTTTACTCAAACGATGTGGTTGTTTTCACACTGTTTACCCAAAAATTTTACGAGGACGTTTACAAAAATTGACGTGCTTTTCCCAAAGTTAAAGAGTTGGTTATATTGTTTACAGTTGCTGTTTCGTTTTGAAACCAATAGTGCGCTGTTTTTATATGGTTTAAAGATGCTGTTTTGTTTTGAGATTAATAGTGTGCCATCTTTATGTCGTTAATGTTGTCGTATTTGCTGCTGTTTTCGCACATTAAAGTGTACTGTTCTCTACAATCTAGAGTGTTGTTTTCTTCGACTTAAATGTGAAGTTCACTCAAATATAACGTGCTGTTCTCTTAATAATTTAAGTGCCGAGTTCTTAAAATTAAAATGATGTTTTCTTGAATCAAGTGGGCCGTTCGAAAATTTTGAAAAGGGCTGTCTTCCTATTTTCCTTAGTACTGTTACGGTATTGTGAGAGGGTGCTGTCTCGATCTTTGTTATTTTATTATTATGTATTATTTTATTTTATGTGCTGTTTGGTCCTTATGTACGTTGACTTAGTCCTTTATTGACAAAGGAGTCGCGTAATTAATTGTGATTGATGTGGGGTGTGCTTCACTTTGGTGAAGTTATGATGTGTTGTTGACGAGTCGGTCCTATGAAGGACCTAGGGGGGAAATGGGAGTTGAGGAACTCTCAGCGCAAAGATGTCATGGTTGGTGTTGTCACTTTCGTTGAAGAACTTTAATGGGTGTCTCGCCAATTTCAAGTGAATGGGTGTTGTAGTCGTAGCTAAGTTCGATCATAGTGCGAGAGGACCAAAGAAACAAGAAGAGATGAAGGTTAGGTGTGTAGGGTGACATAAGGGTCGAGATGTGGTTACCTGACTATAAGTGGGTCGAAATGAATGAGAGTCGACGTGTGGTGTTGTCGAAGTATATGGAAATCGAAGTATAAGTGGGACGAAGTGCAGTGTTGCAGCATTATCAATGTATGTAGAAGCTAGTATGGTTGAAGCACAAAGTGCATAAGTGCAGCGTATGGGTGGCAAGGAGAATGATGGAGAACCGAAGTAGGTGTAACCGAGGTAGTTGTAGGGGTGAGTGATGATGAGGTGTGGTTGCCTAAGTGAAGTGTCACGGTGTTTGAGTAGTTGAGTGTGACTTTGATGACCTTCGGATTAGAACATCTAATTAAGAGTAACAATGTGGAGAAGGGTGATGGACGGGGATGTTTGGAAGTGTCAAGAAGATTGGGTTTCGTTTCGTGAGTGGGAGTAAATTTTCGAGGACGAAAATATTCTAAGTGGGGGAGAGTTGTAACACCCTAAATATTTAATTAAATTATTTAATTAAGTATTTAGGAATTTAAATTAATTAAGTGGATATAATTTTAATTATTAGAAATTATATTAAAATGTGTAGGGGGTATTAGAAGATGGAGGTGCCAAATTAGATGGACTTGGGCTTAAGTGAGAAGCCCAAGCCCATGAATCAATCATATGCGAAGTGGTGCCTAGGGGTTAGGGTTCTTTGGTGATCATTTGCGAAAAATTGAGGATAGAGAGGGGGAGAGAAAGAGGGCGCCGTGGAGAGTAGAGGAAGGGAGGAGGAAGGCGCAAGCTTCAAGGAGAAGAGAAGAACGTGATTCCGTTGCCGTGGTTCCGTTCGTGATCGTCTCGGGGGCGCCTATTCTTCAACTTCGAGGTTAGGGGAGCTCTATCATTCTATTTAATAAATTATATGATGGGTCCTAGATCTAAGGTTCCTACTAGATCCATGATGCTCTTGATGTTCTTTTGCGTTCTTGATGTTCCTTTGCGTTCTTGATGTTCTTTTGCGTTCTTGATGTTCTTTACGTTCTTGATGTTTTTGATGTTAACTTTCATATATATGTATATCATGAGTCTATGCGAATTGATTTATTGCTTGGGTTTGATCTATGAATTTCATTATTGGTGGTGTTATGCGTATGTGATGAGAATTAGAATGTTGATCTATGCGTTGGTTTGTTGAAGAATGGGGTCGCAAAAAGGGGTTGTGGGTGTTGGGCGCCTAGGGCGCCATGATGGGGTTAGTGGTGTTGTTTGGTTTTAATTGAGTTTTGATAAAATTGAGTTTTAGTGTTTTTGAATGAGAAAAGTGTTTTTTTTTAGTTGCTGGAAAAATGGAGTTTTTACACTTTAAAATTTGTTAAGAAACCAATTTTTAGTGTTGAAGAATTGTTAAACAGAAATTCTGGGCGTTGTTGCAGTTTCCTGGGCGCTGAGTGCCTGTCCTGGGCGCTGGGCGCCTGTGTTGTGTTGTGCTGCGCGTGGGGGCGCGCCTGGGCGCTAGGCGCCCGTGTCTGTGTTATGCGTTGTGCGCGCCTGGGCGCTGAGCGCCTGTGGCGCTGTGTTGTGCATGCGTGGTGCGCGCCTGGGCGCTGAGCGCCTGTGGCGCTGGGTTGTGTTGCGTTGTTGCGCGCCTGGGCGCTGGGCGCCAGTGCCCGTGTTGCCTGGTTGCCTGGGCGCCTAAGGCGCCTGTTCCCTGGATGTTGCCTGATTTTTCCAAAATTGTTTTTATCATAACTTTTGACTCAGACGTCCGTTTTGAACGATTCAAAAAGTGTCGTGAAGCTTTTTACGTTGTCCATCTATGGGTCTAATTTTTAAAATGAAAAATTGTTATTTTCTGATTGTTTGTGGGCGCCCAAGTGGCCGTCCCTGGTGATCGTCCCAGTGACGTTGAAAAATGATATGAAGCTCTTTAAAAATCCTTTTTGGTGTATAAACGACAGTTTTAGCAAAATAATGTCAAAAATGATGATTTTGACGATGATGCCTTCGGGGCTAGTTAAATGACTGTTTCGCCCTTAGTGGCTATTATTACTATTATTTATGAAGTGTAAAAGACTGTTTTGCCCCTAGTGGCCAAAGTTGTAGATAATGATGTGTAAATGACGAGGATGCCCTTGGTGGTTAGTCAAATGACGTTTTCGCCCCCAGTGGCTAATTTTTGAAGTTGAATGATGTTTATGTGTAAGTGACATTTGGGGCCTGAGTGGCTAAGTGATGTTAAGGCCTAAAAGGCTAAGTGACGTTAATTGTGTGTGAATTGTGAAATGACAGGTGCTGTGCCTTGATTTGGCAAACCGGTAAGTGACGGGTCACATTGTTGACTATGATCTGAGTAATTGTGTGGTTGTATGTTGTGAATGGTGCATGTCATAGTGTCTCATGCCCATATGCATAAAATCAGTGACGTTTTGAAGCCTGAGTGGCTAAGTGATGATGAGGCCTGAGTGGCTAAGCGACGTTTGTGTAAAGGTACCTCATGCATATACCCGCGAGTGGGTTGCATTTTCATAAGCTTACACGACATGAGTTGAGTATTGTAAATGATGTGAATGACGACTGTGATGTGGATGTTTAGTGTATTGGATGCTGATTATTCTAGTGTGTAGCCTATGATTAGTACTTATCATATTTTCTATTATATAGACTGAAATGATGCTCACCCTTTCCTGTTTGAATGTTGCCCCCGTGTTGGTAACGTGCAGGTGATTCTTAGTGAAGGCCTTTAGCTTCACTTCTCGAGTCGAGTCGTCATGCTCTGATATGTAACACTAGGGAGGGGGGAATGAATGTTGTTTAAGTCATTATGACTGTTGTGGTTATTGGATTTTAGTATTGTAAGCCTGGCATATTTGTAATGTCTTTTATGATTAAACTGTCGGGTTTCGGATGCGAAGTTGTAATTTAATTGATAATGATGTTTTGAAGTTATTATAAGACTGTTTTCGAAAAGCGAGTTATTTGAAGTGTGACATCCCTTGAGGTGTAATTAAATTTTGAAAACTCTGATATTTTTATTAAACAAATTACCGGGTAAAAAGGGGGTGTTACACCTGAGACTGTTGTTGGGTTGAACTTGATGCTTCATTATTCTTCCAAGAGAAGTTGGGATGATTCCTCCACCCAGGATTGTAGGTGTTAGAATACGGATTCCCGCCTTGCTTTTGAAAGTTTCCCATAAAATTAGCCTGTTCAATAGTCTCTCCATTAGTCGCACGATCCCCCTCATGGGATTCTCTACCACAATAGTTGCACCCACCTGTTTGCGCTGCTTGAGCGGTTGCTTGAGTTTTTGAACCTACATCACAAGCTGCAGTTAGTTGCATAGTGAGAGCCTCAATTTGCATAGACATCAACTTTTGTTGGGCTAACACAGCACTGGTTGAGTCCAATTCCAACACACCCTTTTTACTCATAGCTCCACGATCATTCTGGATCCTATACTCATTAGAAGCCATATCTTCCACTAGCTGTTTTGCTTCCTCCCAAGTCTTAGTACCTAGAGATCCTCCAGCGGAGGCATCTAACATCATTCTGGTCTGAGGCCTCAGCCCATGGCAGAAAGTTAGCAGCTGCAGAAAGTCATCTATACCATGCCCTGGGCATTTCTTTAGCAGTAACTTGAATCTTTCCCAGGAATCATATAAGGACTCTGAATCCCCTTGTGTAAAGTTGGAGATATCAGCTCTCTTCCTGATAAACTTGGATATTGGGAAGAATCGTTCCAAGAACTTGTTTTCGAGGTCATTCCAAGTGTTAACTGTTCCTGGGAGAGTATTCACCCAATCCTTAGCCCTGCCTATTAGTGTGAATGGAAACAGACGTACTTTCTTTGCATTATCAGTCACTCCCTCAGGGTGTGTGGTACCACAGATCTCATAAAACTGGAAAAGGTGTTGATTGGGGTCTTCAGCATCTGACCTTGAGAACTGCTCTGATTTCAGGGCAGTGAGAACAGAAGATTTGATGTCAAACTGAGCCACTCCCACTGGTTGGAACGCTAGTGCTTGAGCGCCCTGATTTCTCCTCCCGAAGTCACCGAGAGTACATTTTGGTGGAGGTGGAGGATCAGCCATTTCTTCCTCTTCAGTTGAGGAATCCTCTGAAACAGAGTTGAAAGCCGAGTGTACCTATGACTGTCCCTCGGCTTGCTGCTTAGCAAGCTTTGTTTTCCTTCGATTTGCTTTTGCTAACTTTTCAATTTCTGGGTCAAACAACAGTTCTTGTGGACCCTTGCTCCACATACACAAATCTCTGAAACACTAAGCACACCGTTAACAAGCCCAATAAGATCACTAAGTAACCAAAACAAGTAACTAAAAGATAGAAACAAAAACGTAACTAAAATCTAAGAATTAACTCTTTTGCCTTGTTGACAACGAAATCAACAATCCCCGACAACGACGCCTAAAACTTGTTAGGATTTCAGCAAGTGTACTGAAACGTTGCAAGTAATAGAGAAAACGGTAAGTATCGGTCGTATCCACAGGGATTGCATGTTGTTAACAAATGCAAATTTATAAATTCTTAAATGGGAAAATTGGAATAATCTTGGAATTTAGTAACGCGAAATAAAACGGTTGTTTAATAAAGCAAGAAAAGCGATTAGGGATCGAATCCTCTCCCCTCACCTATCATATGAACCTTCAGTTAATTTCAAGTTATTTATCCAAGATATCAGATTCAATTCACTAAAGTAGGTTAAGGACAATCCCTTCCCTCAAAACCCCTTTTACCTAATTGAGATACCCTAATTCCTTAGGTGATTCATGCCAATAGGTAAAGCCTTAAACTCTAGAACTAGAGAATTCACAAACTTAATTTCATATTCCTATGCTCCTCAAGTAACTGATCTAAAACCCCATATCAAGTATGCAAACCCATATCCCTATGGTGATCACAAACCCTAAATCATTAAAACTATCATATGTAGTAATAAAGCATTAAACATAGAGGTCTAGACATATGATAAATCAAACAAATAACTAAATTAACCATAGCAACGTGTTCAATAGATAGGTTTGGGGAGAATCATCTCTCCCTAATCAAAGAAGTTTAGTTACACATGATAAGAGAAGTGCTAACTAGAGTAAAAGAGAAGATACAAGTGAAGGAAGCCATGGAAACCTTCAAACCCTTGTTCCCAAGTGCTTGGATGCCTCCAAATTCGCCTCTCCCAGCTGCTCAAAACCCAAGTGCAGATTGGTGAATGGTCGTGACGCAAAACCTCCTGGTCGCAACGCGAAAATAGGCCGAACCAAATTCCTCTTATTTTCTGTTGCCATCGCGACGCGAACCCTCCTGGTCGCGACGCGATAACTCTCAGCATCCATTTCCTTCCAATTTGTGCTGCATCACTAGGCAAGTGTCTGGTTCGCTGGTTGATGCCTCAACCCTTGGATGTCTTCTATTACAAATGGCTCCAGAAATGAAGAAAATAGCTTACAACTGACTTCCTAATACATTATTCTAAACTATGCTAATTCCCCAGATAATGACTGAAATACCATCAAACTCATGAAGTTTTGGTTCTAAAATTGAACAACTTATTACATATGGCAGAGAGTCAACATTCATCATGCGTTGGTAGGTAGCCCCGACATTCTTCAACCCAAAGGGTAGTAATTGTCCCTTTCTGTCATGAAGGCAGTTTTATCTTGGTCAGGAGGATACATTGGAATTTGGTTATATCCGGTGTAGGCGTCCAAACACGACAACAAACGAAAACCTGAGGCACTATCTACCAGCTTGTCCACACTTGGGACCAGAAAAGCATCTTTAGGACATGCTCTATTGGGATCGGTGTAGTCTACACACATTCGACATTTCCCATTGCTTTTCTTGACAAATACGACATTGGAAAGCCAAGTTGTGTACTTGACTTCCCTGACAAAACCTGCTGCTATGAGGTCAGAGACAGTTATGGAGGCGGCCTCGGCCTTTTCCTCCTTCTGAATTTGTCTTCATTGAGCTACCCACTTTGCTTCGAAGTTCACTGAGAGATAGTGGCACGCGACCTCGAGTGGGATGCCCGACAGGTCTGCTGCAGACCATGCAAACAAATCAGCATGTTCCCGCAAGCAATTGGTATGATCCTTCTTCACATCTCCGGGGAAGTCGGCCCCGAGGTTTACTACTTTAGATGGGTCGTCTCCCAAGGGTATCTCCACAAACTCCCCGTCAGTCTCGGGCTGTTTGATTCTCATTTTCAGCTCTCTAGCAAGTTGATCATCTTGTTCATCTTCGGAACTGTCAACATCGTAACGTGTATCAAGGTCTGTCGTGACCGTGATCCCGACGTTGACGGCCCAAAAATTGATGATTTTAGGAGTCGCCACCCAATTTATTTAATAGGAAAAATTGAGAAAAACCTAACTAGAAGTTATTGGTCTGCGTATACCAGATTGAGTTCGGGAGTCGATTATGCATAGGGAAGGGCGGAAACTTAACCCCTCTGCACCCCTAGTGCATCTGTCCTAAGACAGTTACCCTAAATTTGATTGTGTAAGTAATATTAAATTACAAGTTATTTGTTTACCCCAAGATTAAGTAAAAAAGAATTATTTAGAAATAAATAAAATAGGGACCGATTTAAGAAAATTAAATTTTGACTTGACGGGGAAGCCCCGCTGTAACACCCCGATAAATTCTAACATATAGAATCATCGAAATGCACTAAATGGCATACATCAGAGTAACTTCCTGTTATTGAAATATTGAACACAACTAAAACTTTCGATAATACATATTAATGGTTCTCTGAACCTCATAAACTTCCTGAAAATGCTTAAGTTTCAAAACTTAAGACTTGTACAAAATCCTGGTGTTCAATACTCAAAACATAAAGTAGCGGAAACGATTTTACAACTTAACCAATGAAAGTCATACAATCGGTAACATAGAAACAATAAATGGGACAAAGGTCTAAAACATGAAACTCGGTCTTCAATGACTCCAAGAGTCGCACCAGCTAACCGTGCTTCGTCGCCTTTGCTTTCCCCTGTTTCTCTGTAAAAACCACAAATATGAAGGGTGAGATAAACATTATCTCAGTGAGTCCTATCGAGACCCCTTACTAACTCTAGCGGTTCATTATGTTTTACTTTGAACTCGTGGCCCTAAAAAGCAACCACGTGGAAATATATTAAGTTCCGGTATCCTTTATCCTCATGGCCCTCCTAAGCGACACATGAAGCATACAATATTTTACCTCTTGTAATTTGTAGCCCTACTAAGCAACTACGCATTACATTTTGTTCCATGATTTTAGCATAACACCTCAGCCTACCTATTTTATAGGCACTTCTTTGGCTTTGGTGAACCCATCCCGCTATTTCTAGTGGGCGAAACATTCTTGAGTCTAGGTTTTGGGGCTCATGACTTCCCCTCCCCTAGTATGCTAATCCTCTAAGGGTCGTCACCCTTTTTCCTCTTGTATTTATTATACATTATATATACATGTACCCGCAATGGGCAGTCAGTCATTTCAGTCAAGTACCGTCTATCATTTCAGTCAAGTACCGTGTATAATTTCAGTCAAGTACCGTGTATAATTTCAGTCATGTACCATGTATCATTTCACGAGGGAAGACATTTTACCGTGAATTATCATTTCTTGACTTATGTTCTCTCGCATTCTCTAAGTACGGTCTTCCATTTTGTTCATAATACACAAGTTTTCTATTAAACATGTTCAATCTCATGACATCGGTATCTTTACATTGTTGGGGGACCTTGGGGAATGGATTAGAAGGGAATTGGAATCATTTGGAAGGGATAAAAATGTACTTTGAATTTGAAGATCAGAAGGTCTCACACGACCCGTGCGTGTAGGCGCACGACCCGTGCGCTGTTGAACAAAGTTGTAGAAGATTTCCAGAAAGATACGCACGACCCGTGCGACTAAGCGCACGATCCGGGCGTTGTTGAATAAAAGTTTCAGAAGGATACACACGACCCGTGCGACTAGGCCCACGATCCGTGTGTGTTTAAAAACTCAGTTCGTGTAGCATCAGATGGGGGCGCACGACCCGTGCACAGAGGCACACGATCCGTGCGTCTCCATCAGGTTTCCAGAAAACAGACTTTTCATGAGTAATTCCATTCCGTTCCGATTCCAAAATCTCTTCTGATCGAGACCCAAACTTAAACACGCATTGAAACAGTATATTATAGCAATCCCAATCAATCCAATCCGGTACACCCAAACAATCAATCAAGCAATTCATAATTTAAATCACAATCTTTTTGGTAAAACGGTTTTCGATAAATTTCCTTTCGATACCAGAGACGCCTGACAAGGGTTTTCGAAAAGTGAAGACTCAGAAACACACACACATCCCCTAAGCGAGTTATAGAACTCACCGTATTGTGATGAAAATCACAAACAACCACGACGACAACTTGACTTCAATGAGAACCGAAATTTCACGAACCGGCTCCGTACTCGTCTAACCACTTCCAAAATCGAACCCAAAGCTATACCAGCTACCATACCTTTTCCTCTTGCTTTAGAACTACCATCAGGGTTCTGGACTTGTCCAATCTCGCTCCCAACCCAACATGCAAGCTACATCCAGCTACTAGACTCCATTGTTATGAATTTTGAGCTTTGGAGTGTGAAAATGGTGGATTGAGAAGGAGAAGGAGATAGGTTGCAACAGTAGTATCAATGGATGGAGAATAAGAAACTGAGTCTAATGGTGGAGAGAAATGTGACATGCATCAAACTTTGGTTCCCTCTCTTCTTCCTCCTCCCTCGCGAGCTCTCTCTCTCTCTCAAGCTCCCTCTCGTCTTTTCTTTCTTTGCTTTCTGAAAAAAATGGGGCTGAGGGAGGGTGTTTATTATTTGGCTTCCAGCTGAGGGTGAGTTAGGTGAGGGGGAAAAGACTATCTTGCCCCCACCCAAGTGAGGTAAAGGACTGGAATACCCCTCCTTTCCAACTCTCTCTTAAACACTCCTAACACTACAATACTCCCATAAGTTACTATCTTAATACCTTATTTTGATTATGAATGACTACAATTATTTATTTCAACTTCATATAATTAAATAGCCTATGCAATTAACTTAATTCATGATGAACCTCTTGCGCTAAATACTCGACTTAGCCGATGATTACCTTAACCTTTTTGCTAATTTAATTAAATTAAATTAGCGAATTAGGGGATGTTACAATCACCCCAACTTTTAAAAATTTTGTCCTCAAAATTGACAAAACGTACCTTAATTGAACAGATAGGGATATTTCACCCGCATGTTCTCCTCTACTTCCCATGTTGCTTCGTCGGGTGTAGCACCGTCCCAAAGCACCTTGACAATAGGAATTGATCTTGTCCGGAGCGTCTTCTCGCCACGTTCAATGATCCTGATTGGAGTAGGCTGATAAGATAAATCCGGTCTGATGTCAATCGCTTCATAACTTAATGGTTGATTCGGATCATGAATATACTTCCTTAACTGCGATACATGAAACACATAATGTAATCTGGACAATTGTAACACCCAAAATAATTTAATTAATATTTTAATTAAATTATTCAAGTGTTGCATTATTATTGTTAAATTAACTTGTTAATATATTGTTTTTTATTTAAATTGAAGGGAGTGATGTTGGTAATTCCGGGGTGGTAGGATTGGCCCAAGCCCAAGCCCATTGACTTAGGCCTAGGCGCATGGAGCAAGGATTAGTGAAGGGGGCTCATTCGCGAATTGGAAAGGAAAAGAAAAGAAGGGATCGTAAAATAGAGAGAAGAAAAAGAAAGGAAGTCGCAAGTGAGAAGAGTGAGAGAGAAGAGGCGCGACGTGTTCTAGGGCAAGGGAGGGGGTTTCGCGTGGACCTTCAAGGGAGAAGAAGCTTGGATCGTTGGTGTCTTTGGTGGCTTGCTAGATATCTTGTTGAACTCTCCAATTAACAAAGGTTAGGGGGCTCTCTTTTATTCATAATAACCTATAAGATTAGCAATCACATGAGTTAGGTTTTAGGAATGATCAATTGCTTGATTTTGATGTTGTTGATTGATTTGTGGTATTGTTTCATGTCATATATAACGTTGAATCTAAATTGGTGATGCCATGTTGATGGGTGGTGAGATGAATTGTGATTGCCAATTGTGTATGTAGGGTGTTGTTATATCAATCCAATGAAATTGAATGGGAAAAATATGAGAGTTGTTAGGTGTTTGTTGAATTACTCGAATGAATGGTGTTGAGGTGTTGTGCGTGGCATGTGGTGTGTCTAGGCGTATTGTGTGTGCTTGGTGCGTGTGGTATGTCGTGGGTATGTGTTGCTATTTTTTTAATAGGTTGCTGTCACTGTTTTTCAAAATGTGTTGTTGCTGTTATTTTTAATAGGTTGCTGTCACTGTTTTTCAAAATGTGCTGTTGCTGTTATTTTTAAAAGGTTGCTGTCACTGTTTTTCAAAATGTGCTGTTGCTGTTATTTTTAAAAGGTCGTTGTCACTGTATTTTTAATGTGCTGTTGCTGCTGTTTTTATGTTGCAGTCACTGTTTTTTTTTTTAGTTGCTGTCACTGTTTTTCTAAGTTGCTGTTGCTGTTATCATTAAAGCTGCTGTCACTGTTTTTCCAACTATGCTGTTGCTGTTTTCCTAATTATGCTGTTGCTTTTTTTTTTAATGTTGCTGCTGCTGCTGTTTTTTTTCAAAATGTTGCTGTTTTTATTTCAATGTTGCTGTTGCTGTTTTTCTTTTATGTTGCTGTTGCGGTTATGTTGTGCTGTTAAAAAAATGTTGTTGTAATTGGTGTGTTAATGGTGACATATATACAATGGTGAGATAAATTATTGGTGGGTTAATAAAATTATTGGTGAGCTAATTAAATTATTGGTGAGTATGCTGTTGCATTATTTTGGTGTGTATGGTGCATTGTTTCATGGCGTCGCATGATCATGTGCATTTATCGGTGAGCAGAAGGCTTCGGCCTTATGATAAAATAATTGGTGAGCAGAAGGCTTCGGCCTTATTTTGGTGCGAGCCCTCAAGGCTATTATTAAGTTGATGATGGATCCACATGCATATGTCCTAGGGGTTGGGTTGCATTTCATGCACTAAAAACATACATTCGGTGTTGCTTTATGGTGATTGTAAATTAATGATGTATGTCGATGCTGCTGTGAACTGGTATTTTCTATTTGCCTTCTCTAGTATGATGCTTATCGTATATGTTATTATTTATGTAAAGAGACTCACCCTACTGCTTTTATGTTGCTTCTCATGTCGGCAACGTGCAGGTGATAGCGAGTGAAGGTGATTTAGTACCTTCTTTCTAGTGGGTCGAGTCAGCTCTGAAACGTAGCACCGGGGGGCGTTTTAGCTTACTGTTTTATTTAGTTGATGTTATCAAACTATTTATTTGGTGATGTAACATAATACGTTGAAATTTGGTGTTTTCCGCTGCGATGGTTTTTACTTTTATGTTGACGTAAACTAAACGGGATATATATGTTGACAGTGGTGCTATGTATTCACGCACTTTATGAATTATTTTTGGAGTTATTATACGTTGTTGATTTTAAAATGTGGCACCCTCTCGCGGTTGCACTGAAAGTTTTGATTTGGAAACTCTGATTTTAAGTTAATTAAATAGTAGTTATTAGAAGGGGTGTTACATTAGTGGTATCAGAGCAGTTCGGTCTGTCCGACCAAGTTGTTGAGTCTTTAGTTTTATAATCCTCGAGTCTTGTTACTCGTTCTGACTTGAATCTTGTTTCAGTGACTAGTTGAGATGGCCGGAAGAAATGATGCTGCTCTTGCTGCTGCTCTGCAAGCAATGGCTCAGGTTGTGGGAAATCAGCAAGCTGCTGCTGATGCTGGTGCTCGTAATTTGGCCACTTTCCAAAGGGAGAATCCACCCAATTTCAAGGGTCGGTATGATCCTGATGGAGCTCTGGTATGGTTAAAGGAGATTGAAAGAATTTTCCGAGTTATGGATTGCACGCCTGCTCAGAAGGTGAGGTATGGTACTCACATGTTAGCTGAAGAAGCCGATGATTGGTGGCTTGAGGCTCTACAGAGGTTGGAAGCTGCTGGTGAAGAGATCACATGGGATGTTTTCAAGAGAGAGTTTCCGAGGAAGTATTACCCAGAAGATGTGAGAGGAAAGAAGGAAAATGAATTTCTGGAATTGAAGCAGGGAAGCAAGTCTGTGGCCGAGTATGCGGCGAAATTTGTGTAATTGGCTAAGTTCTACCCTCATTATAATAATGATGCTAATTTTGAATTTTTGAAATGTATCAAGTTTGAAAATGGTCTGAGGCATGACATCAAGAAGGCAATTGGTTACCAAAAGATTCGGGTGTTTGCTGATTTGGTTGACAGCTGTAGGATTTTTGAAAGAGGATAGCAATGCTTCCTATAAGATTGTGAAAGAGAAGAGAGGTCCTCAGTATCGTGGGAAGCCCTATGATGTTTCTGGTGGTGGGGGTAAGTGGAAAGCGGGTTCAGGCAAGAAGCCAAGTGGGGGAGATGCCCCTGCGAACATTGTGTGCTACAAGTGTAGTAAGCCCGGTCATAAGAGTTTTGATTGCCCGGTTAACAAGTGTTTCAAATGTGGCAGAGAAGGTCACATAGCTGCTAATTGTGAGAAGAAGGATGTTGTTTGCTACAACTGCGGAGAGGTGGGGCATATTAGTACCAAGTGCTCCAAGCCAAAGAAGGAGAAGGTTAGTGGGAAGGTGTTTGCTCTTGCGGGGACTGAGACGGCTAATGAGATCAGAGGTACGTGTTTCATTAATGGTACTCCGTCGCTTGCTATTGTTGATACTGGTGCTACGCATTCCTTTATTGCTGCTGTATGTGCTGATAAGTTGAATCTAGTGTTATCTGTTATGATGAGGGAAATGGTCATCGATACTCCGGCTAAGGGCTCGGTGACTACTTCTCTCGTGTGTGCTAAGTGTCCTTTATCAGTTTTCGGTAGGGACTTTATGGTTGATTTGATTTGCTTGCCGTTAGATGGGTTAGATGTTATCTTGGGGATGGACTGGTTGGTGAATAACCATGTTCATATCAATTGTTTTGATAAATTGGTGAGTTTCTCTTCTCCGGTCGAAGAGGAATCAGTTTTGTTGCCTGTTGGCCAATTGCATAAGGTAATGAGAGAGGAAGTCAAGTTGTTTGCTTTGATGGCGTCGTTGTGTATGGAGAGCCAAGCTAAGATTGATGAGTTGCCGGTAGTGTGTGAAATTTCCGAAGTGTTTCCTGATGAAATTCCTGATGTGCCACCTGAGAGAGAAGTAGAGTTTGCTATTGATCTAGTACCTGGTACTAGGCCTGTGTCTATGGCACCGTATAGAATGTCGGCGTCTGAGTTGTCTGAGTTGAAGAAACAGCTTGAGGACTTGCTTGAAAAGAAGTTCATAAGACTAACTGTGTCGCTGTGGGGAGCTCCGGTGTTGCTGGTAAAGAAGAAAGATGGGAGTATGAGGCTTTGCATTGACTATCGACAGTTGAACAAAGTGACAATAAAGAATAAGTATCCGATTCCAAGAATTGATGATTTGATGGATCAATTGGTGGGTGCCCGCGTGTTCAGTAAGATCGATTTGAGGTCGGGCTACCATCAAATTAAGGTGAAGGATGAAGACATTCCTAAGACGGCGTTTAAGACTCGGTACGGTCACTACGAGTATTTGGTGATGCCATTCGGTGTTACAAATGCTCCGGGGGTATTCATGGAATATATGAATCGTGTTTTTCATGAGTATCTAGATCGTTTCGTGGTGGTCTTCATCGATGATATTTTAGTTTATTCTAAGTCTGAGGAGGAGCATGTTGAACATTTGAAGTCAGTGTTGGAAATCTTGAGGGATAGGAAGTTGTATGCTAAGCTATCTAAGTGTGAATTCTGGTTGAAAGAAGTAAGCTTTCTTGGTCATATCATTTCGGGCGATGGTATTGCAGTAGATTCATCTAAGGTTGATGCCGTGTTGCAGTGGGAGGCTCCTAAGTCGGTTACGGAGATTAGAAGTTTTCTGGGGCTAGCCGGTTATTACCGAAGATTCATAGAAGGGTTTTCTAAGTTGGCACTTCCGCTAACTCAGTTGACTTGTAAAGGGAAGGCGTTTGTTTGGGATTCTCGCTGTGAGGAAAGTTTTAATGAATTAAAGAAAAGGTTGACAACGTCCCCTATTTTGACGTTGCCTAAGTCAGGAGAGCCTTTTGTAGTGTAGTGTGATGCTTCTAAGATGGGACTGGGAGGTGTTCTTATGCAAAATGGTAAGGTAGTTGCTTACGGTTCCAGACAGTTGAGGACTCATGAGAAGAACTACCCTACTCATGATATGGAGCTTGCGGCAGTTGTATTTGCTTTGAAGATTTGGAGGCATTATCTGTATGGTTCTAAATTTGAAGTGTTCAGTGATCATAAGGGTTTGCAGTATGTGTTTGATCAGAAAGAGTTGAATATGAGGCAAAGGAGATGGTTAGAATTGTTGAAAGATTATGACTTCAGTTTGAATTATCATCCGGGAAAGGCTAATGTTGTAGCCGATGCTTTGAGTCGGAAGTCGTTGCATCTGTCAGCAATGATGGTGAAGGAACTTGAATTGCTTGAGCAGTTCAGAGACATGAGTTTGGTCTGTGAAGTAACACCTCAGAGTGTTAGACTAGGAATGTTGAAGATTCATAATGAATTTTTAGATGTCATTCGAGAGGCTCAGAAGCGAGATATCAAGCCGGTTGAATTGGCGGTTGGGACTGATCGTTCCGAAAATAAAGACTATGAGATTGATGCGCAAGATGTGTTGAGATACCATGGAAGGATTTGTAATCCGAGTGATGAGGAGATTAAGAAGGCAATTCTTGAAGAAGGGCACGGGAGTAAGTTGAGTATCCATCCGGGAGCCACAAAAATGTATCAAGACTTGAAGAAGCTGTTTTGGTGGCCTGGTATGAAGAGGGATGTAGCTTAGTTTGTGTATGCGTGTTTGACTTGCCAGAAGTCGAAAGTGGAGCATCAGAAGCCTGCAGGGTTGATGCAACCGTTAGAGATTCCGGAATGGAAGTGGGATAGCATTTCCATGGATTTTGTAACTAATTTGCCTAATACCGTAAGAGGGTTTGATGCTATTTGGGTGATTGTTGATAGATTGATGAAGTCTGCTCACTTCTTGCCAATTAGTATTACTTATCCGGTTCCGAAGTTGGCAGAAATTTATGTTAAGACGATTGTGAAGTTACATGGCGTTCCGTTGAGTATTGTGTCTGATAGGGATCCTAGGTTTACTTCTGAGTTTTGGAAGAGTTTGCAAGAAGCTTTGGGTTCTAAGTTGAGGTTGAGCTCAGCGTATCATCCGCAGACAGATGGTCAGACGGAGAGGACTATTCAGTCGCTAGAAGATTTGTTGAGGGCTTGTGTTCTTGAGCAAGGAGGGTCGTGGGATTCTCATCTTCCATTGATAGAGTTTACTTACAATAATAGTTTTCATTCTAGTATTGGGATGGCGCCTTTTGAGGCATTGTATGGTAGAAGATGTAGGACTCCTCTGTGTTGGTATGAATCGGGAGAGAGTGTGGTACTTGGTCCTGAGATTGTCCGTGAGACCACGGAGAAAGTGAAGATGATTCGTGAGAAGATGAAGGCTTCGCAGAGTAGACAAAAGAGTTATCATGATAAGAGAAGGAAGGATTTGGAGTTTCAAGCTGGTGATCATGTGTTCCTGAGAGTCACTCCGGTGACTGGTGTTGGTCGTGCCTTGAAGTCTAAGAAGTTAACTCCTCGCTTTATTGGTCCGTATCAAATTTCGGAGAGGGTTGGGAAAGTTGCTTATCGGGTGGCTCTGCCACCTAATCTTTCGAACTTGCATGATGTATTTCATGTGTCCCAGTTGCGGAAGTATGTTCCTGACCCGTCTCATGTGGTTCAAATGGATGATGTGGAGGTGAGGGAGAACCTCACTGTGGATACAATGCCGGTTAGAATTGAAGACCGTGAGGTGAAGGTGTTAAGAGGTAAAGAGATTAATTTGGTGAAAGTGGTTTGGTTGGGAGCTGCCGGTGAGAGCACTACTTGGGAGCAGGAGAGTAAGATGAGGGAGTCTTATCCAGAGCTGTTTGAATCAGGTAAGAATTTCGAGGACGAAATTTTCTAAGTGGGGGAGAGTTGTAACACCCAAAATAATTTAATTAATTATTTAATTAAATTATTCAAGTGTTGCATTATTATTGTTAAATTAACTTGTTAATATATTGTTTTTTATTTAAATTGAAGGGAGTGATGTTGGTAATTCCGGGGTGGTAGGATTGGCCCAAGCCCAAGCCCATTGACTTAGTCCTAGGCGCATGGAGCAAGGATTAGTGAAGGGGGCTCATTCGCGAATTGGAAAGGAAAAGAAAAGAAGGGATCGTAAAATAGAGAGAAGAAAAAGAAAGGAAGTCGCAAGTGAGAAGAGTGAGAGAGAAGAGGCGCGACGTGTTCTAGGGCAAGGGAGGGGGTTTCGCATGGACCTTTAAGGGAGAAGAAGCTTGGATCGTTGGTGTCTTTGGTGGCTTGCTAGAAATCTTGTTGAACTCTCCAATTAACAAAGGTTAGGGGGCTCTCTTTTATTCATAATAACCTATAAGATTAGCAATCACATGAGTTAGGTGTAACACCCCCGTATATTTATTTGATAAAAACACCCGAGTGCACATCAATAAACATCAGAGATAATATTTCCTGCTCAGACACTGAATACCACTATAAAATTTTTGCTGAAATATAACATAACTGTCTTATACACAAATAAGACCATACGGTACTTTGACCATAAACTGTCAGCAACTATGGTAATCAGAGTCATACAAGATAGCGGAAAGAAAGATAAGCAAAACACTAATGCCATAGTGTTGTGGTACATAGACAACAGAAGGAAAAATAAACTTAAACATAAAGCTAAGTCATCATCCATCTCGCGGGGCCACCTACTCGTGCCTCTGAGGTTTCTTCTGTCCCTGTTTATCTGTAAAGCAACAACATTTAAACAGTGAGATACAATCTCAGTGAGTTCTACCGAAACCCCTACTAACACTCTCGGTTCAATTATGAAACCCTTTTTAAAATTTGACACGGCACCGACTGCAAACCTGCTAATCCCGGTAAACCGCGTTATAAGGTTTTAATTCATTAAGACACCGACTGCAAACCTGCTAATCCCGGTGAACCGTACCATAAACCCTTTTTACGTACCACCGACTGCAAACCTGCTAATCCCGGTGAACGTAACGCATAACTTTTTAACATAACACCGACTGCAAACCTGCTAATCCCGGCGAACCCCATAACCAATAGTGTTTCCTAATGGCACAGAGCCTAGGGTAAGGGATCATGACTGCCCCGCCTAGTATGTCAACATGGGTCGTCACCCAAACTCGATATAATATATATATCTACAATTATATACAACCACCCACATTGGGCCGACTCCTTTAATCGATATAATTTATATATCGTGAATTATTCACCGGTTTGTACGAATGAATAATAATCATTCCGCGTCAGTTATACCATACCACGTAGGACTCATAATCCATTTTATTATTAATAAAACATATTCGCACAAGTGTACTATTAGTCGGTTTTTCGAAACGATTTCAAATTCAAACGTGTTTTATAAAACCCTTTGTGACACACCCAAAATCGTGGCATCATAAGCCTAATATCATTATATAAGGGTTAGGAAAGGATTAGGAAAGGATTAGGATCGTAACGGAATCATTTTGGACACTTTTGAAATTTTGGACAGAACTGGGCGCACGGGTCGTGCCCCTGGACGCACGGGTCGTGCGCCCTGTTTTGACATTTTTGAACACTGAACCCGAACCAGGCGCACGGGTCGTGTGCCCTGGGCGCACGGGTCGTGCGCATTTGACAGCATTGCCAAAAATGCCCTGTTTCATGAAATTTTGCTTTCCGATTGATCCGAAACTTCCCCCGATCGATTCCTAACTCAAAAACAGACAGTACCAGACAATATACCAGTCCAATCAACATCAAACAATCAAGCAATTCAATCAAAAACTCAACGATTACGAATTTCATTAAAACGCGATATATTTCAAAATAACGTTTTCGACTCAAAATCTTTCGAAACTAAGTCATACAATTAACTTCAAAACGGAATAAGCCTAAACGTGAGTAAAACTCACCCTTGTAGCGAGAGTCGTTGCCGAAATCACTGAGAGGTCAAAATCACCGAGTCGAACCCAAACAACACCGAACCGCTCCTAACTTCGTTCCGAACTTCCAATCGCGTTCAATCCGCTCCTTGCTTCGTTCCTAAGCATGATTCAATCATCAATTTCATCACACAACACACGATTTTGCCAAATCACCTTCAAAACCTCCCCAAATTCGGAGGCCATAAAATAGGGGGAAAAATGGAGGAAAACTCACCTACTTCTTGGGTTTTGAAAAGGATGGTGAGATGATGAAGGTGATGAAGTGTGGGGCTTGGGGGAGTGATCCTTCTTCTTCTTCTTTCTTCTTTCTCTTCTCCTTTCTCTTCTCCTTTCTTTTCTTCTTTCCTCTTCTCTGCGTATTCTTCCTTCTTTCCTTTCTTCTTTTCTTTCTTTTATTTAAACACACACACACACACACACACACAAACACATATTTAATTAATAAATAAGTGGTAGCGTGGTCCAATTACCATATCGATCTTGATCCTTTATTTCGAATCCAAAACTTCCTTGATCCGTATTATCCGGTTAACGACTTAATGTTATCCAGTAAATAATTTTAGCACTCAATAAATTTACCAGTCAGGTACTAAATTACTCCCATTGGGTTAACATCCAAATAATTCGCCTAATTATTTTGAGGATGTTACATTAGGTTTTAGGAATGATCAATTGCTTGATTTTGATGTTGTTGATTGATTTGTGGTATTGTTTCATGTCATATATAACGTTGAATCTAAATTGGTGATGCTATGTTGATGGGTGTTGAGATGAATTGTGATTGCCAATTGTGTATGTAGGGTGTTGTTATATCAATCCAATGAAATTGAATGGGAAAAATATGAGAGTTGTTAGGTGTTTGTTGAATTACTCGAATGAATGGTGTTGAGTGTTGTGCGTGGCATGTGGTGTGTCTAGGCGTATTGTGTGTGCTTGGTGCGTGTGGTATGTCGTGGGTATGTGTTGCTGTTTTTTTAATAGGTTGCTGTCACTGTTTTTCAAAATGTGTTGTTGCTGTTATTTTTAATAGGTTGCTGTCACTGTTTTTCAAAATGTGCTGTTGCTGTTATTTTTAAAAGGTTGCTGTCACTGTTTTTCAAAATGTGTTGTTGCTGTTATTTTTAAAAGGTTGCTGTCACTGTATTTTTAATGTGTTGTTGCTGCTGTTTTTATGTTGCTGTCACTGTTTTTTTAGTTGCTGTCACTGTTTTTCTAAGTTGCTGTTGCTGTTATTTTTAAAGCTGTTGTCACTGTTTTTCCAACTATGCTGTTGTTGTTTTCCTAATTATGCTGTTGCTGTTTTTTTTTAATGTTGCTGCTGCTGTGTTTTTTCAAAATGTTGCTGTTTTTATTTCAATGTTGTTGTTGCTGTTTTTCTTTTATGTTGCTGTTGCGGTTATGTTGTGCTGTTAAAAAAATGTTGCTGTAATTGGTGTGTTAATGGTGAGATAAATTATTCGTGGGGTAATAAAATTATTGGTGAGCTAATTAAATTATTGGTGAGTATGCTATTGCATTATTTTGGTGTGTATGGTGCATTGTTTCATGGCGTCGCATGATCATGTGCATTTATCGGTGAGCAGAAGGCTTCGGCCTTATGATAAAATAATTGGTGAGCAGAAGGCTTCGGCCTTATTTTGGTGAGAGCCCTCAAGGCTATTATTAAGGTGATGATGGATCCACATGCATATGTCCTAGGAGTTGGGTTGCATTTCATGCACTAAAAACATACATTCGGTGTTGCTTTATGGTGATTGTAAATTAATGATGTATGTCGATGCTGCTGTGAACTGGTATTTTCTATTTTCCTTCTCTAGTATGATGCTTATCGTATATGTTATTATTTATGTAAAGAGACTCACCCTACTGCTTTTATGTTGCTTCTCATGTCGGCAACGTGCAGGTGATAGCGAGTGAAGGTGATCTAGTACCTTCTTTCTAGTGGGTCGAGTCAGCTCTGATACGTAGCACCGGGGGGCGTTTTAGCTTACTGTTTTATTTAGTTGATGTTATCAAACTATTTATTTGGTGATGTAACATAATACGTTGAATTTTGGTGTTTTCCGCTGCGATGGTTTTTACTTTTATGTTGACGTAAATTAAACGGGATCTTTATGTTGACAGTGGTGCTATGTATTCACGCACTTTATGAATTATTTTTGGAGTTATTATACGTTGTTGTTTTTAAAATGTGGCACCCTCTCGCGGTTGCACTGAAAGTTTTGATTTGGAAACTTTGATTTTAAAGTAATTAAATAGTAGTTATTAGAAGGGGGTGTTACAACAATTCTGGAGGTAATGCAATGCGATACGCTACCGGCCCAATTCGCTCGATAATCTGGAAGGGTCCGACATACCGAGGACTGAGCTTCTTCGCTCGCAATGCAATTCCGGTTCCGGTGGTTGGAGAAAGTCTCAAAAAGATATGGTCTCCTTCTTTGAATTCTAACGACCTTCTTCTCTTATCCGCATAACTCTTATGCCGACTCTGCGCGGCTTTCATCCTTTCTCTTATCTGACGGATCTTCTCCGTAGTCTCACGGACCAAATCCGGTCCCAACAATCTCTGCTCACCTATATCCCACCAACACAATGGTGTTCTACACTTCCTTCCATACAATGCTTCATATGGAGCCATTCCGATACCAGAATGGTAACTGTTGTTGTAGGAAAATTCTACCAATGGGAGATGATCCTCCCATCTGCCTCCACTATCGAGTACACAAGTCCTCAACATATCCTCCAATGTCTGAATCGTTCTCTCAGTCTGCCCGTCTGTCTGTGGATGGTAAGCGGTGCTAACACACACCGTTGTTCCCAACGCCATGTTCAATGCTCTCCAAAATCAGGATGTGAATTTGGGATCTCGATCACAGATGATGCTTGTGGGGATTCCGTGCAACTTCACAATATTCTTGAGATACTCATCTGCTAACCTAGCAACCTTGTGATTCGAACGCACCGGAATAAAATGGGCGGACTTGGTCAGGCGATCCACCACTACCCAAATAGAATCATTTCCGGCTTGGGACCGTGGCAATCCCATGACAAAATCCATAGATATGCTTTCCCATTTCCATTCAGGTACCTTCAACGGTTGCAACTGGCCACCTGGCTTCTGGTGCTCTATCTTAACCCTTTGACAAGTCAAGCATCGAGACACAAACTCTGAAATATCTACTTTCATACCCGGCCACCAATACAATTGCTTCAAATCTCGATACATCTTGGTAGACCCAGGATGTATTGAGAACTGACTCTTATGAGCCTCCTCTAAAACTTGTCTCTTCACATTCTCATCATTCGGCACACAGATTCTACCATCAAAGCAAATTACGCCATCACCGTCTTCGGTGTTACTCGGCAATCTCTTCTACGCTTGCAGCTCTACATCACCTCTCTCAGCAAAAACATCTCGTGCACCATCAACTCTGCAGTATGGATAGACTTTCTACTTAAAGCATCGGCCACAACATTAGCCTTACCAGGATGGTACTTCAATTCAAAATCACAGTCTTTCAGGAATTCTACCCATCTCCTCTGTCTGTTGTTCAGCTCCTTTTGGTCAAACAAATACTTAAGACTCTTGTGGTCACTAAAGACTTCGAAACGAGACCCATACAGGTAATGTCTCCAAATCTTCAGGCCAAACACAATCGCTGCCAACTCTAAATCATGAGTTGGGTAATTCTCTTCATGCGGCTTCAACTGCCTGGAGGCATAAGCAACTTGTAACGCCCTAAAATAATTTAATTAAATTAAATAATTAAGTTATTTGAGGGATTACAAAATTATTTAAGTGGAATAATTAAATTGGATTTGTTTTATTTCAGGGGGTGTGATGAATTAATATGGGTGGTGTGAAAAATGGGCCCAAGTCAGTTAAGTGACCCATGCCCATTCCATTTATCCTAAAGCCTCAAAAACCTAAACTAATTCCATTCTTCACCAAAGAGAGAAATCAGCGAGATACTGAGAGTGAAAGGGAGCAGGGGCGCACAACTTCCAGCAAGAGGAGGAGGAGAAATTCATCTCATCTTGGCTTAGGTAAGTGACTTTGATCCTCTTTTCCCTTCCATTTTTCCTTCACTTCCAAGTGGTGATTTCAAACCTTTTTTTTCTTCATTATTGCGATTCATCCATGGCCATGGACAGTCACTGTTTGCGCGAGGAGAGGGAGAAGAGTTGCTGTCTTCTTGTTGGTGATCTTGGTGTTGTGGAACCCTTCAATTCAAGGTTAGGGGGCTCTATTTATACTTATAATGATGCATTAAGTTAGGTTGTTGTAGTGATATAGGTTGAACTTGTTGCATTGTGGAATGGAGGGATAATTGCTACTGTTAGTAAGATGGAAATGAATGTTAGTGGTATAGTTAGTGAAGTGTTAAGTTATTGATATTAATTGTTGAATTGTGGTTCCATTTAATTGCCACTGTTGGTGCTATGCGAATTGCCACTTCCATTGCTATCCATGATTTGTTGTTTTAGTGAAATGGCTAAATAATTGTTTTAGTGGAAAATAAGTGTTGAATAGGACAGCTACTGTTTTGGGTTGATTTGGTGGAATAGGTTGAATTTGTGGTTTAGTTGAATTATTGTTGTTGTTGTGAAATTATTGGATAATGGTTACTGTGGGTGGTGGTCTTAGTGGAGTTGTTGCTTCCTTGTGGCCTTAGTAAATTGTTGTGGTTATTTGAAATTGTTGAAGAAATTATCATTGTTGAATTGTGGCCCTATTTCGAATTGTTCACTGTTTTAGTGCAGTTTTTTTTCTCACTGTTTTGTGACTGTTTTTCCCAAGAGCGAGTTGCTGTTTTTGTTCACTGTTTAGTGCAGTTTTTCTCACTGTTTTGTGACTGTTTTTCCCAAGAGCGAGTTGCTGTTTTTGTTCACTGTTTAGTGCAGTTTTCCTCATTGTTTTGTGGCTGTTTTTCACACTGCTTTTCCTCAGCCTTAAATGGGATGTTTTCTAAACATAATATGATATTTCCACTATTAAAATGTGAGTTTTCTTAAATTAAATGTGGTGTTTCCTAAGCTCAAATTGTGAAGCTTCTTCAAGTAAAATGTGGTTTAATAGTTGACGAGCTAAACTAATAATTTAAAGAATACCAACTGAGTTATGATTAAGCGGAGGTGTGAGAGCGGTGTGGGACTTCGGTCCAAAACGGTGCGGTGCCCTTAAGGCTCATATGTGATGATGTTGAATTGAAAAGTGAAAAGTGGTGAGTTTAAATAATTGTTGTGGTGCATTGTCATATTGTCTCATGACTCATGTGCATAAAGTGGTGTGGGCTTCGGCCAAAGTGGTGTGGTGGCTTCGGCCATAAAGTGGTGAGTGCCCTCAAGGCATAAAGTGGTGATGATGGATCCTCATGCATGTTGCATACATGCATATAAGTATATATATTCATACTATGTTGATAAATATCTGTGGATGGTTGTAGGTTAAATGAAGTATGTAATGATTTCTATGAGTGGGTGCTGTCTGTTGCCTTCCTGAATATAATGCCTATCTTACTGATTATTATTTGTATAAAGAGACTCACCCTACTGCCTTATGTTGCTTCTTATGTCGGCAACTTGCAGGTGATCGCGAATGAGGCCTTCTTGTGCCTTCTGTTAGGTAGTGGTGTCAGCTCTGATATGTAGCACCAGGGGGAGAGCGTAGTAGACTTTTTATTGTTATTGATGTATTTTATGAATTTCCGCTGTGTTAGAAACAATTTTATTATGTGCTGTAAACTAAACAGGTTTCTTTTTGGGCCCGTCCCTAACTATCGTGCTATGTATCATGCTGTTAGATTGTTGACCGTACGTCACTGTTTTAATCTGGTTGTTTTACAAAGCGGTGAAATGTGACGCTTCCTTTCAAAAGAAATTTTTCTTTATTAAACTCTGATATATTAATATAATAATAGTTGATATAGAAGGGGGGTGTTACACAACTACTTGTGGATTCTGCATTAGGACACATCCCAAACCCTTACCAGAGGCGTCGCAATAGATTTGGAATCCTACGGACGGATCTGGAAGAATCAGGACAGGTGCAGAAGTCAAACGATTCTTCAGTTCCGCAAAACAATTATCACAATCTGAGTCCCAAACAAACGGCTGACCCTTGCGAGTTAACCGCGTGAGTGGAAGGACCAGCTGGGAAAATCCTTGACTGAATCTTCGATAATACCCAGCTAATCCCAAGAAACTTCTTACCTCAGTAACCGTAGACGGCTGTTCCCAGTCTACCACAGCTTCGATCTTATTGGGATCCACTGCAACACCAGCCCTAGATATCACATGGCCCAGAAACTTAACTTCGGGCATCCAAAAATCACATTTGGACGGCTTAGCATACAACTTCTTCTCTCGGAGTACGTTCAGAACAATTCAGAGATGTTGCACATGCTCCTCAATCGTTTTAGAGAACACCAAGATATCATCAATGAACACCACCACAAACTGATCCAGATAGGGACTAAAAATCAGATTCATATAATCCATGAATACCGCTGGAGCATTGGTCAAACCGAAGGGCATCACTACAAATTCATAGTGTCCATACCTCGTACGGAAAGCGGTCTTCGGGACGTCCAAAGCTCGAACCCTGATTTGGTGGTAGCCGAACCTCAAATCAATCTTTGAAAATACAGAAGCTCCCCTCAATTGATCTAGCAAATCATCAATCCTCGGTAGAGGGTACTTGTTCTTGACAGTTACTTTATTCAACTGACGATAATCGATACACAATCTCATACTTCCGTCCTTCTTCTTAACAAGCAACACTGGAGCACCCCATGGTGAGGCACTCGGCCGGATGAACCGTTTGGAAATTAACTCTTCCAGTTGGACTTTCAATTCCCTCAACTCTAACGGCGACATCCTATACGTGGCTATAGAAATAGGTCCAGTGCCTGGAACCAACTCTATAGAAAATTCCACCTCACGATCTGGAGGAAATGAAGGAACTTCATCGGGAAATACATCAAGAAATTCATTAACAACTTGCACAGAAGATAAATCCTGACCTGTCTCAGTGGATGCAGACAGCATCATGACATAAGCTTCTCCGCCTTGGAACAGATAGTTACTGGCCGAAGTGAAAGAAATAACAGCTTCAGAATTGGGCGGTTGTAGCTCCACTGACTCGGAGGCGAAACCGATAGTTCGATGGAAGCAATCTATAGTCACATGGTTAGCCGTCATCCAGCTCATTCCTAGGACGACGTCCATGCCCTTCATTGGTAAACAAATGAAGTCTACCACAAAATTCCTGTCTCCAATGGATAGAAGACAATTTTCACATATCGCTTGGGTCTGAACACTACCGTCAGCAGCAGTCTTAATGGAGATTGGTTGAGGCAAAGGAGTTAAAGCCAATCCCAACCGTTCGACACAAACTTGAGATATAAAACAATGGGTCGCACCCAAATCATATAAAATACTAACGGAGTTATTAAAAGGAGATCCCATACCCCTTAGTAGATTATCTGATGGTGTGACCTTCTGGGCGTCCAAGGTGTAAACCCTCCTATGAGTTGTAGTGGCAGCAGGGTTATCTCCTTGACTCTTCTCCTTCATTGGGCAGTCCCGTGCATAATGAACTTCATTCTTGCAGAAATAACACTGGTTGGATCCCATCTGGCATTTACCCTGGTGATACTTTCCACAGTTGGAACACGTACTGAACTTTGAGGAGTTCGACGACTGAACCTGCTTCCCCTTGTTGGAGTTGCGCCTGGGACCTGTATGATTGTTGGATGATCCAACATTCTTCTTATTCTGATGGAATACCTTCCTGCTTGCATATAACCTCTTTAAGTCACTCTCAGCTATGTGTGCTTGCTGAACCATGGCGGCATAGTTAGTATAAGCAAAAGAACTCAAACTCTGAGCAATGTCTTCCCTTAGCCCATACTTGAGCCTTTCGGTTTTCCACTTGTCATTGGGAGCATACCCGGTGTAACACCCCGAAATTAATTAAATAGTTATTTAGTATTTAGTTAATTTAATTAAATAGGAGCTGGTGATTGAAATAATAATAATAATAATAATGATAATATTGGGTGGTTTTTTTTAATTATTTAGAGGGTGGCGATATTTAGTTATTTAAATGGGCTTAAGTGGATGGAGGCCCGTGATCCAGGCCCATGATCCAACCTAGGCGCATGTGACTAGGGGTTTAGTGAGTGGCGCCTCACTTGTGGAAATTAGAAGCAAATCGTGAGTTGAGAGAAGAAAAGAGAAAACGCGAAGGAGAGAAGAAAGAGAGAGGGAAATCGGCGCAAGGAGAAGGAGAGAGGAAGAAGAGGGGCGCGAATTCCAAGGGAGGGAAGAGGAACTCAGTTGCGGTGGTTACTCGGGTGTCCGTTTTTGGTGGTTCAAAGTGCGTTACGACGCTTATTTTATTGTCTATCTGTTTGTCCAAGCCAAACCAAAATTTAATATTTTTCCCCGGCCGTTTCTGAAAGTCCCAAGTGACTGCGTACTAGTTGTTGTTTGGATTGGAAATCGTTACTGTTCCTCTTAAATAAAATGTTGGTGTTCTTCATGAGACTAAGGTGCTGTTCCTTGTAATTTTTAATGGTGTTGTCACGGTGAAAATAATGTGCTGTGTAATATTGTGGTATGCAAATATATATATATATGGTGTATATTGTTATTGGTGAATGGGGTCTGTAATCCCCTTTTGGGTGTTGGTGAATAAACGACTGTTGGTGAATATGCTATGCCATTATTTATTTGGTTATTCTGGTGTGTGATGCATTGTCATGGTGTCGCATAATCATATGCATGATTTTGGTGAATAGGCTTCGGCCTCGGGCTTCGGCCTTATTATGAATTTTGGTGAATGCCCTCAAGGCTCATTTTTGGTGAATGGATCCACATGCATATGCCCAGTGGAGTTTTGGGTTGCATCTCATACATTAAACATACGTTTGGTGAATGTTTTGGTGATTAATTATTTTGGTGATTACTTGGTGATTAATTATTTGGTGAATATTTAGTTGGTGCTGAACTGGTGATTAAAGTGAATATTGCTGTGTCTCGATGTAGTCCTGTATCTGTATATACTACTCCTTATGTACTTTATTATGGGGTTTGAGACTCACCCCTTTTGTTGATTTTACTTTACAGGTAACCGTACTTGAAGGCTTTGACCTTCATTCCCTTGAGTTCGAGTCGCTCTGATACGTAGCACCTGGGGGGCGTCTTATTAGATAGTGATTTGTCTTGTATGACTTGTTGGATTTTAATTTAAAGTTGTAACCATATTTTTGAGTAATGGCCGCCCATGATGCCGCGTAATGTTTTTAATTTAAATTAAACAATTGACGTGTTTTTGAAGTAATTGTAGCATTCCGTTTCAAAAAAAAAAAAATAAATAATTTGTGCACTCTGATAATTGATATAAATGAAAGGGGTAGAAACGGGTGTTACAAAGTGGTATCAGAGCAGTTCGGTCCGTCCGGCCGGTAGTCGAGTCGTCATGTTGAGTAACATTGAGTTTGTTACTCGTTTCTGAATTCTGTTTTCTGTTGCAGTGCTAGAATGGCCAGACGGGACGATGCTGCAATTGCTGCTGCCTTGCAGGCTATAGCCGGGGTGATGGGTAATATACCCGGTGCTGTTAATGACGGGACGCGCAATTTGGCTACATTCCAGAGAGAGAACCCACCCACCTTTAAGGGTCGGTACAACCCGGATGGAGCGTTGTCATGGCTGAAGGAGATAGAGCGGGTCTTTCGTGTCATGGAGTGTACTCCAGATCAGAAAGTGAAGTTTGGGACTCATATGCTAGCAGAGGAAGCTGACGACTGGTGGTTGGGAATGCTACGAAGATTGGAAAATGCTGGTGAGGAAGTGACTTGGGAGGTTTTCACAAGAGAGTTCAAGAGGAAGTATTACCCTGAGGATGTGCGAGCCAAGAAAGAAGTGGAGTTTTTGGAGCTGAAGCAGGGAGACAAGACTGTGGCTGATTATGCCGCCAAGTTTGAGGAGCTGGCTCAATTTTGTCCTTATTATGCTAACGATGCCAATTCTGAATTTTCAAAATGTGTCAAGTTCGAGAGTGGTCTACGTCCTGATATAAAGAAAGCAATTGGATATCAAGAGGTTCGGGTTTTCGCTAGATTGGTTGATAAGTGTAGGATCTATGAGGAAGACAGTTCTGCTGCTTACAAGGCTGTGAAGGAGAAGAGAAATTCTCAGTTTAGGGGAAAGCCCTATGATGTTTCAGGTGGGAAGGGCAAGGGAGAGGAGAGTTCGGGCAGGAAGCCAAGTGGGGGAGACGCTACTGCGGACATTGTGTGTCACAAGTGTGGAAAGCCGGGACATAAGAGTCCCGATTGCATGACCTTCAAGTGTTTCAAGTGTGGCAAGGAGGGCCACGTAGCTGCTAAGTGCGAGAAGAGAGACGTTGTTTGCTACAACTGTGGGGAGATGGGACATATTAGTACTAAGTGTTCCAAGCCGAAGAAAGAGAAGTCTAGTGGGAGGGTGTTTGCCTTGGTGGGCACTGAGTCTTCTGAAGAATGATGATCATTTCGGAGGTATGTGTTTCGTTAGAGTTTTCCGCTAAACCTATTGTCGATACCGATGCTGCTTATTGTTTTAATACTGCTGAATGTTGTGAATGCTTAAGTCTTGTGTTGTCATCTCTGATTGGTCTTATGTTGCCTGGTGTGTTCTTTGTGTCCCTTGTCGATCTTCGACAGAGACCTTGTTGCGAGTTTTGTTGTTTGTCGTTGGGTGAATTAATTGTAAACGTGGGTACGGACTAGTTAGAGTATAACCGTGAGGATGTCAATTGTCGTAGCCAGCCGGTGAGTTAGGGAGATGTTGATGCGAATTTTCGAGGACGAAAATAATCTAAGTGGGGGAGAGTTGTAACACCCCGAAATTAATTAAATAGTTATTTAGTATTTAGTTAATTTAATTAAATAGGAGCTGGTGATAGAAATAATAATAATAATAATAATGATAATATTGGGTGGTTTTTTTTAATTATTTAGAGGGTGGCGATATTTAGTTATTTAAATGGGCTTAAGTGGATGGAGGCCCGTGATCCAGGCCCATGATCCAACCTAGGCGCATGTGACTAGGGGTTTAGTGAGTGGCGCCTCACTTGTGGAAATTAGAAGCAAATCGTGAGTTGAGAGAAGAAAAGAGAAAACGCGAAGGAGAGAAGAAAGAGAGAGGGAAATCGGCGCAAGGAGAAGGAGAGAGGAAGAAGAGGGGCGCGAATTCCAAGGGAGGGAAGAGGAACTCAGTTGCGGTGGTTACTCGGGTGTCCGTTTTTGGTGGTTCAAAGTGCGTTACGACGCTTATTTTATTGTCTATCTGTTTGTCCAAGCCAAACCAAAATTTAAGATTTTTCCCCGGCCGTTTCTGAAAGTCCCAAGTGACTGCGTACTAGTTGTTGTTTGGATTGGAAATCGTTACTGTTCCTCTTAAATAAAATGTTGGTGTTCTTCATGAGACTAAGGTGCTGTTCCTTGTAATTTTTAATGGTGTTGTCACGGTGAAAATAATGTGCTGTGTAATATTGTGGTATGCAAATATATATATATATATGGTGTATATTGTTATTGGTGAATGGGGTCTGTAATCCCCTTTTGGGTGTTGGTGAATAAACGACTGTTGGTGAATATGCTATGCCATTATTTATTTGGTTATTCTGGTGTGTGATGCATTGTCATGGTGTCGCATAATCATATGCATGATTTTGGTGAATAGGCTTCGGCCTCGGGCTTCGGCCTTATTATGAATTTTGGTGAATGCCCTCAAGGCTCATTTTTGGTGAATGGATCCACATGCATATGCCCAGTGGAGTTTTGGGTTGCATCTCATACATTAAACATACGTTTGGTGAATGTTTTGGTGATTAATTATTTTGGTGATTACTTGGTGATTAATTATTTGGTGAATATTTAGTTGGTGCTGAACTGGTGATTAAAGTGAATATTGCTGTGTCTCGATGTAGTCCTGTATCTGTATATACTACTCCTTATGTACTTTATTATGGGGTTTGAGACTCACCCCTTTTGTTGATTTTACTTTACAGGTAACCGTACTTGAAGGCTTTGACCTTCATTCCCTTGAGTTCGAGTCGCTCTGATACGTAGCACCTGGGGGGCGTCTTATTAGATAGTGATTTGTCTTGTATGACTTGTTGGATTTTAATTTAAAGTTGTAACCATATTTTTGAGTAATGGCCGCCCATGATGCCGCGTAATGTTTTTAATTTAAATTAAACAATTGACGTGTTTTTGAAGTAATTGTAGCATTCCGTTTCAAAAAAAAAAAAATAAATAATTTGTGCACTCTGATAATTGATATAAATGAAAGGGGTAGAAACGGGTGTTACACCCGGCCAACCCGAAGAATTGATATAACTCTTCAAACTTAGCCGCGTACTGACCCACAGTTGAGCTTCCTTCAGTGAGAGTCAGAAATTTGTTCTCCTTGTCAAACCTCATAGCTGTCGGAAAGAACTGCTTCAAAAATACCTGCCTGAAATGTTCCCAAGTCTGGGGAGTATCCATAGTTGCCATCATGGCTTTGGCATTAGTCCACTAGTTGTTAGCTTCACCTTTCAGCATATGTGTTGCCAATCTCAGCTTGTCCTCATCGGTGACTTGCATAGCTACGAAAATCTTCTCTACGTCATCCAGCCAATGCTGGGCTTCCATGACATCCGGTCCTCCTCTGAACTCGGACGGCTTCATTTTCAGAAATTCAGAGAAAACCCTCCTTGGGTCAACTTGAGGCTGAGCTTGAGCATTCTGCTGCATTTGCAACATATCTTCCATCATCTTCTGTTGTCTCTCGATCACGTTCTGCATCCATGCAGAATGCGGATCAATCGGTGGGTTATTCCTCGATCCTCCTGCCATAATTCTGCAAATGATACACCAAGTATTAAGTTGATCAGTCTCAATGTCTCTTAGCATCACAAGAAGAAAAATAGCAGAATTACTCGAGGGAAAAAACCACCCTAATTGTCTAAGCCCGACTAGGTCGAACCGCTCTGATACCATAATGTAACACCCCGATAAATTCTAACATATAGAATCATCGAAATGCACTAAATGGCATACATCAGAGTAACTTCCTGTTATTGAAATATTGAACACAACTAAAACTTTCGATAATACATATTAATGGTTCTCTGAACCTCATAAACTTCCTGAAAATGCTTAAGTTTCAAAACTTAAGACTTGTACAAAATCCTGGTGTTCAATACTCAAAACATAAAGTAGCGGAAACGATTTTACAACTTAACCAATGAAAGTCATACAATCGGTAACATAGAAACAATAAATAGGACAAAGGTCTAAAACATGAAACTCGGTCTTCAATGACTCCAAGTGTCGCACCGGCTAACCGTGCTTCGTCGCCTTTGCTTTCCCCTGTTTCTCAGTAAAAACCACAAATATGAAGGGTGATATAAACATTATCTCAGTGAGTCCTATCGAGACCCCTTACTAACTCTAGTGGTTCATTATGTTTTACTTTGAACTCGTGGCCCTAAAAAGCAACCACATGGAAATATATTAAGTTCCGGTATCCTTTATACTCATGGCCCTCCTAAGCGACACATGAAGCATACAATATTTTACCTCTTGTAATTTGTAGCCCTACTAAGCAACTACGCATTACATTTTGTTCCATGATTTTAGCATAACACCTCAGCCTACCTATTTTATAGGCACTTCTTTGGCTTTGGTGAACCCATCCCGCTATTTCTAGTGGGCGAAACATTCTTGAGTCTAGGTTTTGGGGCTCATGACTTCCCCTCCCCTAGTATGCTAATCCTCTAAGGGTCGTCACCCTTTTTCCTCTTGTATTTATTATACATTATATATACATGTACCCGCAATGGGCAGTCAGTCATTTCAGTCAAGTACCGTCTATCATTTCAGTCAAGTACCGTGTATAATTTCAGTCAAGTACCGTGTATAATTTCAGTCATGTACCATGTATCATTTCATGAGGGAAGACATTTTACCGTGAATTATCATTTCTTGATTTATGTTCTCTCGCGTTCTCTAAGTACGGTCTTCCATTTTGTTCATAATACACAAGTTTTCTATTAAACATGTTCAATCTCATGACATCGGTATCTTTACATTGTTGGGGTACCTTGGGGAATGGATTAGAAGGGAATTGCAATCATTTGGAAGGGATAAAAAGGTACTTTGAATTTGAAGATCAGAAGGTCTCACACGACCCGTGCGTGTAGGCGCACGACCCGTGCCCTGTTGAACAAAATTGTAGAAGATTTCCAGAAAGATACGCACGACCCGTGCGACTAAGCGCACGATCCGGATGTTGTTGAATAAAAGTTTCAGAAGGTTACACACGACCCGTGCGACTAGGCGCACGATCCGTGTGTGTTTAAAAACTCAGTTCGTGTAGCATCTGATGGGGGCGCACGACCCATGCACAGAGGCACACGATCCGTGCGTCTCCATCAGTTTTCCAGAAAACAGACTTTTCATGAGTAATTCCATTCCGTTCCGATTCCAAAATCTCTTCCGATCGAGACCCAAACTTAAACACGCATTGAAACAGTATATTATAGCAATCCCAATCAATCCAATCCGGTACACCCAAACAATCAATCAAGCAATTCATAATTTAAATCACAATCTTTTTGGTAAAACGGTTTTTGATAAATTTCCTTTCGATACCAGAGACGCGTGACAAGGGTTTTCGAAAAGTGAAGACTCAGAAACACACACACATCCCCTAAGCGAGTTATAGAACTCACCGTATTGTGATGAAAATCACAAACAACCACGACGACAACTTTACTTCAATGAGAACCGAAATTTCACGAACTGGCTCCGTACTCGTCTAACCACTTCCAAAATCAAACCCAAAGCTATACCAGCTGCCAAACCTTTTCCTCTTGCTTTAGAACTACCATGAGGGTTCTGGACTTGTCCAATCTCGCTCCCAACCCAACATGCAAGCTACATCCAGCTACTAGACTCCATTGTTATGAATTTTGAGCTTTGGAGTGTGAAAATGGTGGATTGAGAAGGAGAAGGAGATAGGTTGCAACAGTAGTATCAATGGATGGAGAATAAGAAACTGAGTCTAATGGTGGAGAGAAATGTGACATGCATCAAACTTTGGTTCCCTCTCTTCTTCCTCCTCCCTCGCGAGCTCTCTCTCTCTCTCTCTAGCTCCCTCTCGTCTTTTCTTTCTTTGATTTCTGAAAAAAATGGGGCTGAGGGAGGGTGTTTATTATTTGGCTTCCAGCTGAGGGTGAGTTAGGTGAGGGGGAAAAGACTATCTTGCCCCCACCCAAGTGAGGTAAAGGACTGGAATACCACTCCTTTCCAACTCTCTCTTAAACACTCCTAACACTACAATACTCCCATAAGTTACTATCTTAATACCTTATTTTGATTATGCATGACTACAATTATTTATTTCAACTTCATATAATTAAATAGCCTATGCAATTAACTTAATTCATGATGAACCTCTTGCGCTAAATTCTCGACTTAGCCGATGATTACCTTAACCTTTTTGCTAATTTAATTAAATTAAATTAGCGAATTAGGGGATGTTACAATCACCCCAACTTTTAAAAATTTTGTCCTCAAAATTGACAAAACGTACCTTAATCGAACAGATAGGGATATTTCACCCGCATGTTCTCCTCTACTTCCCATGTTGCTTCGTCGGGTGTAGCACCGTCCCAAAGCACCTTGACAATAGGAATTGATCTTGTCCGGAGCGTCTTCTCGCCACGTTCAATGATCCTGATTGGAGTAGGCTGATAAGATAAATCCGGCCTGATGTCAATCGCTTCATAACTTAATGGTTGATTCGGATCATGAATATACTTCCTTAACTACGATACATGAAACACATCATGTAATCTGGACAATTCTGGAGGTAATGCAATGCGATACGCTACCGGCCCAATTCGCTCGATAATCTGGAAGGGTCCGACATACCGAGGACTGAGCTTCTTCGCTCGCAATGCAATTCCGGTTCCGGTAGTTGGAGAAAGTCTCAAAAAGACATGGTCTCCTTCTTTGAATTCTAACGGCCTTCTTCTCTTATCCGCATAACTCTTCTGCCGACTCTGCGCGGCTTTCATCCTTTCTCTTATCTGACGGATCTTCTCCGTAGTCTCACGGACCAAATCCGGTCCCAACAATCTCTGCTCACCTATATCCCACCAACACAATGGTGTTCTACACTTCCTTCCATACAATGCTTCATATGGAGCCATTCCGATACTAGAATGGTAACTGTTGTTGTAGGAAAATTCTACCAATGGGAGATGATCCTCCCATCTGCCTCCACTATCGAGTACACAAGCCCTCAACATATCCTCCAATGTCTGAATCGTTCTCTCAGTCTGCCCGTCTCTCTGTGGATGGTAAGCGGTGCTAACACACACCGTTGTTCCCAACGCCATGTTCAATGCTCTCTAAAATCGAGATGTGAATTTGGGATCTCGATCACAGATGATGCTTGTAGGGATTCCATGCAACTTCACAATATTCTTGAGATACTCATCTGCTAACCTAGCAACCTTGTGATTCGAACGCACCGGAATAAAATGGGCGGACTTGGTCAGGCGATCCACCACTACCCAAATAGAATCATTTCCGGCTTGGGACCGTGGCAATCCCATGACAAAATCCATAGATATGCTTTCCCATTTCCATTCAGGTACCTTCAACAGTTGCAACTGGCCACCTGGCTTCTGGTGCTCTATCTTAACCCTTTGACAAGTCTAGCATCGAGACACAAACTCTGCAATATCTACTTTCATACCCGGCCACCAATACAATTGCTTCAAATCTCGATACATCTTGGTAGACCCAGGATGTATTGAGAACAGACTCTTATGAACCTCCTCTAAAACTTGTCTCTTCACATTCTCATCATTCGGCACATAGATTCTACCATCAAAGCAAACTACGCCATCACCGTCTTCGGTGTAACTCGGCAATCTCTTCTGCGCTTGCAGCTCTACATCACCTTCTTGGGCTGAGCGAATTAGATTTCTCAAAGGATTCAAAATCCGAATGTGACTCAACACCAATCTGTTCCTTCTTGCTTTAACTTTCAAATTGAGGTCTCTAAACGATTTCAACAAAAACATCTCGTGCACCATCAACTCTGCAGTATGGATAGACTTTCTACTTAAAGCATCGGCCACAACATTAGCCTTACCAGGATGGTACTTCAATTCAAAATCATAGTCTTTCAGGAATTCTACCCATCTCCTCTGTCTGTTGTTCAGCTCCTTTTGGTCAAACAAATACTTAAGGCTCTTGTGGTCACTAAAGACTTCGGAACGAGACCCATACAGGTAATGTCTCCAGATCTTCAGGGCAAACACAATCGCTGCCAACTCTAAATCATGAGTTGGGTAATTCTCTTCATGCGGCTTCAACTGCCTGGAGGCATAAGCAACTACTTGTTGATTCTGCATTAGGACACATCCCAAACCCTTACCAGAGGCGTCGCAATAGATTTGGAATCCTACGGACGGATCTGGAAGAATCAGGACAGGTGCAGAAGTCAAACGATTCTTCAATTCCGCAAAACAATTATCACAATCTGAGTCCCAAACAAACGGCTGACCCTTGCGAGTTAACCGCGTGAGTGGAAGGACCAGCTGGGAAAATCCTTGAATGAATCTTCGATAATACCCAGCTAATCCCAAGAAACTTCTTACCTCAGTAACTGTAGACGGCTGTTCCCAGTCTACCACAGCTTCGATCTTACTGGGATCCACTGCAACACCAGCCCTAGATATCACATGGCCCAGAAACTTAACTTCGGGCATCCAAAAATCACATTTGGACGGCTTAGCATACAACTTCTTCTCTCGGAGTACGTTCAGAACAATTCGGAGATGTTGCACATGCTCCTCAATCGTTTTAGAGAACACCAAGATATCATCAATGAACACCACCACAAACTGATCCAGATAGGGATTAAAAATCCGATTCATATAATCCATGAATACCGCTGGAGCATTGGTCAAACCGAAGGGCGTCACTACAAATTCATAGTTGTCATACCCCAATTTTGTCCGGCTTAGGTCCAAACCCTAATTTTCCACACAAAAATAATAATAATAAAATGTATTGCATTTTGGACCCTAGAAACCATCCCAGAGTTTTTGAAATCATTTTTAGGGTTAGAATGCACTTTTTGGGAAATTAGGGTTTTTAGGGTCAAAAAGGGCGTTTTGGTCATTTATCACTGAAGGTCTATGACTTTTAGTAGCTGAGAGATGAGTGTTTCAAAACATGCATGGTGCATCAAAATAGTTTTGAAAAATATTTCTAAGAATATTTTGGTTGAGGGCTTGAAATTAAAATCCTATATTTTTACAAAGATAATGGATTATGGTAATAGATTATGTGCCTGAATGTTTTCAGAGCACATAATCGATTACTCTCCTATCTTTACTAAAGCAAATAATCGATTGTTTCCTTATTTACAACAATAAATCGATTATCCTAATCAATTAGGAAGCAAATAATCGATTAGCCTTCATTTGCACATCACACATAATCGATTATGAAGCAAATGGAAGTTTCCATATTTATCAAATAAATCGATTACTCCCTTCTTGTAACTAAGCATATAATCGATTACCACCTTTTTAGGAAGGTTGATAATCGATTATACACTTGTTTTTCCTTCACACATAATCGATTATCCACTCAAAAATCAATGAGCCAATAATCGATTACATCTCCCAAGTTATTTCCAGCATAATCGATTACTCTGTTTCCTAAAATAGATCAAATCTGATTTCCTATAAATAGGAAGCTCATTTTTCATTTCAAAACACACGGATTTCACACATTTTCACCACAATTTCAACTTCTCTCTACGCATTCTTCACGAGATCAGAGAAAAAACCCATTTTTCTCGAAATCTCTTACATTTTTAGAAAAACTCTTCCACGCTTTATTTTTTTCGCTCTACTCGTTCCGTTGGTCCGTCTGAGCTGGTCTTCTACAAAAGTTAGCGGGAATTGCGTTCTTCAAGTCGTAGTATCTGCCTTCATCAGAGGTATTTCTGTTTTTCTATTTGTTAATATTTAATCATTGTGATCCATGCCAAAATTGCCCTATGTGATTTAATCTAGCTATAGTGTCATTGTTGATGATGAACCACATGATTCCCACTTATGCCTAGTGCATCATTCTCTAAGTGGTGAAGATGGTCTCAGATGATTCAACCTTCCCCTTTCAAACTCTTTCAAAAAAAACATCTTTCATTAGAACTACGTCGCTTTGATTCCCGTTTGGGATACGTAGGAGCGAGTCACGTTCTCGTCAAGCGCAACAAATAAAAATTCTTTTCATCCCCCCAAACCAATCATTTTCATAAAACAAACAAAAATCATTTTCAAACCCATTGTTGCTAGTAGCTCATCAGAGCCTCTGTTCGTTTAGCTATTAGTGACAATGTCCTTTTCTCCTAAAAATAATAAACGATGATCCATCATAACCTTTGTTAGTTTGATCATCGTACAAATCAATCTCTTTCGAAAATCATTTTCAAAAACATAATAAAAACAAGTTGTTATCAATAGTCCATCAGAACCTTTGTTCGTTTGACTAGCGGTACAACTCTTTTTGAGCATTTAGCAGTGATTCATCATAGCCTCTGCTAGTTTAATCATTTGCTAATGCTCGTCCTATTTCAAAAAACTCACTAAAGATAAAAAACAAAAACTTTTCAAGAAGAACCAAGAACTACGTAGCTTTGAATTCTCCATCGCACCGGGAGATACGTAGGAGCGGGCCATGTCCCGTCAAGCACTTTTTTCTAAAAACCTTTTTTCCCCCTTCTCACCTAAAATAAAATTTTCATTAAAGATTTCCCATTCATCTCCAAATAAGAAATAAATAGGCAAATCTAGGTATTTTTCAAATCAAACGTTAAAACCACACATTTAATTAGAGGTTCCCTTTCGGTAGAAAGGACGTGCGCGGTGCTAACACCTTCCTCGCACGTAATCGACCCCCGAACCTATATCTCTAGTTTTCAAAAGACCATCCGCCTTGTCCAAAAGACCTTTTTTCAATGTTTTGGTCTTAAAATTAAAATATTGGTGGCGGCTCCAAAAATTATTCCACGTTGTACATTGAGAAACCCCAAGGCGGGGATTTTTCGGGGTGCAACAGCTGGCGACTCCACTGGGGACTTTTTTTTAAAGACGAGGGTCAAGCCTAACTAATTAAAATGTGTGGTTTAATGTATTGTTGATTTGATTAATACCTTGTTTGCCTTTCTTTCTTATCATTGATTGTAGGCATATGCATTTGTCTTCTTTGTTGTTCCTTGTCTCGTCTTATTCCCTTTCTTTTATCGTTTATGCCCATGCATTCTTCCAATCCCCATGTTCCCTTCTTTCTTTGCTCCTTTTCTTCAAGGTAAGCTCATGCATCTCTCCCCAATTCTATCATGTCCCTTCTTCTCAGCTCCCTTTCTGAAGTAAGTAATGTGTTTGTTGTTGGTACCCTAGGTTAGTTGTCTTTGAATGATATTAAACCCTAGGGTAGATGACATGCTATTGTCTGGACTGTATGGATTTTCATTTGCAGGTGGGGTAGTTTTGAGGAAATGCCCTTCACACACACTACACTTATACCCTGTGACTATGTGCTTTGAGTGGGACCATAACCCAGGTCTGCAAAAACTTAAGAGAGTGGAAACGAGTAGTGACTGCCAATTGGACCGATGTCCTTCTGCTCTCACGAAAGTTTCAGCCAGAGTATGCTCTTTATGGTACCTCACACCAGATGGCATTCCATCGTTGTGGGTGTTATCATAAAAGAGATTTAGCTCTGGTAGCCTTTGCAAGGGAGTGAATAGAGCCACATGGGAGGATTACCCTTTAAATTGCCCTAGATCGTAGGTCTCACCCCTTTTTAGGTCACAAGGGCTTTTCCAAAATTGTGTGTTGCATTGTTACATCTAGTTTAGTTCATTTCCGCCAACGTTTTTGAAAAAAACAACAAAACCAAAAAATAATAAGTTTTTCCTTCTCTTTCATAAATACCTATATGGGGTGGCATATAGGGTATACCGCCCTAATTTTTCAAAACCCCACCTGTAAATATCTTTCTTTATAACAAGCATCCTCATCATCCGCATTTTACATCATAACAGCATGCATTACATAAGCAAAATTCTGAAAAATTCATACAGCATTCCTCATGCATCTAAATACAAAAATAACATAAAGCCATGTGCATATGCATTGCATTCATTTACGCATTCATACTTGTACTCATAAAAGATGTTCTATCATCAGAAAGAAAAACAAAAGGCAAGCTGGTTCGCCAACACCGATACTCTACCCGTCTACAGGCAAGACTAATGGCTAGCAATCAACATCTCGAGAATGAGGACCCCCTGGGTCAAGATGAGTCGGTTGTGGAAATTCTTAACCCCGAGCAGCTGGCTCAAGAGAATCAAGCTTTGAAGACTAAATTGGAGGCTATGGAGGCTCAGAGGGCCGAGATAATGAATATGCTGCAAAATCTGAGAAGTGGGACCACTGCTGAAGCCATTCCCGTGGTAACAAGTCAGCCTGCTGTGGTTACTTCTAGTGGAGTTGCGGGTGTGCCACACATTCACATCCCTAGTCCCAGTATTATACCTCCCAGAAGTTCTTCTGCTCTTGCTCCGGAGATTATTGTGAATCCTCCAAGTGTTGCTTATCAAATGGGAAACTCCGCTCAGTATGGGGTTTACTACTTCAGTCCGAGGAGCTATCCTCAGGGCCAGATGATTGAAAGCCCACAGCCAAGAGACAGATATCACTTGCTAGAAGAACGATTGAAGGCAATGGAGGCCCAGATACATGAGATGATGGTCATATTGCAGAGCTTAAAGAGTGGGGCAGCTGCTGAAGGTGTCACTGTCGTGGGTCCAGTTGGTGTCATTTCTTTCATTCCTCCGCCACCACAAACTGTTCCATTCTCTGCTCCTTTGCCATCCCAGCAAGGCGGTGACAGTCCCAAGGCTCAGGGTTATCAGTACAAGAAACGAACCAGTTTTGATCCAATACCGATGACATGCACTGAATTGTTTAATCACCTGACTTCCAAGAACCTGATCAGCACCCGGCCAATGAAGGCCCTTCAACCGCCATTTTCCCGAAGGTACAATGCAAGTGCTACCTGCAGTTTCCACGAAAACGGGGTTGGTCATACTGTGGAGGAGTGCAGAGCCTTCAAGCATGCAGTGCAAAGACCTGATAGATCGGTGCGTGATTCAGATAGGAACCCCTGATATTGATGGTGAAGAAGAAATCAATGAGGAAGTAACAGCGGTGAAAGAGGGATGTTGGGATACCCTAGGGGAGCCCAGTGGAAAGTTTGATTACTTGGTCAGGTATGACGCTCCCGAGAGTGCTCAAATCCGAATGGAAGACATCCAGCCCACGGGATGGGATGAGGAAGAAGAACAATACGATCAAATTGCTGTCATCAATGATGGTACTAAGTCAGAAGAGGGTGGTGCAAACCTGGTTTGTCGCTGCGGTGCTGGTGAAAGAATTAAAGAATTGAAAGACTGTTGATCCTCCCGGGACCTTTGATTTAAAGTAGTCATTTGTAATGCAACCCTGTGGCTCTGCCCAAGGCCACAGGGCCAGTGGTTAGGGGCACACATGTTTTTATTTTCAAAGTCATCATCATCAATAAAAACGTTGTTTTTGAATTTCAATCAATAAAAATCAATTCCTTTTCATTTCATGTGTCTTTTCCTTGCATTATTATTGCTTGTTTGTTTGTCTCGCCTTTCATTCTGCTTTTTCGCCTTGGCAAAAAGCAAATCCACAGCAATTGTCTCTCAAAATAACAGTGCCAACAGTCCATATTTTGACTTTGATCACCTTATCAATCAAGCAGAGGGGGATGTTGAGGAAGACCGGGAAAAACCTCCAAGAGGTTAATGAAGCAAGGAAAAAGGGTTATTCAGCATCACGGGGAATCCACTGAAGTGATCAACTTGGGAACCGCTGAGAACAAGAAAGAGGTCAAGATGGGTACTTCAATAAAGGAAAGTTAGAGCTCAAAAGGGAAATAAAGAAGAAGGGCAAGTGCATGAAAATAAGTGAATTATTGTCCCAGAGTTAATTTTTGAGGAAATAAGCAATCATGATTTGAAAGGAAGTCGGACTACCATTCCATATCCAAAAACAAAATCCTCTCCTAACCATCTTAAGCCAAGAAAATCCCAAAGAGAAAAACATAATCCTTTCCGACCCATCTTAAGCCAAGAAAAAGCCAAAAATCCAAAAGTCACCTTAGACAAGGATCACCTCGAATTAAAAAACAGCGCATCGTTCTTTATCAGCTCACCCAAGCTCAAGAAAAAGAAGAAGTCATTCAAAAAGGAAAATCCCAAAACCAAAAAAATACAAAAGAAATGTAAGTAGTGAGTTGATACATGTTAACACAAAACCCAAGAGGTCCTTGTCTCAATAAACCTTCAAACACTTTCTCATTTCCATGCACCCCTCCTCTCATAAACCGCAAACACTCTCCTTTGACCTCGACAGCCCGCCCTCCATAGACCCTTAGCCAGGAATAAAACCTCCTAATACCTCATCAAGCCAGTTAACCATCATAAATCATCGATCAACAGCCAACACCGAATAAAAACCATCCTGCCATTAGCCCCAAATACCTCATTAAGCTTACTCATCTCTCCTCCACAAAACACCATAATCCCGAAAGGTCCATCCCGATCAATGATTGATTGCTGTTGTTTTCTCAAAGTTTTAGCTCAAGGACAAGTAAATTCACTTGTTTACAATATGCCAAGTGGGGCAATTCTGTCGCTCTTCACCCCTCCTACAACTGGGGAAATTGATCCTACACCTATCTCATCCCTTGTCGCACTCACATTCATGAAATCATACAGGGGCAAACCTTTTTTTTTTTCTTTTCTCTAGTGTATGGGTCAGAAGCAGTTCTTCTCATCAAGGTTGAGATACCCTCTCTACGAGTAGTCATGGAGGTCAAGAAGCAAATGGGTCCAAGCTCGTCTAGATCAACTGAATCTCATTAAAGAGAAAAGAATTGCTGCCCTGCGTCATGGCCAGTTGTACCAACAAAAGATGAAGGCAGCTTTCGGCAGGAAAGTCCGTCTTCGAGAATTCGGCGAAGGAGACCTTGTACTCAAAAAGATCCTACCTATCCGGACTGACTCCGTGGGAAGTTGAGGCCCACTTATGACGGTCCATGTGAAGTCAAGAAAGATTTTTCCAGAGGAGCGCCGATACTCATAAACATAGACGGCGAAGATCTCAGGAATCCAGTCAATTCAGATCAAGTGAAGAAGTATTATGCCTAAAAGAAATAGATGAAAAAAAGAGAAAGACAAGCCAAGTAAGAATTAGCTCGCTAGGTTGAAAACCCACAAAAGGGCGGCCTAGGCAAAATCAGAGCGACCCGGTGGATTGAAAACCCGCAAAGGGCGATCCAGGCAAAAATTAGGGTCTGAAAACTTAGGCATGAAAAGTAAAGAAAGGCATACAACTCTCCTACAAGCTTGGATGAGGGAGTGATCAAGGTCAAGGACATAGATGTTTGGCACTGTTCCACAGAGACAGACAGTCAGAATTCAGCTTTTCTCTTTTTTTCGTGTCTTTTTACAGTTTAAAACTTTCAAGTGTAATAAATAATCGGCGTAACTTCTTGTGCGACCGGTTTCCACATTAATAAAGTTCAAATTTCTCGTATCTGTTCACTCTTTTATTTTCTGCTTTTTCTGCTCAAAATAAACGTTTTATGATGATGATGGTCCTGAACTGTAAAACATGTGCATACATCATAGAGCATTGCAAATCATTACGAGATTCTTAAGAGTCCTGAGAGAAAGCACACCCTCAAAATCAGTCAATCATGCAAGAGAAAGCAACTACATCCATGATTGCTTCAAACCAGCAAAGTCAAGACCAACATGCACTCGGCCCATGAGCCCCGCAAGTCTAACAGCTTCCTCAGTCTCCTGTCATGAGTGTCGCGGGTTGGCTGAACCAAAAAAAAAAAAAAAAATATAAGCAAAAAATAAGGGGGCAATAAACAAACACAGTCATGCATTACATTCATCATGCATAAAATCATGCATTTATCAGACATAAAAATAATGATAATAAAGTAAAGAAAAAGAGAAATTCAGGCATTTGCATTCATCATAAGAGAAAGAAAAAGAAAATAGCAATCATGGCATTTGCATCATGCATCTCATAGAAAAAAGAAAACGAAGCCTTCCATTGCATACACTGGCATTCCATGCGGTCAAACCAGACCTTTATGTCCATAAACCAGACTCGTGATCCTTAAATCAGACTAATGTCAAGTCCATAATTTAGCATTCCATCAAATAAACCAAGGCATTTCACAACTCTCAAGCATTGCATTTGCATACCCGCACTTCATGAATAAAAAGGCAACCATCAAGGAAAGCCAAAAGAGAATATCAAAAGCGTCCAGCATTGCATGCATCAGCGTCACATGCATCCACGTAGCATACATCTGCATTACATTTGCATAACCGCATCTTGCACATTCATCATCACACCAAAATCATGAGCATTGCATGCATCCGCATAACATGCCCTTGCATAACATGCACCCTTACTCCATGCACCATTCCTTGCATCAACTAACGTATGCAGGTACCTCAATCTAATACAGCAGCATCGGTCAGTTCAAATCAACCAATCAACAGAATCGATGAGCCCTCTGTGCTCATCCTGAGCCCTCTGTGCTCATCCTGAGCCCTCTGTGCTCCCTCCTGAGCCCTCTGTGCTCATCCTGAGCCCTCTGTGCTCCCTCCTGAGCCCTCTGTGCTCGTCCTGAGCCCTCTGTGCTCGTCCTGAGCCCTCTGTGCTCGTCCTGAGCCCTCTGTGCTCATCCTGAGCCCTCTGTGCTCCCTCCTGAGCCCTCTGTGCTCGTCCTGAGCCCTCTGTGCTCGTCCTGAGCCCTCTGTGCTCATCATGAGCCCTCTGTGCTCCCTCCTGAGCCCTCTGTGCTCACCCTGAGCCCTCTGTGCTCACCCTGAGCCCTCTGTGCTCATCCTGAGCCCTCTGTGCTCACCCTGAGCCCTCTGTGCTCCCCCTGAGCCCTCTGTGCTCATCCTGAGCCCTCTGTGCTCATCCTGAGCCCTCTGTGCTCATCCTGAGCCCTCCGTGCTCCCTCCTGAGCCCTCTGCGCTCATCCTGAGCCCTCTGTGCTCATCCTGAGCCCTCCGTGCTCCCTCCTGAGCCCTCCGTGCTCATCCTGAGCCCTCTGTGCTCCCTCCTGAGCCCTCTGCTCCCTCCTGAGCCCTCTGTGCTCCCTCCTGAGCCCTCTGTGCTCCCTCCTGAGCCCTCTGCGCTCATCCTGAGCCCTCTGTGCTCATCCTGAGCCCTCTGTGCTCATCCTGAGCCCTCCGTGCTCCCTCCTGAGCCCTCTGGGCTCATCCTGAGCCCTCTGCGCTCATCCTGGGCCCTCTGTGCTCGTCCTGAGCCCTCTGTGCTCCTCCTGAGCCCTCTGTGCTCATCCTGAGCCCTCCGCGCTCATCCTGAGCCCTCAGTGCTCCTTCTTTACTGCGTTCTTTACCGCTTTATTTCCTGCTTTTTGCACGCCAAGTGCCCATTTACTTTTCTGTTTGCACGCCAAGTGCTCATTTTACTTTTCTGTCTGCTTTAGTTGAACTTTTCAATCAATCAACCAACAGGATTCGTGAATCCCTTCAGGACCCAAGTGTCCCTTCAAAAACAGACTTCACCTCGTATTCGAGCTGCGGGTAAGTCCTTCAGACCCCAAGTGGTCCTTCAGACTAGTTGTGTCAAGCCTAAAACACAACGGACGTCCTTCATGGTCAACATATCAGTTCCGGAGCTGATCTTGACCCATCATGGCCGCTCGAAAGGCCCCCTCAGACCGTTTTACTAGTACCATAGCTAGTAGCGCTCCTTCAGACCACGATGGTCCTTCAATTAAGGCCTAGGCAGCCTTCCAGACCCTGAGTGGTCCTTCAGAGCCTTAGTGCTCCTTCAGACCCCGAGTGGTCCTTCAGAGCCTTAGTGCTCCTTCAGATCCCGAGTGGTCCGTCATTTTCTCTCTCGGTTAATGCGCCAGGTGTTAACCATTCCCCATTCGTTCTCAAGCCCATCTATTCAAAAAATATAGAAAAAGAAAAAGAGGAAAATTCGGGTTTACCCAAGTGGACAAAATCGGTATAATCTCTGAATTCTTTATCTTCATTTTGCCTTGGAATATGTTTCGGCCAATTCATATTCCTCGTTAAAATTCAGATAAAGAGGGGCAGCTGTCATACCCCAATTTTGTCCGGCTTAGGTCCAAACCCTAATTTTCCACACAAAAATAATAATAATAAAATGTATTGCATTTTGGACCCTAGAAACCATCCCAGAGTTTTTGAAATCATTTTTAGGGTTAGAATGCACTTTTTGGGAAATTAGGGTTTTTAGGGTCAAAAAGGGCGTTTTGGTCATTTATCACTGAAGGTCTATGACTTTTAGTAGCTGAGAGATGAGTGTTTCAAAACATGCATGGTGCATCAAAATAGTTTTGAAAAATATTTCTAAGAATATTTTGGTTGAGGGCTTGAAATTAAAATCCTATATTTTTAAAAAGATAATGGATTATGGTAATAGATTATGTGCCTGAATGTTTTCAGAGCACATAATCGATTACTCTCCTATCTTTACTAAAGCAAATAATCGATTGTTTCCTTATTTACAACAATAAATCGATTATCCTAATCAATTAGGAAGCAAATAATCGATTAGCCTTCATTTGCACATCACACATAATCGATTTCTGAAGCAAATGGAAGTTTCCATATTTATCAAATAAATCGATTACTCCCTTCTTGTAACTAAGCATATAATCGATTACCACCTTTTTAGGAAGGTTGATAATCGATTATACACTTGTTTTTCCTTCACACATAATCGATTATCCACTCAAAAATCAATGAGCCAATAATCGATTACATCTCCCAAGTTATTTCCAACATAATCGATTACTCTGTTTCCTAAAATAGATCAAATCTGATTTCCTATAAATAGGAAGCTCATTTTTCATTTCAAAACACACGGATTTCACACATTTTCACCACAATTTCAACTTCTCTCTACGCATTCTTCACGAGATCAGAGAAAAAACCCATTTTTCTCGAAATCTCTCACATTTTTAGAAAAACTCTTCCACGCTTTATTTTTTTCGCTCTACTCGTTCCGTTGGTCCGTCTGAGCTGGTCTTCTACAAAAGTTAGCGGGAATTGCGTTCTTCAAGTCGTAGTATCTGCCTTCATCAGAGGTATTTCTGTTTTTCTATTTGTTAATATTTAATCATTGTGATCCATGCCAAAATTGCCCTATGTGATTTAATCTAGCTATAGTGTCATTGTTGATGATGAACCACATGATTCCCACTTATGCCTAGTGCATCATTCTCTAAGTGGTGAAGATGGTCTCAGATGATTCAACCTTCCCCTTTCAAACTCTTTCAAAAAAAACATCTTTCATTAGAACTACGTCGCTTTGATTCCCGTTTGGGATACGTAGGAGCGAGTCACGTTCTCGTCAAGCGCAACAAATAAAAATTCTTTTCATCCCCCCAAACCAATCATTTTCATAAAACAAACAAAAATCATTTTCAAACCCATTGTTGCTAGTAGCTCATCAGAGCCTCTGTTCGTTTAGCTATTAGTGACAATGTCCTTTTCTCCAAAAAATAATAAACGATGATCCATCATAACCTTTGTTAGTTTGATCATCGTACAAATCAATCTCTTTCGAAAATCATTTTCAAAAACATAATAAAAACAAGTTGTTATCAATAGTCCATCAGAACCTTTGTTCGTTTGACTAGCGGTACAACTCTTTTTGAGCATTTAGCAGTGATTCATCATAGCCTCTGCTAGTTTAATCATTTGCTAATGCTCGTCCTATTTCAAAAAACTCACTAAAGATAAAAAACAAAAACTTTTCAAGAAGAACCAAGAACTACGTAGCTTTGAATTCTCCATCGCACCGGGAGATACGTAGGAGCGGGCCATGTCCCGTCAAGCACTTTTTTCTAAAAACCTTTTTTCCCCCTTCTCACCTAAAATAAAATTTTCATTAAAGATTTCCCATTCATCTCCAAATAAGAAATAAATAGGCAAATCTAGGTATTTTTCAAATCAAACGTTAAAACCACACATTTAATTAGAGGTTCCCTTTCGGTAGAAAGGACGTGCGCGGTGCTAACACCTTCCTCGCACGTAATCGACCCCCGAACCTATATCTCTAGTTTTCAAAAGACCATCCGCCTTGTCCAAAAGACCTTTTTTCAATGTTTTGGTCTTAAAATTAAAATATTGGTGGCGGCTCCAAAAATTATTCCACGTTGTACATTGAGAAACCCCAAGGCGGGGATTTTTCGGGGTGCAACAATAGTGTCCATACCTCGTACGGAAAGCGGTCTTCGGGACGTCCAAAGCTCGAACCCTGATTTGGTGGTAGCCGGACCTCAAATCAATCTTTGAAAATACAGAAGCTCCCCTCAATTGATCTAGCAAATCATCAATCCTCGGTAGAGGGTACTTGTTCTTGACAGTTACTTTATTCAACTGACGATAATCGATACACAATCCCATACCCGTCCTTCTTCTTAACAAGCAACACTGGAGCACCCCATGGTGAGGCACTCGGCCGGATGAACCGTTTGGAAATTAACTCTTCCAGTTGGACTTTCAATTCCCTCAACTCTAACGGCGACATCCTATACGGGGCTATAGAAATAGGTCCAGTGCCTGGAACCAACTCTATAGAAAATTCCACCTCACGATCCGGAGGAAATGAAGGAACTTCATCGGGAAATACATCAAGAAATTCATTAACAACTAGCACAGAAGATAAATCCTGACCTGTCTGAGTGGATGCAGAGAGCATCATGACATAAGCTTCTGCGCCTTGGAATAGATAGTTACTGGCCGAAGTGAAAGAAATAACAGCTTCAGAATTGGGTGGTTGTAGCTCCACTGACTCGGAGGCGAAACCGATAGTTCGATGGAAGCAATCTATAGTCACATGGTTAGCCGTCATCCAGCTCATTCCTAGGACGTCGTCCATGCCCTTCATTGGTAAACAAATGAAGTCTACCACAAAATTCCTGTCTCCAATGGATAGAAGACAATTTTCACATATCGTTTGGGTCTGAACACTACCGTCGGCAGCAGTCTTAATGGAGATTGGTTGAGGCAAAGGAGTTAAAGCCAATCCCAACCGTTCGACACAAACTTGAGATATAAAACAATGGGTCGCACCCGAATCATATAAAATACTAACGGAGTTATTATAAAGAGATCCCATACCCCTTAGTAGATTATCTGATGGTGTGACCTTCTGGGCGTCCAAGGTGTAAACCCTCCCATGAGTTGTAGTGGCAGCAGGGTTATCTCCTTGACTCTTCTCCTTCACTGGGCAGTCCCGTGCATAATGACCTTCTTTCTTGCAGAAATAACACTGGTTGGATCCCATCTGGCATTTACCCTGGTGATACTTTCCACAGTTGGAACACGTACTGAACTTTGAGGAGTTCGACGACTGAACCTGCTTCCCCTTGCTGGAGTTGCGCCTGGGACCCGTCTGATTGTTGGATGATCCAACATTCTTCTTATTCTGATGGAATACCTTCTTGCTTGCATATAACCTCTTCAAGTCACTCTCAGCTATGTGTGCTTGCTGAACCATGGCGGCATAGTTAGTATAAGCAAAAGAACTCAAACTCTGAGCAATGTCTTCCCTTAGCCCATACTTGAACCTTTCGGTTTTCCACTTGTCGTTGGGAGCATACCCGGCCAACCCGAAGAATTGATATAACTCTTCAAACTTAGCCGCGTACTGACCCACAGTTGAGCTTCCTTGAGTGAGAGTCAGAAATTCGTTCTCCTTGTCAAACCTCATAGCTGTCGGAAAGAACTGCTCCAAAAATACCTGCCTGAAATGTTCCCAAGTCTGGGGAGTATCCATAGTTGCCATCATGGCTTTGGCATTAGTCCACCAGCTGTTAGCTTCACCTTTCAGCATATGTGTTGCCAATCTCAGCTTGTCCTCATCGGTGACTTGCATAGCTACGAAAATCTTCTCTACGTCATCCAGCCAATGCTGGGCTTCCATGACATCCAGTCCTCCTCTGAACTCGGACGGCTTCATTTTCAGAAATTCAGAGAAAACCCTCCTTGGGTCAACTCTAGGCTCAGGGGCTTGCTGAGGCTGAGCTTGAGCATTCTGCTGCATTTGCAACATATCTTCCATCATCTTCTGTTGTCTCTCGATCACGTTCTGCATCCATGCAGAATGCGGATCAATCGGTGGGTTATTCCTCGATCCTCCTGCATGAATTCTGCAAATGATACACCAAGTTTTAAGTTGATCGGTCTCAATGTCTCTTAGCATCACAAGAAGAAAAATAGCAGAATTACTCGAGGGACAAAACCACCCTAACTGTCTAAGCCCGACTAGGTCGAACTGCTCTGATACCATAATGTAACACCCCGATAAATTCTAACATATAGAATCATCGAAATGCACTAAATGGCATACATCAGAGTAACTTCCTGTTATTGAAATATTGAACACAACTAAAACTTTCGATAATACATATTACTGGTTCTCTGAACCTCATAAACTTCCTGAAAATGCTTAAGTTTCAAAACTTAAGACTTGTACAAAATCCTGGTGTTCAATACTCAAAACATAAAGTAGCGGAAACGATTTTACAACTTAACCAATGAAAGTCATACAATCGGTAACACAGAAACAATAAATGGGACAAAGGTCTAAAACATGAAACTCGGTCTTCAATGACTCCAAGAGTCGCACCGGCTAACCGTACTTCGTCGCCTTTGCTTTCCCTTGTTTCTCTGTAAAAACCACAAATATGAAGGGTGAGATAAACATTATCTCAGTGAGTCCTATCGAGACCCCTTACTAACTCTAGCTGTTCATTATGTTTTACTTTGAACTCGTGGCCCTAAAAAGCAACCACGTGGAAATATATTAAGTTCCGGTATCCTTTATGCTCATGGCCCTCCTAAGCGACACATGAAGCATACAATATTTTACCTCTTGTAATTTGTAGCCCTACTAAGCAACTACGCATTACATTTTGTTCCATGATTTTAGCATAACACCTCAGCCTACCTATTTTATAGGCACTTCTTTGGCTTTGGTGAACCCATCCCGCTATTTCTAGTGGGCGAAACATTCTTGAGTCTAGGTTTTGGGGCTCATGACTTCCCCTCCCCTAGTATGCTAATCCTCTAAGGGTCGTCACCCTTTTTCCTCTTGTATTTATTATACATTATATATACATGTACCCGCAATGGGAAGTCAGTCATTTCAGTCAAGTACCGTCTATCATTTCAGTCAAGTACCGTGTATAATTTCAGTCAAGTACCGTGTATAATTTCAGTCATGTACCATGTATCCTTTCACGAGGGAAGACATTTTACCGTGAATTATCATTTCTTGACTTATGTTCTCTCGCGTTCTCTAAGTACGGTCTTCCATTTTGTTCATAATACACAAGTTTTCTATTAAACATGTTCAATCTCATGACATCGGTATCTTTACATTGTTGGGGGACCTTGGGGAATGGATTAGAAGGGAATTGGAATCATTTGGAAGGGATAAAAAGGTACTTTGAATTTGAAGATTAGAAGGTCTCACACGACCCGTGCGTGTAGGCGCACGACCCGTGCGCTGTTGAACAAAGTTGTAGAAGATTTCCAGAAAGATACGCACGACCCGTGCGACTAAGCGCACGATCCGGGCGTTGTTGAATATAAGTTTCAGAAGGATACACACGACCCGTGCGACTAGGCGCACGATCCATGTGTGTTTAAAAACTCAGTTCGTGTAGCATCAGATGGGGGCGCACGACCCGTGCAGAGGCACACGATCCGTGCGTCTCCATCAGTTTTCCAGAAAACAGACATTTCATGAGTAATTCCATTCCGTTACGATTCCAAAATCTCTTCCGATCGAGACCCAAACTTAAACACGCATTGAAAATGTATATTATAGCAATCCCAATCAATCCAATCCGGTACACCCAAACAATCAATCAAGCAATTCATAATTTAAATCACAATCTTTTTGGTAAAACGGTTTTCGATAAATTTCCTTTCGATACCAGAGACGCGTGACAAGGGTTTTCGAAAAGTGAAGACTCAAACACACACACATCCCCTAAGCGAGTTATAGAACTCACCGTATTGTGATGAAAATCACAACCAACCACGACGACAACTTGACTTCAATGAGAACCGAAATTTCACGAACCGGCTCCGTACTCGTCTAACCACTTCCAAAATCGAACCCAAAGCTATACCAGCTGCCAAACCTTTTCCTCTTGCTTTAGAACTACCATGAGGGTTCTGGACTTGTCCAATCTCGCTCCCAACCCAACATGCAAGCTACATCCAGCTACTAGACTCCATTGTTATGAATTTTGAGCTTTGGAGTGTGAAAATGGTGGATTGAGAAGGAGAAGGAGATAGGTTGCAACAGTAGTATCAATGGATGGAGAATAAGAAACTGAGTCTCATGGTGGAGAGAAATGTAACATGCATCAAACTTTGGTTCCCTCTCTTCTTCCTCCTCCCTCGCGAGCTCTCTCTCTCTCTCAAGCTCCCTCTCTTCTTTTCTTTCTTTGCTTTCTGAAAAAAATGGGGCTGAGGGAGGGTGTTTATTATTTGGCTTCCAGCTGAGGGTGAGTTAGGTGAGGGGGAAAAGACTATCTTGCCCCCACCCAAGTGAGGTAAAGGACTGGAATACCCCTCCTTTCCAACTCTCTCTTAAACACTCCTAACACTACAATACTCCCATAAGTTACTATCTTAATACCTTATTTTGATTATGCATGACTACAATTATTTATTTCAACTTCATATAATTAAATAGCCTATGCAATTAACGTAATTCATGATGAACCTCTTGCGCTAAATACTCGACTTAGCCGATGATTACCTTAACCTTTTTGCTAATTTAATTAAATTAAATTAGCGAATTAGGGGATGTTACACCCGCTCCTACGTATCCTCGGGTGCAATGAGGAACTCAAGAGTCACGTAGTTCTTTCTTGGAAAATTTTGTTGGTTGGATGATTTTATTTTTTGAAGGGGTTTAAGATCGCCAAGCTGTACAACTTAGGCGTCTTGAACCAGGATTGCGAGGTTGACAAGATGTACATCTCAATCAAGCTCATTATTAGTTTTTTTTGGAAAATAGGTGTTAAAGAAAAAATGATTATTTATTGGAAATAAATTAATTTAGCTTGACGAAGAAGCCCCGCTCCTACGTATCTCCGAAGCGGAGAATCAATGGCTACGTAGTTCTTCTCGAGAAAAAGTTTGCTTGTTTTGTTGATTTTAAATTTTGAAAGAGGTTTAAGATTAAAGTCGTACAGCTAAAGTTTCTTAAACCGGGATTGACAAGATGTACATTTCAGCCAAACCCATTTTTATTATTATTTTTTTTGAAAAAAAAAAGCGAAAAGAGAAAAAAAATTACTTTGAAGAGAACTAGCGCTTATTCTTCATTTTAGAAATAATAATGATCATAATAATAATAATAATAATAATAATAATAATAATAATAATAATAATAATAATAATAAAAATAGTAATAATAATAAGTAACAACAACAATAATAGGAAATAAATAAATCACAAAAACAAGGAAATGGGGGGTGCAAAACCGAAATGAAGGGGTGTAAACAATAGTTGTATTTAGGATAACGTGGGGGGTTGTAACAGTAAAATAGGGGTATAGTTAATAAAAGGGGGTTACATTAGGGAAAGTGGGGTGGGATTTGCGAAAGGGGTAGTATTAAAAAAAATGGGGTGCTGGCAACAGTGGGTGCGCTGTGATATAAAGACGGGGGTGTGATTGGCAGAAATAGTCGAGTTTGCGTTTTTTTGTGTTTTTTGGGAGCTGACTACGGGTTGGGCCTTTATGGGGAGGCTGTACTCATTAAAAACGGGGGTGTGGGTTGTAAAATTGATAAAAAATAAAAATTCATAAAAACAGAATAGAAACCAGACTATATAAAGCCAGTGTAAAACCAAAATGGAACCCTAGTTTTCCTCCACTACTCAGCCGCAACAAATGTCCAAGGAGAGAGAAAACGAAATTTCAGCAATGGAGAGAGAGAGAGGAAAATCGTGGAGAGAGGGAGGGAGGATGAAAGAAGAAGGAAAGAAAGGAGAAAGAGAGGGATGCGAAGGAAGAGAGACAAAGAGAGGGGCGCGACGGTGGTGGTAGGTGGTGCCGGTTCATGGTGGTGCGACTACGGTGGTGGTTGTTGGTTTTCGAAAATGGAGGAGAGTGGGTTGGAGGTTGTTTTGTTGTAAGGTGTTTGTTGGTGGGTGGTTTTCGGCCGTGGGAGAGGCGGCGACGGTGACGTGGTGGGGTGCGCCATGGTGGCTGTGGGTGGAGAGAAGGGGATGGTTTTGTGGTGGTGGCCGTTTGGTGGTGGTTGTGCTCTCCTCCCTCTTTTCCCTCTTTCTTTCTCTCCCCCCCCCCCCCCCTTTTGCTTCTTGTTTGTTTCCTCCTCTGTGTGTGTTGTTGTGTTGTTGTTAATTAATTTTTTTTCTTTTTTGTTACAGTGCCCCTACGGTCCCCCCCCCCTCCTTTCATGTGTTGCTGTTCATGATTTATAGTCACAATATTGTGGTGTAGGTGTGGAAGGACACAGTGGATTGCAGCCCTTTGGGGACAAATTCTGAAGAACAAAACAAAACAACAAAGTGGTGCTGCAAAAGCTGTCTTGTTGGTGCAAAAATGGAAAATAACAAGGGAACAAGAAGAAAGAGCAATTGGCTCCATTCTCCAAACAGCAAAAGGCGCCCCACACTCATTTTTTGTTTTATTTTGATTTTAATTTTTGTACCTTTTTTTGTATTTAATTAATAAATTTTTTATGTACTATTTTGCTTTTAATTAATTTTTTTTGTCTATACATGTGTACCAAAGTTGACCTCTTTGGTTGTACTATATTTTGTAAAAAAACTGATTATAATAAAATCAAACATTTATTTAAATCTGAATTTTTTCTATAATACTAACAACGATAAAAGAAAGTTCAATTAATAATTGGACGAACACATGCCAAATCGTTAACAAGCACAAAATAGCACGTGTGAACAAAAAAAAGCGCAAAACGACATATTTTTGTGTTTTTTACCAATAATGAAAAATACTGGTTAAAATCGAGTGTTTACAAGGTCGGCGAGATTGACCTCGTCCTCTTTGTGAGTTACTTCGGGTGGTTTCTCTTCAGCTTTCTGCTCCTACTTAATGGAGAGGTAGTGACATCGCTTTGTTGCCTCAAGGTCGGCAGGGATTGTGATTATTTCATTCTTTAATGAGTAAAACTTCATTTTCAAGTGTACAATGGATGAGATCGCACCCAGCCTGCCTAAGTTCGACCTTCCGATGATGCAATTGTATGGAGATTTGCAGGGTAGGATGAAGAATTGTGTTTTCACTGTTCGAGAGAGCTCATCTTCACCATAGGTCACCATGAGCTTGATATAGCCCAAAGGTCAGGTCTTTGCCCCATTAAAACCAGACAAATCGGTGCCTGGGTAGGGGCGAGGTTGGTCTCCGCAATCTTCAACTTCTCGAGAAGGTCAGTGAACACGATGTCGGTTGAGCTCCCCTATTCCACGAGCATTCTCTTGACCTTGGCGTTGACCATGACGATCGAGACTATCAACGACACATATTTGTTGGGTTTTCCATCCAATAGATCTTGGTCGGAGAAAGCCAACAGGGGTCTGTCGGATGCTGCTCCTGCGGTCGGGTTGCTGGCAACACTGAGGATTTCCTTCCTCTTCCTCTTTAGGGATCGCTTAGTCTCGCCGGCGTCGAGGGATTATCCGCCAATAATGACCATAGCCACGGGCCGAGATCAATGCTGCCTCGGCTCATCCTCCTCGGCTGAATCACTGGTCTCTTCCTTGGCAGGCTTGGTTACTTCATTAATCATGGCTTTTCCTTTTCGAGGTTGTAACACCCCCTTCTAATTATCTACCATTTAATTAAAGGAAATCAGAGTTCTCAAAATGTTTTTCAATGCAAGTGCAAGAGGGTGCCACATTTACACCAACAACATATAATGATACCAATTTAACTCATAAAACCATAAGGTACGTGATACGTAGCACAATAGTTAAGGGACGAACCCACAAATCACCTGTTTAGTTTACATCCTCGTAATTATAATAAACATCGCAGCGGAAATATCAACGAGTCTTAAGAGTATCCAAATACATCACCAGAATAGAAGTTTAATAACATCAATTAAATAAAAATGAGTAAACTAAGACGCCCCCCGGTGCTACGTATCAGAGCCAGACTCAACCAACTAGAAGAAGGTACTAGGTAACTTTCACTCGCTATCACCTGCGCGTTGCCGACATGAGAAGCAACATAAAAGCAGTAGGGTGAGTCTCTTTACATAAATGATAACATATACGGTAAGCATCATACGAGAGAAGGCAACTAGAAACACCAATTCACAACAGCATCAACATACATCATTAATTTACAATCACCATAAAGCAACACCGAATGTATGTTTAGTGCATGAAATACAACCCAACTCCAAGGGCATATGCATGTGGATCCATCACCAAAATAGCCTTGAGGGAACTCACCAATAATTTAATAAAAAGGCCGAAGCCTACTCACCAATATATGCACATGGTTATGTGACGCCATGAAACAATGCACCATAAACACCTCAACATGCAATATCATACTCACCAATAATTTAATTAGCTCACCAACACCAAAAGAAGGTCATTGACCCATCACCAATAATTAATTACGCCATTTTATATACATCACCATTTTTACAACTCCAATTGCAGCCCTAAGGCTAGCACACCAGTTACGCCAATCGCTAATTAGATATGGACTAACTGTCACAAAGGGACCAAAACAGCAACACAGGGACCAGCCGTCCCACAAGGGCTAAACTGCCACACAAGGGCTGCCAAACATGGCGCCCAGCAACAAGGCGCACAGGGCTGCCAAACTTGGCGCCCAGCGCCAGGCGCACGAAGTGCACACAACACGCACGCGACACAGCGCCTATGGCGCCCAGGGCGCCAGTGCCAAAGACCAATAGACGCGCGCGACCGAACAAGACCAAGGCGCCCATGGCGCCCAACACCCAGACATGCAACACGCCACACACAACGCGACACGGCGCCTATGGCGCCCAGTGCGCCAGCGCCAAAAACCGAAACACAAGGCATGGCGCCCATGGCGCCCGGACGACGAAACACGCGCAACCGAACAAGGCAACATGGGCATGCCATTTTGGCGCCCTTGCCCGAGACACACCAAGCAACACACACAAGGGGCTTGCCAATTCTGGCGCCCTCACACCGAAACACCACAACACGTCATTGGGCAGCCACATTTTGGCGCCCCTCACCATGACACACCCACGCAATAGCCACACGGGCGCGCCATCTTTGGCGCCCACTCAACGAGCACACACACACACAACGCAGGGCGCCTAGGCCCGTAGGCAATCGCCAACAACATCACGCAACAACACCTTTGACACACACCTTAACCAACAAATTTTAACTCCAAATCAATCATGCAATTCAACAAGCACCCAACAATCATCATATTTTCATTCTCAATTTTATAGAATCAACACATCAAACACGATATGTACATACTTAGTCTCATATTCATCTCAACATCCAATAACCTAGATTCAACGCCAAACAACATATGGTCACCAATTGGACTTTCAACATGATATAAAACACAAAGACAACACATCAATAACTCAAGTAATCATCCTAAAACCTAACTCACAGAGGATACTAATCGTATAGGCAATTATGAATGTAAGAGAGAGGCCCCTAACCTTTAGAATTGAAGGATTCAACAAGACTTCTAGCAAGCCACCAAAGAAATCGCCAATCCAAGCTCTCCTCTCCTTGAAGCTCCACGCGAAACCCTCCTCCTTCTCCTTGAACCGTCGCGCCTCCTCTCCTCTCCTCACTTCGCAACTCCTTTCTTTTCTTTTTGCAAAAACGAGCCAAAACCCTAAATTTTGGGCTTAAGTAAGCGCCTAGCTCAGTGGGCTTTGGATCACGGGCTTCTGCCAGCTTAAGCCCGATTAATTCACAACACCACCTCCTGCTTCAACACCACACCTCAATTTATTCTATTTTTTCTAAATTTCAATTATATCTATTAAATAAAACAAATCCCCTAAATACTTAATTAAATTAATAAAAATAATTAATCAAATATTTGGGGTGTTACAACTCTCCCCCACTTAAAGAATATCGTCCTCGAAATTACCTGGTTCAAATAACTCTGGATATGACTCCCGCATCTTGCTCTCCAACTCCCAAGTCGTGCTCTCACCGGCAGTTCCTAACCAAACCACTTTCACCAAATTAATCTCTTTACCTCTTAAAACTTTCACCTCACGATCTTCAATTCTAACCGGCATTGTCTCCACAGTGAGGTTCTCCCTCACCTCCACATCGTCCATTTGAATCACATGAGACGGATCAGGAACATACTTCCGCAACTGAGACACATGAAACACATCATGCAAGTTCGAAAGATTAGGTGGCAGAGCCACCCGATAAGCAACTTTCCCAACTCTCTCCAAAATCTGATACGGACCAATAAAACGAGGGGTTAACTTCTTAGACTTCAGGGCACGACCAACACCAGTCACAGGAGTGACTCTCAAGAACACATGATCACCAGCTTGAAACTCCAAATCCTTCCTTCTCTTATCATGATAACTCTTTTGTCTACTCTGCGAAGCTTTCATTTTCTCACGAATCATCTTCACTTTCTCTATAGTCTCCCGAACGATCTCAGGACCAAGTACCACACTTTCTCCCGATTCGTACCAACACAGAGGAGTCCTACACCTCCTACCATACAATGCTTCAAAAGGCGCCATTCCAATACTCGAATGAAAACTGTTTTTATAGGTAAACTCTATCAGTGGAAGATGAGAATCCCACGACCCTCCTTGCTCAAGAACACAAGCCCTCTACAAATCTTCTAGCGACTGAATAGTCCTCTCCGTCTGACCATCTGTCTGCGGATGATACACTGAGCTCAACCTCAACTTAGAACCCAAAGCTTCTTGCAAACTCTTCCAAAACTCAGAAGTAAATCTAGGATCTCTATCAGACACAATACTCAGAGGAACACCATGCAACTTCACAATCGTCTTAACATAAATCTCTGCCAACTTCGAAACCGGATAAGTAATACTAATTGGCAAAAAGTGAGCATACTTCGTCAATCTATCAACAATCACCCAAATAGTATCAAATCCTCTTACGGTATTAGGCAAATTAGTCACAAAAATCCATGGAAATGCTATCCCACTTCCATTCCGGAATCTCTAACGGTTGCATCAACCCCGCAGGCTTCTGATGCTCCACTTTCGACTTCTGGCAAGTCAAACACGCATACACAAACTGAGCTACATCACGCTTCATACCAGGCCAGCAAAACAGCTTCTTCAAGTCTTGATACATTTTTGTGGCTCCCGGGTGAATACTCAACTTACTCCTGTGCCCTTCTTCAAGAATTGCGTTCTTAATCTCCTCATCACTCGGAATACAAATCCTTCCACGGTATTTCAACACATCTTGCGCATCAATCTCATAGTCTTTATTTTCGGAACGATCAATCCCAACCGCCAATTCAACTAGCTTGATATCTCGCTTCTGAGACGCCCGAATGACATCTAAAAATTCATTATGAATCTTCAACATTCCTAGTCTAACACTCTGAGGTGTTACTTCACAGACCAAACTCATATCTCTGAACTGCTCAACCAATTCAAGCTCTTTAACCATCATTGCTGATACATGCAAAGACTTTCGACTCAAAGCATCGGCTACAACATTAGCCTTTCCCGGATGATAATTCAAACTGAAGTCATAATCCTTCAACAGTTCTAACCATCTCCTTTGCCTCATATTTAACTCTTTCTGATCAAACAAATACTGCAAACCTTTATGATCACTGAACACTTCAAATTTAGAACCATACAGATAATGCCTCCAAATCTTCAAAGCAAATACAACTGCCGCAAGCTCCAAATCATGAGTAGGGTAGTTCTTCTCATGAGTCCTCAACTGCCTGGACGCATAAGCCACTACCTTACCATTTTGCATAAGAACACCTCCTAACCCCATCTTAGAAGAATCACAATACACTACAAAAGGCTCTCCTGACTTAGGCAACGTCAAAATAGGGGAAGTTGTCAACCTCTTCTTCAATTCATTAAAACTTTCTTCACAGCGAGAATCCCAAACAAACGCCTTCCCTTTACAAGTCAACCGAGTTAGCGGAAGTGCCAACTTAGAAAACCCTTCGATGAACCTTCTATAATAATCGGCTAGTCCCAGAAAACTTCTAATCTCCGTAACCGACTTAGGTGCCTCCCACTGCAACACGGCATCAACTTTGGATGGATCTACTGCAATGCCATCACCAGAAATGATATGACCAAGAAAACTTACTTCCTTCAACCAGAATTCACACTTAGATAGCTTAGCATACAACTTCCTTTCCCTCAAGATTTCCAACACTGACTTCAAATGCTCAACATGCTCCTCCTCAGACTTAGAATAAACCAAAATATCATCGATGAAGACCACCACGAAACGATCTAGATACTCATGAAAAATACGATTCATATATTCCATGAATACCCCCGGAGCATTCGTAACACCGAATGGCATTACCGAATACTCGTAGTGACCATACCGAGTCCTAAACGCCGTCTTAGGAATATCTTCATCCTTCACCTTAATCTGATGGTAGCCCGACCTCAAATCAATCTTACTAAACACGTGGGCACCCACCAATTGATCCATCAAATCATCAATCCTTGGAAGCGCATACTTATTCTTTATTGTCACCTTGTTCAACTGTCGATAGTCAACGCAAAGTCTCATACTCCCATCTTTCTTCTTTACCAGCAACACCGGAGCTCCCCACGGCGACACACTTGGTCTTATGAACTTCTTTTCAAGCAAGTCCTCAAGCTGCTTCTTCAACTCAGACAACTCAGACGCCGACATTCTATACGGTGCCATAGACACAGGTCTAGTACCAGGTACTAGATCAATAGCAAACTCTACTTCTCTCTCAGGTGGCACATCGGGAATTTCATCAGGGAACACTTCAGAAAATTCACACACTACCGGCAACTCATCAATCTTAGCTTGTCTCTCCATAGACAACGACGCCATCAAAGCAAACAACTTAACTTCCTCTCTCATTACCTTATGCAATTGGCCAACATGCAACAAAACTGATTCCTCTTCGACCGGAGAAGAGAAACTCACAGACTTATCAAAACAATTGATATGAACATGGTTATTCACCAACCAGTCCATACCCAAGATAACATCTAACCCATCTAACGGCAAACAAGTCAAATCAACCATAAAGTCCGTACCGAAAACTGATAAAGGACACTTAGCACACACGAGAGAAGTAGTCACCGAGCCCTTAGCCGGAGTATCAATGACCATTTCCCTCATCATAACAGACAACACTAGATTCAACTTATCAGCACACACAGTAGCAATAAAGGAATGCGTAGCACCAGTATCAACAATAGCAAGCAACGGAGTACCATTAATGAAACACGTACCTCTGATCTCATTAGCCGTCTTAGTCCCCGCAAGAGCAAACACCTTCCCACTCACCTTCTCCTTCTTTAGCTTGGAACACTTGGTACTAATATGCCCCACCTCCCCGCAGTTGTAGCAAACAACATCCTTCTTTTCACAATTAGCAGCTATGTGACCTTCTCTGCCACACTTGAAACACTTGTTAATCGGGCAATCAACACTCTTATGTCCGGGCTTACCACACTTGTAGCACACAATGTTCGCAGGAGCATCTCCCCCACTTGGCTTCTTGCCTGAACCAGCTTTCCACTTGCCCTTACTACCAGAAACATCATAGGGCTTCTCACGATACTGAGAACCTCTCTTCTCTTTCACAATCTTATAGGAAGCATTGCTATCCTCTTCAAGAATCCTACAACTGTCAACCAAATCAGCAAACACCTGAATCTTTTGGTAACCAATTGCCTTCTTGATGTCATGCCTCAGACCATTTTCAAACTTAATACATTTCGAAAATTCAGAATTAGCATCGTTATTATAATGAGGGTAGAACTTAGCCAATTCCACAAATTTCGCCGCATACTCGGCCACAGACTTGGTTCCTTGTTTCAATTCTAGAAATTCAATCTCCTTCTTGCCTCTCACATCTTCCGGATAGTATTTCCTGGTGAACTCCCTCTTGAAAACATCCCACGTGATCTCCTCACCAGTAGCTTCCAACCTCTGCAGAACCTCAAGCCACCAATCATCTGCTTCCTCCCCCAACATGTGAGTACCATACCTCACCTTCTGAGCAGGCGTGCAATCCATAACCCGGAAAATTCTCTCAATTTCTTTCAACCATGCCAGAGCTCCATCAGGATCATACCGACCCTTGAAAGTGGGCGGATTCTCCCTTTGGAAAGTGGCCAAATTGCGAGCACCAGCATCAGCAGCAACCTGCTGATTTCCCACAGCCTGAGCCATTGCTTGCAAAGCAGCAGCAAGAGCAGCATCATTTCTTCCGGCCATCTCAACTAATCACTGAAACAAGATTCAAGTCAGAACGAGTAACAAGACTCGAGGATTATAAAACTAAAGACTCAACAACTTGGTCGGACAGACCGAACTGCTCTGATACCACTTATGTAACACCCCCTTCTAATTATCTACCATTTAATTAAAGGAAATCAGAGTTCTCAAAAACTTTTTCAATGCAAGTGCAAGAGGGTGCCACATTTACACCAACAACATATAATGATACCAATTTAACTCATAAAACCATAAGGTACGTGATACGTAGCACAATAGTTAAGGGACGAACCCACAAATCACCTGTTTAGTTTACATCCTCGTAATTATAATAAACATCGCAGCGGAAATATCAACAAGTCTTAAGAGTATCCAAATACATCACCAGAATAGAAGTTTAATAACATCAATTAAATAAAAATGAGTAAACTAAGACGCCCCCCGGTGCTACGTATCAGAGCCAGAATCAACCAACTAGAAGAAGGTACTAGGTAACCTTCACTCGCTATCACCTGCGTGTTGCCGACATGAGAAGCAACATAAAAGCAGTAGGGTGAGTCTCTTTACATAAATGATAACATATACGGTAAGCATCATACGAGAGAAGGCAACTAGAAACACCAATTCACAGCAGCATCAACATACATCATTAATTTACAATCACCATAAAGTAACACCGAATGTATGTTTAGTGCATGAAATGCAACCCAACTCCAAGGGCATATGCATGTGGATCCATCACCAAAATAGCCTTGAGGGCACTCACCAATAATTTAATAAAAAGGCCGAAGCCTACTCACCAATATATGCACATGGTTATATGACGCCATGAAACAATGCACCATAAACACCTCAACATGCAATATCATACTCACCAATAATTTAATTAGCTCACCAACACCAAAAGAAGGTCATTGACCCATCACCAATAATTAATTACGCCATTTTATATACATCACCATTTTTACAACTCCAATTGCAGCCCTAAGGCTAGCACACCAGTTACGCCAATCGCTAATTAGATATGGACTAACTGTCACAAAGGGACCAAAACAGCAACACAGGGACCAACCGTCCCACAGGGACTAAACTGCCACACAAGGGCTGCCAAACTTGGCACCCAGCAACAAGGCGCACAGGGCTGCCAAACTTGGCACCCAGCGCTAGGCGCACGAAGCGCACACAACACGCACGCGACACAGCGCCTATGGCGCATAGGCGCCAGCGCCAAAGACCAACAAACGCGCGCGACCGAACAAGACCAAGGCGCCCATGGCGCCCAACACCCAGACATGCAACACGCCACACACAACGCGACACGGCGCCTATGGCGCCCAGTGCGCCAGCGCCAAAAACTGAAACACAAGGCATGGCGCCCATGGCGCCCAGACGACGAAACACGCGCAACCGAACAAGGCAACATGGGCATGCCATTATGGCGCCCTTGCCCGAGACACACCAAGCAACACACACAAGGGGCTTGCCAATTCTGGCGCCCTTACACCGAAACACCACAACACGTCATGGGGCAGCCACATTTTGGCACCCCTCACCATGACACACCCACACAATAGCCACACGGGCGCGCCATCTTTGGCGCCCACTCACCGAGCACACACACACACACGCAGGGCGCCTAGGCCCGTAGGCAATCGCCAACAACATCACGCAAAAACACCTTTGACACACACCTCAACCACCAAATTTTAACTCCAAATCATTCATGCAATTCAACAAGCACCCAACAATCATCATATTTTCATTCTCAATTTTATAGAATCAACACATCAAACACGATATGTACATACTTAGTCTCATATTCATCTCAACATCCAATAACCTAGATTCAACGCCAAACAACATAGGGTCACCAATTGGACTTTCAACATGATATAAAACACAAAGACAACACATCAATCACTCAAGTAATCATCCTAAAACCTAACTCATAGAGGATACTAATCGTATAGGCAATTATGAATGTAAGAGAGAGCCCCCTAACCTTTAGAATTGAAGGATTCAACAAGACTTCTAGCAAGCCACCAAAGAAATCGCCAATCCAAGCTCTCCTCTCCTTGAAGCTCCACGCGAAACCCTCCTCCTTCTACTTGAACCGTCGCGCCTCCTCTCCTCTCCTCACTTCGCAACTCCTTTCTTTTCTTTTTGCAAAAATGAGCCAAAACCCTAAATTTTGGGCTTAAGTAAGCGCCTAGCTCAGTGGGCTTTGGATCATGGGCTTCTGCCAGCTTAAGCCCGATTAATTCGCAACACCACCTCCTGCTTCAACACCACACCTCAATTTATTCTATTTTTTCTAAATTTCAGTTATATCTATTAAATAAAACAAATCCCCTAAATACTTAATTAAATTAATAAAAATAATTAATCAAATATTTGGGGTGTTACAGAGGTGAACGAGATCATTTTCCTTCCCCATCTTTCTTTACATATTGAGCGAGTTTTCCTTTTTGGACCATCTCCTCAATGTCGTCTTTCAAGGCCCTGCATTGATTAGTGCATGGCCATGGCTCTGGTGGTAGCGACAGTACTTGCGCTTATCAAGACCTTCCTTCTGCGCTAACGGAGTTGGCCACTTTACAATCTGAACTCGGCGTTGGCGCATTCTTCCAGAATCTTGGCCCTGGTGGTTTTTAGATCAGCGTGCTCTGTGAACTTTTGACGAGGTTCACGTTGGCCGCCCCCAAATTCCTTTATTGGGTCGGATTTCCTTCTGGTCACAGTCTTTGACAGGGGCTGCGCTCTAGTCGACTTCGCCAGCTGCATCGTCTTCTTCATAGTCAATGAATCTATGGGCCCTTCGTAAGAATTCATTCAAGTTGCGAGGTCGACGTATGCCGACGTCGATCTGAAAGAGCTTCCCTTTATAGAGCCCGTGCCTCATGAAGAGGAGCCCGATCTTTTGTTCGAGGTTGCGAATGTTAACTGCTTCCTTGTTGAACCTTTCAATATAGTCGCACAGGGTCTCTTTTTCTCCCTGGCGAATTGCTCTGAGAACGTCTTCAGACTTTAGCTTGAGCCAGAAAGCCGTGAACCGGGCTGAGATTACACTGATGAGGTGGTCCCATGACGTGATTGAAGACCACTCAAGATCTCTAAACCTTGAGAGCGCCGCCTATTCCAGAGATAGGGAAAAATCTTACACTTGACGTCGTCGCTGGCATTCTGGTACTGCAGCACGAGGTCAAAAATGTCTACGTGCTCGTCCCCTGAACCATCGTACATTCTCAACTAAAGGGGCTTCTTGAGTGACCTCGGGATACGACACTCAGCTATCTCACGTTTGAATTGGCTCCGCCGGCCTCGGCCAGAGCGACCCCAGGGGGCAGGCTCCAGATGCTTTCGAGGGCTTGGAAAATGATGCTTCTTTTGTGGTGGAGATTTCTCCCTTTTGGGAGATCGACTACGGGACGAGGAAGAACCGAAGAACTTTGTCGTTGAATGGGGCTCGAGGAGGTCGGCGGAGTCCTTGATCCTCGGCCTCCCCGGCGAGCTGGAGACCTGTGGACATGATGTCTATGATCAAGCCGACGACGAGGTGGAGAGCGGTGACACCTCGACGCCACTGTCTATTGAACTGGAACTTGGCGCGAACTTGTTCCGAGGCTGCGATGGTATTAGCCCGGTCAGCAGACTTTTTCCTCTATCTGAGTTAGCCGTGCTTCTTGCTGGACCATGTCTCTCTTTTGGTGGTCTAGGATATCCAATAGCTGTTTCACTACTTGTACCGGGATCGAGATGGCCCCGACTACTGGAGGAGGTGGAGGTAGTGGTTCAAATCGTGCTTCCTCCGCTGGAAGAGTGAGAACATGTCTCTCAGGAGTTTGATCCGGTCGGGGTACTGCTTCGATAACGCTTCGTGGCTGAGATTGACCTCGGGTAGGTCGTCGACCTCGAGGAGCCATGAAAGGGACGTGAGTCTTGAGAGAACTAATGAAGAACTCCCACTGTGGTCGCCAAATGTTCTGTACCTTGCTCCTGGATTGGAATCTAGGGTTGCAGATGGTAGAGTTGATGTTGAAGACGTCCCTTCCAAGCTTGATGATTTAAAGTAAATGGCTAGGGAGTAAAAGTGTACTTAGGCATTCACCTCCTTGAGTGATTCTCGATGAAAATGCATTTAGTCAGGCTGAGGACTCTAAAAACAAGCGCTACTGGGAGGCAGCCCAGGCTCTAATGTTCTTTGTTTTAGTATTAATTTTGAGTTTCAGGAATAAATGCGTGTGATAGATGTTGGGAGTTCAGTTGTTCGTTTAGTGGAATGTGGGAATTGTGGAGATATTATTCTGGTAGCACTGAATTGTGTTGGGGCAGCACTAGCCGTAGCCACTACAACAGATTTGGGGATGGGCAGCGCTTTTTTTTAGCCATGGGTAGCGCTTTTGAGAGTTGCTAAACTTGGCGCTGCTGATTCCACTCCCACAATGGGCATCGCTTAAAAAGTGTTGCTCATTGATAGCCATGGGTAGCGCTTTTCAGCGTAAGCGCTGCTCATGGGTAACACAATGGGTAGCGATTACAACCAAAAGCGTTGCCCATTGTATAATTTTTTTTTAAATTTTATTCTGATATTTCCTTTTTTCTGTTTTTGTTTATTTTCCTTTTTTCTGTTTTTTTAATTAAACATAATGTACTTTCCGCATCCTTGTGTGCTTTCTGCATCCTTGCTTTCTTCTTTGTGATATTTAATTAAACAATATGTTTACCCTAAGTGATATTTTCTTTCTTGTGTGCTTTTTGCATCATTGCTTTCTTTGATTGCCTTGTATCTTTAACAAGTGGTTGAAGGATCTCGCAAAGAAAGAAACCAAGTGTTAGTAGATTTTCAGTGACTGAAACAGAAAAATAAGAGAGAAAATAGGGAGAGGGTGTAAAGAAATTACCTCTGTAAAGAAATAACATCAACAAAAACGAAGTTAAAACACAAGTGTTTGGATTTGGGGTAAAAGAAATAACATCAACAAGTGTTTAAAGAAATAACATCAACAAACCTAAAGTGAAGTGAAGGAAGCTGCTGAAATGGAAGCAGATGGAGGCGTAAGGGTTTCTGGTTCGCAACTCTTCATTTTGAGAGTGAGTGAGAGGAATTTGATTTTTTATTTCTGGTTCGCAACAATAGGTAGCGCTTTTTAAAAAACGCTGCCCATCTCGCCAGCGCATTCTCCTATAGGCAGCGCTTCCTAAAAAGTGCTGCCCATCGCCCCAGCGCGTTCTCCTATAAGAAACGCTTCCTAAAAAGTGCTACCCACTGCCCCAACGCATTTTAACCAAAAGCAGCGCTTACAGCAGGAGCGCTACCCATTTCCTGCGCGTTTTAAGCAAATGTAGCGCTTACACCAAGAGCGCTGCCCAATACGGCACCCTTTTTCTCAACATCTGGCGTAGTGAGCACTGTGTGGCAATTTTAAATTTGAATTTTTGAAAAAAGCAAAAAGAAAGTGGTGAGTTGTCCTGTAGTATAGAGCGCGCGCAGAGAGCAGTTGTTGCTCTAAAAATTGTGTGCGTCAACATTTCAAGCAGCGTCTGTCCTATCCCACACACCTCGAACCATCATTTCAGTCACTTCACTTTCCAATCCTCACTCAAGTCACTAGTGCAAAATCTACATTAAAAATCACGATTTAGCATCGGTTGTTTGAATAACCGATGATAAATGTATACGCGGTGGCAATTTTGCAATTAAATGGAAGTATTGCGTTTTGCTGTTTACTTTTATCATCGGTTGTTTAAACAACCAATGCTAAATGTTTTTGTGTAAGACATTTAGCATTGGTTGTTTAAAAAGACCGATGCTAAATGTCTTCTGCAAACACATTTAGCATCAGTTGTTTAAACAACCGATGCTAAAAGGCCACTTTTATGTTTTCACTCTCGCGTCCTCAACTATCTCACTCTATGAAATCTCTCGCGTTCCTTCGTCTGTCTCTCGTTCTCAACTCTCTCATTCTTAACTCACTCATTCTCTGAACTCTCTCCTTCATCTGAAATCTCCCATCAAAATTGAAGCTACCACCATCATCTCTCGTTCTCAGCCTTCTTCCTCACGAAACCCTAAAACGCCGAAGATAAAGAAAGGAGAAGAACGCTGAAAATCAACATCGTCGCCGTCACAATTGTTTGCTCGTTGTCTTCGCTTGCTAGTCGTTGCCTTGCTCATCGTCGCCGTCGCCGTTGCCTTGCTCGTCGTTGTCGTCGCTGTTGCCTTGCTCGTCGTTGCCTTGCTCGTCGTCGTCGTCGCCTTGCTCACCGTCGACGTCACCTTGCTCGCTCGAAACACTAAGTTTTCATCTTCGAAACCCAAGGAAACTTTAGGTAAGCATATTTGAAAACTTGATATCTTCAAATCTCTATATATTAACAATCTTCCTAAAATAGTTTTGCATCTTGAAACCCTAAGTTTTTTTTTATGGTTCATCTTGATACACAGTTTTGCATTTTAATTTTGATGTATGTGAGTAAAACAATCCGAAGAATATTGGGAAAGTTTAATTTTGAAGATGCTGTTTTAATAACCTAGTTGGTTCTTTTTCTTCGATTTCTCTATTTTATGGAACTATCTGAGATCTGGGTACTTTTGAAAAAGTTTTGTTTTTTGTGTATGTGTGTATTGTGAGTGTTGCGCCCCGAAAAATCCGGTTAAGGATTCCTCAGTTTGACAACGTGAAAAATTTTGAAGCCGCCACCAATATTTATTTTTAAAGACTAAAACATTGGAAAAAGTCTTTCGAAAAAGGCGGATGGTCTTTCGAAAACACAGAGATGTAGGTTCGGGGGTCGGTTAGGTACGGGGAAGGTATTAGCACCCCGCACCTCCTTTCTACCGAAAGGGAACCATTAACTTTGATATATGGCTTAGAAAAAGTTGACTTGAAATGATTTTTGTTCTACTTCCTTTCTTTTTATTTCGTTTGAGAAACGGTTTTATTGAGAAGAAAAATATTTTTGGTATCTTTGAAAAGCGGAACAAAACAAAGATTTTTTGAAAGAGTGCTTGACGGGTTACGACCCGCTCCTACGTACCCTCTCTGGAAGAGGGATCAAAGCTACGTAGTTCTAGGTTTTGCGTTTGGAAAACGGCTTAAGGGTTTTTCGCAATTGGGTGACAAAATGAAGATTTTTTAAAAGTGTGCTTGACGGGTTACAACCCGCTCCTACGTACCCTCTCTGGAAGAGGGATCAAAGCTACGTAGTTCTAGGGGTTTTTTTTTTTAAAAGTGTGCTTGACGGGTTACGACCCGCTCCTACGTACCCTCTCTGGAAGAGGGATCAAAGCTACGTAGTTCTAGGCTTTTTGAAAAGTGTGCTTGACGGGTTACGACCCGCTCCTACGTACCCTCTCTGGAAGAGGGATCAAAGCTACGTAGTTCTAGTGAACAAAACAAAGTTTTTTTGAAAGTGTGCTTGACGGGTTACGACCCGCTCCTACGTGCCCTCTCTGGAAGAGGGATCAAAGCTACGTAGTTCTAGGGAACAAAGGTTTTTTTAAAAGGGTGCTTGACGGGTTACGACCCGCTCCTACGTACCCTCTCTGGAAGAGGGATCAAAGCTACGTAGTTCTAGGCTTTTGGTTTTGAAAGTGCTTTTGAGTTTTTGAAATAAGACTCAAGTGTTCACGAATACCAAACAAGCAACGGCTTCGAGTGGCGTTCATTACTAACTTGAAAGAGAATAGTTGAAACCGGTAATCATTCAAGCAAAGGCTTCGAGTGATTACAAGTAACAACGTTTTATTATCTTTTTGAAATCGTTTTGAAAAAGGGTGAGCATCAGTGATAATTATCACTAATAGCTCGTGTTGTTTTTGAAATTTGGAGTAGTTTATGTTTAGTTAAGGTGTGGGAGCTTTCATGATAGTCAAACAAGCAAAGGCTTCGAGTGACTACCACTAATAACTCCTCATTAGCGATCAAACAAGCAAAGGCTTCGAGTGATGACTAATGATTTATTTAAGAGAAAAAAATGCCTTAGGGTTTTTGTTTGGGAAACATTTGACTCTTGATTTGAAACAAGTTGAGAAAAAGAATTTGATTTGGAAAAGGGGTTTTGGAAAACAAGTAGGACATTTCAATCAACATACCAATCCCTAGCCAATATACAAATCACTTAATTACAATTCATGCAAGCATTACAAATCTAAGAGACAAGCAATATGCATAAATATGTAATAGTCAAAACTAATTACAAGTTGCCATAAGAAATGGTCACACAAAGGTGAAACATTAATCAATTGCAAAAGGTAACTTATTGAATCATTTTAGGATCAACAATAAAAACACAAGAGTTAAGTTTCTTTTGGTAATCCTTGACACTTATTAACAATGTACAAAGGCATAAGTGTCAAGTCATATTACTAAATCATCAACAAGAAAGAAGTAATTGATCATGAGGTAAGGCGTAAAATGAAATGTTGAGTCACTTTAGGGGATCTCCAACACATGGGATATGTGTTAGGCATAAGTGCTAGATCATATCACCTAATCATCAACAAAGTATGCAAAGGGGAAAATGTTTTTGAGTTTTTAAATGAATGAGGAAGATTGTGCGAAATGTTTTGGTCTTTTGGGTATGTATGCATGATTGAGAAGTGGTAAAATAATGAAAGAGTTTTGGTAAAAGTTATTTGATGCAATGTGGTAAAAAGTTGAATGCATATGAATAGGATAAAAATGCATGTTGGTAGAATGATGAGAATGCAAATGGTAAATTTCAAATAAAGTGGTAAATGTTTATTGAAATGGTAAAAGCTTTGTGCAAATTTTGAATAAAGGGGTAAAAAGTAAAGGGTGAAAGTGTTTTTGGGATTTTGGGTAAAAAGTAAAATGTTTTTAAGTTTTGGTAAAAAGTAAAAATGTTTTTATCTATTGGTAAATTTTAAATGAGTAGTAAAAGGTGAAATGGTAAAAAGTAAAAAAAACACAATTCACACAAATTACTCACACCATCAAAGATCAAACAACAAAGTTTTGAGCAAAAATTTGGTCACAAAAAGAGGCCCTTGGCCGAATGCACCACATGCATATTCAAGCACAAATTTCATCAAATTTTTGCCATCAAATCACATTAATGAACACATACATATAAATCCTAGGATCTACACATGCATTTCATACTCAATCAATTGCCATTTCATCATTTTTCAACATAAAAACAAGAGGGAACAAAAAGTATAAAAACCCTAATTCTACACTATCAAACCTTAGAGCATGAAAGACTAACTTAACCAATTTTATTCCATCAAAACTCAAGAAACAAGCAAGAAAACATGTTATTCAACAAGAGAGGCCCTAGGCCGAAGCAAAAAGGTAAGGAAAAATAAATTTTACTTGGTGAAAATTTCATAAAACAAAGTGGAAAAACACATGTACACAATTTTGCTTTACTAACAAGTATGAAATCCACACAAAATCACCAAGAACACATTTATTGGAGGGTGAAACGCCAAATCTCACCCTCAACCAGCCATCAACCAAAATATATCTACATTGATGATGATATGAGATGCAAATATAAGTTGAAAAAGGATTTTGATGCAAGAAAGTGGATGAAAATGCAAAGGGTTTTAGGTTATACCTTAGTTCCAAGCTAAACAAGAGTAGAAATGAAAATCAAGAGTAACCAATCACCAACACTCCTCAAAAATCACCAACAACAGCCATGTAACCTTGAAGGAACAACCCCTTTGATGATGTAAATGTGGAATCAAAGATGAAAGGAAGAGGATATATGAATATGGAATGAGTTTTAAGTGATTTAGTGGATGAAAGTTGAAGAAATTGAGGAGGAGAATGAGGGGGAGGTTTCGGCTGGGCAAAGGAGAGGAGGAGAGGGTTTTTTCAGCTGATTGTGTGCTAGGGTAAAAATGAGAGTGAGTCCCTTAGCCTCTCCAATTTTGGGCTTTTATGTGGAGGTCATTTTAAGGGTATTTGTGACAATGTGCTTTTTGCAATCCACTAGGATTTGAGATAGAATTTGAATGGAGGGTCAAGATTGCAATGCACAAGGATTAGGGACACTCAAGAAGCACAAATGAGCTGGTTGTGAAGGAGTGCACATGGTGCACACCCCTCTTTTTACATTGAGTTATAGCCTAGGATTTGATCAAAAATTTTAATCAATGGCTATGGATCATTTCACAAGGATCATGGGCATGAAAGAGCACAAAAAAATGGGCTGGAATTGAGAGGAAATTCGCAGCACATAGGAGAGAGAGTGAGTGGAATTGCAACTTGTACTATTGTACTACACTTGACCTTTCAAAATTCAAAGGGATATTCCTTATTCCTTTCAAGATGATTCTTCTAAACTCATACCATTTTGGGCCATATCCCATGATTCAATGATTGGGCTCTGAATTTTATGATCTCACCAATCCCAAAATTGATTTGTTGACCCCACTCCAAAGGAAATGACCATTTTACCCTTTTGTTCAAAAACCGAATTTCTTGCCAAAAATACTCCCATGATGCACAAAAAATACACAACTCCACTCACTTGGACTCACATAAATTCCTCAAGAGATGCATAATGGTTTTTACTAAGAAATTATTTATTTTAGTGAAATGACCAAAATGCCCTTTTGGTCCTAAAAACCCTAATTTTGCTCCAAACTTCATTTCCACTCTAACAATGATCCTGAGACCCTTTGGATAACTCTAAAACTCTAGAAATGCATGCATGATGATAAAATAAGTCTTTTTGGCGAAATTACCAAAATACCCTTTGAACTAGGAAAAATCCTAGAAACCCTAGAAATGCTCTAAAGTGCTCTAAAATGCCATGCAATGCTTTTCTAACCCTAAAATGCATTCTGAAACTTCTAAGATGCAAGCATGATGCTTTTCCTAACCTCTAGGATGAATGCTAAGACTTGATTTATTTTTGATTGAAAATTAGGGTTTCGACCTAAGCCGGACAAAATTGGGGTATGACAGTGAGCAAAAGTGAAGGTGTTGTTTCTGATTAATGTGGAACATGGTGGTTTTTGTTGATGGGACAACTTTGTGTTTTTGGGGTGTGGCTGATTTTCAAGAATAGCATAGAAAGTAAAGATTAAATTTGATTCATGGCTACCAAGGATTGGAAGGTAGCCAACCTGTGGATCTAAAGAAGCACCCTTCTGGGATTGTTCTTACATATCAGTCAGTATCTAGTTTTCTTTGAATTAGATGCTTAAGGTTAAATCACCTGTCTGTTGGATTGTGAATGCAAGCATGAGAAGATACGGTTAAATCCCCTTTAATACATGATAGAATATTACCATGAAAAAATTGGATTAGTTGGCTGGTCCCATATTAGCTGCTGATTGTTATCAACCCTTTTCTAATTGGCTATATTCTAAACTGAACATGTATTTAAAAAAAGGTGACTGAAGTTAACTGGAATTAATATGATTTTATTTATATTAAAGGAAAATCCGCTCTCCTATTTAACATAATCCATTATCTTTCACAACTGTTAAAGAAGTGATGCAAATTTCTAGATTTCTCTATTGAAGTCTAGATCAAAGATATTCTAGAAATTACCATTACATGTACTAAGTAAAAGAATCTAGAATATTCTATGTAAATATCAAATGAGAAAAAACCTAGAAGCTACAAGTACAAGATAAATCTAGAATATATTAGAGATGCTAATTATGTAGAATTATCTAGAACCATCCTCAAGCACCTATAAATAGGCAAGCTTGGGAGCATTTGTAATCAAGTCATTTGTGACCAATTTGAGAGCAATACAACTATTCCTTTGCTCCAAACATCACACTACTAATTAACTACTATCATCTTCCAACTATCAACTAAAGCCTTCTCTACTATTTACTAAACTAGCATTACTACCTCAAATATTAACAGTGGTACCAGAGCTACGTTCGGTCATATATTGGGCGTAGATAAACTATCCAACTACCAATTAAAAATCACTACCCTCACTCTACACTACTTCCATATTTTTTCTTAGCCAATGGCTAACAACACCCAATCATCATCTAATATACAAGTCCCTCCTTTGTCCGGTGAAAACTATGATTTTTGGAGCATTAAAATGAAGACATTTTTTTGTTCCCAAGATCTATGGGAAGTTGTGGAAGAAGGATTTACTACTCCCGCAGATACTTCAACTCTTACTACAGCTCAAAGGAAAGAGTTGAAGGAAAATAGGCAAAAAGATTCAAAGGCACTACATTACTTGCAGCAAGCTGTGGGTGACTCTATTTTTCCGAGGATAATGGGAGCTTCTAGTGCCAAGGATGCATGGAGTACACTACAGGAGGAGTTTCAAGGAACCGCCAAGGTACGTGCCGTCAAACTCCAAAGTCTAAGGCATAAGTTTGAATTATTAAATATGAAGGAATCTGAGACCGTACAAGACTATTATACTAAGATAAAAGAAATTGTTTCTAAAATGAGAGCCTACGGGGAAAATATTCTCGACAAAAGAACTGTTGAGAAAATTCTAGTTTCTATTCCCTGTAAGTATGATCCAATCGTGACGACGATTGAATAAACGAAGAATCTATCAAACTTATCTGTGACAGAACTAATGGGCTCTCTTGAAGCTTATGAGCAAAGATTGAGTAGCCGTGATGATGACTCTGTAGAAAATGCCTTTCAATCTAAGCTTAAATTACGGTCTCAAAATAAAGGATACGGAGGAAACAAGAGTAGTGGAGAAAGTTCTAGAAATAGAGAGAATTCTAGAAATTTCTCAAAGAAAATTCAAGATGAGTATCCTCCATGTGGCATCTGCAAGAGGACAAATCATGCCGAGAAAGACTGTCGCTGGCGAGGAAAGCCACAATGTCGGCACTGTAAGAAATTTGGGCACGTGGAGAAGAATTGCTATAGCAAAAATAAACATCAAGCAAATTTCGTCGAAGAACGTGAGAATGACCAGAATAAACATGACAGTGAAGAACATCTTTTCTATGCCACCCAAGATTCCAACGACGACAAGAAAGGAACCCGGTACTTGGATAGCGGTTGCAGCAATCACATGGCTAAAGATGAGAGCATCTTTAAGGAAATTGATGACTCTGTCAAATCAAAGATTCGACTAGGGAATGGCACTACCGTGGAATCAAAAGGCAAAGGCACTGTCATGGTGGAGACAAAGAAAGGTACGCGACTCATTAGAGATGTCTTACTAGTTCCCAATCTTAAAGAAAATCTCTTGAGCATCGGTCAAATGATGGAGAAAGGCCATGTCCTTCACTTTGAAGGAGATAAATGCACAATCTATGATAACAGTAGTAAAAGGGTTGAGATAGCCCAAGTAAAGATGGAGACGAGGAACAGAAGCTTCCCGATAAACTTTAAATATACCACTAACATTGCCATGAAGGTGCAAGCTGATGATTCATGGCTATGGCATCGAAGATTTGGCCACCTCGACTCGAAAGCCTTAAAGTTGTTATATCAAAAGAATATGGTAAGAGATTTACCAAGCCTAAAAGAAGATAGTGGAGCATGTGAAGGATATCTTCTTGGAAAACAACACAAACTACCATTTTCAACGAGCAATGCATGGAGAGCTAAAGATGTGTTAGAGCTCATCCACACTGACGTTTGTGGACCGATGAGGACACCATCACTCACCAACAACAGGTATTTCATCCTCTTCATCGATGACTTTTCTAGAATGACTTGGGTCTATTTCATCAAGGAAAAATCAGAAGTATTTGGAATATTCAAGAAGTTCAAGGCCCTTGTACAAAAGCAAAGTGGCAAACACATTAAGAGGCTTAGGAGTGATCGCGGCAAAGAGTACAACTCCCATGAGTTTGATAAATTCTGTGAGGATGAAGGCATTGAAAAACAACTCACAGTCGCATATTCTCCTCAACAAAATGGAGTATCTGAAAGAAGAAACCGCACGGTCATGGACATGGCTAGATCGATGCTAAAGGATAAAGGACTACCAAACACTTTTTGGGCTGAAGCGGTTTATACTCCAGTCTACATTATCAATAGATGTCCAACTCAATCAGTCCAAGACAAGACTCCTGTTGAAGCTTGGAGTGGGCAAAAACCTTCTGCCAAACATTTACGGGTCTTTGGATCAACCTGCTACATTCATGTCCCAGACCAAAAGAGGCATAAGTTAGAAGACAAAACGATTCGAGGCATCTTCTTGGGATACAGTACACAATCAAAAGGCTATCGAGTCTACAACTTACAAACAAAGAAGCTCATCATTAGTCGAGATGTCGAAGTTGATGAAGCTGCTGCTTGGAATTGGGATAGAGAAAAAATTGAGAGAAGCAACATTTGTCTTCCAGTACAGCAACCTCAAGAAGAAGTTGAAGAAGTAACAGAAGATCCAGGTATGCCTTCTTCGTCTTCTCTTCAACAAGATTCCTCACCAGAATCTACTCCGAGGCGAGTAAGATCTCTGGCGGATATATATGAAACTTACAATTTGGCCATACTTGAGCCTGAAAACTATGAAATAGCATCAAAACAAGAAGTATGGGTCAAAGCAATGGAGGAGGAGATTAAATCAATTGAGAAAAACAAAACATGGGAGCTATTAGACTATCCAAAAGATAAAGATATCATAGGAGTCAAATGGGTTTATAAGACAAAGCTTAACCCTGATGGCTCAATACAAAAACACAAGGCTAGGCTTGTAGCAAAGGGCTACTCTCAGCAACCTGGAGTTGACTACAATGAGACATTTGCTCCAGTTGCTCGTCTAGACACTATAAGAGTTTAATAGCTCTTGCAGCACAAAAAGAGTGGAGCATCTATCAACTAGATGTCAAGTCTGCATTTCTAAATGGAGTGCTAGAAGAAGAGATTTATATTGAGCAACCACAGGGCTTCGTCAGCAAAGGAAATGAAGATAAAGTACTGAGACTAAGAAAAGCTTTATATGGTCTCAAGCAAGCTCCTCGAGCATGGTACAGCCGAATTGATCAATACTTCATCAATCAAGGATTCAGGAGGAGCAAGAGTGAGCCAACACTATATGTCAAGACCCAAGGTCAGCAGGATACTCTCATTGTCTCCTTGTAAGTAGATGATCTAATCTACACAGGAAACAACACGAAGATGATTGCTAATTTCAAAGAAGACATGATGAAGACATTTGAGATGACAGATCTTGGCTTGATGAACTACTTCCTCAGCATAGAAGTAAAACAACAAAAAGAAGGAATATTCATCTGTCAAAAGAAATATACCGAAGCACTATTAAAGAAATTCAACATGAACGAATTCAAGCCAGTAGCTACTCTGCTCGTGACAAATGAGAAGTTACAAAAAGAAGACAGAGCACCAGAAGCTGATGCACCGCGCTATAGAAGTTTGATAGGGAGCTTACTATATCTCATTGCTACATGCCCAAACATCATGTATGCCACAAGTCTTCTATCAAGATTCATGCAGAAGCCGAGCCAAATTCACTATGGAGCAGGAAAAAGAATTTTAAGATACCTTCAAGGAACAAAGGAGTTTGGTATATGGTACAGAACCACGACCAACTCAAGATTGCTTGGCTACACCGACAGTGATTGGGCAGGTTCTATTGATGACATGAAAAGTACATCAGGCTATGCCTTCTCACTAGGATCGGGATTTTTCTCATGGGGATCTAAGAAGCAAGCAATAGTTGCGCAATCAACAGCAGAGGCTGAGTACGTGGCAGCAGCTGAAGCGACAAGTCAAGCTATATGGCTTCAGAGAATACTTGAAGACATGGGTGAACAACAAGATCTCCCTACTACAATCTACTACGACAACAAGTCAGCTATAGCAATGGCAAAGAATCCGGTTCATCATCATCGAACAAAGCACATTTCTATAAAATATCACTTTATTAGAGAAGCAGAGACAACTAAGCAGATTCATCTCGAGTACTGCACAACAGAAGATCAAGTTGCAGATATATTTACGAAGGCATTACCAAGAGTCAAGTTTGAGGAACTAAGAACAAAGCTTGGAGTTTCCGAAGTTTGCATCAATGAGGAGTGTTAAAGAAGTGATGCAAATTTCTAGATTTCTCTATTGAAGTCTAGATCAAAGATATTCTAGAAATTACCATTACATGTACTAAGTAAAAGAATCTAGAATATTCTATGTAAATATCAAAAGAGAAAAAACCTAGAAGCTACAAGTACAAGATAAATCTAGAATATATTAGAGATGCTAATTATGTAGAATTATCTAGAACCATCCTCAAGCACGTATAAATAGGCAAGCTTGGGAGCATTTGTAATCAAGTCATTTGTGCCCAATTTGAGAGCAATACAACTATTCCTTTGCTCCAAACATCACACTACTAATTAACTACTATCATATTCCAACTATCAACTAAAGCCTTCTCTACTATTTACTAAACTAGCATTACTACCTCAAATATTAACAGTGGTACCAGAGCTACGTTCGGTCATATATTGGGCGTAGATAAACTATCCAACTACCAATTAAAAATCACTACCCTCACTCTACACTACTTCCATATTTTTTCTTAGCCAATGGCTAACAACACCCAATCATCATCTAATATACAAGTCCCTCCTTTGTCCGGTGAAAACTATAATTTTTGGAGCATTAAAATGAAGACATTTTTTTGTTCCCAAGATCTATGGGAAGTTGTGGAAGAAGGATTTACTACTCCCGCAGATACTTCAACTCTTACTGCAGCTCAAAGGAAAGAGTTGAAGGAAAATAGGCAAAAAGATTCAAAGGCACTACATTACTTGCAGCAAGCTGTGGGTGACTCTATTTTTCCGAGGATAATGGGAGCTTCTAGTGCCAAGGATGCATGGAGTACACTACAGGAGGAGTTTCAAGGAACCGCCAAGGTACGTGCCGTCAAACTCCAAAGTCTAAGGCATAAGTTTGAATTATTAAATATGAAGGAATTTGAGACCGTACAAGACTATTATACAGCATCTAGAGCAAGCATCTCTTGTGGAAAGGGACTTTTAGCATCGGTTATATGAACCGTCCACATTCACCATTATAACCTAACCTTCACCCCCATTTTAACCTACCAACTCTTCATTTTCCTGCAAACCCAGTGTTAAGCTTAACAAATTTTCCATTTTTCATTCTAAAAAAAGCTCCTACCTAGTTTCTAAAGCTTTCGCCTTTCTTCGTCTTCAACCAAGGCTCCCAAAATGAAATCACCCAAAAAAAGCCCGAAATAGAGCAAGCAAGTCCCAGAGGCGATTCTGGAGCGCTTACCTTGCAAGCATGCTTGTGTGCAGTATGAGCAGTTCTTGCAACATTGTTTCCCTCTTCCCGAGAGAGGATTCGTAATGCAAACGATGAACAAGAGTGTGCTTCAATGGTTTACGGAACTACAATGGGAGACATTGATTCATCAACCACCCTATGTGTTGTTGGACTTAACAAGGGAGTTCTAGTGTTTCCCTTAGGGTGTAGATGAAGGTGTTGTTGCTCCCAGTGCTGCCAAGCTTGTGACAACATCAAAAGGGGAGACTGTCATTATAGATAGTGATGAGGATGATATAACTTCTAATCCCAATGCTGAAATAGAATGTACAAAAAGTGAAGGTTCTGGGAGTTCGAGCAGTATTTCATCAGTGAGTTCCGAAGGTGAGATCAATTCTAAAGAGAAAGTTGGTGAGTATTAGTTTGAGAATACAAGGAGGAAAAAGAAGAGAGTGCGGTGAGAAATTTTGATGTGGAAAGAGAAAGAAAGACCAAAGAAGTGCGGGAGCCCAAAAAGATGTCTGCTGGGGTGCCAAGGAGTGAAGAAGTTGAGTTGATGTTGCCACATCATCAACTCCTCAAGAAAAGAAGCAACCAACAAAAACTACAACACAGGGTCTTGCTCCCTGGCTAAGTCATCCTCCCCCAAGGTCAGAGTGGACGAGGCGAAAAGTCTGTGCAGTCCGGCCTAGGACATCAAAAATCAAGAGAAAGCAACCTGAAGAAGAAAGCCCTAAAGAGAGCTGGTCACCACCTCCACCTCCAACCATGTCTCTTTTGTTTATCTTTTTAATAATTTGTCTTTTGTTTAGTGTTGTTTGTTGGTGTTGTGTCTGTTTGATTTTAAATTTCAATAATGAAATTTCCCATCCCAAATTTAGTCATTTGACAATGGGGACACTGTCATTGATTAAGTTTGGGGGTGGAGCAGTCAATGTTATGTTTGTTTCTGTTCTGTGATGTAAACTTTTCTCTTTTATCAATGATAATATTATGTTCTTTGCTGTTTGTAGTGCTATCACAATAGCTGTTAACACAATAGCCAAAATTGGTGTACACTTAGAATTCTTATTGAAAAAGCCTAGCCCCTCTAGTATACACTTAGCTCTTGTACTTTAGAAGTAGGTGTAAGGCATTGCTTAGGTGGAAGTCAGGTGAGTTCTTAGCAAGGACCGAAATTACCTGCAATTTGATAGAAACTGCTAGGAAAGTAAGAAAATAAGTTTGGGGGTAGCCTATTAGTGGTGAGGCCGAAGTGAACAAACAAGAGTGTAGAAATAGAGGGTGCACACTTGCAAAAGTAATATATATATATATATATATATATATATATATATATATATATATATATATATATATATATATATATATATATATACACACAAAATCAAATAAGTTGCATTTTGCAACAACGCTGGCTGCTGAGTAGGTATGCTGTTTTGTTGCGACACCATTACAATTTCAGTCGAAAAGTAGTCAGCCTATAAAATAAAAAGAGGTGTGAACCACTCAAATCATCAACCTAGTAATTGAGAAGGAAAGGCAATGTAGGGAATTCTAAATAGGATCCAAAACCAAGCCTAGTAATTGTTGAAACCTATGGAAGGAGTGCAAGAGAGCACGCACACATCATAGCTTTGGGGCAAAAGCTATGATTTCATGAATTGCTAAGTGTTCTCAATGTATTATGTCTGAGGGGAAAGCCTTGAGAAAAATAGAGTTGTGCTGAAAACTGGTTAATGTTGTTAATTGTGGCTATGCTGTGCTTGTTTGTGTTAAGTGCCATTTCTTGAGGACAACCAAGGGTTCAAGTTTGGGGGTGTGATAACTCTTAGAAATAAGAGTTATTAAGAACAAAAAAAATAAGAACTAAGGTAGTTCTAGAGTAATTAATGTAAATAAATAGGAACTCTATGCATAATTAAATATAAATAGGTTCTTATTGTGTAAATTGGGTTTTTGGGCACCTTAGGTGTCAATTTGTGGGATTTCACCTATGTGCTAGTTGTGCAGAAAATTATTAGTTCAGGTGTTGTGCAAAGTGTTGTGGTAGCATCGGAGTAACTGGCTAGTGAGAAAAAGAGAATTAAAGTATTCTCTGGTGGTAAACTGAAGAAAATGGTGTTTTGTCTTTAGTGCCAAAGGCAAAAGAGAATCTGCGCTTTTAATGGGCCACAAATGGACAAAATGTCCTTGGTTTTAATGTTGGCAGCGCTTTTCAGAATTGTGAAGGGCCCAATTGGTACTTGGGAAGAGAATGTCATATATAAAGGTACTTCACCCTAAAAGTGCACAACAACTTCAGCCTCCACGAATCCCTAGGTCAGAGAGTACCATTTCCATCTTCCATACACTATTCATCATCTCCCCAAGTGTCTCTTTGTTTTTAGTAATTTGTGTAGCGGTTTAGTTTTATTCTTGAGCTATTTTACTACTGAACCTTTGTTTCTCGTTTTAGGTCAAGCTTTGAGCAAAGTGAGGGATTTTGAACTTCAAAGCCATAAGGATGAAGTCCCAAGACCAAAGGGTGTTAGGAAGAACCAAAAGAACCAAGAAAAAGCAAGGAAGGAGCACTCAATCAGAAGAAAAGACGGCCACCCGTGTTTATGCAACACGGCCGTGCTATCTGTTAAAGCTGGACCGATCAGAATTCAGACAGATGAAAACACGGCTGGCATTGTTTTTGCAACACAGACGTGTTTTCTCATCAGTCACCAAATGTTGTTAAAGTTTATTGCAAATTTCTACTTCATCTCCAATTCTTGTTCTTTATTTTTCTGCACTTTATATTCTTGCACTTTTACACTTCTGTTCTTACTTTTCTGCACTTTTATTTTTCACATTTTACATTATGAATAAGAGTGAGTAGACTCATAGTCTTGAGTTATTGAGAGTAAACCAATGATAGGTCTCTAGTAATTCCCAAGACCATTCTCCACTCCAATTGTTATGTATTTTTAATCTAATTTCATTGTTTTAAAATCTGATTCTTAAATATTAGAGTGAAGTACCGAAAGGTGAAATTCTATAATTGGCCTATGAAATTAGACAAGAGAAATAAGATATGAAAATAATCTCAATTCCCTTGAGGCAGTTAAAAGGTATTATTCATAATGGGTTTTCCTAACTTTCAACCATGAAAATAGGATTGAAAGTTAGATCAAAACACATCATTGTACTATGAAAGGAGACAATGATTACATTTTTTACCTTGCCTTTAGAATACATTACTCTTATGGGATGATGAATGGTCTAAAGAATTCAATGGGTTTCTCATTGTTGTGATGAAACTAATACCCCGAGATTATTTATATTTCTGAATTTAACTCAATCAACAAACTTCTTTTACAAATCATTTCTTCTAGCTAATCACCATTGAAACTAAAATTGGTAGTCACATAAGTCTCTGTAGATTGATACTCTTTACTACTAGATAGAACCGTGCACTTGCGTCCTATCACTTCTCCAACCATATTTCCACCATTTTTAGTGTTGAAGCTCATTTCTGAAGCTGGAAACTCGCAATCTGCAGCACATTTCTTCAGCACTGGAAGCTTACTTTGAGCTTCTCATTGTTTGTAATTTCTGTATTTCTCTGTGTATCTTTGATCTAAGTAGTAATTGCTATTTCCATGACATCATTTATGCTATTTTGGTACGGTTTTGTTATGTCTAAGCTCATTATGAGCTAACTCCTTATATAGTCAAGACTATGGTGATGTAATTTTGAATCTATGATGAATGTTGTGATTAGTGCTTGATGCTTCATTAACTCATGCAATTTAATGCTATATACTATTTTTGAACTTGATCACTTTAATTAGGGTAACGTGTTTTAATTTCTGGAAATGATTAAAGTGTTTATTTCATGAGTTAATATGGTTAAAAAGTTAATAGGAATATTGCTTTTTCTAGTGGAGGATAGGAATATGAAGATAGGGCCATTGTGTGGGCTTAAACACGCTTTACAAACTACAGAATTAATTCAATGGAAGCTTAGGAATAAGAAAACATTGGCAAAACTCTGTTCACAGTGACTGGAAAGTCCATTTTCAATTTTGCACACTAAATGCTATCACAACACTTATCACAGCACTAAGTCATTTATATAGTAATTACTGATCCTAGTCTGAGTTATGTCCATCTCTCTGATTCCAGTTCATTTGTTATTGTTTTTACTGCTGTTTAACATTTAAAACTGTCCAACACTATGAAATTTTACCATGCTTTACTTTTTACTTTTACCTCACCAACTCAAGTACTAGTAAGTAGAATTAAAAGTTAAACTACATAATCCTCGTGAGAACGATCTTTTCTTATCGGTATATTACTTGTTTGACTGTGTATACTTGCACACTTTTTTACAAAATAGTTGCACCTTAGGATCATCCAGGAATTGACAGCGCAGTTTGCACTATATATAGTAGAAGATGCTTGACTACGTATTTACTCATTCCAGGATTCCAGTACCTCCACCTGAGTCGCATCCACCCGAGTAGGACCACCTCGCCCAACAGGACTACGACCAGGACGTGGATGATGCAGATGATGGAGACAGTGGAGATGACGGAGACCATGCTAATGAGAAGGATTATTCACGGCATCTAGGTTATTTATCTTTTAATTAATGTGCATAATATCTTAGTTTTCTGAATTATACGATAGTTTTAACATTATCGTTTTTTATTTGTTAGGTATATTTTTCAGAGGTTTTTCTGTTTGGGGAACATTAGTATAGTTTATGGAAGTTTGGCACTTTTAGTCGTATGTTTTGACACTTATCGCTGTTTGACACTAGTTGAATTAGTTATAAATGGTCTCGCATACATTAGTTTATTGAACTTATAGTTTATGTGATTTTTAGTTAAATTCGTTTGGAAATATAAGTTAGTTCATGTGAATAGAATTGGTGGATTACATAGTTTATGTGAACTGAATTAGTGGGTTGAATTCCATTGGATTGGTTTGGATTGAATAGTTTTGGAGTTATAAGTTAGTTGAATTTGTTTGGTTTGGATTGAATTTCAATTGAATTGGTGGAATGAGTCTGAATTGAATTGGCAGGGATGTTGTATTGTAAACAGAAATGGGTATGTGTCTAACTGACAGATTTTCCAAAATAATTTATCCATATGTACTGACGGAATTTGCGATGGAATTTCCTTGGGTAATTAATGAATTTGCAATGGAATTTCCTTGAGTAATTAACGAATTTGCGATGGAATATCCATTTCTAGTTAATGCATTTGCAACGGATTTTCGACAGAATTGCTACACAACTTTACGACGGATTGTTGCGACAAATGTTTATGCGACGGAATTTTGTCTGTCGAAAATGGTCATTAGCTAGCGATGGGTTTTCTGCATTTGCAACAGATGTTTTCCTCGGAAATCAGCGACTTTCTTGTATTGTTATTTCTTCTCCTTCGAACTCTATCTATTTTCTCTCTATGTTTCTGATTTATAACTTATGTTTCCTCATGTATTCAACTGGTGGGTTAAGGTCTCATAGTGAATAGCATGGGCCTTCTTGGTCTTGCATGCTACGCTACAAAAATTGTTATATGGGGTGCCTATGACAAGGGGTGTTTCTAGGGAAATTTTTCAATTAAATTATCTTTGCAAAATGCTCCCTTAAACTTATGAAGTAAGGTTTTGAACCATATCTATATTTTAAATTTCCCATGTTAACTTTTAAACTTTCAACTCATATTATAATTAGTCTAATTAAAAATACAACCAAAATAACACATAATTCTACAAAACACTGAAAATCACATAATCAGTTAAGCTATTAACAATCAATATATTGTTTTCTTCTTGTTAAGAGTCCCACATTGGATGTGATATGGCCTGAAAATGAGTTTATAAGTGGGAGGCATCCCTCACCTTACAAGCCGGTTTTGTGGGGTTGAGTTAGGCCTTAACCACATTTTAAGATGGTATCAAAGCCAATCCAAGATCCGTTGGACCACCCGCTATCGGGCCACTCAGGTCACGCTCCAGTTGTCTAGTCCTGGGCCTGAGGGGGGTTTGTTAAGAGTCCCACATTGGATGTGGTATTGCCTGAAAATGACTTTATAAGTGGGAGGCATCCCTCACCTTACAAGCCTGTTTTGTGGGGTTGAGTTAGGCCTTAACCACATTTTAAGACTTCTAATCCAATTATAGTATCCTTATCTCCCAGCTATACTCTAATTAGCTTATCTTAATTTTTTTTAACAAGAAAGATTTCAATTTGACCTCTTTTGCTTGGCTTATGCGTTAACTTTATCTTGTTTTCTATACTTTCAATTAATTTTATCTACTACTAAAACGCCAACTAGCCTAAAAAGATTCTATTCTCAGACCAAGACTCATCCCAAGATATCAAGAAATCCGCAAAAAAAGGGGGTTGGGGTTTTTTAAATTATTACAAATCAAGATTAGGAGATTAATACATCATAAACACAGATTTTATTTTTTTAAGATTATAAAAAAAAAAACAGATTAGGTAAGAAAATGGGGGTTTGAATTGTGTCCCTTTTTAAAATCTATTTGAAGCAACCAAGTTTTCAAAGAAGATCTAAGTCATAGTCCTAGGAAGGTATACACTTGAGAAGCTTTTGTCTTCTTGTATCCTCTCAGAAGCTAGACTATGTAAGAAGCTAGTAAATTAATAACTAGTTTTCTTCTCTTAGCTTCTTACACAAGTATAGCAGTTAGTCAAAGATGTTCTTAGGTAAGAAAATCGGGTGTGCTGTGTTTCAATAAAAGAGGTAGTGTAAGAAGATAGTCAAAGATGTTCTTAGGTAAGCAAAGTAAGGTTTAGGTTTTTCGTAGTTATACAATAGCTTTGGTAAGAAATAGGTTTATAACAGAAGCTAATAGCAATAAGCTATGAGCACACTCAGAAAAGGTCCCAGAAGATATGTTGTAAGTGTTAAGTTTTGTTTAGAGAAGGTTGAATCTGGAGAAGCTTCTGAGAAGCTCTTGAGAAGATAGGCAGATTTGTAATGTACTCTCACAAAAACTTTATGAAGTCTTCCTTGAAGTATTTATAGAATTTTAAATTCAATAGAGTCGTTGGTTATGGTCTAGAAAGCATTATAGACGTTGGTTGCTTTTACTGAAAAGTACAACCACTTTTGGGCACTTTTGCAACAGAAGTACTAGGTTCTCATTACTGAGTCTTCTGAACTTGAGATGACAAATTAAATTGATGTATTCAATTTGCCTCATTTCTTCTTGGGCATTTAATATCCTTCATTAATCTGAGTCTTTAATAAGATATGCTCATGTGTCCTCTATTCTTGAGTCTTCTTAGCTTGAAAAGATTCTTGTATTGAGTCTTCTGAACTTGGATACTCTATATTTGAGAAGCTTATTGACTTGTGTCTTCCCATCTTGAGAAGATACTTCGCACAGGTCTTCTCATCTTTGAGAAGCTACTTGTCTTGTATCTTCTCATCTGTAGAAGCAACCATATCTGACTTGATATATCTATCTTTTCACAAACTCTAAGTCTTCATTCTTTGCTTCTAATGCATCATTCAACCTTCTTCTAAGGTGTTATCCTAGCACATAATTTTCTTGATTCTTGTTGAATAGTTCTTGTACTTATTGACAATAATATCAATAATATCCCCTTTTATTAGAAGATTTTAATTTTTCTGATATAACAATAATATGTATATGCTTTTTTCAATGTTGTAGTAAAGGAGATGTACACTGAAAATAATTTTAACCAGAACTTCAATTATCTTTCATATATGATGCAATAAAACATTACGTTGAAGCGCATTATTCTGGTGCTTAAGAAGGTATATAAAAACAAGACAACTAATTAAAAGAAGCTTTACCTTCTCAAAATAGTGCTCTACTTAGCACAAATAATTTCATTACAAGGCAAACAAATTATCTCCACCCTTCATAGGCCTACAAACTTAATCTTCTCTTCCCCCCTTTTGTCAAACATCAAAGAATGGGGCAGACAAAGTACATTAAGTTGCTACTTGGAGGGGGATGAGCAACAGATGATGCACAAGTAGCAGGCACTGGAATGTCCTGTGGAGGAGCAATGAGACCAAATTCTGATTACGTACGTGATGGTTTAAGTGCAAGAATGGCATGATTCAGTATCCAATCCTGAAATTGTTTGATTCTGGCAACTTGCACTTGTTTAAGAAGGGCTTTGATCCTTCTGACCTGCTTCTCAACACGGATGATTCTTGATCCTTCAGCAGTTGAGCTACTAGAGTTTGCTACATCAGAGGGTTGTTTAGTGATGGGTCCAACAAATAGAGGATCAACGGTTTCAAGATTTCTTGGAATAACCGGAAGGTTTTGAGGTGGTGGAATGGAGGAATCAAAGATGGGAGGAGGAGTGTGGAAGATTTAGTTAAAGTGAGAGGTGGTAAAAGTTTGGGAAGGTAGAAGAGGTGAACTAAAAATATTCCGAATAAATTCTTTGATAGCGTTCAGAGGAGTGGTGTGTAGGGGAGGAGGATGAGGAGGAGTGGTGGCAATAGTGCTCACCAAAGCAGCTAGAGCTTCAGAAGCAATTTCTTCTGCAGAGGGACCAAGGGTTCTCATAAGAAATTGCTACCCCTCACCAGAAGCCTCAGTATGTTGCTTCTTAGAAGCTTGATTGTCCCAAACTTCTTGTAGGTGTTATCTGTCAAAACAGGACACACGATATTGTTTACACAGTTCGGCCAAACTTTGCCTACGTCTGCGACTAAAGCGTTTAAATAGGCTTTTCTCCATTCCACCAATCAGCGACTAAAGCGTTTGTACCGCAACCAATCTGCGCACAACAACACCGAAAACGAGAATGCGCACAAAGAACGCGCACAGCAACACCAACGGCGCTCAACAACAAACGCGAAGAGAGATCGCGAACAACAACGAGAGAGATCGCGAAGAGAGATCGCCAACAGCGCAGAACAACGAATGCAAACAGTGGGTTCGCAACAGGGAACGCGAACAAACTCGCAACAGAGAGGGAACCCAACGAAGAACGACTCGCAGGACCAATAACTGAAAGAAGGTAACCTAGTTTGATACCATGTCAAAACAGGACACACGATATTGTTTACGCTGTTCGGCCAAACTTTGCCTACGTCTGCAACTACAGAGTAGCTGTAGTTCCGTTTTATTGATTATGTTTCGATCCTTGAGTACAAACACTAAAACGTTTAAATAGGCTTTTCTCTAAGAAAACCTAACGGGTCTGGGCCAAATACATATAAATAATTCTACAAATCTACTATTTACAACTTCCTTATTTCCTTATTCACATTATCATCAACTCCTCTGTCTTCTCAAGAGTTGGTTATTTAATTTTTACCTTCTTAAGAGTGGATTTTGGTGTTTCCCGAGATCCTTTGTTAGGGGACTTCACGTACTGCCTCTAATGACAAGAACTCCCTAAAAAGAAATAATTTAATTGTTACACTTGTCTACTTTATATTAACTAATTAAGATCGATAGTTAATGTTAAATGAGGAATATAGCAATAAATGATTGCACCTCAGTACAGTTTATCAACACATGAACATGTGCTGAACTTAACTCTTCATCTGTTAGCCAGTGAATTGACTCCTTCCCAGATGGACGACCGGGTAGACAAAAGACAGACAAAGCCAAAGGATGTCTACCCAATATCCATTTCATTTCGACTGCTTCCAGGAGCAAACTGATCATTCTTGAAATAATGAGAACAAAAATGTGTTGTTTCACGGTGTAAGTAAGAAGAACATATTGATCCTTCAACTCTAGCTTTGTTTTTCACCGATCTTTTTGAATCACCCATGAACCTAGAGAAAATTATATTAATATATAATAGTCATATATTTTAAACTTGTTTCTTATATTATAAAAATTAGCTGACCTTTCAAACGGATACATCCATCTGTATTGGACAGGTCCGCCGAGTTTAGCTTCATATGCGAGATGCACCGGTAGATGCTCCATAGAATCAAAGAAACCAGGCGGAAATACTCTCTCCAACTTGCATAAGATAAGTGGGATGTCTTTTTCCATTTTTGAAAGATCATCAGCTTTTAGCGTTGCAGAACACAAATTCTTAAAGTATTGACTTATTTCAATGAGCGGATTCAAAACGTGTGTTGGCAACGAACTAAAAGCGATAGGAAGTAAGCACTCCATGAATACATGACAATCATGGCTCTTCATCCCATGCAACCTCCCATTATCCACATCCGCACATCTAGATAAATTGGAAGAATAACCGTCTGGCATTTTCAACTCTTTTATCCACTGATAAACTGCTTTTGCTTGTTCAGTAGATAAAGTAAAATTGGCTTTGAGTTTCAAAGTCCTAGTACCTTGCTCAACCAACAACAAATCCTTTCGTCTACAATAATGAGCTATATCCTTCCTAGCTTTCTCATTGTCTTTCGTTTTGCCTTTCACGTTCATGACAGTGTTAAATACGTTGTCAAAAAAATTCTTCTCTATATGCACGACATCGAGATTGTGTCTCAATATATTATCTTTCCAATAGGGAAGTTCCCAAAAAATACTTTTTTTGGTCCAATTGTGCCATTGTCCATAGCCATCTGGACGAGAAACAACACCCGCTACGACTTCCACGGGAGGGATATCTCTAACACTATTCCAAACTTCCTCTGGTGTCAACTTACGAGGAGGTCCAGCTGTTTCAACATTTCCCTTGATGAACGCATATTTCTGCTTTCTAAATGGGTGATCCATAGGTAAGAACCTACGGTGCGAGTCAAACCATGAAGTTTTTCCTTCGTATTTAAGACTAAAAGCCTTTGTGTCAACTATGCAAATCGGACACGCCATCTTACCATGTGTCCCCCATCCAAACAACATTCCATAGGCAGGAAAGTCATTAATGGTCCACATCAAAGCCGCCCTCATCACAAAATTTTGTTTGCGTGCCGCATCATAAGTTAAAACACCATTCCACAACCTTTTTAGGTCATCAATCAAAGGTTGCAAATATATGTCAATACCAGCTGTTGGATTACTTGGCCCTGGAATAATAGAATTTAAAAACATGTATGGTTTGGACATACACATTTCTGGAGGAAGGTTGTATGGGGTAACAATAACTGGCCAACATGAATACGGTGTTGCCGAGGCTTGAATATATGGTGTGAAACCATCAGAGCACAAACCAAGCCGAACATTGCGTGGATCATTGGCAAAATCTGGATGAACACGATCAAAATGCTTCCAAACTTCACCATCAGATGGGTGACGTAATTCACCAGAATTATTTCTATTTTGATGGTGCCACGTCATTTTACCCGCGGTCTTCATAATAACTTTGCTGTAAACTCCATCTAATGGGGGTTGCATCCAACATCATTTTGGTCATATATTCCATGCACAACTCAGCAACATTAAATTGAGACTTAAGACCCAACAACCGAACACACATTGATAATTTTGAGTCTTTCGATCCTTCAAATATGGGTTTATTTGTCTCACTCAAATACATGTAAAACCTTTGAGCTTCCTCATTTGGAACTTCGTCAGCATCTGGTTCTTCAAAATCCAAATTTACACCAACAGCGTCAGATACCATTCCCTGATACTCATCTAACGGTTGTATTCCCCATCTTTCAGATGTCGTAGTCACTAGATAACTACTTGATGTGTGATCTACTACTTCAACCGGAACATTAACCGCAGGAACTGCAGCTACCCCTGGTGCTACTTCCCCGTGACGACTCCATGTCCAATAATTTAGCCTAAACCCATTATTGTACAAATCAAGTATAACTTCATGTTCATTTTTTATAGCTCCAAAGGAACATTTCAACACTAGTGCAAAAATGAGATTAGAATTAGACATTTAAAGTCAGGCGCTCAAATGCCTGACTACGTAAGTAGACACGGTGGCAAACTTGTAATTAAGAAGCAAAATTCGCGAGTTTTAAAGTCAAGCGGGATACACGCCTGACTTCTAAAGTGAAAAAATAGGAAAAAATTAGACTTTAGAAGTCAGGCGTGTAAGCGCCTGACTACATAAGTGACACGGTGGCAAACTTGTAATTAGGGGTGAATTTTTTTTCTTCTGTTCTAATACTTTAGACGTCATGCTTCTATTCGCGCTTGACCTCTAAAGTCCAAAAATAGAAAGAAAAAAAATCACTCTGAGAGCCTCTCACTCTCATTCTCAAACATTCACTCTCACAATCTCACGAACACTCCTCTCCTCTCCTCTCCATTCTCACTCTCACGAACCCTAATCCTTCATCTTCTCTCTGATCCTTCATCACTACATCACTACAGAGAACTCAGAACTCCTCTCCCTCACCGTTTCCTCTCCCTCACGCACGCCTTCTCACTCTCAGAGATCACCGTTTCTTCTCCCTCAGCGTTTCCTCCTCACCGTTTCCTCTCCCTCACGCACGTCGTTCTCACTGTTTCACGCACGTCGTTCTCACCGTTTCACGCACGTCGTTCTCACCGTTTCCTCTCCCTCACGCCGTTCTCACCGTTTCCTCTCCCTCACGCCGTTCTCACCGTCGGCGTCGCTGTTGCTGTTGCCGTCGCCGTTGCTGTTGCCGTCGCCGTTCTCAGCGAAGGTCTCTTCCAACAGAACGAACAGGTATAATACTTCTTCCTTCTCAAAACTCTTCTCTGCTTCTCACAGTTGAAAACCCTAATAATTTTTAAACACTGTTTTAACCTTTTTCAGTTTCGGTTTCGGTTTTGCTACGAACACAAAACCCTAACCTTGTGAATCTTGATTCTGATTGCAGATCTACGAAGATCTGCTTGTGGAGAGGTGATTTGCAAGTTTGCTGCATTGCCATGGACTTCGGGAGTACTAACGGGTTCAATAATGGTTGAACTGCATTTTAGTTTCCTAACTGGTTTATTTGATTTACAATCAAAACAGTCATATTTTAGTTTCCTAACTGGTTGAACTGCATTTTTAATCTCTCCGTTGACTCAGCAACGAAAAGAGCCTTATATTTTTCTTATAGTTAAATTATATATATTTGAAGTGATCGAATACAAATATTCTCAGATACACCTCTCTTTTACATTTTTTAAACGTAGTGTACTCCATCTATTATATGATGATATCTGTCAAAAAAATATCCAACTTTGTTATTGGACAGTTGTGCTTGTAGATGACATTACGATGACAATGATATGAGGTTAAAGCCCCCTTACACTTTTTTTATCAGGAACTTCCCTTCACCTTTTCTGGGTCAAAATATCAGAATATTAGATTCATCATTAGACCAAGTCTGAGCATTACAAAGTGGGCTGACAACTAGTAGCCCATGTTAAGGTTAGGATAACATCAGGCTGTTATACCCCTATCAATTTCATGTATCTCCATTTTAACCTTGTAAATTTTAGATATACTGATTTATCTACTAAATTTATCTATTTAGTTGATAAATCTGTAGTTATAAAACAAATTGTGGATTTATTTATTAAATAGATAAATCAGTAGTTCATTTTTCAACTACAGATTTATCTACTAAATAAATAAATCTGTAATGAATATTTTTTTGGGTAAATCCGTAGTTGCATTAATGAATCCGTTAGTTGCATTATTGAACCTGTAAGCTAATTCTGTAATATTAATGAATCTGTAATATTAATGAACCTGAGCGCCAGTACGGTTGTGTTTGGTTCCATACAAACACTTCGGGAGCACCGAGACGGTCAAGGCTGGCAGAGAAGCTTCCAATGGCTGGATCAGAAGGAGTTTTCCATGAAGTAAGCTTTACTTTCTCCCCACTTATTTTGTTTGTGCTGATTATTATATTTGGAAGGAATGTATCACAAGGTTGACCGAAACTCTCCCATATTTTATTGCCCGTAGTGTCATCCAGCAAGACAAGGTTTCCAGTATTCATAAGTTGAGCAGTACTAGTGTTTGAAGAAGTTGATACATTTGATGACCAAATAACATGTTTATGTCCATTTAGTAGTACGAGGTTTCTATTGTTGGATATGGTGAGAACCCCGGAAGAGTCATTTAGTGGTTTGTTTCTGTTGGCTATCCATATGATATTGTTGGATTGATTTAGGTACCAAATTCCAAGGTAGCGATTTGTTGTGTTTGGGGGGCTGAAGAATCCAAGCTTGAAAGCATTGTCATTGGAGCTTAATGTCTCATGATCTTTGATCAATTGAGAGGATGTAATAGTGTCCACCACGGTACTGCTGCAGCCAATGTTTATGTAAAGGGTTGAGATTGAGAGGGAGAATAAAGTCAGCAACATATTTCCTCGTATGGCTAATGCCAACATGTTTGAATTCACTAATAATGCCTAGCTACTAGTATTGTTTTATATATGCAACATGTTTCCTCGTTGACTGACTTATTCTTTGTGTCTTTTTATACTCTGACTTTTGTAGTTGGATGTTGCAAACTTGAAACAGCACCAACCACACAAGTCAAGCTCAGTGAAGTAGTAGACCAATAATGGAGTATACATCATTACAAGCAACAACTATTGTTATTCAATCAGGATTGAGAGCATTAGCAGCAAGAAATGAATTTAGGCACTGAAGAAGAACAAAGGCTTCAATTAAATGGTAAGTGTCACTTGAAATTCTCGCACACAGCTGTAAGGTCCTCCTGATTTCAAACTTAGTTTGGTATTTGCCAGTTGAGCTAAGCATTATGGTAAATAAAGCAAGGCAAACACAGTTATATCAATCAACTACTAGTTATCTTCCTATAGAGAGATAGAGACAGCCCATATTAAAGATAACATATTGCAAAGTTGAACATATATAAGAAAATGACCTGACTCTCTCTTCTTGTGGCAACTTATATATTACTTTGACAAGAAAGCTTTGATCTTTCTCTACTGTGCTAACTTGTCCACAAAGGATACTATTAGTCCTTACAATTTCCAAAGAGAAACACAGGTAAAAAAGCATGTGACTTTTCTATATTTTTCAGCACTGGTAATTAAGTATTATTCTTGTTAATATATATATATATATATATATATATATATATATATATATATATATATATATATAACTTTCTTCTCAGTTTCAGCTTCAAGGAAGATGAGAATGGTCTGAAAATATAGCTTTGCATGGCGAGTCAAAGAATAGGAGAAACTGGTTTGTCTGAGTCAGGGCCTTCAAGTCATCACCACCATATCCCTTATGGAGTTCTTCATGGAATTAGTACCCCAACATCAACCTTAATGTATCCTTCAATAACTTTTCCATCTCACTGCTATTATCACTTATTTAAAAGAAACTTTTTTTGACACAAGTTATTTAGAAGTTTTTTCATTTTATTTTAATTTTGATTCCATATATTTGTATACGTATCTGAGATGGGTTTTAATTGTTTTTATTTTATATTTTTTGTCTCTTAGGAATCAAGGGTCTGCTTTTGATTTTGGAGAGCTGGAAGAAGCAATAGTTATGCAAGGAATTAAGATAAGAAATGATGAAGGCAAAGCACGTATGTTTCCTTTTCCATGGTTTATTTACACTTTTCTGACCAACTCTTTCTACAAGCATAGAAAAGAAAGGAGTGGGAAGATTTACCATTTTGAGTACCATAATGATTCCGAGGCATTACATTTAAATGGCACGGGGTTACAATCTTAGAAAACTGACTTTCCTAGCATGATTCTTTTCTTCATCTACCTTTTGATATAAATAAATAGCATTTATTATTGGTAATCTTATGAGATTTTATATATTTTCCTTTTGTGATTCTTGCAGCTTTATTCACAAGCAGACCTGCAGCTACACTTGAAATGTTCCCTTCATGGCCAATTAGATTCCAGCAAACTTCAAGAGTAGTAGTTGACTCTCTTACTTCTCCTTCTTTGACCAATCCATATGTAAAAGATTCTTTGTTTTGGAACTTACAACTTAGTAGCACTTCAATAAATTTCTTTCAACTACACACTTTAACAAAGGTAATAAAAATGAAATTATGATTTTGGAATTTGCAAACATAGGGAGGTTCAAAGTCAGGAGGCGAAAGCACTGATTCAGGATCAACAGAACTTCAGTTTGAAACAGATTCTCCCATAAGTATAAAGGGATCTTCTTCTGATCATAATAATAATCAAGCTTTTGATCAGCAACGAAAAACTGATGCTATAGGAATTGGCTCATCATCACAGAATCAATCAGCAGCAAAATCACCTCAGGAAAAGGAAAAGGAAAAGGTTGTTTAATTACAATAACTATAACTATTTGTTTCCACTGTTAATCTCTCTTTTCATGTCTCCTAAACTCAGGCAAACTTGGACTCTTTCATGCAATTATTACTGTGATATGTCTGTCTCTTTTCTTCTTTACACAAAAGAACAACACAGATCCCAACAACTCTCAGAAGATCAAGAGAACACAGAGTTTTCCTGATTCCTGTAGGATTTTCTGACTTGAGATATGGAGGGAGGAAGAGAGAGAGAGAGAGAGAGAGAGAGAGAGAGAGAGAGAGAGAGAGAGAGAGAAATGAACGTTAAACAAGAAAACAAAGGGAGAATCTTTTTAGTCCTTTTTAAAAGTTAACCACACCCACTTCACTTGTGTTTTCTTCAAATTTTTGAGTTAGAAATCTAAACCCAACTTCAAACCAAAATAATGGCAGAAAGAGATGATTTTTGCTACCCATTTCATATTGATGATTGCATGGTTCCTCAAGAAAAATTGCATTCACAAATGGTTGCTACAAATTCTGTGAGCATTCTTAAACATTAATACTTACTTCATACTCATCTTGCATTATTGCTTGAGAGTACTTGAGTTGAGACTACCACGGCATTTCTTTCAGCTTTGCTTTTGACAACATCAACTCATTTATTTACTAGTTAGAAATCTACTGATATAATATGGATACATTTTTCTAGTTAACCTGTCTATCTGTTTTCTGTTTTCCCATGTATAAATAATTAATCCTTATTATTATTATTTTGGGTGGTTTTTTACTGCAGAAGAAAGGAGCAGCTGGTTCCTCATCAGAAAAGACACTTGATCCAAAGGTTTTGAATATCACACACACATAAATGTTAAATATTATATATATATATATATATATATATATATATATATATATATATATATATATATATATATATATTCTAAGGTGTATCTTTATTGTTTGCATTTTACCAAGATTTTGTTGTTTGGTTTGGGGTTCAGACACTGAGACGTTTGGCACAAAACAGAGAAGCTGCAAAGAAAAGCCGTCTAAGGAAAAAGGTATATGTCTCATCTCATCACACATTGATCTGCCGTACAGTCAGTTGTTTTGATTTGAAATATCAGATATTGGAACCTCAAAATTAATACTAAATAAACAGTATATACACGGTTGTGTTGTGTAAATGTATTAATTGCTGCATTTTCCTTTGCAACGGCAGGCTTATGTGCAGCAGCTAGAGTCAAGTAGATTAAGGCTTGCCCACCTTGAACAAGACCTTCAAAGAGCACGCTCTCAGGTACTATTCTCTTCCACACACAACAATAAATAAATAAATACATACTGCATAATGTTTTTATTTATATATAGTAAGTTCTAATGATCATTATTTGTGCTGTTTAATTTAATTAATATAGGGAGCATTCATGGGTTGTGGTGTTGCTGGTGGTAATATAAGCTCTGGTGAGTGCTGTACTGCTCTTTTTTGTTGAACACCCTGGTTATGCCATAATTATCTTTCTGGAAAAACCTAGTACCTACCTCACATATTTGTTTTGCTAATCTTTATACTTTTGTGCAGAAAGTGGAAAATGAAACAATGAAATAAGAGAGTTGTAGTTAATACTTGCTATAATTAATTACACTTGTCTTCCTTTCATGCAGTTTGATGAATTTGAATCTTTTAAAACAAATAAGTGATCAAAGTCAAATTTTGAATTTGCTTTTGGATATTTAAGCCCTGAACAAAAAAAAATCATCTAGAGTTGGTTAGATAAGTCTCGGAATTTGACCAAAATATATTATTGCTTAGTTTCAGTCTGAATCCATATAACAAAATGATCACTGAGTGTACGTTGCATACTTGCAGTAATTAAAGATATATATAGATAGGAAGAAAAAGAGAGAAAAGGAGTACAAGTAAATGACCATTCTTTAATTAAATCTGTCATCAATAATTTTTTAAATTAAATTAATTTTTCTACATGTCTTTAATTAAGTTTTGCATCTTCCAAAAATATCCATGCATTTTATTTAGCAGAATACTTGAAAAGATATGTAGTGCTACTGCTACTTTCTAAACATGCATGCATATGAAGACTAGCTCCTATAATGCTTTAACTTTTTCCTGATTCCTGTAGGATCCCAACAACTCTCAGAAGATCAAGAAAACAGCCTCTGTATGAGAATTTTCAAGGTTAATGTTGAAATCAGAGTTGTTTTGGGAAATTATGCTTGTTTTGAGAAATATATATGTTTTACTCTATTTTGAGAATGCAAGTTGACTAGCACTTGATTGGTTACATTCATTAAGCGTTACTTTATTGATATATGACTCCATGGCCCAATGGATAAGGCGCTGGTCTACGGGACCAGAGATCTGGGTTCGATCCCCAGTGGAGTCGCTTCTTTTTAATGAAAAATTTGTATAACCAGGGTGTATAGATTAAACCAAAATTAAAAAAAAAAAAAACTTTTAAGGTCAGGCGCAATAATGCTTGACCTTAAATCATACATACGAAGTCAAGCAATAATAAAAGCTTGACCTTAAATCATACATACGAAGTCAGGCAAGAATAAATGCTTGACTTTAAATCATACATACGAAGTCAGGCAAGAATAAATGCTTGACTTTAAATCATACATACGAAGTCAGGCAAGAATAAATGTTTGACTTTAAAACATACTTACGAAGTCAGGCGCAATAAATGTTTGACTTTAAAACATACTTACGAAGTCAGGCTATCGCTTGACTTTAAAACTCCAGACATACAAAGTCGACTTAATAAAAGTCAAGCGCCCGCCTGACTTTAAATCCCCTTTTCGCCTGACTTTAAATCCCCTTTTTGCACTAGTGCAAGCACGGGCATCTAATACCGCCTTGTCGCCCAAATTCTTCATGATCAATGTACTTAGCACAAAAAATAAACTCTTCTACTACTTCTACAAAACGTCGCTTTACACCAGATCTTCCAGGAAATAATCGATCATACATCCAACTACGATCCATAACTTCAACAACTATGTACTACACTACAATATAAATAAAATAAACTATCAAATAAACTATCAATTACTTCATATTTTGATATATATATATATATATATATATATATATATATATATATATATATATATTACTCATTTTATTTTGATATTTCAATAAACTATCAATTACAAGCAACACAATTAATTTTTTGATAATGTTATATATTAATAATTTAAACATTATAAATAATATTTGCAAATTTAATTTTAAATTTCAATTTTTATAAGACAATATATGTTAATAAAATTTATAAATGAACTTAATAAATAAGTTTTTTCAATATAAATTATTTTTACGGTCACCAAGGACTAAAAGAAAAAATCTAAATTTGACGGTGAGCAAAAGTTGGTAAAGAGGAAAAAACTAATTTATCTTGATAACTAACCGTAGTGAAGAGAAGGCTCTGACTTGAAGTGTATCCCTAACTCAAGGAAAGAGGAAAAAACAGGAACCAAAGCTCAAACAATACCTAAACAAACAAAAACACAATTAGTAACAAACTCATATTATTATAAAATAATTTAAAAACTAAAATTATTAACTCATATCAGAAACATACCTTGGATCGAATAAATTTGCCAATGAGAGGAGAAGACAATTCGTAGGGAGGAAGTGAGGAGTTTCAAGAAGAGATTTAGTAGGGAATGAGAGAATTTGGAGAGAGTAAGAGAGAAATTTTAACAAGAGAATGAGAGAATTGGTAGAAGTGTGAAGAATAAGAAGTGGGGAAGGGATATATATATATAGGAAAACGGAGTCAAACGGTCAAATGGGGATTGGCGGCGGTTTTGGGGATTTGCGGTGGTTTTGGGGACTTGCGGAGGAAATTTGAAAATCAAATTGCGCGCTTATTTTTTCAAGGCCGCCGGTAACGGGGATTTGCGGCGGTTTTGGGGATTTGCGGCGGACTTTTGAAAATTTAAAATGGCGGTTATTTTTTAAAAGCCGCTGGAAATGGGGATTTGCGGCGGATTAGGGGGATTTGAGGCGGTTTAGGGGGATTTGCGGCGGTTTTTTTTTAAAAAATTTCGGTCACCAAATTCAATATTCACTATTTACTATCGGGAAGTTCTTGACCGTTAATTTAGTCACTAGTGCAAAATCAAGAAAAGAATTAGGCATTTAAAGTCAGGCGCTCAGATGCCTGACTTTATATGTTGATGCGGTGGCAAACTTGTAGTTAAGAGGCAAAACTCACGAGTTTTAAAGTCAGGCGAATACACGCCTGACTTCTAAAGTGAACAAATAGAGAAAAAATTAGACTTTAGAAGTCAGGCGTGTACTCGCCTGACTACATAAGTAACGCGGTGGCAAACTTGTAGTTAATGGTGAAATTATTTTGTTTCTATTTTGGTACTTTAGAAGTCAGGCGTGTATCACGCCTGACTTCTAAAGTACCAAAATAGAAACAAAATAATTTCACTTACGCCTCACTCTCAGAAGACTCTCCTCTCCATTCTCACTCTCTCACGCGAACCATAATTACCTTTCCTCTACCCCCGTCGAATCTCCCCCCTCTCCATTCTCACTCTCTCACGCGAATCCCCTCACTCTCTCCCTCTCAGACATCATTCTCTCCTCTCAACGAAAACACGAGACAGGAGAAGACAGGAGAAGACAAATTGTTCCCAAATCAGCACCCTAGCAACGAGAAGATAGGGTAGGGCGTTCTTCCCTGGCTTTTGACTTCTTCGTTCTACTTCTGGTGGTTCAACGGGTTCTGCTTCTAGTGGCTCAAACCCTAGAAACGATTGTTGGCCGTGCTCCACCCAATCTCCTTCGTATTCGTCTTCTACCTCTTCTGGTTCAACGGGTCCAATCAAAAAACGAGTTTCATATTTGGTATCCCCTAAGCGTCCGCATGAAAACCCCTCAAGAAATTTTAGGTTTGGAGAACTCTCCACCGGAGCTCCGCCGTGCCGGAAATCGCACCACCGGAGCTCCGCCGTGCCGGAAATCACACCGCCGTTACTCAGTGTAAGCTTCCTCTCCACCATAGACTACGATTTTGTTGTTTTGTTACTCAGTGTAAGTTTCAGATTCACTGAGATTAATACGATTTTGTTGTTTTGTTACTTTGTTGTGGCTGCCAACCTCGGTCAACCCAAGGCTTTCTACCAGCTAGCAAAGATTTTCCATCTAGGTGTTGGCTTCAAAAAGAACGTTCCCTTGGTAAGTTGCTCCTTCATTTATCTTCTTTCTTTTCTGCAAGTACTGGTGAGAACTGTTGATTAAACTAACAAAGAGCCTGATGTCGATTTGATTTCTGGTGTTTACTTTAGTATCATTTATTTTAGAAGACGTGAGAGGAGTGAATTAGCTACTGTCATTGTAGTCATATTTGTATGTTGTTTGTGATTACTCCACTTTTTTACTGATGATGCAACTGTTTAAAATTAAAGATTCGATCGACCTGATTATAGTCATATTTGTATGATGTTTGTGATAACTCCACCATTTGAGTGAATTAGCTACCAATCTGGTCTTTTGTTTTTATCAGTCTACTAGTCTGGTCTGAGTGTAAAAGATTCCATCGACCTGATTGCTTTCAATGTTTCTGAATCTTACTTTATGTGTTTGGAACCTTGCAATGGAAGAATAAAATTGATCGAAAAGCTATATTAAAATTTGGGTGTCATGATTGTAGTAGATAAAGTCTTGTTGTATTCTGTTGACTTTGTTCAAGATGCAAGCCTTTACTTACATACCAATAGAAATAAAGTTTACAAAGAAATCCTTCTTATTGCTTTTATTTCTTCAAGAAGTAGAAAGGACCCGAAATGGGTAAGACCATAAATTACTTGCGGATTATATTAGTTCATTATTTGCATCCCAGTTGGTCCCAGTTGGTCTACAGACCAGTTAGTTCATTATTTGCATCCCAGTTGGTCCCACGTGGTTTCTCTAGAGGGGCCTCTATTTACAGAGGAGTGACTAGGTATATATCTCTATCTTGTGGCCTCATTTGGCTGCTAGTGTATATCCTTTGATTATGAATGAATAATGCAACCTTTGTTGTTTGTTGCAGGCACCACTAGCAGACTGAAAAATCTGGATTATTGTGTTTCAGCACAAGGCAAATTAACCATCGGAGGTTGTTCGTTGATTCATTGGAGGAGAACAAATGCACGTAGAGAACTTTGAAAGCGTAAAATGGTGTTCCCCCTTTCCCTCTTGTTTACTTTTCTTAATTCTTAATTCCTCCTACATAAGCATACTTGACTAGAACTCATCTTATAAATTTTGTAAGTCTTGTTAAAACTCAAATCAATGGATCTATAAAAGTTGTTAGATTTGACAATGGTCAAGATCAATTTAACATGTCATATTTTTATCTTTCTCAAGGCATCATTCACTAAGTTTCTTGTGCTGAAAGTTGAAACTCCCCAACAAGGGCTCCCGTCTTTCACTCAAAACTGCCACTTCACTTTTGGGATTTTGCTATATCTCAATTTGTTCATATTATCAACATGCTGCCCCTTGTATCCCTTCAACTTGTAAATGTGCATCAGCTTGATTTAACCACATGTTCTTGATTTTAATTTTATGATTGCAATGACTAGTGGGGCTGTGAAGACTGAAGAAGAAGCGGAAGCTGTAAGCCAATTGAATTGTAGGAACAATCCGTAAAGGTAACTAAGTAATGTTGTTTTAGTACAAAGTCCATTTTATCAAAAATTGACTATGTAACTCTGTGTAGTTTTTTTGTTTGAATTGTTTGAATAATGTTGGGGTTACCTTAAATAATGTTGGGGTTACCTTAAATAATGTTGGGGTTATTTTTCAGCTTATGTTCTTATCATCTACTCTCTCATATACAGATGAATCCATATGAGAAGAGAGAGTTATCATCAGCTAAGTCAAAGATTCAATCTTCCAGTACTAAAATGCCCGTGGACAAGTCTGCAGAAATTTCTGTCAGTGTAAACAACGCAATTAGTTTGATTTTCCTTTTTTAATTTATTTTTATTTTTCAATTTTTATTCTGTTCTTTGCTAGGGTATAAAGCTTCCAGATTCACAACGAAGCTTCGCTTCGCCACGAAGCTAAGGTATAACTCTTTCTCCTTCTCTAAAATCTTCTCAGTTGCATACGGTTTGAAACCCTAGTTTCAACCACTGACTTTGCTTCATTTTGGTTGTGTTTCTGGGTGAGATCTTGCTGGATCTTGATGCTATGCACAAGGATCTGCACAACGAAGGTAGAACCACTGCCTTTTACTTCTGTTCAGTTTCAGTTTTAAGTTTGTGTGTCGAACAAAAACCCTAACAGCCTGATTCTTGTTTTCTGGGTGCAGATCTATGGAGATCTGCTTCAGAGGGTCTTCAAACAGGTAAACCACTTCTTGATCTTTCCTTTTATTGTTTGTTTGAAGTTCTGGTGATACTTGTAGTGATTTTGACTTCTGTTTTGTTGTTTTTGGCTTCTGGATTCTGCACTTTATAAGGCAATTAAAGGTAAAAAGGAAGCTGTAATAAGCCATCTTTTACGGAAAAGTGCAAATCCTCACGTTAAGGATAAGGTACAGAAAAATCACTGGTTCATTTATAAAATCATGTTGGAGTAAAGAAATATTCCTTTCCTCAATCAGTTTCAATACTAAGAAATTTTCACTTGTCATTGGTTTTTTTCATGAATCTGAGTGGTTCTTGAAAGGTAACATACTTATATATTTGTTTGTAGCAGGTGGTTGAGAGAGCTCAAGTTTTACTGAAAAGTTTATTTACTGTTGTTGTTGAAGTTGTTTTTGAGATTCATTTAAAGGTACTTCCTATTTATCACTGTAACATTATTAGTTTCAATTCAATGAATACTTGTGTCTTCTAAAATCTACCATGTTAAGTTAATTACTGCCCCACTAGAAATGTGAAAGCGTTTGACCTGTTATTTAGTAAATTAGAGTTCTACTTGCATCAAGAATTGCATTTTCTAGGAAACTTGATTTGAATCATTTCATCATTTTATTGTGAGGCATGGAACTGGGATAGTTTGTATAAGCATGAAAGAGGAAACTTGATTTGAATCATTTCATCATTTTACTGAGAAGTTTTTATCTGGAATTTGTTCTTATCCCTTTGTTCAAAGTCTATGTGGTTAAATCAGCTAAAACACTATATGCACTCACCATATGACATAGTCAACTTTAGGGAATAATGTATCTCATCTTAGCTGCACTTCTACAGGCATTTAGTTTGTGTAAAACTCAGCACGACTTCACTTTGTTTCATTTAATATCTTTTGTTGCCTAGTGTTTAAGCGGCTGGCATTTGATTATAATTTTACTAGAATGACATCATGTTGACAAAGATGTTTGAAATTTAATAATCTGTTATTCTGGGTAGTAATTGTCTCATCAATGCATTTTTTTATGTACACTTCACATTACATCTGTAGGATGCCAAATATGGTACCACTTCAACCGCCCAGGCCATATTTTCCCACTAAAATATAGGGAAGGCGGTGTCTTGAAGAGAGCTGGACATACAGAAGCTTTAGTTGACCTGGCAATACTTGCTGGTTTGGATCCCGTGGCAGTTCTGTGTGAGGTTGTGGATGATGATAATGGCTCCATGGCTAGATTACGTAAGCTTCGCCAGTTTGCAGAGCGTGAAAATTTAAAAATTATATCTATTGCTGACAAGATAAGGTATGTGGTTGCATTTTGTAAAAGATACAGTAAAATTCATTTTATGCATGTTTCTTGTTTGGATTTTGCTTTCAATTACAGCTATCATAATTTAATTTCCCCATGTTTCCTGATACCATAGTTTGTCTTTCAAATATTCTAATTGTACATATTTGAAGTATCTATTAATCTAACCAACTTCAGTGATTGAATATTTATCTGAAAACTCAAAAATTCCATCTTTGGCTTGTTGTATAATACAGTGGCATGCCAGAGTGTAAGCTTGGCTTAAATGATAGAGTATTATTAGAGGCACAAGGTAGAGCGACCAAGGGAAAAGCGATTGACATGAAACTTGAGATTATATTTTTAGTTAAATTTTGAATGATGCACTAGCTTTTATATGACAGAATAATATACTAGATTAGTTTATAACATTCCTACTTTTATAGGTATTTGAAAGAGTTTGTAAAGCTATCTCATGGTGAAAGAGTGTCTATGTGGTTGTGACCTTGTTTTGCATTAACTGATATACATCTCCTGTGTATGCTTATGGAAAAATAATTTTGATTATCTTTGGTTCTTCTACAAGTTGGGTTCTCTTTATTGTTGTCATATTTTCTATTTGTTTGATGATATATTATTTATTATTTCAAGAAAAGCTCTCTGTTCAGGATTTTGTTGATAAAGGGGAAGACTTATCATTTCCAAGGAACAAGATTGAGAAAAGAGTTTGGAAAATGTTGATGGGTTGGTAGTGTGATTCAGGTTGGTGGCATTGTTCCTTTTGGATGATCATGTGCCCATGTACATATAACTTAGTTATTATATAGTTGCTAGATGTATATATGAGATCTATACTGTGTAAATAATATCTGCCACGTTATAATTTTTAGAGACTTTGTAATTCTAACTTGATCCCATAGGTTGTGTTATGATTGTAAGGATTTAATGCTTAATAATTGATGGCAGAAATTTGTTCATATGTTGGTAGTTGTACTAATTTTTTCATTAATTTTGGCTATCGTAAGGATTTAATGCCTAATAATTGATGGCAGAAATTTGTTAATTAAGGCTACCAAATAATTTTTTAAAAAAAAAATGGACTTTTAAAGTCGTGCGCAAATAAAGCCTGACTTTAAAACAGACTTACGAAGTCAGGCAATAATAAATGCTTGACTTTAAATCATACTTACGAAGTCAGGCAATAATAAATGCTTGACTTTAAATCATACTTACGAAGTCAGGCAATAATAAATGCTTGACTTTAAAACTGACTTAAGAAGTCAGGCAATAATAAATGCCTGACTTTAAAACTGACTTAAGAAGTCAGGCGAAATAAATGCTTGACTTTAAATCAGACTTACGACGTCAGGCTATCGCTTGACTTTAAAACTCATTACTTACAAAGTCGACTTAATAAAAGTCAAGCGGGCGCCTGACTTTAAATCCCCTTTTCGCCTGACTTTAAATCCCTTTTTTGCACTAGTGAGTGTCGGCAATATCTTGACCGTTAATTAGTGTCGACACTAATTACCATTGACTATTCAATAATCACGCTGCACTATTCACTATTTAATGTCCGGTTCATCTTTTTCGTTAAAAGTAACCCCTTTATAATCAAAATATTCCTCCTGCTTATTTCCACCACAAGAGACATCTACACTCATCAAACGCTCGGTGTCATCCTCCAATTTAACAACTCGTTCTTGCAGTTCCTCAAACGTTCTATTTAGAGATTCAACCATCTTTTCATACTTGCACTTCTCATCCTCCAATTAGAGAGTGAAGTTTCGGAGGATGAGAAGTGCATGTATGAAAAGATGGTTGAATCTCTAAATAGAAAGTTTGAGGAACTGCAAGAACGGGTTGTCAAGTTGGAGGATGATACCGAGCGTTTGATGAGTGTAGATGTCTCTTGTGGTGGAAATAACGAGGAGGAGTTTTTTGCTTATAAAGGGGTTACTTTTAATGAAAAAGATGAACTGGACATTAAATAGTGAATAGTGCAGCGTGATTATTGAATAGTCAATGGTGATTAGTGTCGACACTAATTAACGGTCAAGATATTGCCGACACTAAATTCACGGTCAATATCTTCCCGACAGTAAATAGTGAATAGTGAATATTAAATTAAAGGTGGAATTTTCTTTACAATGAAATGGAGACATACGCCACTCTCTTGGAGCCGCTGCCGACAATGCCCAAGAGAGTGTCGTATCAAGAGAGTGGCGTATGTCTCTGTTTCTTGGTAGAGGTGTGAAGACGAAGAAGGGGAGAAGGGGTTTATATAGGAGAAACGAAGTCAAACGGTCAAAAAACAGCATCCGCCGGAAACGGTGGTTACCGGTGGACTTATGGGCGTTGCGGCGGACTTAGGGGATTTGCGGCTGACTTAGGGGGATTTGCGGCGGTTTTGTGAAATTCAAAATTGGCAAATATCCGCCGCAAATAACCTTACCGGCAGTTTGTTAAAATCTCGTAAAAAAAATATTTTTGTAATCTAAAATCCGCCGCAAAATCCACGGAAGCCGCCGCAAAATCCACGGCGAAAACAGATCCGCCGCAAAATCCACGGAATCCGCCGCAAAGTTTGAGGCGGATAAAATCCGCCGGTAATTCCCCTAATCCGCCAGAAAGTTTGCGGCGGCTCAGAATCCACCGGAAATTCCTGGCTGGAAATTCAACATTTTCTTGTAGTGGTAATTGGCGATCTCTAACTCCATTTGAAAATGCTTGGCTGTATTGTCCTGGTTGTAAATACGCTGCAAATAACTCCACATTTCTTGAGCAGTTGAGAATGCTCGCAAATTATTAATCATCTGAGGATCAATAGTACTGAGGATCCAAGAAATAATTTGAGCATCTTTTACTTCCCACACATCTAAGGCAATTTTATCTTCTGGCGCCTTAGAAATCCCATCAAGGTGACTCCATAATCCTTTCCCTTCGACATACATCTTGAACTGAAATTCCCAAGCAGCATAATTTTTGCCTGTAAAGCGGACACAAAAGATATCTCTATCTTTGTCTGAAGCCATGAGAACACGTGTATTGTTGTAAACAAACACAACCACGAACCCAAGAAAGAGAGAAAACAAAAAAGGAGCAAACCCAGCAAAAAAAACGTGAACAAAACCACTCGAACACAAGACAACCAATTAGAAGCAGAACTTGTGAACAAAAGCGCAAGCAACACCAACACCCACGATCAACCAGAGTCAAGGAACCACGACGGCGGACACAGAACTACAACCAAAACACGAAGACGCGCTGGTCCAAAACGCCAACACACCAAAACGCGAACCACGAACAAGTCTCTGCCGAGGAAGAAAAATGAACCAGGCGATCAAGAACCACGAAACCCAGAACCACAAAACCCACAAGAGAAGTGAGATTGAAACCCAACCAGAAGGAAATCCACGAAGAACAAGTCGCAAGCAGCAACAAAAGCAGAGGAATAAGTTGCGAGACCAAGAAATCACGATCAGAAATCCAGAAGCAGAAATTGTGACCTAGTAGCGCACAGAGAACCACAAAGAAGGACCGCAACCAATCAACGCACAACAACACCGAAAACGAGAATGCGCACAACAACGCACAGAGAACGCGCACAGCAACACCAACGACGCTCAACAACGAACGCGGAGAGAGATGGTGAACAACAACGACAAAGAACGCGAAGAGAGATCGCCAACACCGCAGAGCAATGAATGCAAACAGTGGGTTCGCAACAGGGAACGGGAACAAATTCGCAACAGAGAGGGAACCCAACGAAGAAGGAATCGCAGGACCAATAACTGAAAGAAGGTAACCTAGTTTGATACCATGTCAAAACAGGACACACGATATTGTTTACGCAGTTCGGCCAAACTTTGCCTACGTCTGCGACTACAGAGTAGCTGTAGTTCTGTTTTATTGATTATGTTTCGATCCTTGAGTACAAACACTAAAGCGTTTAAATAGGCTTTTCTCTGAGAAAACCTAACGGACCTGGGCCAAATACATATAAATAAATCTACAAATATACTATTTACAACTTCCTTATTTCCTTATTCACATTATCATCAACTCCTCTGTCTTCTCAAGAGTTGGTTATTTAATTTTTACCTTATTAAGAGTGGATTTTGGTGTTTCCCGAGATCCTTTGTTAGGGGACTTCATGATTGATTTGGGTGATGCCTTTTGAGAAATTCCTTGTGTGGGTGTGATTTTTTGTTCGAAGATCCTACTCTTTCCTTTGAGGAGTCTTCTTAGGAGCCTTCTCACTCTCTTGAACCTTCTCAAGATCCTTCTTAGCTTTGCTCTTCCTGAGAAGCTCCAATTCCATCTGAATTTCTTCTTTTCTTCTCTGTTTCTTCCTCTCTTCTCTTGTTGCTACCACTTCTTCTTCAACATCTTCTTTGTGCTTCTCCTCTCTAGCAGTAGTGTTGTTGTCTTTTTTCCTTTTTCACTTCTTTTCCTTTCCTGCTTTAACAACAACCTCTCCTTCGGGTTTCTTCTTCTGCTTCATGACCTTCTTCTTCAACAATCGGATTGAGTGTCAATCCCATTTGCTTTACATTCTTGGAGTAAAAGGCAGTTATATCATTAGAACCTTAATATTCTTCCAATAGAACAACCATATATCTGAAGAGTTTTGTAAGAACCTTTCACTAGGTCGTATAACACAAGAAGATCTATGTTGGTTACCTTCTCTTGGGACAAGGTTGTGAGCACATACCTTGTGTAGGACTCTAACATGGTCATGAAGATTTGGGGCTTTCAAGGTATATTGTAGATCCTTAAGGACACATGCATTTTCACGTTCTTGAGTAGTGTGTGCTTCCTCGAACCAGTTTTCTCCAAATATCTTCTTGTCAGTTGTGGGTATGTCTAAGTCCTCAAAAAAATTTCTTGACTGATGTAAAGTTTCAAACCATCAACTATGCTCTTAATCCATTTCTTTGTGTTATCCACATACGCATTCTTAAAAAATTCTTTGACCAAGTCATGGTATACTAATTTCTCAATTTGGACAAAGTTTTTCTATTTTTGCTTGACGAGATTTGGCATAATATCCCATCCTTGGGTTTTGAGTTCGTTCAACTTAAAAACCTTCCTTGGTTCAATCTTCCTTCTAGCAGGTTTGCAAGCAGTTGCAGAGATCCTTTTCTGATTAGTGGTGTGCTAAACTGAATTTTTTTTATTTTCCCTTTCCTTTAGAGGATTCAGCAATAGATTTGACCATTTTTTCTTTCTTCTGAGATTCCAAGGTGGATATCTCAACCTTCTCAGAAGGTACTTGTTCTTTAGGAATGGTTTTGTTCGATACCGTATCCCTGACTTGGTATCCGATCTTAAATACCAAGTCTGATCCGAGATAGTTGGTATTTGAGTTCTTGGTCAATCCGGGCTGATGCTCCGATCCGAGGTGGGATGGTACCTGCAATGACACTCCGACGCTCAAGTTAGTGAGTGAGTCAATTACAAGTGAGAGGATTGGAAAGTGTGTACCTTTAATGCTAGCAATGAATGCATATTTATAGGTTTAGGAATCCAATAGGAGCCATTGGATTTAGGTCTTTGATCCTCACTATTGAAAGGTGGGTTTGACTTTGGTATTGGGCCTTAGTGCAAAGTGCTGTAGTGGCCCAATCCATAATAGTTTCCCCCCAAGTTGGCTTGGCCTTGGGCGAGCTCGACTTGATGCTTTGCTTGGGTCAGAGGTATCCTTAGAGACTAGAACGGTCTTGCCAGTTTGCAAAATATGCCTTGTTTCCGAGACTGGGCTTACACCATGGTGGGTGTGTTGCCACCAGCCCGGGTTTACTTTGAGGTTTAGGCCGAGCTTAGAGTGCTCTGGGGGAGTTCACCGGTGGATGGTTGTTGTCCGACTCAAGGTTTCTTCATAATGGCGACGCTTTGATTTCAGCGCTGTCATCAATGACATTGATGGGGCGTGTCATTTGATGTGAAGTGGCGTAATGATGGTGCCTCGATTCGCGTGCCTAGGCTAGATGCTACGGATTGGACCTGCCGTCTAGGCCCAGGCCCAATTCGTTGCTAATGGAACACTATAAATATGAGTGAGGGGCTCACTGGTTTGCATTGGTTTCTTGCAAACTGCTTCGGGATCCGATCTTAACGTCGTAATCTCGTGCTTAGGTGTCCGAGCTTCCCTTCTTATTTTCTGGGGCGAGAGTCTCTACCCTTCAGTTCATTGAGGTCGTCAGGACACGCGAGCAGGATCAGTTTTACCGGTCTTCCGAATTCCAAGGTTAGTGTGTTTCTAGTGCTTTTTTCTTTTTGCATGTGCTTTAGCCGGCACTCCTGTTTGCACGTTTTCGATAGAACAGAGTGGGGGTCGTCAGGTCGGGTTTCGACTTGGTTGTGGACCCACTGTTTTGCGCTTAACTTGACTCGGCATGCCCCCATTTCTGCAGGTACGATCTGGCTAGAACAAAACAAACCCGCCGGGTTATTGACACAGATCGTCCAAACGTTGCCAAACTGATGGCTTCCGATCCCGGAGAATCGGAAGGTGTCCGAAACGATAACCTTAGATCGGCTGAGCACGATGTTCACGAAGGGTTTATCCGGCTCCCAACAGCTTCCAAGCGGAAGAGCGTTACCCTTCCTGATAACGAAATGATGGAGGAAGATCGCCCGGGCGAGGTCCATTCTGCAGACTTGGTAATCATTGAGTCGGATGAGTCTGATGTTAATGGGGAAGAGCAAGGGAGCACCCACTCTCGCTGGAGCTCTGAAGACAGTGAAGCTGAGGTCGAGGTCGAGGCTGGGGGTTTTGCAGAAAGTCGAAATAATGAAGGGAGTCTTCCTGAAGGTCGGAACAACGAGGAAGGTCTTGCCGAAAGAAAATCCGACGAGTACCCCAGCACGGGGGTTGGCATGGTCGACGTTCCCCTGCTGATGCCCTTAAGCACCCAACGGGAATACTCCTGGGTGTTAGAGTCGTTGAGGGCAACCCGATCTGTATATAAGGCCGAAGATGATAAGAGCCACATCGTAAAAATAATTTCCGGGAGGAGAGGACATATATGGAGAGCGGAAGGCATGGGAGAAGGTCAACATGTCGTCGCCTGGGCATCAGCCCTTAAGTTCGTGCTGTATGAGGTGACGATCGTTACTATGAACATCCGACCTCCTTTTACTGCCTTTCAGCAGGAGGTTTTGGGAAGGCTGAATCTCGCTCCTACCCAAATCCACCCTAACGTCTGGGCCTTCATGCGGGCTTTCGAGCTGATGTGCATTCACTTGGAAAGGCCGATCTCCATTAATCTGTTTTTCTTTCTATTCGAAATAAATAGACGGCATGAGGAAGGAACTAAGGATCGGTGGGAGCATGTGAGCCTCAGGGCCAGGAGGAATACCAAAGTTTGCATGCTTTACTCACCACAAGAAAAATTGGACTTTGTGGCGGGCAAAATCCGCCGCAAAAGCCAAATTTGCGGCAGATATTTGGACTTTGCGGCGGAATTTTGCCGCCGGTAGCCAAGTCGATACAAACACGTTGCGGCGGATTATCCGCCGCAAGTTTGCGGCGGATTATCCGCCGCAAGTTTGCGGCGGATTTAGTGGCGCCGCAAAATCCCCCGCAACTTTGCGGCGGATAATCCGCCGGAAAAGGGGACAAATTTTTCCTGCAAAATATCCGCCGGAAAGTGCCCAATATCCGCCGCAAAGTATCCGCCGCAAAGTTCCCGTTATCCGCCGCAAAGTACCTGTTTTATTTTTAAAAAAATGAATATAATTTTTTTTAAAAAAACGTTTTATTTAAAATTCAGCCGGAAACGACACAAATCCGCCGCAAAGTACAATTTTTTTTAAAAAAAAATTATTATTATTTTTAAAAAATAAATTTTATTTTTTAAAAAAAATCCTTTTAATTAAAAATATATATTATTTTATTACTTTTTTTAATTATTGATAAAAAAATAAAATCCAATAACTAATTAATTTTTAATTTAAAAAAATAAAAATTGGGAAAAGCAGTAAAATATTATCACCAAAAAAATATCCAAACAATTAATAAAATATCCATACAAAAAAATAAAATAATTTAAAGCTACTGGGGTGCCTGCCGGTCAATGTCATCAACATTATTATAATATATATCATCTTGAAGTAAAGCACAGAGCGATGACATTTGGACATTAAGATCAATGTCCAGCGGGGGTGACCGCTGCTGGGGGTACTGCTGGTTTGGCTGGATCAGGGGGTGACTGATGTTGGGGCTGCTGGTATGGCTGGCGGGGTGACTGATGCTGCTGCTGGTATGGCTGGAATGGCGCATACTGCGGTGTATACTGCTGGTATGGCTGGAAGCGCTACACTTCAAAAAGAGATTTAGTAGAGAAGGAAAGAATTTGGAGAGAGTAAAATAGAAATTTTAAGAAGAGAATGAGAGGATTGTTAGAAGTGTGAAGAATGAGAAGTGGGGAATGGATATATATAGGAAAACGGAGCCAACGGTCAAAAGGTAATATCCGCCGCAAAGACCCGTTGCGGCGGATTTTTGGTCTTTGCGGCGGATTTTGAAATTTATTATCCGCGGGTTTTTTTAAACGGAGATTTGCGGCGGATTCTGGGTCTTTGCGGCGGATAGTTCAAATTAAAATACCGCGCCTTTTTTTTAAAAACACCAAAATATCAGCCGCAAAAACCCACAATCCGCCGCAAATACAAAAAATATCCGCCGCAAATACCCAATATCCGCCGCAAATACCCAAATATCCGCCGCAAATAACCAACATCAATATTCATTGTTTAGTTAGTGTTGCCAAGATCTTGACCGTTAATTATTATCGACACTAATCACTATTGACTATTCAACAATCACGCAACACTATTTAGTGTCGGCAAGATTTTGATCGTTAATTAGTGTCGACACTAATCACTATTGACTATTTAGTGTTGGCAAGATCTTGACCGTTAATTAGTGTCAGATATGTTGTTGTATTATTATGAGTATTATGGTTTTTTATTATTTTTTATCATTTATATATTTAATGTCTGCTACCCCTAAACAGAGACCTACGCCATTATCTTGATACGACACTCTCTTGAGCATTGTCGGCAGCAGCTCCAATAGAGTGGCGTATGTCTCCATTTCTTTGTAAAGAAATTTCCACATTGTCGTGAACACCCCTTCATCTTTTTCGTTAAAAGTAACCCATTTATCAGCAAAAAGCTCCTCCTCATTATTTCCACCACAAGAGACATATACGTTCATCAAACGCTCGGTATCATCCTTCAACTTAACAACCCGTCCTTGCAGTTCCTCAAACTTTCTATTTAGAGATTCAACCATATTTTCAAAATAGAAAGTTTCACAAGAAACCATCTTTTGAAAAGATGATTGAATCTCTAAATAGAAAGTTTGAGGAACTGCAAGGACGGGTTGTTAAGTTGGAGGATGATACCAAGCGTTTGATGAGCGTATATGTCTCTTGTGGTGAAAATAATGAGAAGGAGCTTTTTGCTGATAAAGGGGTTACTTTTAACGAAAAAGATGAAGGGGTGTTCATGACAATGTGGAAATTTTTTTACAAAAAAATGGAGACATACGCCACTCTATTGGAGCCGCTGCCGACAATGCTCAAGAGAGTGCCGTATTAAGAGAGTGTCGTATCAAGAGAATGAGAGTATTGGTAGAGGTGTGAAAAAGAAGAAGGGGAGAAGGGGTTTATATAGTAGAAACGAAGTCAAACGGTCAAAAGGCAAGATCCGCCGGAAACGGCAGTTACCGGCGGATTTATGGGATTTGCGGCGGATTAGGGGATTTTCGGCGGACGGAGGTGAATTTGCGGCGGTTTATGAAATTCAAAATTGGCAAATATCCGCCGGAAATAACCTTACCGGCGGATTGTTAAAATCTCGTAAAAAAAATAAATTTTTGTAATCCCAAATCCGCCGCAAAAATCGATAAATCCGCCGCAAAAGCCAAGTCGAATATTAATCCGCCGCAAACGTCAATTATTCTGCCGGTAACTTTGCGGCGGATAAAATCCGCCGGAAATGCCTAGAATCTGCCGGAATATTTGCGGCGGATCCATATCGTTCGGAAACTCCTGGCCGGAAAAATCAATTATTCTTGTAGTGACTCCGACTCTCTGAAGGGAAGTTGGAAAGATAAATTCTTCTTTGTCGAGCCCATGAATGACGTGGCTGTGAGCTACCTGGGTAAATATAGTGATGATGGGCAATCATTGGTGTCCACTAAGTTTCCCATTGGGTGGTCTCTTTCCCACTTTAACCGCCCTCCAAATTCTTGTACGGTCAGCTTAGGTAGGCTGAGCGACGAAGAACAAGATTCTTTGGCGATCTTGACGAACTTTGCTGATCTGATTCCTTGGAGAGACCCGAAGAAGTTTGGTATTCATACAGTGAAGTTGGTCGAGGCGGGCTCGAAGTCGCAAGTTTTGGCTGTGCTTGGTAGGATCGGATATTAATAGATATATTTCCTGTTTTTGTCTTACTTCGAGGTCGGTATTCCTGATCTTGGTTTTGCTTTTCTTTGGAGATCAAATGGCTCCTGGCAAATTCGCTATTCTGAGGGCTGCTGCTGAAAGGAGGGCTGCCCTTTCAGGAGGTAGCCCCGATGCTCCTCCGATCTCCCAGGGAACCCTGAGGCGGGACGATCCTATACCAGCTGTGCCACTCAACGTCATTACTGCTACGAGCACTGAGGTTCCGACTGGCGATCTCCAGCATCGGAAACGCCATTTGGCGCAAGGAGGTGGCTCTACAAGTCATGCATCTCCTTCTCAGGCCCCGGAAAAAGGGGTGCAATCAGAACAAGGGAGGTAGATTTAGAGGATTCAGCAGTAGATTTAGAGGATTCAGCAGTAGATTTGAATCTACCCCCTGCTGAGAAAGGAGGTGGCTCTACGCCAATGTTCGATACTGTATCCCTGACTTGGTATCCGATCTTGAATACCAGGTCCGATCCGAGATAGTTGGTATTTGAGTTCTTGGTCAATCCGGGCTGATGCTCTGATCCGAGGTGGGGTGGTACCTGCAATGACACTCCGACGCTCAAGTCAGTGAGTGAGTCAATTACAAGTGAGAGGATTGGAAAGTGTGTACCTTTAATGCTAGCAATGAATGCATATTTATAGGTTTAAGAATCCAATGGGAGCCATTGAATTTAGGTCTTTGATCCTCACCATTGAAAGGTGGGTTTGACTTTGGTATTGGGTCTTAGTGCAAAGTGCTGTAGTGGCCCGATCCATAACAGGTTTCTTCTCTTTTAATGTTGGGATCCTGGAGTGTTTGAAACGAACTGACTAGATGATCCTAGATTTATGTGTGAGGATCTGCATGTGGGTGTTGGAGGGGATTTCTTCGTGGTGTTAGGAGAAGACTGGGTTGCATATACGAGTAGTGAAGTGGATGGTGTAGTTACAAAGCCTTGGGTAAAGGAGGCGTTTCTCGTTTTGGCCATGGTTGTTTGGGTTGAAGGGATTTGGATTTCAAAAATGTAGAGATGAAGAGAGAAGAGGTTGCAATAAGAAGAGAGAAAGGGAGAAGTTATTTGGGTTTTAAGTCCATGGTAACTGTTAGAAGGTACGTGAGAGAGAGAGAGAGAGATAAAAAGAGAGGGAAGTGACATCTAGCCAGTAACGGCTAGCATTCAGCTAAAGTAACTTAAGAGTAAAAAGGAAATAAATGATGCAGTAAAAACGTAAAAATGTTATTTGTTTTTGGTAAGAACATTTATCTGCCTTCTTAGCCTGAGAAGCCACGAGGTATAGTGCCTTCTTAGTCCTACGGCACCTAGACAATATGCAACATATCTTTGATGAAATTAAAACTATCTTCTTGAAGAGATTTTAAAAAAATGTAAGCTAATTGATGCTTTGTATCCCCAAACATTATTTCAATTTCCCTTTTTTGAACAAGATCTCATATACAATGATGCTTGATATCTATATACTTAGATCTGGAATGTTGAATACAATTTTTAAACAAATTAATTGCACCAGTATTATCACAACAGATACGAATACATGAGTACTTTAAAGAGTAGTCTTTTAATTGATTTGTTATCCATAAAATTTGTGAGCAGTATCCAGCAATTGCTACAAATTCATCTTCTGAGGTGGACAAGGCAATTGTGCTTTGTTTCTACAGCTCCTAGAAATGAGAGATTCTCCAACTATTTGACATGATCAGCTTGTGCTCTTTCTTTCATGTTAGTCACCAGCATAGTATGTAACACCCCATTTTTCTTATTAGTATTTGTGCTTATATTAGTGATTTTTATGTGTACTTATTTTAATAATAAGCATATTTCAATTGTATGTTTTTGTCAAGAAAAATGATATGTTATTATTTTATTATTTTGATTTTCAAATATTAGTCATGGTTTATTATCATTATTAACTGAAACCATAAGCTAAATGATTTTAAGGTCTTCGAACTATTAAAATATGTTGATGTGGTATTGAATTGAATTCGTAGACAGTAAAGATAAGTTTTTAAATAGTATTGATAATATTCTGTTAGTTTATTTAATTATTATATAATATTAGTATCCCAACTATAAATTATTTGGGGACAAATATTATGATTAAATAAGTGTTGAGTACTTTCTAAAAATAATCTAAATGAGCTTTGGACTTCCTTACATGACTCTTTTCTTGGGCCTTACAATTATTATCTATCCTATCTAATCCTTTTTCTAAAAAACCTAGTTTTCCTCACTTTCTCTCATACACAGCCGCCATGCTCTCCTTCTCGGTATACCATTTCATCTTGTTTTCACTAAATATACTCCTTCATCTTGCAAATTTATTACTTCCTCCTACATGTGTAATTAGTGCAAAGCCATCAGCCCATCACCTTTACTTTTTATTGAGTGAATCCACGCCACATCATATTGAAGCCTCTCAAATTCATGGATTAAATTGGAATCATGATCTGTCGGTGCAAAAGTCGAGGAACCTAAAGCCTTTGATACTTTAATGGTTTTTATTCTAAGAATCATTCTTATTGGTGATCGAGCATTCTTTTTGTGAAGCATAAAAGAGAGATGGAAGGAAGCTTTATTACCTACAAAGCTAACTATGAGTTCTGCAAACTCCATGGTTTGTAGTCTAACCTTCACCACGTTTATGACATAGGAATAGCAATATTTGATAGTATTAGAACAAACTCCACAACGTTTTATTATCATTATGTGAATAAGTTATATTCCGCCAATGGCCATTTTTGTTAAAGTTTATCAAGTAAACTACATATGTATATAAGTTTTATTATAAAGTCTAATAGATTAAATATATTATACTACAGTCTTTACCTATCTATATTTATATATATATATATATATATATATATATATATATATATATATATATATATATATATATATATACTAGTGACCTTTTTATATAAACATCTTTTACAAAATTATAGTAATTTAGAATAAATTAGTAGTATTTTAATTTGTTACTATACAATGTTTAGCTAATTGAAGTTAGCCATATTTTAGTATATTCTCTTAAAATGACTATGCAACGAAATAGGGGTTCCATAGTTAAGTTAGCAGATGTAGTTATTTTGTTTATGATATTGTCCCTTAGTGCGTTGGCGACAAGGATTCTGTCGGAAGAGGAGAAATGGAATTACTGCACCAAAGTGAATGAAACTTACTACGACTTAAGACTCGAGAGCTCGTGACCCGTCCCTTCGTTGTGCCAAAGGAATAATTGCAATTGGATATCAGGTAAGGCGGGAGATAATTTTACTCATGGGTATAACAATGGTTGTGGATAGAGGGGTTGGCCTTAGACCCCATTTTCTGTCTAAATTTTGGTGCTAGATATATTTAGCTATGAAATTGTGTGCTCTATGATGTTGAATTTGGCTTTGTAAATCAGGCAAAACAAGCATGTGTAAATGATGTTAATTGGTTAAGAAATTATGTGTGCCCTATGTATTGTTTGTAATTTACTTAGTTGAGTGTATTGAATTGATTTGATGTATTTTAATTGATTGGTATTTTATATTTAGAATACCTATTGAGATGACAAAATGGTGTGAAATGTAGGTTTAGGAGTAAATATATTAACTATATAATTTATGATTGTAGTTCTCTTATTTGGAGTAAAATTTAGTATTATGAGAGTAATAAGTATACAGTTGTGAGATAGGGTATATTAATTATTAATAGTTGTAAATTGAATTTGGGATTAGTTAGAGAGACTTCATGAAATTGAATCATTAGTAAATTAGAGAGAGTTTGTAGAGTTAGATTTGTGGTTAATTAGAGACATTTTATAAAATTGAATTTATGTGGTTTATATAGAGAAAATTTATATAAAGCTGGATTTTTGGGTTATTTAGTGAAACTAGTGAGGTTGAACTTTGCATATTTAGTAAGACTCATAGAGTGATTTCTTGGCTATTTAGAGAAATCTTACACTACTAGAAATTTTGTTTTTAGAGAGGGATTTATGAGATGGATAAATATCCATCACTATTAGTGAGGGATTTAGCTAGGAAAAAATGAAATTCATCACCTGCATATTTGGGTTACGTTTGTGACGAGTATAGGGATGAAAAAATATCCCTCTCTAAATATTCCGTAGCTAAATTCGTCACAAATGCTGAGAAAATGTTTAGAGACGGATTTAGAGAGGAAATGTATCTCTCACTAATAGTGGGGAACTTGGAATCCGTTGCTGACCAACAAATTAAGCAGTCCCGCTTCGTTTTTTTCGCTTCCCTCCCACTAACTTTCACTTTTCCTTTTATTTTTTATTTTTTTAAATTTTACTTAACCCTAATAGTGAGAAAACACACGCCTCCCTCTCAGAAACGCTTCCTCTCACACTCGCTCTCAACCCAGCCGTTTCAGCTCTCTTCTCCTTCAACCTTGCCTCGTTCTCCTTCCCGTGAAAATTTGTTGAGCTGAATTTTTAGAAGATAGAGAGTTGTAATATTTGGTTTTTCTAATAGAGCGAGATGAATTTTATAAACAGGAGGATGCAAATATTTGTTGACTTGATAAATAATATTTAGGTGATTTACCTTCAATTAAGAGAGATGTAGAATGTAAGATATTTAGTTTAGTTTAAGTGCATTAAATCTAAAATAGTGATATTTAGTAATTATATTAGATTAGCTATTGATTTTTTATATGGCTTAGAATCTGGGTTTTAGTTTTGAGGACATGGTTATTTTATTAATTTTAAGATAATTCTTGAGGATGTATGCAATTTATGGTTGTTTCTATGTGTTGATAGTTTTGTGAGACACATGAGTCATTTTATGAATATTATTGAGACGAGTCACTTGAGATGCGACTGTGTCTTGAGTCTGAGTCACCAAGCCCATGAGAGGTGACGATGGTGTTCGAGTAATATCTTGTCTGTGTCGTGCTTAGCCTGAGAGAGGCGACCTTATTTTCGAGTGAGTTACCTAGCCTGTGAGAGGCGGCCCTGTTTTCGAGACTGAGTTACCCAGCCTGTGAGATGTGAGAGGCTGTCTGATGTCTTTCAGTTCGAGTTACCTAGCCTGTGAGTGGTGAGAATGGTACTCAAATGATTTTATCTAGCCTGTGAGTGGCGGCCCAATGTCTTTCAGTTTGAGTTATACCTAGTCTATGAGAGGCGAGAATGGTACTTAAGTGATCTTTCTTAGCCCAGTGAGAGGTGACCCATGTCTTTTAGTTTGAATTATACCTAGTCTGTGAGAGGCGAGAATGGTACTCAAGCGATCTTTCTTAGCCGGTGAGAGGTGACCCAGTGTCTTTTAGTTTGAGTTACCTAACCTGTGAGTGTGTGAGTGGTGAGAATGGTACTCATATGATCCAGTGCCATTGAGTCTGAGTTAGTGATATGGTATCACGTGCCTGGGGCGTAGAGTTGAAGGATTTCTTAGATTGACATATATATTTTTTAGTGACGATGTACGTTGATAAGATTAAATGATTATTTTGATTGTATATTTGTGTGTGGTTTCTATCCATCGTTGTTGTTATTCCTTTAACATGATGTAAGACGTACTCACCCCATGGTGTCTATGTTTTTTTTTCTTGTATGATTTGTGTCCAGGCTATCCTTAGGACGAGATTGATGATTAGTGATGGGGTGTTGTACATGAGGATGAAGCGGAGATATATTCTCTAATGTATGTTATCGTCTTGTTGGACTTTTATTAAGTTCAATTGGGAAGTAAGGCTCTGATATTGTGACATCGAGGTCGGGATTAATATTTAAATCTTGAACTTAGTTGTTATTTTTTATTACCACGTACTATTTTTTTTTGAGGATGACTGTAAGGCTTTTAAGAAGCCAATATATTTTATTTATATTAAACTACGATTTAAAGTTGAGATGTGTGTTGATGACATGATACCCTTTTTCAAAATAAAGAACCGTTATTATTTTTTTTTCTTTATTTCAGTTAATTTAGTTACTATTATTTCTTACTAAATTACTTGTTTTTTTGGTACAATTCTTATAAAAACTATTTCGGGGTTTAGGGTGTCACATAGTCAGCATCACAATACCCTACTAGGTCAAAATGTGTGTTCTCTCTATACGGAAGACTAAGGATAGGAGTACCGACAAGATATCTAAATATTCTTTTGACTGTTGTGAAATGAGATTCCTTAGGTGCAGTTTGAAACCTAGCACATAGATCTACTGGGAAGACTATATCAGGGCTACAAGCATTGATATATAATAGTGATCCTATCATGCCTCTCTATTTCTTCTTTGAAATAGGTGTAACCATAAGTTTTCCTTCATCCATTTTGTATTTTCTAAGGAGATCTCTGATATACTTCTCTTGGAAAATGAAGATACCTTTCTCAAGTTGTTTAATTTGAAGATCAAGAAGGTATCTTAATTTCCCCATTAAACTCATTTCAAATTCACTCTTCATTATTTTTCTAAAATCATTGCAAAGTTTTTCATTTGTTTCCCCAAAGATGATACCATCAAGATAGATTTGAAAAATTAATAACTCATCTTTATGGGTTTTTCTTAAGAGGGTAGTATCAATTTTACCTCTTGAGAATCCATTACTGATCAAGAACGAACTAACTCTTTCATATCAAGCTCTGGGAGCTTGCTTGAGTCCATAAAAAGCCTTAGTTAGTTTGAAAACATCATTCTGGTGCTTCTAATCAATAAAGCCAGAAGGTTGGTGTAGATAGAGTTCCCCATTTAGAAAACCCTTCAAGAAGGCACTCTTGACATCTATTTGAAAGAGTTTAAAGATTTTTATGAGCAACATAAGCAAGAAGAGTTCTAATAGCTTCTAATCTAGCAATAGGAGCAAAAGTTTCATCATAATCAATAACTTCTTATTGATTATATCCTTGAGCTATAAGTATGGCCTTATATCTAATCACCTAACCACTTTCATCTATTTTGTTTCTAAAAACCCATTTGGTTCCAATGACTTATTGATGCTTTGTATAAGGTACAATATCCCACACTTCATTCTTTTCAAACCGAGCAAGCTCTTCTTGCATTGCTTCTACCCAAGATTCATCAACTATTGCTATATTTATATTCTTGGATTCAATCTCAGAGGTTAAAGCACTTTGAGAAGCCTCTTTTCTGAATGAACTTCTAGTTCTTATATGTTTTGAGGTTTCTCCAATGATTTGTTTTTAGAGATGGTGTGCAACCAATGTCCAACTTCATGGTAATTCAGAAGTTTCTGTAGGTTGATTTTGTGGGTCTTCTTGAGTTTGAGAAGGTTTAGGTGTATAGCTAGATTCTACCTTCTCAGAGTTTTCTTTTTCTATTATTATCTTTTTACCTTCTGTCTCATCATCATCATCACCATCATCATCATCATTATCATTTCTATCATATGCACTTTTCGCTTCAAAATTACATGCATTCTTTCTTATGCGTTTGTTGACAATGAATATCCTAAGAATATGCCAGGATCAGACTTAACATCAAATTTTTTGAAATTTTCTTTTTTATTCAAAACATAGCAGTCACAACCAAAGATATGACAAAAAAATATATATGATAGGCTTCTTTCCTTTCCAAAGTTCATATGGGGTTTTGTTCAAAGATTTTCTAATATTAGCTCTAGACAAAATGTAACAAGCAATGTTTATAGCTTCTGCCCAAAAGTTTTTTTCAACATTTGAATCATTGAACATGGTTCTAGTCATCTCTTGCAGTGCTCTATTTTTTCTTTCAACAACTCCATTTTGTTGTGAAGTCCTTGGACAACAAAAATTCTGTGACCCACCATGTTCATCAAAATATTCTATGAAGGAGGTGTTTTCAAATTCCCCTCTATGGTCACTTCTAAGTACAACTATGTTAGAACCTTTTTCGTTTTCAACTTTCATGAAAATTTTTTTGAATGATTCAAATGCCTCATCTCTGTGTTTTAAAAACAGAACTCGCGTGAACATCTTTTTCAACTCATACTAGGATGGTTGGTAGGACCAAACAAATCCATGTGAAGAAGTTCCAAAGGGCTTTGAGTAGATATCATGTTTATACGTTTAAAAGATGATTTTACATACTTTCCTTGAATACATTCTTCACCTGATTTATCTACCACAAACTTGATCTTTGGAAAACTTCTAACAAGTTCTAGTTTGGATAATTTGGAAATAGTTCTCATGCAAACATGACCAAATTTTCTATGACATGTGCATTAATCATCTTCTTTAGAAATGAGACATGTTTCATCAGGTAAATCATCAAGACAAATGCTAAAAAGATTATTTGTTCTAATACCAGTAAAAACAATTTTTCCAGAATCTAAACCATTTATTTTGCATGCATCGGATCTAAAGTTCACTTCATTTCCAGAATCACAAAATTGACTAACACTGAGTAAATTATGTTTCAATCCTTGAACATATTGAACATTTTGGATCTGAAAAGAGTTTATTTTACCTTTTTGTACCTACACCTTTGATCCACCCCTTGTCAATACCAAACATGACAAAGCCTCCACCCACTACAAGAATAAGTCAATATTGCTACGAAAGTTTCCCACGGACAACTACCCGTCGCTAATTTGCGACGGGTTTGCGACGGAAAGTGAATTTGTGCGTTGGCGGTAACAATCCCGCTCATAATTTGCGACGGGAAGACATTTGCGTCACTAATTTGCGACGGAAACAGATGTTGGTCGTAAATTTGCGACGGAGGGTTCGTCGCAAGCCCGTCGCAAATGTTAATAATAATTTTAATTCGCGCACCACTCTCGCTAAGCCCTATTCTTTCTCAAATCAGTTTCATTTTCTCTTATCTTTCTCACACTCCCTCTCCTCACGCAGTCCCCCTCCCTCTCTCTCACGTTGTCCCCCTCTCACGCCGTCCCCCTCCCTCTCCCTCACACCGTCCCCCTCCTTCTCCCTCATGCCGTCCCCCTCCCTCACCACCGCCCTTCTCTCAACCACCACCATCCTCACCTCGGCCGGTCACTCCACTCCACGTCTTCGTGCTCACCTCCGCCCCACTCTCAGATTTCGTACTCGCGACCTCCAATCTCACCAGTTTTGTTCGTATTGTTGTTGGTGAGTTTCTCTCAGCCCTAATTTACATTTCCCCCTAATTTGTGTGCTTGTTTGTTTCAGATTTTCCTTAATCTTTAATCTAAAATAAAACCCTATTTTCTTTTTCCAATTTCGTTTATGTCCCTCCCTTTTTCAATTTCAGTTCTGTACTTGCGAAATGACAATTATGTTTATATTTGATTATAGATTGATTTGGTTTAAAACCCTTTACGTGAGTATTTCCCCTTTTTGAAGTTTGTGTATATGTTGCCTCTGATTTTATTGACGTGCATATGTTGATGCCTTTAAAAATACTACTAATTTTTCCATTTATGCCTGATTTTTTGTTATGTCGATGTTATTTGATGCCTTTGATGTACTGTGGCAGAAGCTATGTTGAAGAGACTGAGAGTGGTTTTATACGAGGTGCTGCTGTTGGTGCTATATCAGGAGCTGTTTTTTCCATTGCAGAAGCTATTTGTTCTTTGGTTTGCTTTCACGTTAAGGTGTGTAATAGAATCTTTATGACAGTTTTTTTTTCAATTTCAAGGTATTGATTCTTCTATTATTATTGTATGACTGAATTACCTATAAATGTCACAATGTTTTGCTTCATTTGCTTCTATGAAAAGTGGTCTGATATGAAATTAGTAATTTTAGATCACACATGTTCCCATTCAGTGTCCCCTGACTGGTGAGAGTGGAAGAAACCAACCAGCTTGGGAGAAATGGTCTAATGATGGCACAGAAAGACAGGTGGCTAAGCTCATGGAAGAATTTTTTTTAGATAAAAATAGGGTAAGAAGATATATTATGTGCTTTAGACAACAATAATTGAAAGTGCCTTTTGTTTTTCACATGACTTACTATGGTACTGTTGTATTTCTGGGTGAATCTGTTATGGATAATTAATATTGTTTCTGCCATACAGGGACACTGCACAGTCTACCCTACAAGGCAACAACAAGTATGCCCTTTTATTCCAACAACATGTATGCCCTTTTAAACGTGTCTTGCCATTCTGGATGCAAAATGTGTCTCCTAGCCAACAAGGTTCCTGTCAGCAAAGATATAGGAACCTTGATGTTTATGTTTTAGAATTGCAGTTGGAGACTTGGACAGCTTTGGTTGCATTTTTGTGTTTTGTGGGATATATTCTGTCCAAGTCTCCAGCTGGAGACTTAACTTCTGTTTTTGTCTTTCAATTCTTTGATTTTTCACTCTCTTGGTTTTTTCCATGCTAGATTTCGTTCACTTTGACTGAGGAGTAATTTCTTCCTCATTTCCCCTTCACTTTGTATTTTTGGATTTCATTATTAATCTCCATCAACTTCTCTTCTGTATGCTATGATATTTAGCTGTATGTTGTATGATAATGGCAAAATCACTAATTGTACAAAATTATTATGTGAAGTTTTTTTTGCAGTTTGCTGCTTACATGAATTTAGCATTTAGTGAAATCCTTTCGGCACTGCTTTTAATTCATGTTTGGGTTTTGAACCGCTTTTAATTCATGTTTGTGTTTGAATTGTGTGTGAATGGATATTTTATATCACTGCTTTTCCAGTTCTTTTCTGTTTTTCTTATTGTGAATGAATATTCTTACTGTTTTTCTTATAGGAGATTATATCTCAAATCAGAAAGTGGGGTTTTGAATATTTATATTTTCCACCTTTCATTTTATCACATTGTTCTATCTTTGTAATTAAAAAGAAACATTTTTTACCTTCAGATTTTTTGGCAGTTTTTTTTGGTACTGTTTCATCAATATTCTGATTCATCAATATTGTTATCTGAATTGAGCTCTTTGGCAAACTGGTTCATGTAATAATGTTATACTTATGTTGCTTATAATTCTTTGTTTTAGTCACTGAAGATGGGTGTGGACGTATATCACCATCTCAAGGTCAGTTTGTGTATCACTTTCGGCATGTGCTTCTATGTACTGTGTTTTAGTTATTTATTAATTAATTAATGTTGAGTTTTGTACCAATGTCATTCCAGGCTGTGATCAAGAGGAAATATGGTCAAGATGCTATAAATGTTGGTGACGAAGGTGGATTTGCCCCTAACATTCAGGTTATTGATGATTTTATTCAAGTTGTTTCTTTTTATGCATGGAATTTGGGTACTGATGTGCTCTTTGGTGTTCAGGAAAACAAGGAGGGTTTGGAATTGCTGAAAATTGCCATTGCTCGAGCTGGTTACACGGGAAAATTTAGTTATCTCCCTTATATCGAAATTATGTTTATGGTGCTATGGCTTTTCATAAGTTCATTTAATAGACTTATTTGACAACAAGGAAGTTGCATGCATGATCTAAATCAGCATTTTTTCTGCACGGGATGCTGTATCTACCAACAAGGAAGTTGATGCTCATATCCCCAACTATCCAAGCTTACCTCCCCAACTTGTTTGTCAACTTCATAATTTGACTATGCATGTAAGGCTTGTTTATTCATTTGCCAAGTCTGATACATTTTCTTGCCAATAGAAATATCTTTTAATTTTTTTAAGGACTTATTTGCTTCATTATCTCTAATATTTGTGATTTTTGTATATTTCTTTTCTCTCATCATATCAGCATGGGCAAAAGAGTTACCCACTTCGACCCGAGTTAATAGAGAGCACATATTGGCTATACAAAGCTACCAGAGATCCTAGGTCTGCTTATATCTGCTTTGAATTTTCATCCATGAAGGTTTTTCCATGTGATCATTCACTTAAAAGTACCCCTTCCGAACATGTATGTTTGCTACAACTTCCTCGTTTCCTATTTAATTCTGTTATCTAACAATTTGAAACTCATAATTGTTGTACCGTATATGACAGAAGAAGACAGCGATGGAATTTTCTGCGCTACTAAATGTTGCTGAGAAAACCTCTGGTCTGTTCTTCTCATATGAAACTAATTTAACTCTGAGGTGAACTTCTTTAGATATTTTAGCAAATTTCCATTTGAATCTGTGACTGGAATATGATATGGTTCTACTTGTTCCTTTAGAAGCAGCTGAAACTATGTGTGTGTGTGTGTGTGTGTGTGTGTGTGTGTGTGTGTGTGTGTGTGTGTGTGTGTGTGTGTGTGTGTTTTCCATTTAATTGTTATATGCCCTCTGTTCTATTTGAGTACTAGATGTATAAAGTTTTCAATTATTTTGGCTTCTTGGTGTGAATTGCAGTTAGAGAAACTGTTCTGAAGATTATTAAGGATATTCTGAATCTGATTATATGAAATTGTGTCTCTATTTGCTCAGGGGTGATGTTGTTCAGGTAGAAACTTGGGTTTCTGCATCAGGGAAGAATGGTATGCGTAGTGATTAGCTTTTACGTGACTGGAAGGACTGGAAGGGCTGCTGATTACAGTTAATATTAAAGTTGTTTGTAGTAGTAAATTAGGATTTTTCTAGACTCTAGTGTTTTAGAAGGACATAATTTTTTACATTGTATTTAGTTATGTTACAGTAATGTTAAAGTTCTTTGTATTAATACATAATTTTTTACTTTGTATTTAGTTATGTACTTTTTTTAATTATAGTCTTTACTGTGAAGCTAATATGTATAGATATAACTATTAAAAAGTATTTTGGATGTATGATTTAATTTTTTTTTAATTTTTTTTTAAAATTTCCGACGGATTTGCGACGGACTTGCCACGACAATTTGCGACGGGTTTGCGACGGACAATTTGCGATGGCTTTGCGACGGGTTTGCGACGGTCAATTTGCGACGGAGAAGTCTGTCGCAAATCATTTGCGACGAGCTGTTTTGCGACGACTTTTTTTCCGTCGCAAATGCCGTCGCAAAAGTGAATTTGCCACGGAAAAAGGCCCATTTGCGACGGAAATTGCCGTCGCAAATGCGCGATTTTCTTGTAGTGACCAATGTTGTCCATGGAGAGGAATTTATCTTTTTCTCCAGTCATGTGTCTTGAGCACCCACTATCAAAAAGCCACAACTTTCTCCTAGATGCTAAGAGGCACTCCTGTATCAGAAGTTTAAAAGGACTTAGGTACCCATTGTTTCTTGGTTCCTTAGTAGTTAGTTGTTTTCCAAGTGAAAACTTTTTGCCTTTTGAAATAATTTGAAATGTGCTGTCCAAACTGTTTGCAGTATGAGCGTTTCACTTTAATTCTTTTGTTTGTCGCAAAAGAAGTGTCCTTGTGAACATTTGTATTCTCAAGAATCTTGTTTCTTGCTTGAGAACATACCAGATTCTGTGCACATATGAGCAGCTAACTAGTCAAGTCCCTAACTTCATCTTTCAAAAATTTGTTTTCATTTTTAAGTTCCAAATTGGGAACCTTTGACTCATTTACTAATTTCAAATTAAGAAGCTTATGTTGCTGAGAAAGTTTAAAATGAGATTGTTGTAGAGTATGAATGGTTTTAGACATTCTTTCATTTGAACTCTAAGCTCCTCATTTTATTTCTTAAATAACATGCTTTTTTGAGATAAGATGTTAGAATCATAAAGTAAATTACTATCAAAAGATGATTCAATTTCATTGATAAAAAAGGGAAAACACACAAAAATATGGGGGGACTAGAACAAAACCCATGAGTAAAAAAAATATTACAACCGAAAGGAAATAAAAACAATCCTATAAAACTAAGCCAAGATTTGAGAGCAACTACTTTGTTCTTCTTTGGGTGAAGCATTTCCAAGATTTATTGCTCATGTACTTTCAATGAGCCGAGCAGGAGATCAATATCTAGAGTTTTGGCTTCTTCTATTGCTGTCACTTTGGGTCTCCAAGCCTTAGGTAAAAAACTAAGCCACGTTCTGACTTTTTCTAGATTTGAATAGGTTTTTCCCCGAGACTTCAAGCCTTTGATGATTGTAGTGAATCTGCCATAGGTTTTTCCCGGAGACTTCATGTACCTTATCATATTCATCTCTTCCTAAGGCACAAAAAAATAGTACTTGGCTTTGGAGTTTAGATTTACCTTGTGTTTTTCATATTCACTCCACTCAGCTTTAGGCTTGACTACAGTGGTGCCATCCTAATAGGTTACTATGGGAACATATGGTCCATTTTCGGGAATGTCCCATATGTGAGTATCTTGAGATTCCATGAATAACTTCATTAGATCTTTCCAGTGGTAGTAGTGTTCGATCTTCATTAAATCTAGGTGGTGTGTTTGATGAAGCTCCTTCTGGTATGAAGGCAACCGATTATGGTTTTTCAATGACTTCTTCCATGATCTTTCCTATGACACTTTTAAAGTATGCTCAACTAGAGGCCGAGCTCTGATGCTAATTGAAGTCAACTTGAGACACAAGGAAAGGGGGGGGTTGAATTGTGTCCCTTTTTAAAATCTATTTGAAGCAACCAATTTTCAGAGAAGATATATAAGTCATAGTTCTGAGAAGGTATACAGTTGAGAATCTTTTATCTTCTTGTATCTTCTCAGAAGCTAGACTATGTATAGCTAGTAAATGAATAACAACAATATAATCGTTGGTTGCTTTTGCAGAAAAGTACAACCACTTTTCTGCACTTTTACAGAACTACTATACTTGCAGCAGAAGTACTTGCCTCTCATTCCTGAAGCTTCTGAACTTGAGATGACAAATTAAATTGATGTATTCAATTTGTCTCATCACTAGTGCAAAAAAGGGATTTAAAGTCAGGCGAAAAGGGGATTTAAAGTCAGGTGCCCGCTTGACTTTTATTAAGTTGACTTTGTATGTAATGAGTTTTAAAGTCAAGCGATAGCCTGACTTAGTAAGTCTGATTTAAAGTCAAGCATTTATTTCGCCTGACTTGTTAAGTCAGTTTTAAAGTCAAGCATTTACTTCGCCTGACTTCTTAAGTCAGTTTTAAAGTCAAGCATTTATTATTGCCTGACTTCGTAAGTATGATTTAAAGTCAAGCATTTATTATTGCCTGACTTCGTAAGTATGATTTAAAGTCAAGCATTTATTATTGTCTGACTTCGTAAGTCTGTTTTAAAGTCAGGCTTTATTTGCGCATGACTTTAAAAGTCCATTTTTTAAAAAAAAAAATTTATTTGGTAGCCTTAATTAACAAATTTCTGCCATCAATTATTAAGCTTTAAATCCTTACGATAGCCAAAATTAATGAAAAAATTAGTACAACTACCAACATATACATGAACAAATTTCTGCCACCAATTATTAAGTATTAAATCCTTACAATCATAACACAATCTATGGGATCAAGTTAGAATTACAAAGGCTCTAAAAATTATAATGTGGCAGATATTATTGACACAGTATAGATCTCATATATACATCTAGCAACTATATAATAACTAAGTTATATGTACATGGGCACATGATCATCCAAAAGGAACAATGCCACCAACCCGAATCACACTACCAACCCATCAACATTTTCCATACTCCTTTCTCAATCTTGTTCCTTGGAATTGATAAGTCTTCCCCTTCATCAAGCAAGATTCTATATACTTCACACTCACGGTCTCCAATCACATGTCTTCTAACTTCAGCCATGTTGAAACAATTATCAGAATATTTACATGTAACAAATGATCATAAATTCACTATCAATCCACTTTGTAAAAAATTTGGTTTACTACTAGATAAGACTAGATAAAATAACTAAGAAAGTATAGGCATGTCAGCGTTTTAAGCTATTTGCAAAATCAAAGAGAATGTGCCAGTGAGTTGAAGATGAAATTTCAAGATGCAGTTTCATAGCATTAAAAAAGAAAAAAAAACACATTTGATATTAATTGATGTTCAAAGGCTTCTCAATTCTTTTTGTGAATAATACAATTCACAACCTAAGAGCATGACTCAAAAGAGGTTTTATCAGCAAAAAATTTAACAAGAGTGGTTGTAATTTATATGATCATAATAGTCTATAGAGAATAGATAACTTGAATTATATGATCATTGCAGTCATCATGTCAAATATCAGGAAACCATTTTCATAACAGTACTTATCTTCTGTTTTTGTTGTCTAACTCGCAATGCAGTTCTACATAGAGTGCCCCTCCAACAACAGAAAGATACCAGGGGGGCCTCTCTGCTCTAACTCGCAGTGCAATTCTAAGAGACATCCAAAAAAGCATCAGATTCAGATAAGAAAGAGTAGTAATCATACTAGTAAGTAGTTACAGCAAGTGTTGGGACTGCCCCCACACTCACTCCCTTCTGCATAATGGGCTCCTTATCAACAAAATCCCCGGGCTTCTTATCAACAAAATCCTGAACAGAAAGCTTTTCCTGAAATAATAAATAATATATCATCAAACAAATAGAAAATATGACAAAACTAAAGAGAACCCAACTTGTAGAAGAACCAAAGATAATCAAAATTATTTTTCCATAAGCATACACAGGAGATGTATATCAGTTAATGCAAAACAAGGTCACAAACACATAGACACTCTTTCACCATGAAGGTTGGCCACCATATTGGTATTCCCTAACAGTTGAAAGCAGAAGAAATTGTCAATTAATTCTCCCTTGTAATAATAATAACAAAATCAATGCAAAGAAAGAGAGTTCAAATTAAATTTGATCATATCATAGAAGGGGTAATGCATGGCCATATATCTTACTACTGTGTGGGAAATAAAAGAAGCTACAAAGCTACCTTGTAAACTTGTGTACCCGTGGCCATATATTTGGGAGCAACTCAGCCATATGTACCCATTCCTTTGATTTTTATATAACAAATCTAAAAAGTAAAAGTCTTGTTCCTGGAAAAAAAAGAACAACAGTAAAATGTCTAAGGAATTAATATGAACTACACATTTTAAAATGCAAAAATGGAATCACAATTAGATGAGAGTAGAATAATCCAGAGTAGAATTCATTATTGAGATAGGTTGCAGGCAAAATAATCCTTTCTTAGCAGTAGTAGCTTGACACTGACCCCAAATTTATTGTTGGATACTACTACTTTGGCCAATGAAATTTGGTTAAGAGCAATATACCTGTAGATAGAGTTAGACATATTCTTATGTTTTTGGCTCTTACCATTTTTGTCTAGCTCTAGCTCTTCCCCACCATTTACCAAATCACTCCAATATGCAACTCCTGCACAAAAACAGTAAAAGGTATTTGGAGCTGTATGTTTTACCCAAGGAACTTCATCAAAGAATTGATATGTTGTGACAATTCAACTTAAATGTAAGAGGTGAACCCAATAAGGAAAAAAACAACAGATCCATAGGTATTCAAGAAATTCTCACAATTCTTAACAGCTAGTATGTGTTATTAAATAATCAGCTAATGTGAAACACAAAAATTTGTCCTACAACAATAAGAGGTAAAACTAATTTTGCTTCTCATAAGTTAATATTAATTTAGCTGCTATAGCAAAAGAGGGATTCAAGAGTTTAGTCCTGAAAGCATCAAGTAATAGAAGGAAGACAGACATTAGAGTATTAAAGGTGTCAAGAACTACACAAAATTATCCAGAACTACAATGCTATTATCCAATATCTAACACAAAATTATGATCAAAGATTCAATGCTATTTCCAAGCTACCTTGCCTATAGGGAAAGGGTCTATTTGTCCACATAATACATATCTTTTAAGTGGAAGAAGTTGTTTGCTCGTATACTTATATACCCTCTCTGGTTTTTGATTTCCATCAATGCAGCCTTTGGTAATATAAATTCCTGAAGCAAAAAATAAACAATAAGATGTATACAGGAGAAGAAAAAGGAGGAAATAGTATATAAAGAAGATGTACGCCGGATAAGACTATATATTGCAAGTTAGCAGCTATGCCGAACCACATAACACTTTTGAACTATATGTCCACTTTGAACCAATGATGAAATACTATATAAATTCAGTGAGTAACTGCATAAAGAAGAGAAATTACATAAAAAAACTGATAATAGTGAACACAACAATGAAAGTAAAATATATAGTAATATAATCATATAAAGAAGAAATACATACTAATATAATTTGATCATTTGGACCATTCATTCAAGTAATGATGCCTCTTTTAGAGAGGGCAACTAAAAGTAGGTGTAGCAGGATTTTATCATCATCTAGCCATTACCCATTACATTTGCTTCGGAAATTATGACTTAGAGTCCCGTGTTTAAATAGTCATTAAATATTGGTGTAGTTATCCCGTGTTTTTATATATATCAGACTTAATGACTATTTATAAACTAATGATTAATATTTAAAATAAATATTTCTTATTGATATTTAAACTGCAGTTATTATTAAGCCACACTAAGATCTCAACACAAACTTCTTATCCTCATTGTAGAACTTGTTATCCACATTGTAGTTACAATAAAAAGTAAATGACTCATACCATTGGAAACTTGGATTGCTATAACTGAGAAACTCGTGATACTTAAAAATAATCAGCATAAAATGAGTTGAAAATTTCTTCAAAAAAATTGTTGCTGTCTCGGCTCAATGTATGTAACTTACAATATCAGTGCCTAAATCACCACTGATGGCAGATTTGCCTTTATCATATTGAGATGAATTCTGCATCAGAAATAACAAAGAACATATGTTAGATTACAATGACTCTCCAAATATCTTTTTCCCGATCGAGTTTTGCTACGGTCTCAAAATTTCTTGCCATTTCCCGAGAGTAGTCAGCCCCTAAAAGTAAAACATATGAGGATATGTATAGCGAAAGAAGTATAGTGCATTAATGTAGTTTTAAAGAATCGTAATAAGGAGTTAACACATTCGAACAGTAATAACAACTCAACAGATTTAAACACAGTTTGAGAATGGGATTAATGAGAGATATGGAAAACTTAAGACATTTGATGTAGATTTAAAAGAGTCATAACAACGACTTAAAATATGGGAACTAAACCAGTTAACCCTTACAAATGGAAACTGAAATCAATGGAAACTAAACAGCAAACTTAACAGATATATAAACAGAAGCTAAAGACAACAGATTTTCAGAACCAAAAAACCAGTTAACCCTTACAAATGGAAACTGAAATCAATGCAAACTTAAATCAATGGAAACTAAACAGCAAACTTAACAGATATATAAACAGAAGCGAAAGACAACAGATTTTCAGAACAAAAAAAACCAGTTAACGGTTACAAATGGAAACCGTGGAAGAGAGATTAGGGGTAATCTATGAAACATAGATTAAGAGTCTACCTTAACTGGAAATCGTCTTCCCAAGAAAATGAAGACCTACGGTTGTTGCTGACGTTGATGGAAGTGGTGAAATCGGGAGATTAAGAGTGTACCTTTGAATGAAGCTGAACAGAACAATGTAAAATTTAAAACGATTATTAAGAAAGACGCGAAATAGACGAAAGGGAGAAAAGACGGTTCAATGGCGAAAACAGATGAAGATTGCGTTGACAGATGAAGTGATTCCATTGACAGATGAAGTGATTCCACAGAATACTAGGAACAAAACTTAGTTCAACAATAAGCTACCCATATCCAAAAAAACAAAATTGATAGAAGCACAAAGAAGATGATGCTTTGCTCATAAATTCTCTAGCTCTAATAGCAAAAAGTAGCACTACTAGCATAACATTACATAACATATAACATCAAATGCAAAATATTCAGTTCAAAATTCAGTTCAATATCAATATTAACATATAACATAAGGGAAAGATTACCTTGGAGACAGTATTTCTCTTCTTGTCGAGCTTCTCCTTCTTGGCCTTAAGGCGCTGAGCTTCTCCTTCTCCTTCTCCTTCTTAAGAGGAAGTACTTCCATCACACTCATCCAAAAACTGTTCCATCAAAGATCAATCCATAAAAATGTCAGATAATGTAGTTTACTTAGTAAATAATTCAAAAGACGAAATATAAACAGAAAGATATATTATATACTTCTGCTATGCCCTGCATAAGAATATAAACAGTGAAATCAGAGTGAAAAACAGAAGGTAACTTGTGTTATACCTTTGGCTAAGGGTGCGATTGAAATCCTTGAACGTTACATAACCTGCAAAGAACAAAACAGCTAATTAGGGTTTGCGAAATCACAAATTGAAGGATCAAAACAAAGGGCTTTGGTATTCTTCCTATTGCTGAGCATTCATATTGCAAGATTGAAGCACTTCTAAGCTTCAATCACTGCAATCCTTCATGTTTCAGTAAAGGGTTAATGTTCGTATGTGAAGAAAAAGAAACCAGAACTGAAACAGTGAATATCAAAATAGAGAAAGCAAGGGATCTACCTTTGTTGCTGAAACTGTGGCTTGAAACCTCGTTGTGGTGAACTTTTGAGAACTCATCAGTTGTATCTCGTTCATATTAACCTAGAAATACACAGAATCAGTGTTTATGAAACTTAGGGTTTCTAAAACAGTAAATCAAAGAAAGACAGCAAAGGGTTTTTGTGTATTACATGTTGATAATTGTAACAGCAATAAGGTCAAAGTGATTTCAACCTTCAATCATTGAAAAACAACGATTCAACATTCTAGGGTTTTTACGAACAGGAAGAATCAAAGAAAGAAACAAAGGGGTTTTCGTTTATATACCTGTTCGTGGTGTTTTGAACTTCCATTGCTGAAGATTTCAGCATCAGTTTCGTGAAATTAGTGGAAGCTTTGAACCCTAGCAGAGAGATCAAAAGGAAGAAGAAAGACGAAGTGAAGAGAAGAGAGAGAAGACAACGTTGAATTCTGAAGGAACAGTGAAGGCGGTCGTGGGATTGAAATCGTGTTCTGCGATCTGAGAGTGAGAGGCTTCGTACATCTAAGAGTGAGAGGCGGAGAGTGAAGGTTTTGAGACTGAGGCTTCGTACATCTGAGAGTCAGAGGCGGAGAGTGAAGGTTCTGAGAGTGGAGAGCTAGGGTATCGAGAGTGGAGAGCGTACGCGTAAGTGAATTTTTTATTTTTATTTTGGTACTTTAGAAGTCAAGCGAATACACGCCTGACTTCTAAAGTACTAAAATAGAAAAAAAGAATTTCACCCTTAATTACAAGTTTGCCACCGTGTCTACTTTTGTAGTCAGGCGAATACACACCTGACTTCTAAAGTCTAATTTTTTTCCTATTTATTCACTTTAGAAGTCAGGCGTGTATTCGCCTGACTTTAAAACTCGCGAGTTTTGCCTATTAATTACAAGTTTGCCACCGCGTCAACATATAAAGTCAAGCATCTGAGCGCCTGACTTTAAATGCCTAATTCTTTTCTTGATTTTGCACTAGTGCATGTCTTCTTGGCCATTTAATATCCTTCGTTATCATTCACTTGCCTATTTGTGTCATATAAATAGGACTCATACTTTATTGTAAAGACACCCTTATGAAGAGCATAATACAGACACTCTCATTCTCTTCATCTCTCTTCTTCAACTCTATTCTCTTTTTTTTTTTGCATTTGTTCTTAGTATAGTTTTGATTATTTTCATAACATGTTATCAGAATAAGACTCTACCATATGAGTGATGACATAATCATCTTGATGTTGTTACTATCTTTTTCATCTTTTTCATCTTAGTATAGTTTTGATAATTTTTCATCTTTTTCTTCTTCTTATTATCTTTTCATCATCATTTTGTTACTATCTTTTAATCGTGATATTGTTTATTTTTTTATCTCAATTGTGACCTGAAGTAGCAAAAAGAAAAATTCACTGAAATATGATCCTGAAGTAACAAAATTGAAAAGAAAACTATATTTTGAGAATATTTTGAAATATTTATCACAATTGTGACTAAACAAAAGAGAAACAATTGATCAAAATGTGAAATGCCACATATAGATTTGACTTTATTTCTAAAAGTGAATGATCCATACTATGATAATTGATGACTAGGTATTATCATTATTGTGATATTGGTTTGTTACATTTAAAATTGATAAAAAAAAAAACTCCATGAGTATGATTCCAGGTAATAATCTTTAAAAATTCCTAATAGTATGGTGTGGTAATTTTTACGAATGTAATGATGTAATTAATCATAAGAGGTAGAATTTTTTTTTGTAAAAATTCTATAAATGACGTAGTTAATAATAATAGTCCCTACTTATGCTTGGAATTCTTAGATAATATTTTGTAAGGAGAAATAATAAGAAATAGTCCATTTTTGTTCTTGTTGTTCTGGTTGTCTTTCGTGTCTTGTAGCAAGTACAAAATGATATTTGTAATACTTGTTAGTTTTATTTTATGTCAAAGTTTTACTAAGAATTACAAGCGGATTTGAATAAATGAGAATATGAACATTTGTCTAATAAATCCTACATATGAACTACAAGTAGTAATATATAATTTATTTTAAAATCCTTTTAATCTACTTATTTGAAACTATCATTTTGATCTTGGAAATAAAAAAAATCAGTTATTTGTGGTTATTGTCTAAATTATATTTTGGTTCTCATTGATTGTTTATCTATGTAGTGCTTTTTTATGTTTACTTATTTGCTACTCCTCAAACCTTTCACTGGAGAAGGAGAAGGAGAAGAATGATGGTGATGATGGTCAATGGGAAGAATGGTGAAGGAGAAGAATGATGAAGGAGAAGAATGATGAAGAGAATGATGAAATAACACAGCTATTGTGGTTTGTTATGTTGAGTAGAAACTCTTCAAAGAGCTTCTCAAGTCAAAGAAGTCACAAGCTAGATACTTCTTAAGGTAAGAAGATAGACCTTTAAAGAAGTGTAAAGTAAGAATGAGATAGGAAGAACAAGGAGTGTCTCAAGCTGAGAATACTCAAGACAAAATGTTTCAACAATATTAAGCAGGCACACACGAAGATGTATCTGATACGAAGTTCTGCATCAAGAAGCTTTGGGGTATTAGAAGATTCTGCATCAAGAGTTTCTTAATGGTATAGAAGATACTTCAGAAGACTTATTATATACATTTCTTAATGGTTTAGAAGATACTTCAAGAACCAAAGTCACAAGATCATTCTTAGTGTTTAAAAGCATTTACAAATATAAATCAATATCTAAGAAGACTAGAGATCAATCTTAAAGTACATAAGCTTACAAATACAAATATAAATCAATATCTAACAAGATCAAGCTTACGTGTTCAGAAGCTTCAGCTAGCACTACTACTTGTACTGATTGCTGCCAAAGCACAAAAAAATACAGCAGCTTTTTCAGCATTGTTGCTAACGGCTATAAACGACCATATTGGCTTTGAAAACTGTTTCCAATGACTCATATGGACTATATCCTCTAGAAATACATGATGGAAGACCTCATTCAAGTAAAAGAGTTGGTTAGAAGCCTGCCACAATATTTCCTATCATGTGGTTGCTGATGAAGCTTCTCAAGCTTCTCAACAATGCTTCTGAAGCTCCTTCTTTACTCTCAACCATACTCAGTGCACTTCAAAGATTCCATGGGAAACTTTCTGAGTATGCTCAAAGGTTTGGAGATTATATTTCGTTGTAAATCATCTTTTAACCCAAGCTATTGTGTTCCCAAACAAAACCCAAACACCACCTTATCGATGTACCTTCTTAACATGGGATTTGTCTACTGGAGTGTTAATGAAGACGCCTAAGTAGGTTCTTAGGGGAATGTAACTTGTAAACCCAGCACGAGTTTGCTTGATTAGTTAGAAGATGCCAAAGATGTTTCTTAGGGGTATTACAGTAGCTAGATCTGTGGAAGAAAACTAGTGATACAGTAGATAGAGCTGTAGAAGAAAACTATCATGTGGTTTAGGCCTAGGTTGGCTTGTAAAGTGTAGTCTACTGGAAATAGTGGAAACACTCTCTGGATGTGAGGAGTGGATGTAACCCTTGGTGATTAGGGTGAACCACTATACTTCTTGTGTGTCCTTTACTGTTCTCCTATAGCATATATATTATAGTACTCTGCTCTTAAAAGAAAACTTTCTCCACACAATTGCAAGAAGATCGTTGTGAATAGCTTCTTACAATTTCAAGGTGAATTTCAGTGATCTATCTCCTCATTGAAACCACAATAACTTACATCTTCTTAACCAAGCTCTAGCCTTACAAAAACATCATCGCTAGAGTAAGAAGCAAGAAACACACCTACACATCATCTATCAGAGTGTCTTCTTACTCTGTCCAGATTCTAAGAAGAAATAATAGACAAAGTATTCTAAAGATTTGTCTTCTTAGAACAATGACCTACTTCTGTCAAATAAATATATCTATCTCCTTACAAGACCATTCTCTCATAAGCAAGTCAATAGTTTCTAATGTATCTAAAGCTCTATCTTCCTAGAAGCCTATTTGATATCTTTCTAAGTGAGTTGGTTGGTTAAAGATAGAATTTTAAAAAGTGTTGCTCATTTTCCCTCTAGTTTGTGTTACACTTATATGGGTTCAGTTGAAGCATATATCGGTTCCTCTAGAAGTTTACAAATCATAATAAAATTTATGCTTGGCGTGAATGATTGTGGCATCCCGAGTTTATAATGATGCAAAAAATAATTAAAAGTTCGTGTGGTCATCAATTGAAGAAACGCAAGATTCTTGAATCTAATAAGTTTTCATTCACCTCTTGGTCACGAGGGAAGTTAATATTTAGACTATCCACAAATATTGGAAGTGAATCTCTCAAAGTTTTAGAAAGAGTACATAGTGATATTTGTGGGGAAAAACACCCACCATGTGGACCGTTTAGATATTTTATGGTTTATATTGATTCATCAACTAAACGGTCACATGTTTATTGTTAACCGCCAACCAAGTGTTTTCGAAATTGCAAGCTCAACTAATTCGAATAAGAGTTCACTTTCCTTATTATACCGTCAAGAAAACACGTCTTGATAATGCTCTTGAGTTTTCATCTGATGCATTTAATGAGTATTATATATCCATTGGATTTGACATTAATTGAGCATCCTGTAGAACATTTTCATACAAAAAATGGACTATCAAAATCATTTATTAAACGTATAAAGTAATTGCAAAAACACTTATCATGAGATGAAAACTTCCAATTTCCACTTGAGAATATGTAATTTGCATGCTAGAACATTGGTTCGCATCTGGCCAACAAGCTATATCACAACTCTTCCTCTTTACAATTGATTTTTGGTCAAGAACTTAATGTTTCCCATCTTAGAATTTCGGATATGCGGTATGTTCTAATTTCTCCACCACAACGCACTAAGATGGTTTCTCAAGAAGGTTTGGAATACATGTTGTATGTGAATCTCCCACTATTATCAAGTTCCTTGAAACAACAAGTAGAGATTTATTTACAGTCTGATTTGTTGATTGTCATTTTGATGTATCAAATTTCCCAATATTAGGGGGAAAGAATAAACAATTGAAAAAAATAAATCATTGGGATTAATTATCAATGTCTCATCTTGATCCTCTAACCAATCAATGCGAACTAGAAGTTCAAAAGATAATTCATTTGCAAAGCTTAGCAAATCAATTACTCACTCGTCCAAAAGGTGTGACCAAATTATATATATATATATATATATATATATATATATATATATATATATATATATATATATATATATATATATCAGTTACTAATGCTCCGGTAATAATAGATGCCCCAGTTAGACAATATAATATTTCAAAAGAGTCTCAATCACGCATAAAGCGTGGTAGACCAACTGGTTTTAAAGATGAAAATCCTCAAACAAGAAAAGGAGCTCAAAAGAAAGATGGCCCTAGAGAGGATATAGAAACTCTAAAAGAGTTTTCGATATGATCGATTGAGATTTTAGTTTCAGAAGAACTAAACAGGTACCTGAAAAATTCTGAAAGTAAAGAAGTCTCAAAGAGTTATGTCAAAAATGAAATACGGTGGAACTGAAACGAAGTCAACATTGACGATGTTTTTATATTTAATTAATATAACACTAAATGTGATAAATGATAGTTATTATCATGAACCAAACTCAGTTAAAAATTGTAGACAGAGTGACAATTGGCCTAAATGGAAAGATGCAATTGAAGAAAAATTAAACTCGCTTTTAAAACAAACAGCTTTTGGACCTGTAGTCCAAACACTTGAAGGAGTGAAGCTAGTTGGATACAAATGGATTTTTTGCAAAAACATAATGAGATTGGTGAAATTGTGAGATACAAAGCTCAACTTGTTGCTCAAAGGTTTTCGCAAAGATCTGGAATTGACTTTGATAAGACATATTCACTTGTAGTGGATTGAAGTACTTTTAAGTACATAATTAACCTTACAGCACATCAAGATAATATTATAAAGATGTGTTATAAATTATTTGTATAACATAATTAACTAACTACTTTTAAGTACTTGTTGTTCAATTTACATATTATAGATGTGTTAAAACTTATTTGTATGGCTCATTTGATAGTGATAATCATATGAAGATCCCTAAATAATTTCTTATTCTGAGACATACTTTTCGGACTCTCGATATAATTACTCTCCTGCTTTAGATAATATTATATGAACGTATGTGGTATAATTGCCTCAATTCATATTCTAAAGAAAAGAGGAAGGGGGCATCTGTGAAAAAATAAGAAAAAAAGCAGAGATTCAAAAATTGTGAGGGGTTTAGAGAAAGAAAGAAAATTTAAAAAGATAGAGGAGAGAACCACCATCAGTGGCAGAGGGTAATGTTATAGTGGGGTAGCTCTAACTACCCAAAAATAATATATATATATATATATATATATATATATATATATATATATATATATATATATATATATATATACCCAAGAGCACTTGGATGAGATGGTAGGGGTCTCTTCCAGCTTAACCAATGTCCTGGGTTCAAATTCAGCCTTGGGCATGCAGCAGTGTTAAATCTTTTGAGGGAGAGCTTTACTGCCCATTGTGGTCCTACCTGGCTCGAGTTGCGCGCAGAGGATACTCAGTTTATACCAAATATATATATATATATATATATATATATATATATATATATATATATATATATATATATATATATATATATATTGAAGAAGTGGGTATATTTTATATTTAGCTACCCCAAAATTCAATTATTTAGCGATCTCAATTAGGTTTTTTTGTTTAAGGAGATAAAAGAAAACCAACAACAATTAGTCTGTTATTAGAACAAAAAAATATGGTTACTTTTTTCAACATGGTGATTTTTAATGGTCAAACTCGCCATTCTTGGAGAGCAAAATCACCAAAATAATATAGAATTGTCAAACTCACCAATCGAAGAAGGTTAGGGGACAAAAAATGCAAGTAAACCTTTATAGTTAGCCCCCTGATAAAATTTATGGTAGCTCCGCCACTAACCACCATGAGCCTTCTGGCAAGGCACCACTTCATCGCCACAGTGACCACCGCTGAGCACCACCACCACAACCGAAATCCCATCCTCTCTCTCCTCTCCAGCACAACACCACCCTTATAGCACCCCCATACCCCCGGTACACCACCACTGTGATTTCTCTCTCTCACCATGCGAACTGCTTCCGTCGTGGCTCTCTCTCTCTCTCTCCATCCTGTTTTTCTCTAGCTATCGGTGCAACCGTCTTTAAATTTTTAGCAGCTTTCCAACAGCTTTTGTTAGTATTAATCTATTATTTCTGTTTTTCACACAATAACTTATTGAAAATATGAACTATAAAATTGATGCCCAAAATTTTTTTTATATTACAAAACAATTTATTACAAAAGCTACAAAATAAATTGATTAAAGACATATTTAAGAGCCTCAAATAAATAACCAAATAAAAAAAACAAAATATATTTCAAATTTCAATAGTTTTGGGAAAATAATGCAAATATCACAAAGTGATTTCAATAATATCAAAGGACCTTATTTTAAATAAGATATTCATTGTGCGTAAATGGGTAATTTTTTATAAGTAATATTAGTGAGGGAGGAGGAAATGTTAGTTTCCTGTTTGAATCCGGGACTTTATTCTTGCTCTTTTTTGGAGTACTGATTCGGTATCTCTTACTTGGGATGTAAACAGGTATTGATGGTGGGGAATAGCGGAAAGTGAAATCCGACCATGATGGGGAGATTAAATACTCCGGCCCCTACCCTAACCGTCCGACACCTGGTATTAAAATGCTAACTACTTAATTCAATAGAGTTGGTGTTAATATGTCAAGTTGTCAACTACCCAAGTACCAACTATATTATTGAATATCGACCTGGATGTACAGTGAAAACAGTGACCAAGTTTAAAAAGTGCTTTTCTGAAAACGATGAATATGTAGCTACACCTCTGAGAGAATAATCCCTACTTTCCATAATACAGTTGGTATTAATATGCCAACTACCCACTATATTATTGCATCTCTGTTCTCACATTCAATAATTTTTAGTTTTTTTGCTAAACTCACGATCCATGATTTGGCTTGATATCACGTGTTTTTTATTCAGACTACTTTTATTAAATTATTATTTTTTTCAAAAAATTTGGTTTTTTAATTCAATATTTTACCGGACCTCAATCATTTGTAAAAGCCAAAAGGTAACATAACAAGTTTATCTTTTAGATTATTAATATATTAAATATTCATTTATAGATTTTTTTTTGTGAGGAAAGATACGCAAAATATTATATTTTTCATATCTTTAATTTCAACAAGTAAAAAACCAAAATTGAATAAATATGATATGTCATGTTTTTTTTCGCTCTCAATGGCAAGACTAAACAACTGGCCTTTAGCGAATAGCTTTTAGTGGGAAAAATTGTCGTAAGTATTTTGTACTGCTAACTAATTTTTTTTTGTGCCGCTATAGAAGTAGGAAAATACTCGCTATCGATTGGTTGGCCGAGTTCTCTTATATTATTTTATTTTTTTATTTTACCTTATTACTATAATTAAAATTTTCATTTATCATCCACTAAATGAATATTCTCCCTCGGTTTTTTTATAAACTCTCTCTTATTTATTGAAGATTACAAATGTCTATTTATGTCATTTTATATTTATAATAAGGCTAAAGTGCTCTCGGGGTCCCTTATCTTTATTTAAAGTAACGATTTGGTCCTTTATCTTTTTTTGTCCCAAATCAGTCCTTTATGTTTTAAATTTTTGACACATAAATCCTTTTCTGTCCCAAATCAGTCCTTTATGTTTCAAATTTTTAACACATAAATCCTTTTTTTTGACACATAAATCAGCACTGTTAACGGAAAAGGATTTATGTGTCAAAAATTTGAAAGATAAAGGACTTATTTGGGACAAAAAAAACATAAAGGACTAATTCGTTACTTTAAATAAAGATAAGGGACCCCGGGAGCACTTTAGCCTTATAATAATCTATTTAAACCTCTAATTTTACGAATGGCAAACATATTAGCTCATGCGCTATCTATTATATTTAAAAAAGATATAATTTTTTTGAATGGCAAACATATATTATAAATATGAAGGGGTACCCAAACCCAAACAAATGTGACATGTGAGAGAAGTAAACCAAAAAAAGATACACAACAAACGAGGATAACTACTTAGAAATACACACATGAGAACTCCGCCAACCACTCATAAAAAAAGATATATACCGTACTCATGATGTGTTAAAATTAAGTGATTATTAATTAGTTTAAAAATTTTATGAAGTAATCCTTATTAATAAGAAATCAAGAAAAAAGAGTATTAACTATTGCCATATATGTCCGGTAGAATATAACGGTTTGAGACGATGAATACAAAGAAATAGAAGGAAATGAGTCTCGTTAAAAGGATCATGGCTGCGCATATGCGCATCATGATTTTGTTACTATAATTACATACAAACAAATAACTTGTACAAGATTTATTTAACATAGTATGTAACACCCCGGTATTTTTATCGAGTAAAAATACCCGAGTGCCCCATCCCTAAAACATCAGAGATATATTTCCTACTTAGATACTGAACATCACTATATTTTTTTCGCTGCATAATAACAGAACGGTCTTAGTCAACAATAAGACCATAACGGTTCCCTGACCATTAACCATCAGCAAACTACAGTGTTCAATATCATACAAGAAAGCGGAAGAAAGTCATAACACTAAAGACATAGTGTTGTAGTACATAGACAACAAAAGGAAACATAAACTAAAGCATAAAGCTAAGTCATCTGCAATCGCCTGAGCTCAACCTACTCGTGCCTCTTGGATTTCCGCTCCCCCTGTTTCTCTGTAAAACAACAACATATAAACAATGAGATACAATCTCAGTGAGTTCTACCGAGACCCCTACTAACACTCTCGGTCCAATTTTGAATCCCGTTTAACTTAACACGGCACCGACTGCAACTCTGCTATAATCTTGGTGAACCGTATTATTTAACTTTTAACAGATCACCGACTGCAACTCTGCTATATTCCCGGTGAACCTGTTATGACTCAGTACGAAACCGACTGCAACTCTGCTATATTCCCGGTGGACTGCACTACAAACTTGTAACACAACACCGAATGAAACTCTGCTATATTCCCAGTGAACCCCCTTACCAATAGTACTTTCCCTAATGGCACGGAGCCTAAGGTAAGGGTGCATGACTACCCTGTCTTAGTTTGTTACACCCATGGGTCGTCACCCAAACTCGATATAATATATATATATCTACTACCATATGACTCATAGTCCATTTACATAAGACCTTTATTTGAACATTTAGTTCGTACCATAAACATAGTCTACGTTCGCTCCCGCATACTAATTCTCCGCTTTCAAAAACAATTTAAAACTTCAAAAACAGATTATTTCACCATTTAAATTGTATAATCAGTTAGGCCTCTGAATAAGCTTTCAAACGCATCTTAGAACACCTCAATCGGGCTCCCGGGTCAAAAGTTATCGCGAAAACAAAATCAGTGTACAGTTGCTGAAAAACTGCAAAGCGTCGCGACGCAAACTGCTACCGTCGCGACGCGAAAAGAGTCAAACATTTTCATTCTGCTGAAAGATGCAGATCTTGCGGTTTCTCACGAAATCCGCTATTCCGCTCAATTCCGATTCTTGTTCCGATTAAAAACAGTTCAAACAACCATAAAAACAGACCCAATCAACAACACACAATCAATCAAATCAATCAAAAACTCAATGTAAACGAATTTTACCAAAATACGATATATTTTGAAAGAACGGTTTTCGACTCAAAAACTCTCGAAACCAATCAACGTAAAAATCATTGTAACACGAAATCATCCTAAGCGTGAGTTAAACTCACCCTTGAAGCGAGAGTCGATACCGAGCCGAAATCACCGAGACTTCAAAATCACAAAACGGAACTCTATAATCACCAATCCGCTTCACACTTCGATTCGAACTTCAAATCGCGTTCAATCTTCCTTGGCTTCGTTCCTAATCATGTTTCAATCATTAATTTCATCACACAACCCAAGATTTCAACAAATCCCCCATCAAAACCCTCAAAATTCGTAGGTCCATAAAAGGGGGAAAAATGGAGGAGAAGCTTACCTAGCCATTGGGTTTCAAATATGGAGGGAAGATGATGAAGATGATGAATTTTGGAGCTTGGGGGTGAGTGATTCTTCCTCTTCTTCTTTCTTTCTTTCCTTCTCTTCTCTTCTTTCTCTCCTTCGATCTCTTCTTCTTTCTTCTCCTTTGACTTCTTTTCTTTCCTTTCTTCCTAATTAAGTGGTAATATGGTCAAATGACCATATTGCCCTTAATCTCTTATTTCTTCCCCAAATCACCCTTATTCCGTTTTATCGGATTAGCGTTCCTGAGCCAACCAAATAATTACTTAGCACTCAATAATTTTACTAATGAAGCACTAAAATAATTCAATTGGGTTAACATCCAAATAATTCGACTAATTATTTTGAGGACGTTACATTCTTCCCAACTTGAAAGAATTTTGTCCTCAAAATTGAACAAAACATACCTCAAGAGAATAGATACGGATATCGAGTACGCATATCATCCTCCAATTCCCACGTAGCTTCCTCAACGGAAAAACCATCCCAAACCACCTTGATAATGGGAATCGTTTTCGTCTGAAGCGTTCTCTCACCACGCTCCATGATGTAACTGGGATGAGGTTGGAAAGACAAGTCCGGTCGAAGATCAATCGTTTCAAAATTTAACGGTTGACTTGGATCGGGGATGTACTTTCGCAGTTGAGATACATGGAATACATCATGAAGATTGGACAATGGTGGAGGCAAAGCAATACGGTATGCCAGTGGCCCCACCCGTTCGATAATTTGGAAAGGTCCAATATACCGAGGGCTGAGTTTATTCACTCGTAATGCCCTACCCGTGCCAATTGTCGGTGACAATCTCAAAAATACATGATCACCCGACTCGAACTCTAACGGCCTCCTTATTTTATCGGCATAACTCTTTTGCCTACTCTGAGCAGCTTTCATTCTTTCTCTGATCTGGCAGATCTTTTCAGTAGTTTCATGAACCATCTCAGGTCCTAATAATCGGTTCTCACCGACTTCCCACCAACATAATGGAGTTCTACATTTCCTCCCATACAACGCTTTAAATGGTGTCATTCCTATGCTGGAATGATAACTGTTGTTGTAAGCGAATTCCACCAATGGAAGATGATCCTCCCACTTCTTTCCGTTATCGAGCACAGAAGCCCGAAGCATATCTTCTAAAGTTTGGATAGTTCTCTCTGTCTGACCATCCGTTTGAGGGTGATAAGCGGTACTAACCAATACCTTAGTTTGGCACGATGCAAGACATACATTCATGGAAGAATTTCACTTTCAAAGGGAGACACTCCTATCAAGATAGATGCCCTGAAATCCAAACTTCAGGCTCCTTGTCAACCAACGGGTAAGTGGGCTCTGGTCTCTTTAGGGAAATGATATTATGATTTTTTTTTCTCTATTGATGATTTACGGAGAATTTAGTCGTAGTCTTCCTTTGCATTGCAAGCTAGGGTTGCTTTGGTTGTTCGCCTGGCAACCTGATTTTAATCTTTCAAATATAAAACATACAAAAGTGCAATGTTGCATTAGGCTTACAGGTCTTGCTCAAGAATATTGGAGTCCTAAAGTTCTTTTTGCAATTGTTAGCAGTGTTGGAAGACCAATGAGTCTAGATGATACAACAAGTAAAAGCTCATTTGACTGATCTTTTGGTCATTTTGCACTTATCCTTGTTGATATACACCTGAAATCAGAGCTTAGGAATCAAATCCTAGTTGAGAGGTTAGGTGTCATACCCCAATTTTGTCCGGCTTAGGTCCAAACCCTAATTTTCCACACAAAAATAAATTATGCATCATTTTTAGGTTTAGAATGCACGTTTTGGGAAGTTAGAGTCAAAAAGGGCATTTTGGTCATTTCTCACAAAAGGGTCTCTAAAAACAATTTTTGCAATAGGCCTCATGTATCAAATTAGGGTTTTTGAAAAATATGTTATGCATGCATGGCAAGCTTTGGAAAATATTTTATGCATGCATGGCAAAGACCTAAAAGCATTTTTTTGGAAAGCAAAAATCAATTTCTATTTTGTTCTTATGGCCAAGAATCGATTTATACCTTTTTCCTAAGCCATGAAAATCGATTCTTTATCTCACCTATCGGCCAATAATCGATTTCCCTTGCCTATGTTTAAAGCATGAAATCGATTTCTACACATACTCATGCAAAAGCTAAGAATCGATTTCCTTAAATTTTAAAAGACTATGAAATCGATTTTCAGGATCTCCAAATGTCCTGAAAATCGATTCCTACCTTTTTCCATAGGCCATATAATCGATTCTTATCATTTCCAAAGATAAAGAATCGATTCCTACATATTTCCAAAGGCCACATAATCGATTTTCAGGATCTCCAAATGTCCTGAAAATCGATTCCTACCTTTTTCATAGGCCATATAATCGATTCTTATCATTTCCAAACATAAAGAATCGATTCCTGCATATTTCCAAAGGCTCAAACAATCGATTCATCATTGCAATAAATGTTTTTTTAAAAATTCTACGCTTTCCTAAGCCTATAAATAGGCAGCCTCAAATCACATTTGGGAGGGGGGACGAAATCAGAAAACACAGAGACATCTCACAAGATCCGAGAAGAATTGCTCCAGACACATTTCACGAGATCTGAGAAGACAACTCTCGCAAATCTCATTTTCCAATTCTACGCTTCATTTTTGCTCTATTCGCGCCGTTGGTCCGTCTGAGCTGATCTCCTGCAAAGGTTAGTCGGGGTTTGCGTTCTTCAGAGTTGTAATATCTGTCTTCATCAGAGGTATTTCAGTCTTTTCATTTGCTAAAATTTAATCATTGTGATCCATGCCAAAATTGCCCTATGTGATTTAATTTAGCTGTAGTGTCCTTGTTGATGATGAACCACATGATTCCCACTTATGCCTAGTGCATCATTTTTAAGTGGTGAAGATGGTCTCAGATGATTCAACCTCCCCCTTTTTAACTTCCTAATGAATAAAAGATAGTTAGGTTTGTGGTTTAAGGTCCATGGGGTATTGCAAAGGATGGGTTTCCCAAAACCTTGATGCTCCCTCCTCTTTGATTGTGTTACTAACCTTTGGGCACATATTCATGAATGCAAAGGATAGGCTCAACTTAGCTTTGATGCAATTTCCCCTTTTCTCATGTTATTGAGAAATCATTGTTCATGTGTTCCTTAGTTTAATTAAGATCATTCTATGCCTATGATCAATTGCTTGCTTGTTTTTGATGCATTTTAAATGTCTCGATTCAATATGCCATTCCATCCATGTGTATGACCTCCTAATGAAGACGTAAGTCTACATGCCTGTTGTAGCATAGAGTCATTAGGGTAAATACACTCCTTCCTACACACACACTTACTTTGTATGACCTCCTAATGAAGACGTAAGTCTACATGCCTGTTGTAGCATAGAGTCATTAGGGTAAATACACTCCTTCCCACACACACACTTGCTTTGAGAACTTTACCTTGCATCCCTGATAAGTGGGTATTTTGATCATATTGGCATGTTTAGTCTTGATTAAATGTTCAACATATGTATGATTTCGTGATTAGTGAATGTGCTTGAACTTTTGTAATCAATCATTGATAGTGCCTTCACCCTTTTTCCAAAAATCTTTCAAACCCTTTCAAAAACAATTTCATTAGAACTACGTCGCTTTGATTCCCGTTTGGGATACGTAGGAGCGAGCCACGTTCTCGTCAAGCGCAACAAATAAAAATTCTTTTCATCCCCCTAAACCAATCATTTTCATAAAACAAACAAAAATCATTTTTCAAACCCATTGTTGCTAGTAGCTCATCAGAGCCTCTGTTCGTTTAGCTATTAGTGACAATGTCCTTTTCTCCTAAAAATAATAAACGATGATCCATCATAACCTTTGTTAGTTTGATCATCGTACAAATCAATCTCTTTCGAAAATCACTTTCCAAAAGGATAATAAAAAATGAGTTGTTATCAATAGTCCATCAGAACCTTTGTTCGTTTGACTAACGGTGCAACTCTCTTTTTGAGTATTTAGTAGTGATTCATCATAGCCTCTGCTAGTTCAATCATTTGCTAATGCTCGTCCTATTTCAAAAACTCACTAAAAAAGATAAAAAAACAAACATTTTCTAACCAAGAACTACGTAGCTTTGAATTCTCCATCGCAACGGGAGATACGTAGGAGCGGGCCATGTCTCGTCAAGCACTTCTTTCTAAAAACCCCCTTTTTTTCCCCCCTTTCTCACCAAGAATAAAATTTCCAGTAAGTTTTCTCATTCGTCTTCAAACAAGAAATAAATAGGCAAATCTAGGTATTTTTCAAATCAAACGTTAAAACCACACATTTAATTAGAGGTTTCCTTTCGGTGGAAAGGACGTGCGCGGTGCTAACACCTTCCTCGCGCGTAATCGACCCCCGAACCTATATCTCTAGTTTTCAATGACCATCCGCTTTGTCCAAAAGACCTTTTTTCAATGTTTTGGTCTTAAAATTAAAATATTGGTGGCGGCTCCAAAAATTTTCCACGTTGTACATTGAGAAACCCAAAAGCGGGATTTTTCGGGGTGCAACATTAGGTTATGCTTTTTTTGTCGTAATTGAATATGAAAATGTTCCTTACTTTTGTATGAATTACATGACTATCGATCATACCCCTAGTGATTGCAAAACAATGATATGCATTCTGGTGGGGAAAAGAATAAGGAGCTAAAGAATGTCGCTCAAGCAAAACAGGTTTATGTCCCTAAGCCTCAGGATACTAATAATGTGAAATACAACCAGAAAACTTATTCTAATCAGTCCAACCACCCATTCAAAATGACCAATTTAACTAACTCAAAAGACTTTCTACACTAGTCATTCTAATTTTAGAGTTTTTTTTATAAGCAACACTTCATTAATCGGAGCACTAAGGGTGCTCAAGCACAAACAACAAGATTACAAATTGTTTACACAATGAAGTGGATTATTCCACCAAGAGAAATAGATAAATTAGAATTACAAGTCGCTCTATAAACAAGCCAACTCCAAGATAAGCTTTTGAAACGCATGATAATTGAATCCCTGTTTGCTTCCTCATTCGTGAAAATAAGACCATTTGGGGTCAACCATAAGCACCAACACCTTGTCAACCAAATAAAATGCTTTGTTTTCTTTGCCTTCCTCCCATTGTCAAACTTACCCATCCGTTGGAAATGCTCAGCCAAAATATTGGGTGCATCTGTATCGATACCCAACCAAGAATAAACTTTAAACCAAACTTCTTTAGCAAAGCAAGACTCCATTAATAACTGATGAGTCTCTTCACAAAGCAACCTACAAAAGGGGCAACTCGCATCAGCTGCACTTGTTATTACATTACGGTAAAGGAGAAGACCGCGAGTGGGAAAAGAGTCGCGAAACAAACGCCAACCAAATATGGACACTTTGGATGGAGAAGCACGCGTCCAAATAGACTCAAGCAGCTTCTTTGAAGCATCAACCAGCCCATTATTATCGCAAAAATTGACAAGCCAGTTGTAGCAGGACTTAACAGTGTATGACTTTGAGGGATCGATCAACCAAACCCAAGAATCCAGCAGCTCTTTTGCTAGTGTAAAATCCTGCAAAACCAAAAACAATTCAGCAGCATCCACGGTATCAACATGCTGACCGTGAGTCATCCAAGGCAGATTCCAGCTCCATATATCTCCATTCCACGCACCAACGTCAGCCACAGTGACGAATTGATAGTCACAACCTGCAAAAAGATTCCGATACACCAAGGATAAAGGAGCATGTCCTAGCCAATGGTCATTCCAAAAATCAACAAGACTACCATTTCCCAATTTTCTCCTAATGTAAGAGCTGAAGTGACCAGCAGGTTCTTGGGCATCCAAAATAATCAAATCTCGCCACCAAATATATTCTTTAAGACCCCTATTTAGAGCAAGTTGAGAGCCATGTACAAAAATTGATGCAAAATCCCCTTTGCTGCTTTGTAAAAAGAGAAGAAATAAAGTGGAATGCTATTCAATTCCGAGTTGATGAGAGTAACCCGACCTCCAATTGAAAGAGTGCGTCCTTTCCATGACGATAGTCTCTTTCGAAGCATATCAAACACCGGTTTCCAAGTTGTAGCCTTCCTCGGATTATCCCCCACCGGAATCCCCAAAAAATTAAACGGAATAGACTTTGTTCTACAATGAATGAAAGTAGAGGCGGTATCTAGGACGGCGGCGGTGCGCGTGTGGTGGTCACTTTGTGTGTGTCCTCTCCCATCCACAAAATTGGGTACCCCTTGGGCCCCAACCCAATGGATGAGATTTAAACACTCTCATAGTGATTATTCTATCCAATGTGGGACTTTTTCAATTCACACAAACATCAAAGTTCCAACAACCCCCCACTTGAATTTAAAAAGGAGTTTTAGAAGTAGCGTCAAATACTTCCATAAGATTGTGCATAAACAGAGGTGTCTTACGACTTGAACCTTTGCATAGCGGTTAGGATTTCGATTCAACAAGAGTGACTCGTAGTCTTAAACTCTGTCTCTAACATCAAAACCACACACAACCTTTTCCATGGGTGCATTCTTATAAGCCCGTGCTTTTATGATCGTGCACGTTTATCCCGGTTTAGTGAATGCTCTAGGAGTTCCTCCAACAACTCCGAAGAAAGCGACCCCACTTCCACATTCACAAAGGTGAGTCTATCAAGAGTACTCCTGTAGCTAGGTACTCTACTCCACATAAAGTATAGATCTCATTAAGAGTTTCTATTACCACAACCTTACTTCGCTTCAGAAATCATGCTTCTTTACTTAAAATAGCATGTTCATCTCATATCACTTCACAACTTGTTATTACCCATTGAACCTAATTCTTGGGATCTCCAGACTTTTAGGTCGGGTTACCATTGTGAGTGACTCATGATTCTAATGGCAGTAGTCCCATCCTTTGTGATGTATTTTGGACTTTCTCCCTATATAATCCTTTCGTCAAAGGATCAGCTAAGTTTTGATCAGTGCGAACATGATCCACTCTCACAGCTCCTATTGAGAGACATTCTCTCACAATGCTATGCTTACGACGCATTTGTCGTCTTTTACCGTTGAAATAACGATTCTCTATTAATGCAATAGCCGCAGTACTATCGCAGTGCATCAACATAGCTGGCATCGGTTTTTCCCATAAAGGAACCTCTGCTAATAAGCATCTCAAGCAGCTAGCTTCTTCACTAGTGGTTGCCAATGCTATCATTTCAGACTCCATAGTAGACTGAGCCAATATGGGATCTGTTTCTTAGATTTCCAGGAGATAGCACCACCAGCTATATTAAATATATATCCACTAGTTGCTTTGGAATCATCTGATAGAGTATTCCAATCTGCATCACTATATCCTTCAAGTACAACTGAAAATCTCTGATAATACAATCCGAGATTCATGGTCATTTTAAGGTATCTCATGACTCTCTCGATAGCGTGCCAATGCTCTATACTAGGTCGACTAGTAAACCTGCATAACAATCCCACAACATAGGCAATGTCGGGTCTAGTACAATCAGTGGCATATCTTAGGCTGCCAATGATGCTCGCATATTCCGTTTGTCTAACACTATCACTAGTGTTCTTAAAAAGTTTGACACTGGGATCATATGGTGAACAAGCAGGTTTACAATCAAAGTAACTATATTTCTTTAAGATCTTCTCAATATAGTGAGATTGATCCAAAGAAATTCCTTTCTCAGACCTAGTAATCTTAATAGTAAGTATTACACTTGCTTCTCCGAGGTCTTTCATATCAAAGTTATTGCATAACATTGATTTCACTTTTTTTACAACATGAATGTTTGATCCAAATATGAGTAAGTCGTCTACATAGAGACATATGATAGTGCAAATGTCATTTTCTGTTTTGTAATAAATGCATTTGTTACTTTCATTCACTTTAAACCCATTCGATATAATCAATTTACCAAACCTCTCATGCCATTGTTTGCGAGCTTGTTTGAGACCATACAAAGATTTATCCATCTTACAGACTTTGTGTTCTTGCCCATGAATTACAAAACCTTCAGGTTTCTCCATATAGATTTCTTCTTCTAATTCACCATTTAAAAAAGCAGTTTTGGCATCCATTTGGTGTACTACCAAATTATAAATAGCGGCCAACGAAATTAGTACCCTTATGGATGTAATTTTAGTAACAGGTGAATGTGTGTCGAAGAAATCTACATTCTCTCTTTGTCTAAAATCTTTGGCTACATGGCGAGCCTTGTATTTATAAACAGTGCCATCGGGTTTTAGTTTCTTTTTCAAAATCCATTTAGAACCAATTGGTTTACAACCAGGAGGCAAGTCCACTAAGTGCCATGTCTTGTTAGACTCTAGAGAATCCATCTCATCATTGATGGTTTCTTGCCATAAATCGGCGTCCAAAGAAGACAATGCTTCTTGAATGCTAGTTGGATCCTCTTCTAATGTATAGACCATATAATCGGGTCCATAGTCGTTAGAAACACATGCTCTCTTACCTCTTCGAGGTTCTATTTCCCTTGGTTCGTTGTTTTCAACATTCCTAGGCACAGAAACTTGACTAGTTCCGGTGCCCCCACTATATCTTGATTTAAAAGGGAATTCGTTTTCATAAAACTCAACATCATTTGACTCTATGATCACTTTAGCTTTAAGGTCATAAAATCTGTAAGGTTTACTGTTTACAGCAAACCCAATGAATACACATTCATAGGCTCTACTGGCGAGTTTAACTCTCTTTTGGTCTGGAATCGTGACATAGGCCAAGCAACCCCGGATTCGAAAATAAGACACATTTGGTTGTCTTTTCATTATGATTTCATAAGGAGAAATTTTTCTCTTAAACTTTGGAAGTCTATTCATGACATAACATATGGTTAACAAAATTTCCCCCCACTAGTGAGGTGCAGCGCCAGAATAAAGCATAATAGCAACTACCAATTCGGTAAAAGTTCTATTCTTTCTTTCTGCTTTACCATTCATTTCTGGAGAATATGGTGTAGTCGTTTGATGTATGATTCCATTTGACTTATAAAGGTCATTAAATAACTTAGAATCATATTTAGTTCCTTTACCGCTTCGAAAACGCTTTATCTTTTTACTAAATTGATTTTCAATTTCAGTTACAAAAACACATGCCATAACGTATACAAAAGTGTAGTCTGAACAATCGTCATTAAAAGTTAAAATAATGTTTACCATTTCTGGTTAACGTTCCGTCTAATTCGCATATATCAGAATGAATTAAATCCAAGGGCTCAGATTCTCTCATTACTGATTCATGCGATGTTTTCGTACTTTTTGCTTGACTACAAAATTTGCATTTTTGAAAACCATTTAATGATAACTTTGGGATTAATCCTAAGTTGCTCTTATTACAAATAATGCGTCTATTAACGTGACAAAAACGAGCATGCCAAATATTAAAATAACACAGCATATAACCAGAAGGAGAAATTTTATTCAAATCAATATTCAGCTAGAACATGCCATCACTGGCGTACCCTTTCCCAACAAAAAAAAATACTATTTTTAGTCAAAGTATACAAATCCCCCCCCCCCCCAATAGTCTGAGTGAAACCTGCCTTATTCAGAAGGAAACCAGAAACCAGATTCTTCCTTATCTTAGGAGTGTGTTTCACATTTTTCAGGATCAGAGTCTTTCCAGAAGTGAATTTCAGTTCCACATCTCCAGTACCAGCAACAATAGTGGTGTGAGCATCGCCCAACAACACTTTCTTATATTCAGCAATCGTGTATGTTTTGAACATAGCACGATCATTGAACACATGGATAGATGAGCCAGTGTCCAACCCCCATCCTTCAGATCCACCAACAAGGTTGATTTCATAAATCATAGCGGTAAAATGCTCTTCAGTCAGGTTAGCCTGCAGAGCAGGATTTGGCCTAATCTTACACTTGCGTGCCATATGACCTGGTCTCCCACAGTTGGAACAAGTGAATGGAGAAGCAGCATCATTCTTAGGTTGTGGTGGTGGTTGAGGCTTAGGATTTGGGGACTTTGGAGGGTTCCCATTCTTGTTGCTGTTCTTTTGAATCTGATTACGGTTCTGATTCTTGAATGGTTTTCCAGTTGGCTTCAGAACCACTCATGTTTTCTTGTTGTTTGAAATAAACAATACTTCATCTTTCTGATCTTGTTTCCGAGGTTCCTCCTCAATTCAGAGTCGGGTGATCATACTTTCTAGAGAAAACTCCTTGGTTTTGTGCCTGAGAGAATTTTTGAAGTCCTTCCAAGCAGGAGGAAGTTTGTCAATATAACAGCTACTTGAAATTTTTCATCTAAGGCCATGCCTTCAGATATAATTTCATGAGCTATTTTCTGAATCTCATGTGATTGAGTCTCTACAGATTTGTCATCTGTCATCTTGTAGTTAAGGTAGCGGCTAACAACATATTTCTTTGCACCAGCTTCCTCAGTATCATATATCTTTTTTAGAGCATTCCAAACTTCTCCGACGGACTTACAGGTACTGTAATAGTCATAAAGATAATTGGTTAGTCCGTTAAGAAAAAAATTCTTACAGAGATAGTCATGCTCCTTCTATAGGAGTATTTCTTTTGCTATTTTAGTCTGTTCTTCCTGTTCAGCTGTTTCATTTGCCACTGGAATCTCATCTGTCAAGACATTGGCAACCTTTTTCACAGCTAAGAAAAAATTCATCTTTTGTTTCCAACGTTTGAAGCGAGCTCCCTCAAACCGAAATGGTTTGTGGCTGTGAGAGGCATTCGAACCAGCACCCGTAATTTCTTCGGTTGTCATCGCCGATTTGGAAACGTCTTAAAAATGTTAATTCGAGTAGGTTCCAAGGAAAGAGAGGTGGGTCACAATGGACACACTTAAATATCAAGTCTTTCCTTGCCAGAACTTTTCTCAAACAAAACTGTTTTTTCAAAAAATCAAGTCGAATAGATTACTGGGATGAGTCGCAAACTAGGTCGCTCTCTTTAAGACATTTTAGGGCACTGCTGAAAATTGTGCAAGCAGGCTATCAACCACGACGACCCCAGGATAAAACAGCCTAGTCGAAACATCTACGAATGTTCACTGCACTGTGAAAATTCTCTCTTAGAGATACACCCTCAATATGGTTATGAAAACCACTCTTTAGAAAATAAGCTTGGAAATGCTTCAAGCTTTCTAGAGAAGAACAAAGGAAATTTTAGAGAGAAGAGAGAAAACTTGGAAATGCATAAAGTTTTGGTGTGAGTATGAAGTGAGGAGTAGTCTCCCTTTTATAGGTGGAGGATGGATCCGTTGGAATGAAATAAAGAGCCAACCGCTCTATTGAATCCGTTGCAAAAAAAATAAATAAAACCGTTACGGTTTGACTTGGTCAGTATGACCGTTGGAGTCAAACGGTCAACGCATTTAATAAAAAGAATGTTTTTCGAAAAAAATAAGTATACACCACCAGGCCAGGTCGAGCGGCCAGACGACGGCGTCGCGCACGCGTGTGTGGTGGTCACTTTTTGTGTGTCCTCTTCCATCAACAAAATTGGGTACCCCTACGAACCTTCTACATGGAGTTCCAATAACAAAGGTTGGGTTTACCATCACTATTAATTTTCAAGTTGGCTTAAAAGTCCTATTTCCCAAGATGTTTAACTCACTACTAACTTTTGCTTTGTGAGAAAGTCGATCAAATTCATTTTGACACCCCAATAATTGTTTAGTAGCGCTACTTTACCAGTTAATTTCTTCCAGTCTCATATATATATATATATATATATATATATATATATATATATATATATATATATATATATATATATATATATATATATATATATATATATATATATATATTATCAAGTCTTAGCTGTCAAAAAAAAGTCTAAATAAATAAACTCGACTTCCATCATAAAGAAATCCAGGTTAGATCACTGCTAAGTGACAATATTTCATAGAAATAGATCTAGGTCTTCTTAAATAATTTCTAAGAGACACCGTTTTTTCTTTTTGAATATAATAGGGACTCAAAGGCCCGAAACGAAAACCACGTGTCACACGGAAACTAATCTAGGAGTAGAAACTCCAATACAATCATCATGCAAAAATTGTAAAATGCGCTCCGGAGGGTGCTCCCAAAAGTGCATGTGTAACGCCCCAAATTAATTAAATATTTATTTATTTATTTATTTAATTATATTAGTTTTATGTAATAGATATAATAATAGAAATGTAAGTTAATTATTTTAGTGTGTTGGTGCATATTAGGATTGGAAATAACCCAGTGGAGGGAACTAGCCCAATAGGGTATGCGAATAGGGCTAAGGAAAATAGCCCATGATGGGTGATGAGTCTACTTAAGGGAATTAGGTTAGGGTTTCTCTCATAATTAGAAACAAAACACAATTAGAAAGTGAGAAGAGAAGAGGAGAGGGTGACGGCTAGAGAGAAAAGAAGAGAAGAAGGCGTGAATCCACAAGGCACAAGAGAGAGAGAGGCGTAGCACAAGGAGAGAGAAGGAAAGCTAGATTTCGTGGTACTTCCTAAGGCTAGGGTTTCGATTCTAAAAGCTAAGGTAAGGGTGAGGTTCATGCTTTATAAGGGTTGGTATGAAGGGTTTGTATGTGGGTTAGGGTTTGGTAGTCATCATATGTGTATCATGTTTATTATGTGTTTGATAAAATGCTTTGAATGCTATATTGGTTGATTTTGTCATGTAATTGATGTTCCCATGCCCTAATACTATGTTTGATGATTGCATGTGGGGGTTAGAGTATGATATGTTTGTGTTGCCTTGTTGAACCAATTGTTGATGATTGAACCTATTTGTTGATGTTGGAGATCACTTGTTGATGTTTGAATATGTTGTGGAGGTTGGAAATCAATTTGGGGTTTTTAATTCGCAAAGAAAACTGGGTATAGGTTCGGTTATACAGTAACTGGGAACAATCTAGTGGTCCAAAAATTATGTGGTTTACCTTTTCAGAAACTAGACTTAATGCTCGTTGATTTGTAACTAGTTTGGTTGCATTTGGAGTTGTATAGCTCGAGTTATAGGTGCCACAAGTTAGGTTAAAATTCTGGAAACAATCTGGATATAGGTTCGGTATTTCGTGTATAACGTTTTCGTTTGAACTCCTTTTTGAATGATTCTTGATTCATTGAAAACTACACTCAATTTTTTTCGGGTTAGGCCCAAGTCCCATGTCATTTGACTGAGTTTTGATAATTTTAGAGGTGTCACAAGCTAGCTCATGGTGGCTGTCTTGTTTTCTGAACCTTGTTGCTTATTTACTGAAACTGTACGAATTGGACCATTATTTTGCAAAATACCGTTATAGTCAGGAACTAGACATTCTTAGCTTTCCATAGAGGGGTCCTTTGCTAAGTTTCGATACCGTTTGATAGGTTAATTAATTCACCGAAGTAGAGGTATGTTTGCTGGAAATTGTTATTGCTGTTGCTGGTTCTGAAAACTGTTTCCGAAAATTGTTGCTGGTTCTGAAAACTGTTCCCGAAAATTGCTGTTACTGTTTTCGAAAATTACTGTTATTGCTCCTATATTTGGGCACTATTCCTATTTTTGCGAGTCGTTCCTATTTTTGTGGGTCGCCATTTGGCGCCTTAGCGCCTAGTATTGTTCCCTAGTGTTGTTGCCTTGTTGGTGGCCTTAGCGCCCTGTTGTCTTGTTGATTCGTTGTTGTTGCCTTGTTAGTGGCCTTAGCGCCCTGTTGTCTTGTTGATTTGTTGTTGTAGGCCGGTGGCCAATGTTGGATTGCCTTTTTAAGGCATGGATTTGTTGTTGTAGGCCGGTGGCCAATATTGGATTGCCTCTTTAGGCATGGATTTTATGCTGTAGGCCGGTGGCCATTGTTGATTTTGTGTTGTGGGCCTATGGCCAGTGTTGAGTCTTGTGTCATTGTGTGCTAAGATATGTTGCTTGTTGTTGATTGTCCGTGTTGCATCATTGTGTCGCATGCATATCATTTGCATATGGGGTAGTTGGCCCCGGAGCTAGTCTCCACCACGTTGGATTGCCTCTTTTGGCATAGATTTTTGTTGGAAGCCTCATTTGGCTGGACCTGGTACCACATGCATTAAAGGGTAGTTGGCCCTCTGTTGAGCATCCCGCATTGATACCGCATGTTTGAAGTCACTGACTGTGGTAAACTGTTGTTGTTGTATATTGACTGTTGTTGTTGTATATTGACTGTTGTCGTTATATATTGACTATTGGGTCGATATTTGACTGTTGAGATGATATTTGCATGTTGTGCTGATGTTGACCGTTGTGCTGATATTGACTGTTATGTCCATGCTGTTGTTGACCTGTTGTCTGTTATGATTATCTGACTTTCTGACCTAGATATACGGTCTTTCATACGATTCTTTATAGTGTGTGATATCTCACCCCTTCTGTTTGAATGTTACCCCTATGTTGGTAACGTGCAGGTATCCACGAGTGAAGGCTGTTGTACTCCACTAGTTCAGTCGTGTCGTCGCTCTGATACGTAGCACTCGGGGGGATGAACACTATTTATATTGTTTATGTTATTTTGTGGATTTTGATGTTATAAATCTTACATGGTCACTACGTTTGTTTTAGTTGAACCCTTATGATTTTCCGCTGCGTGAATGAGTAAGAGTTGATTTGTTTTTAAGACAAAAAAATGTTGTTTGCCGGTTCATCTGAGTGATGAGTGTTATGTATCCGTTTAAGGTTTTTTTTAAGTCGAAAAGTGTGACATCCGTTTCATTGTTGAAAACTCTGATTTTACGCTAATAAATTACCGGGTAGAAATGGCTGTTACAACCTTCACTGAGTCGGTCACCGGTCCGAGTTTTAAAACATTGCTCTAAACCCCTCACCATGTTTGAATCTCTGCTTTTCTTCTTTTTTTTTCACAAATACCCCCTTCCTCTTTTCTTTAGAATATGAATTAAGACAAATATACCCTATTCCACACTGGACCAAGCGGCCCAATCCGTACAATGCATGGCCCAACCTAGCGTTGGATCCGGCCCAACATCGGCTAACTAAGGCGACACCTAGATCAACGACCAGGATCGACGCGGATTGATCCAATGGACCAGGCTCGACTTAGGCAAGGCACAACCTCCTCCTCCGCGTTTATAAATACAAAGTCACCCTCCAGAATCAGGTACACTTTCCTATAAGTACCTCACCACCACTCTTGCCCATCTCTGCCGAGGTACCTTTGAAATCTCTTTAGGTCGGATACAATCCTGATGCTGCGGACTTCCTTGGAAAACCATCTATACGGGTCCTCCGCCTCATCCCCTTCTTTCACCATCTTTGGGCCGACGTGGCTGACGGGCTTGACCCTGTGAGGAAACTGCTGTGTCGGGGGGGTGGCATCGGAGTCACTAGCCTTTGCCAAGCAAATCGACTTGGCAGAGGTCGACATCTGATCCTCGGCCAGTTCTGGTCGACCTTCCGCAAATTTCCTCAGCGGACCTTTACCTGGGGGAATGTAACGGAGCCTCTCGCTGTCTCTCGTCTTCGCCACCTTTGCCTGTAGGGGGAAGCCGAGGTCAGAGACGTAGCCAAAGGACAAAGCCGGGGTTAGAGCCGACCCCAAGGCAAAATTCACCATCTTCCTCCCCGAGGCAAGAGGAACGAAATTCGATCGGGTGTAGAAACCCAAGCAGGAACAAGAAAAAGAAAAAGAATAATAAAAGGAAACAACTAACCTCGGAAAGAAGAATGGTAAGCTCGGATGAATGGTTTCGGAAAAAGTCGTCGGAGCCTCAACGTCGACTCACTAGAATACTAACTTTCCCGGTAAATTAGCAACGTCGGGGTAATCACTCGTCAACGGCGGTAGTTTGCTCGCAACCTCAAGAGAAAACAGGGGTCAAGGATTTCAAAAGTACCAGTGCCTTAAACCTCTAGCGCATTTATAGGAGCCTTTGGACTCGGAAGGCGAATCGACACGCCCCTTCCCAAGGCAATAAATGCCAGGGCACTGAAAACCATGCAATCATCATGAAAAGACGCCTCGTTTCTGTAACGCCCAAATAATTTAATTATTTATTTAATTAAATTATTTAGGTATTTTATTAGAATGATTATATTTAATAATTAATCAAATGATGTTTTATGCAAATTAAGGAGTGGTGCCTAGTAATTAGCAGATTAGTGGACGAGGGTCCGTGATCCACGACCCCAAGGCTTAGGCGCATGAAGGGAGTGTTAGTTAGGGTTTGGAGCATTGCGCATTTGGACAGGAAACGAAAGAAAACTTGCGAAGAGGAGAGAAAGAGAGAAGAGGGACGGCGCACTAGGAGAGAAGAGGAGGGGCGCCATTGTTGCTGTGGTTACTTGGTGTTTTCGTGCAAGGAGGTTTCTAGTTCGGCAAATCTAAGGTAAGGGTGGGTTCTATCCTTATAATAGGGTTTATGATGGGGTTATGTAGGGGTAGGACCTATGTTGTTCTTTTGATCTTGTTGGTGTTGATTTACTGATATTATAATACACTCATGATGTTTGAAACTGGTGCTTAATGATTGTTCATGGTGAAATTGGTGATTGGATGTTGTTTGGTGCGATTTGGGTTGTTGTTGGGTTGCTGGAAACGGCGCCCTGCCCCTGGGCGTTGTGGTTGTGGCCTGGTTGTTCCCTGCTGGAGGCGCTCTGCTGCTGGGCGCCAAGCCAGTGTTGCTGTGTTGCTGATTCTGGCGCCCTAGGCGCCCAGTCATGATGTCCCTGTTTTGTTGTTGCTGGATGTGGCGCCCTAGGCGCCCAGTGATGTTGTCTAGGTTGCTGGAGCTGGCGCCCTAGGCGCCCAGTGTGCATTTGAGTTGTAGGGGATGGCGCCCTAGGCGCCCAGTGGTGAATGGTGCGTGTCTATGTTGCCGTGAAGGGCGCCCTAGGCGCCCAGTGGTGTCCTGAGTTGCTTCTGGATGTTGCTGTGTTGTGCCAGAACATTGTGTTGCTGTCTCCCTCCTGGGCGCCGTGTCTGATGATTCTGTCTTGGCGCAGGGGCACCATGGGCGCTGTGTTGCGCTCTGTGTTGCTCCTGGGCGCCCTCCTGGGCGCCAAATTCTGTGATGTTGCGTTTTGTGCCACCGTGTTGCCAGGCGCCCTGTTGCTGGGCGCCAAGGTTGCTGTGTTGTCTGTGTTGCCAGGCGCCCTGTTGCTGGGCGCCAAGTCTGGTGTTGCCTCTGCTGTCTCAGGCACCCTGTTGCTGGGCGCCAAGCCTGATGTTATTGTTGTTGCCTCAGGCGCCCTCTTGCTGGGCGCCAAGTTAGATGTTGCTGTTGTGGTCTCAGGCGCCCTGCTCTTGGGCGCCAAGTCTGCTGTGTTGACTGTTGGGTCAGGCGCCCTGCTGCTGGGCGCCAAGTTTGTTCCTGCTGATGTGGTGCTTGGCGCCCTGCTCCTGGGCGGCATTTTCTGTGTTGCTGCTAGGCGCCCTGCTGCTGGGCGCCAAGTCCAATTCTGTTGCCATGGTGTTAGGCGCCCTGCTGCTGGGCGCCAGTTCTGCTATTGCCACTGTTGTCCTAAGCGCCCTGTTGCTGGGCGCCATGTCTGATGTTGATGCTGTTTCCCAAGGCTCCCTGTTGCTGGGGGCCAGTTTCTGTTTCGTTGTTGCTATCTAAGGCGCCCTACTGCTGGGCGCCAGATCCTGTGTTGCTGGTGTTGCCTGTGGCGCCCTGTTGCTGGGCGCCAGTTTCAGTGATGTTGCTGTTGCCTGTGGCGCCCTGTTGCTGGGCGCTAGTTTCTGCAATGTTGTTGCCTGCTGTGGCGCCCTGTTGCTGGGCGCCAGTTCCTGTGGTGGCTGTTCCTGTTGTTGGCGCCCTGCTGCTGGGCGCCAGTTCTTGTCATGTTGTCGTGGTGTAAATTGGTGTCTCGGGTGTCGGTGTATGATTATCGTTATAGGTGTTGGTGTCATTGTTGATTATTGGTGATGATATAACAGGTGATGGCATAAAAGGTGATGTGCCTATTTTTATGGGCTAAGGTGACAGGTGATGGGTCCATGACCACTTGGTGATATTGGTGATGTTATGTTAATTAAATGTCTGTTGTGTGTTGATTGTCTGGTGCATTGTCCATGGTGTCGCATATGTTGCATATGCATTATTTTGGTGATGTTGGCTTCGGCCGTTGGAGCTATAGGTGATGATGGTGATGCTCATATAGGTGATGTGCCCATACTGGCTACTTTATTGGTGATGATTGGTACCACATGCATATGCCCGTTGGTGTGGGTTGCATCTCATATAATTACTCATGATGTTAATGATGATTATTGGTGATTTATTAATTGATGTTGTTGTGATGCGGTTGATATAGTGTTGTACTCTAGCATATTGCCTATCATATATGCTATTATAATGTTAGATATCTCACCCCTTCTGTTTGAATGTTACCCCTTCGCTAGTAGAGTCAGGTGTCGTCGCTCTGATACGTAGCACTCGGGGAAACGAACGCTAGGCTTTATTAGTGTTTCTGTTATTTTAATTTTTGGAGTTTATGGTGATGTATAACTATTTAATTGAACTATGAGTTGATTCCGCTGCTGGTTGACATTATGATGTGCTATGTGTTGCACTGTTTTAATGGTGAAACTTATTTATTTGGCGTGCGAAGTTTAACGGTGTAAGTGTAGCATCCCTTGTGGGTGTATTGAAAATGTTTTGAAAACTCTGATTTTTGTCGAAAATTTTCCGGGTAAAAAAGGGGTGTTACAGTTTCAATCAAAAATCACATCAATCATCTTATCTGACACTTGTCATGTCCAAAAGTCCAACGTTGGCGCGACACAATCGTCGTGCTGACAGGCGACCTCGAGTAAAGCTCAATCCCGGCGAAGCCTATCTTTTAGTAACTTGGAAGCACGAGGCATAACTCCGGCCGAGGCCGTACTCCTGTGACCGACCTTGACTCGGGGGGAAATTGTTCCGGACTAGGCCAAGCGGCCCAATCCGTACAAACCATGGCCCAATCCAGCATTGGATCCGGCCCAACACTAAGGCGATGCCGAGATTAATGGAAAGGATAGACGCGGATCGATCCAACGGCCCAAGCTTGACTTAGGAAAGGACCAACCCCTCCTTCGCGTCTATAAATATAGAGCCAGCCTCCAGAATCAGGTACGCTTTCTCATAAGTACCTCTCCACCACTTCTGTTTGCTGACTTTGGCATCGGAGTGTCTGCAGGTACCAACCCCTCCGAGCTCCAACCTTGGAGGAAGACGACCCTAGAGGAATCAACCAGACTTCAGCCATGGGGAGCCTGATCTCAACCAACTCTTCTACCAACTGCAACCTCAGAGTCCGTTCCCGATAGCAAGGTACAGAACATACCCCATACGTTCATATAATATTTTCTAAAGCAGGAACTAATTCATTCTGAGTAATAATCTCGAGAGTCCGAAAAGTATGTCTCAGAATAAGAAATTCTTTGGGGATCTTCATATAATTATCACTATCAAATGAGCTATACAAATAAGTTATAACACGTCTATAATTTGTAAATTGAGCAACAAGTACTTAAAAGTACTTAAGGTTAATTAAGTTATACAAATAAGTTATAACACATCTATATAATATTATCTTGATGTGCTGTAAGGTTAATTAAGTACTTAAAAGTACTTGCATCCACGACAAGTGAATATGTCTTATCAAAGTCGATTTCTAATCTTTGCGAAAACCTTTGAGCAACAAGTTGAGCTTTGTATCTCACAATTTCACCATTCTCATTGTGTTTTCGCAAAAAATCCATTTGTATCAAACTAGCTTCACACCTTCAAGTGTTTGGACTACAGGTCCAAAAACTGTTTGCTTTTAAAGCGAGATTAATTTTTCTTCAATTGCATCTTTCCATTTAGGCCAATTCTTACTTTGTCTACAATCTTTAACTGAGTTTGGTTCATGATAATCACTATCATTTATCACATTTAGTGCTATATTATATATAAAAATATCGTCAGTGTTGACGTCGTTTCGATTCCACCACATTTCTTTCTTGACATAATTCATTGAGACTTCTTTACTTTTAGAATATTTTAGGTACCTGTTTAGTTCTTCTGAAACTAAAATCCCAATCATATCTAAAGACTCTTTTGGAGTTTCTATATCCTCGCTTGGGCCATATTTCTTTTTAGCTCCTTTTCTTGTTTGAGTATTTTTATCTTTAAAACTGACTTGTCTACTACGCTTTAGGCATGATTGAGACTCATTTGAAATATTATATTGTCCAACTTGGGCATCTATTTTTTGATCATTGAATGCATTGGGTAATTTATTTGCTAAGCTCTGCAAATGAAGTATCTTTTGAACTTCTAGTTCGCATTGTTTAGTTAGAGAATCAAGATGAGACAATGATAATTCATTCCAATGATCTATTTTTTCAGTTGCTTATTCTTTCCCCCTGATGAGGCAATGACAATCAACAAATCAAGCTGTAAATGAATCTCTACTTGTTGGTTCAAGGAACTTGATAATAGATGGAGATTCAAATACAACATGTATTCCCAACCTTCTTGAGAAACCATCTTAGTGTGTTGTGGTGGAGAAATTAGAACATACCGCACATCGGAAAATTTTAAGATGGAAAATATTAAGTTCTTGACCAAAAATCAATTGTAAAGAGGAAGAGTTGTGACATAGCTTGTTGGCCAGATGTGAATCAACGTTCCAGCATGCAAAATTGCATATTCCTAAGTAGAAATTGGAAGTTTTCATCTCATGAGAAGTGGTTTTGCAATTACTTTATACGTTTAATAAATGATTCTGATAGTCCATTTTCTGTATGAACATCTTCTACAAGATGCTCAATTAATGTCAGTTCCAATGGATATACAATACTCATTAAATGATTCAGATGAAAACTCAAGAGCATTATCTAGACGTATATTCTTTACCAGATAATCAGGGAAGTGAACTCTTATTCAAATTAGTTGAGCTAGCAATTTCGAAAACACTTGGTTGGTGGTTAACAACAAACATATGGGACCATTTTGTTGATTAATCAATATAAACCATAAAATATCAAAATGGTCCACATGGTGGGTTTTTCCCCGCACAAATATCACCATGTACTCTTTCTAAATGTTTGAGAGATTCACTTCCAATTTCTATGGTGATATTCTAATTATTAACTTCCTTCGGGACCAAGAGGTACACGAAAACTTATTAGATTCATGAATCTTGTGTTTCTTAAATTGATGAGCACATGAACTTTCAATTGTTTTTTGCATCTTTATAAACTCGGGATGGAACAATCAGTCATGCTAAGCATAAAATTTATTGTGATTTATAAACTTCTAGTTTACAACAACATCTGCTTCAACTGGACTAATATAAGTGTAGTACAAAGTAGAGGAAAAATGAGCAACACTTTTGAAAATTCTATTCTTTAACCAACCAACTCACTTAGAAAGATATCAAATAGGGTTCTAGGAGAATAGAGCTTTTGAGACATAAATCTTTAAACGACTTTGTCTACTATTTCTTCTTAGAATCTGGGTAAAATAAGCAGACACTCTGATAGATGATGTGTAAGTGTGTTTCTTGCTTCTTACCAGCCAGCTACTCCGATACTACCACGACACTCAGCACAACACCTAAACTAACAATTTCCTACACAACTAGCACACTAGTAAAACCCCACAAAATGGCACCGAAAGTGCCCAAAACACAATTACACAACACGAACATATCTATATTTAATTACGCACAAAGATTCTATTTACTTACATTAATTACTCTAGAACAAGCTTAGGTGACGGCGGTGGTGGTTGAGAGAGAGGCATGGCTGGTTGAGGTAGAGGGAGTGGGTTCAATTGTGTTGTGTTATGTTAGGGTCGAGTGAGTGAATTGGAATTTAATGAAACATTGACGTTTCCAACGAAATACGGAGGGAAATATCCGTCGAAAAGTTCCAACAAAACCTAAGTCAGTGGGAAAAGTAGACAAAGTGTAAACTGGGTGAGTGTGAACTAGGTGAGTGTAAATAGTGTAAACCTAAGTTCCAACAAAACATTGACGTTTCCAACAAAATACGGAGGGAACGAATCATCTATCAGAGTGTCTGCTTATTTTACCCAGATTCTAAGAAGAAATAGTAGACAAAGTCTTTTAAAGATTTGTCTCAAAAGCTCTATTCTCCTAGAACCCTATTTGATATCTTTCTAAGTGAGTTGGTTGGTTAAAGAATAGACTGTTCAAAAGTGTTGCTCATTTTTCCTCTACTTTGTCCTACACTTATATTAGTCCAGTTGAAGCAGATGTTGTAAACTAGAAGTTTATAAATCACAAAAAATTTTATGCTTTAGCATGACTGATTGTTCCATCCCGAGTTTATAATGATGCAAAAAATAATTGAAAGTTCTTGTGCTAATCAATTTAAGAAACACAAGATTCATGAATCTAATAAGTTTTCATGTACCTGAAGGAAGTTAATAATTAGAATATCACCATAGAAATTGGAAGTGAATCTCTCAAACATTTAGAAAGAGTACATATGGTGATATTTGTGGGGGAAAAAACCCACCATGTGGACCATTTTGATATTTTATGGTGAGTGTCTACTGTTTACACTCACCCAGTTCATCACAACCCTAACGTTCACAGAAACAAAAAAATGCTCACAACCCTCACGTTCTCAGTGATTACCCTAAGTTCACACCAAGATCGTGAAAACCCTAACCAAGGCAGCATTCACGATTTCCCCAAGCAAGGTTTCAACGATTTTGGAAGTCAGATTTCTCCAAGCAAGAGTTCAGTGATTTTGGGTTTAGGGTTCAGCGATTTCCCCAAGCAAGAGGCAGCAAGGTTCTAGCGATTTCCCCCAAATAGGCTCTCTCTGGTTCGTCTCTCTCTCTGTCTCTCTCTCTCCAACAAAAAATTTGTGTGGTTCCTTTGCTAACGACGTTGACGAAGGAGGATTTGAACTCGTATTAGTTACTCTGCACTCTATCGTTTTCCATTTTTTTATAATTCTCACATTTGCATCTCTGTTGAAAATCGATGTTCCTATACACATAACAAATACTGAGAAATTAATTAACATAATAGAATCAGTTAAAATGATAATGATAATGATAATACCTAGGTGTTGGTGGAAGGAGGGCAGTGGAGAAGAGGGAGACCAAAATGAATGTTGGTTATGATTTTTTGTGATAGTTAATTACTTTTTGGGATGTAAGTTTAGAAGTCTTTCTTTTTTCTTTTATGGTATGTTCCAGCGATCTTTCTTTTTTCTTTTATGGTATGTTGCAATGGTATTATTATTATTATTAGGATGAAAGACTAGACTAGGAAGAACAATGATTAAGGGAATGGATTTTGAAGAAATGGTATGCTAATTTTTTGTTGTAAGGGTTTAAATATGTCTGAATATCAAAGGTTTAATTTCTTTTTCTCTACTTTCTGACTCAGACTTTAATGTATTACATCTGTGCTGGTGTATACTAATCTAAAAAGGGGCTCTCTTCTTTTGTATCCAATTTGATTTTGGTGGTTTGTTTTTGGAATTGGGAATAGAACAGAAAATTATTACATATAGTTTTAAGGAAGGATTTAACTCTTCTAAAGTGAGCAACTCACTTTAGAGAATAAAGTAAACAACCTCAATTGTTGATGAGAAAAACGACACTTGATGCTATGGGCACAACAAATCATGGATAACCTGAAATTTTACTGGTTGAGACTTGAGTAGTTGACATTGCTTATTTTAATCTTTAAGTGAAATGCTTAATTTAGAGGAAGCTAAATCCATTAAGGAAAGGAGTTTTTTTTTTTGAAGTTGGAATTTTACATATTTACAGGTATTGCTTTCTTTTTTCAATTTTCCTGCAAAACGAAGATGATATTCAGTTATTCTTACTTTCTTAATACTTTATGAGTTTATATTATTCCAAGTAAAAAACTTTCCCACTCTGTCTTATAATTTTTATCAGTTTCTGCAAGTTGTAAATGTGTACTATTGGGTTTTGTCTATGCAAAATAGATTCATTTTCAGTCTGTTTGGGCCACCACAGTGGATTGAGACTTAAAAACTGCTAAAAATTTCAACTATGACAAATTTCATCGATGACTAATGGTGCCCTTTTGGAGATAAATAAAAGTTCATGGTTCTCTTTATCTTGACGAATGGGACTGACATAATGGAAGTTGGTGATTCAAACACTACTAGAAAAATCGGAAATAGAGACGGAAGGATTCCGTCTCTAAAAGTGGGAAATTCCGTCTCCAAGCCTTTTAGAGACGGAATTAGAGACGGAACTAGATCCGTAGCTGAAATTGCGGTCGCAAATGCTTCAGAGACGGAATATGTCATACCGTCGCTAACCAGAGACGGCATATTTCCGTCTCTAGCATTAAATAATTCGTCGCTAACTTTCAGCTCACATAATGTACATTGACCTAAAATCCGTCTCTGTAGAGACGGAAAATATCCGTCTCTAGTAGAGACACAATTATTATTCCGTCGCCAAAATCAACATTTTACTTAGAGACGGATTTGTAATTCCGTCTCTAATGACTGTTTTTTTTTATTTTCTGCCTTTTTTCCAAAACTAAATATATTTTCCTGCCTAAAATATCAAATTAATTCAGATTTCAATACACATTTCAAACAGCCTAAAATATCATAATAATTCAAATTTCAATACACATTTCAAACAGTAAATTTATTAATTGTACTAAAAGTGTTTAAATAACTATATTGCAAAAAGTTACACCCAATACTAACTAAAACATTATCCAAAAGTTACACTTAATCAAACTAACATTAAATTTAGCAAAAGCATATATGTTGCTAAATCTAATCAAAATTCATCCATTCTAGTTTCAGCTATCTCCTCATTGTAATAGCCATCATCTTCTTCAGGTGCATCAAGTAAAACTTTTAAATTTTTATTACGCATAAGCCTCTCAAACATCTGCTCATATCGGTCTACTTTTCTCTTTATGTTTTCTTGTTCAATATTCTTCTCTCGAAGCTCTTGAAGCTTAACTGTTAATGTTTGAACCTTATCTTTCAATATAGAAACCTCTTCTGATGATGTTGCATCTTTATACCTCGAATCCTTCAAAGATTCTTTAACATCATACGCATGAGATCCTACTCCAAGAATACGTCCCTTTTTGCTTATGCCACCAACAACTTCCAAAAATACATCATTATCAAACTTTTGTGCGGATTGCTCGCCCGTAACATCACCACTTTGAAGTTGTCTCTCAGTTAATTGTGATTGAAACATTTCCTGAAATTAGAGTTATTAGTCTATATTTACATTTAAAAAACCCAACTTTCAGAATTACAAATTACAAATAGTAGACACATACAGCTATTTTTGCTTGTTTCTCATTCAATCACTCATTCGGTTTTCCCTTCGGCCTATGGAGTCGCTCGTAAAGCTCATACATCGTTGGATCTCTATTAAGTTCTACCTTCTACAAGAATAACAAGGAAACTATAAATTAAAACAAATTTAATTAAATAGTCTTGCTTTCAATAAAAAAACACTAACCATTTTCTTTGCATGCTCCCTTGCAGATATGGAACCTCTAGAGTGCACATTATGTAAGCAAAATACAACCAGGTAAGCTCCATTTTGTGTTCAGTTAGTGAATTTGGTTTTATATGTCCTGGTTGATCTTTATCTTGTTTACAATCAGGCTAGAGAACAAGCGATTCAGATTCGTGTGAACTGGAGAACAAAACTTCTCCGCTATTTTTAAATATAAAGGTACTGCTTAGATATCATCAATGCTTCCTTATTAATTACTATCAGATTGAACTTCACTTCTACAATTAAGTATATGACAACTTATTTTTACAAATGCTAGTTCTAATTTACTTTAGCATTCAAAACGTAAGTTGAATCTTGTTAGCACTCACATGTGTGTTTAGATATTAATATATATATATATATATATATATATATATATATATATATATATATATATATATATATATATATATATATCGTATTTCAATGATGCAGGTAGTATTTTCTTGAATTTCATTCCAAGAACTTCTCCATTCAAGTTAAGTTGTTAAAAAAAAATCTCCAATCAAGTTACAAACTACAAAGGGTAAGAATATGAAAAACATTTTATATATTATAATAATATTTTTGTAAATATAATAATTAATCTTGTAGGAAAATGGACAAGGACAATGATTTTGATCTTCAACAACTTAAAGCTAAGTCAGGTGTGGACTTGATTCAAAAGTATAAAATCAAGGTGGAAAATGAGAAAGCTTCAAAAAGAAGAAAGGGAAGCAATTCAAATCAAGGAAAAAATCACCAACATATTGTGAGCACTCAACAGCAGCCTATTTGCCTCGTAAGAAGTTATTTCCAAGTTTTCTAAACCTATTGGAAGCATTAAGAAGAAAGCACAGACATGATAGTTTTTAAGATTTACAATGAATGCATGAATCTGTGTCCTATTTACAATGAAAGCATGCTTTTTAATGAATCTGTCGTATTTACAATGAAAGCATGCATTTGATCTGTTCAATTTTCAAGTCCCAAACAATAGCCATCGATGAAGGAAGGATCCAAAAGGGCCTTGGTAAATCCACCAATAGGACCCAGTCATTGACTGTTGGAGGAGTTCCAATCCCAGTAAGAAGCTCAACAGGGTCAATAGAAACTCAAAACAGAAGGCAAGAGAAAATTAAATCTTCCTTGAACATTAAAGCGGCAACCCAAACAATAAAGACCACTCAAGTTTCTCACCAAAAGGACCTTGCTAAATCCACAAGTAGGGCCCAATCATTGACCAATGAAGGAATTTCAATCCAAGTAACAGCGTCCAAAAAAATGCAAGACAAAATTCTAGACCATATGAAGCCTTCCTTGAACAATAGAGCTGCCACTAATATTGTTCAATCTGAACTCCCTATTAAGAGGCAGCTAAGGTCTACCATTGATGGAAATCAAGGTAAAGAAGCAATGGTTGAAGAACAATCCTTGAGAAAGAAAAAGTACATCCCAAAGTGTCCATCAATGTCACTTGGTGAATTTATTGATAAAAATCAGCAATCACACCAAGTGGAGGAATCAGAAGAAGATAGAGATCAAGAACAAGGAATTGAGGGGGATATCAACTATGGAAATGAGGCAGTTGGGGAAATTAATGAAAATACAAGTAAAGGTGTATCAAGGTCACAACTTATTTGATAGTCTTCTTACTCTTATTCTTACTAGGGGAGGCATCTAAAAGAACTCGAGGAAAAACATTATGTGTGAAAATTCATACACGTTCAGCTAATGATAGAGAAGAGATTATCTTGAATGAACTAGGACAATTCATTGGGCCAAATGCAAGGATAGTTTCCCAATTCAGTAACTTTTTGGGAACCATGGCAAGGAGTTCAGATTTATTCCCTCTTATTTACACCAACTCGAAGGTTGTACCAGATAAAGATAGGAATATATGGGCTTGTGTCAATGTAATATAACTTATCTAGTTCAATTTGTGTGTTTAGCTTACTTTAATAAATTAGAGCTTTCTAATTAAGCTTCTTTTTTGTAGGAAAAATACAACGTACCTGAGAAAGGAAAGAAGGTCGTGTATACTATTATAGATGAGGCATGGAGGCGACATAAGTGGGATATTAAAAAGACTCATTTCAGCCCATATAAAACCTTCCGTGAGCAGTTGAAAAATCGCCCCGATGACATTCTGGAGGAACACTTTAAAGATTTGATGGAATATTGGAGCCTTGCGCCCGTTCAAGTAAGAAATAGTGATATTCGTGTTTTGTCTTACATTCATTTCTCAAATTTACTAAATTATAGTGTCCATTAATATCAACTTAGGAAACCAGTCAGCAAAATGCTCAAAATATAGCTCAACAAAAATGCAGACATCGAGCTGGTCCTGTAAGCTTTGCTCGCATAAGGGAGACAATGGTATTCCAAATTTTAATGTTGTAAATGAATATATAAATAATTTGACTATACTATTGTGTTAATGACCTTATTTTCATGGTAGTGTGCAAGTAGTGAGGATGGAGATCGAGCCTCCTTCTCAAGTTGAGTTGTTCATCGAAACACAACAAAGTAAAAAAGGAAAGCAATTGAACGAACAAACAAATGATACAATTGTAAGTTTTATTTAATGAATTTATCATTTCAAATATAGTAACGTATATCTTTAACTATGATTGCTTTTTAATTATGCTAGATAAAACTTCAAGACTTGGTGAGTTCTGGTCAATCTCCTTCGAAACCTTTTCAAAATGTGGTTGATAAAGAAAAATTGGGGAGAGTTCGTACCCATGCAAGAGCTGTAACAGCTACTATGTTGAAGAGAAATGAAGAAATTGCAGAAATCAAGAGAGCACATACAAATGAGATGGAACCACTAAAGAAAGAACTATAAGAGAAAAACGAAAATTTTCAGAAAGGGATAGAGCAAAAATTTCAACTTCTAGCAAAGACCGTATTAGATCAAAATAACTCAAGGTTGAATGTGGAGGGTTTGGCAACTTTGTTTTCAACTCCGCCTGATGCTAATAGTGCTCCACGTTCCTCGGCATCAACACATGCCCCAGAAACGCATAGGGTATGTAAGAGTCACTTTATTGGTATCTCTTTTGTTTGTCTTTAAACTTTGATTTGAGAATTCACCTATGACATTACAAGCTTCTGGTTGCTGTAATATTTTTGTTTAGTGCTCTTTACACATTTTCTGGTTGCTAAACAAGCAATATTGTAAACCAATATAAAGCTGCTTTGTTGCCTTAACCCGAAAGAAATGTTGGGACTGTTTCAACAAATCTCTTCTCTGAATAACTCTTTTTTGCTTGAACTGAACTTCCATCACAATTCATTTAACAATTTTTTGCAGTGATCTGTTAGCAGTTTTCTTAAATTAACTACTAAAATTGCAGCTTTTTTGAACTGTATGCAAGTGTTTGTTAAATTAACTACAGTTTAGTTTCGGTGATTGGTTATGGCTGACTTCAGTTTGTGAACTGTTCCATACAGATCAGTTTTTTTAGTTCAATTTGGTTCTTATAGTTCAGGTGTTTAGTGGCTATTCACATGTAGAAAGTTCAGTTCAGGTGTTTAGTGCCTACAGTTTGTGAAATGTTGTTGACATATATACTAAATATAAAAGCTTGCAATTTAAGATCCATTTTCTGCTTATGTCGTTTCATGATTGAACATATGCATATCTGGCTTCCATGATTGGGGTTATTTTGGTTATACTTTATACTAAAAAGTATATGCATTACTTAGTTCCATTGGTTCCTTTCCTGGCTTGCATCTTCTATGTAGCTTGCAAAAAGCATTGTATATTGCGTTAATAAGGTTTTGTTACTTTTGTAGGAAAATCATGAAGGTATAGATCAAGGTCTTGATGGGTTGGATGAAGAAGAATATGATGAAGACATGTGTTGAAGACTCATGAAGTTTTATTTTGGAAATCGAACAATATGCTTTTTGCAATATAAGGATAAACTTTTGTTGTACTTATATCGTTTAAATACTTGAAGTAGCAAAATACTTGATGGTTTTGTTACTTATGTAGTTTAAGTAGCAAATTAAGTATGAAAACAGCTGTATATATATGTTTTGGTAAAGAATTAATGACTCGTACATGGTTATTGGTGTTTCTTTCCTTTGAAATGATTAGAATTAAGAAGTTTATTGTGATGCTATTGATACCAAGATTTCAAATCATAATAGGCGGCTCTTTTGCGGTTGTCAATAATAGCAACGGGCTCATACCGTTGTTGACACGGATTCTTAAATTTAATAGGGAACGGTTTTTAGGTGTTGCCAAGGGCAGCAACGGTTTACTCTATCAACGAGATCAGTTTTAGAGCGTATTCTTTGAAACTTTAAGCCAACGGTTTCCCAGTGTTGCCATTTAAGACAACGAATTTTAAGTGATGCTAAAGGTGGCAACAGTTTCTAAGCGTTGCCATAAAGGGCAACGCTTTTTGGCCGTTGCCATAGCATGGAAAGCAAAACCGTTGCGTTTCACTTAACAATAACAACGGTTTTAGGATTGCGTTGCCTTTCGGTGAAAATAACCGTTGCCTTTAGTTTAGGCAACACCCGAAGAAACAACGGTTTCAAAACCGTTGCCGAAAGGTAAGGCAACGGTTTTTTGGCTTTTCGCTACAATTTTCGAGCGTTGTCTTTGAGTCAAAATGTTGTAGTGTGTAAGAGAGAAAGAGAGAGTAAGGGTGAAAGAAATGAGGGAACAAGGGGATAGAAATTTCTGATTCTTCACCCATTCCCTTTATGTCATCATTAGCACAATAAATGTTACTTTTTTGTATATATCAGTGTAGTTATCTCGTAGTTTCAACTGATTATTTTAGTTGATTAGTAGATTATAGTAGATAGCAAAATAATCAATTGAAACTATGAGATAACTGCACAAATATATAAAAAAAACACGGGATAACTGTACTGACATATAAAAAAAGATGAGTTTAATGTCTAAAAAAGACAAGAAGACTTAATGATCGGACTAGTGCAAAATCAAGAAAAGAATTAGGCATTTAAAGTCAGGCCCTCAGATGCCTGACTTTATATGTTGACGCGGTGGCAAACTTGTAATTAATAGGCAAAACTCGCGAGTTTTAAAGTCAGGCGAATACACGCCTGACTTCTAAAGTGAGTAAATAGGAAAAAAATTAGACTTTAGAAGTCAGGCGTGTATTCGCTTGACTACATAAGTAGACACGGTGGAAAACTTGTAATTTATGGTGAAATTCTTTTTTTCTATTTTAGTACTTTAGAAGTCAGACGTGTATTCCCTTGTCTTCTAAAGTACCAAAATAAAAATAAAAAATTCACTTACGCGTACCCTCTCCACTCTCGATACCCTAGCTCTCCACTCTCAGAACCTTCACTCTCCGCCTCTCACTCTCAGATCGATGTACGAAGCCTCAGTCTCAGAACCTTCACTCTCCGCCTCTCACTCTCAGATGTACGAAACCTCTCACTCTCAGATCGCAGAACACGATTTCAATCCCACGACCGCCTTCGCTGTTCCTTCACAATTCAACGCTGTCTTCTCTCTCTTATCTTCACTTCGTCTTTCTTCTTCCTTTTGATCTCTCTGCTAGGGTTCAAAGCTTCCACTGATTTCACGAAACTGATGCTGAAATCTTCAGCAATGGATGTTCAAAACACCACGAACAGGTATATAAACGAAAACCCCTTTGTTTCTTTCTTTGATTTTTTCTGTTCGTAAAAACCCTAGAATGTTGAATCGTTGTTTTTCAATGATTGATGGTTGAAATCACTTCGACCTTGTTGCTGTTACGATTATCAACATGTAATACACAGAAACCCTTTGCTGTCTTTCTTTGATTTACTGTTTTAGAAACCCTAAGTTTCATAAACACTGATTCTGTGTATTTCTAGGTTAATATGATTGAGATACAACTGATGAGTTCTCAAAACTTCACCACGACGAGGTTTCAAGCCACCGTTTCAGCAACAAAGGTAGATCCCTTGCTTTCTCTATTTTGATATTCACTGTTTCAGTTCTGGTTTCTTTTTCTACACATACGAACCTTAACCCTTTACTAAAACTTGAAGGACTGTAGTGATTGAAGCTTAGAAGTGCTTCAATCTTGCAATATGAATGCTCAGCAATAGGGAGAATACCAAAGCCCTTTGTTTTGATCCTTCAATTTGTGATTTCGCAAACCCTAATTAGCTGTTTTGTTCTTTGCATGTTATGTAACGTTCAAGGATTTCAATCGCACCCTTAGCCAAAGGTATAACACAAGTTACCTTCCGTTTTTCACTCTGATTTCACTGTTTATATTCTTATGCAGTGCATAGCAGAAGTATATAATATATCTTTCTGTTTATATTTAGTCTTTTGAATTAATTACTATGTAAACTACATTATCTGACATTTTTATGGATTGATCTTTGATGGAACAGTTTTTGAATGAGTGTGATGGAAGTACTTCCTCTTAAGAACCTCCATGTCGTGCTCCGCCTCAATCCATATGCCAAGACTGCCAAGAGGATGGATGGCTTTGCTCGCCGAAGCTCAGCGCCTTAAGGCCAAGAAGGAGAAGCTCGACAAGAAGAAAAATACTGTCTCCAAGGTAATCTTTCCCTTATGTTATATGTTAATATTGATATTGAACTGAATTTTGAACTGAATTTTGCATTTGATGTTATATGTTATGTAATGTTATGCTAGTAGTGCTACTTTTTGCTATTAGAGCTAGAGAATTTATGAGCAAAGCATCATCTTCTTTGTGCTTCTATCAATTTTGTTTTTTTTTGGATATGGGTAGCTTATTGTTGAACTAAGTTTTGTTCCTAGTATTCTGTGGAATCACTTCATCTGTCAATGGAATCACTTCATCTGTCAACGTAATCTTCATCTGTTTTCGCCATTGAACCGTCTTTTCTCCCTTTCGTCTATTTTGCGTCTTTCTTAATAATCGTTTTAAATTTTACATTGTTCTGTTCAGCTTCATTCAAAGGTACACTCTTAATCTCCCGATTTCACCATTTCCATCAACGTCAGCAACAATCGTAGGTCTTCATTTTCTTGGGAAGACGATTTCCAGTTAAGGTAGACTCTTAATCTATGTTTCATAGATTACCCCTAATCTCTCTTTCACGGTTTCCATTTGTAACCGTTAACTGGTTTTTTTTGTTCTGAAAATCTGTTGTCTTTCGCTTCTGTTTATATATCTGTTAAGTTTGCTGTTTAGTTTCCATTGATTTAAGTTTGCATTGATTTCAGTTTCCATTTGTAAGGATTAACTGGTGTTTTTGTTCTGAAAATCTGTTGTCTTTAGCTTCTGTTTATATATCTGTTAAGTTTGTTGTTTAGTTTCCATTGATTTAAGTTTCCATTTGTAAGGGTTAACTGGTTTAGTTCCCATATTTTAAGTCGTTGTTATGACTCTTTTAAATATATATCAAATGTCTTAAGTTTTCCATATCTCTCATTAATCCCATTCTCAAACTGTGTTTAAATCTGTTGAGTTGTTATTACTGTTCGAATGTGTTAACTCCTTATTACGATTCTTTAAAATTACATTAATGCACTATACTTCTTTTGCTATTCATATCTCTCATATGTTTTACTTTTAGGGGCCGACTACTCTCGGGAAATGGCAAGAAATTTTGACACCGTAGCAAAAATCGATCGGGAAAAAGATATTTGGAGACTCATTGTAATCTAACATATGTTCTTTGTTATTTCTGATGCAGAATTCATCTCAATATGATAAAGGCAAATCTACCATCAGTGGTGATTTAGGCACTGATATTGTAAGTTACATACATTGAGCCGAGACAGCAACAATTTTTTTGAAGAAATTTTCAACACGGGACTCTAAGTCATAATTTCCGAAGCAAATGTAATGGGTAATGGCTAGATGATGATGGAAATCAAAAACCAGAGAGGGTATATAAGTATACGAGCAAACAACTTCTTCCACTTAAAAGATATGTATTATGTGGACAAATAGACCCTTTCCCTATAGGCAAGGTAGCTTGGAAATAGCATTGAATCTTTGATCATAATTTTGTGTTAGATATTGGATAATAGCATTGTAGTTCTGCATAATTTTGTGTAGTTCTTGACACCTTTAATACTCTAATGTCTGTCTTCCTTCTATTACTTGATGCTTTTAGGACTAAACTCTCGAATCCCTCTTTTACTATAGCAGCTAAATTAATATTAACTTATGAGAAGCAAAATTAGTTTTACCTCTTATTGTTGTAAGACAAATTTTTGTGTTTCACATTAGCTGATTATTTAATAACACATACTAGCTGTTAAGAATTGTGAGAATTTCTTGAATACTTATGGATCTGTTGTTTTTTTTTCCTTATTGGGTTCACCTCTTACATTTAAGTTGAATTGTCACAACATATCAATTCTTTGATGAAGTTCCTTGGGTAAAACATACAGCTCCAAATACCTTTTACTGTTTTTGTGCAGGAGTTGCATATTGGAGTGATTTGGTAAATGGAGGGGAAGAGCTAGAGCTAGACAAAAATGGTAAGAGCCAAAAACATAAGAATATGTCTTACTCTATCTACAGGTATATTGCTCTTAAACAAATTTCATTGGCCAAAGTAGTAGTATCCAACAATAAATTTGGGGTCGGTGTCAAGCTACTACATCATATCAACTTAAATCACTTTATTTTAGAAATCAATCAACTCTATCCTAAATAACCCTTATCAAGTTCAATTCCATTCTATAAATTGTGTTCTCAACTAATATTTTCTGTATGATGTATTTACTGCTAAGAAAAGGATTATTTTGCCTGCAACCTATCTCAATAATGAATTCTACTCTGGATTATTCTACTCTCATCTAATTGTGATTCCATTTTTGCATTTTAACATGTGTAGTTCATATTAATTCTTTAGACATTTTACTGTTGTTCTTTTTTTTCTAGGAACAAGACTTTTACTTTTCAGATTTGTTATATAAAAATCAAAGGAATGGGTAGATATGGTTGAGTTGCTCCCAAATATATGGCCACGGGTACACAAGTTTACAAGGTAGCTTTGTAGCTTCTTTTATTTCCCACACAGTAGTAAGATATATGGCCATGCATTACCCCTTCTATGATATGATCAAATTTAATTTGAACTCTCTTTCTTTGCATTGATTTTGTTATTATTATTACAAGGGAGAATTAATTGACAATTTCTTCTGCTTTCAACTGTTAGGGAATACCAATATGGTGGCCAACCTTCATGGTGAAAGAGTGTCTATGTGTTTGTGACCTTGTTTTGCATTAACTGATATACATCTCTTGTGTATGCTTATGGAAAAATAATTTTGATTATCTTTGGTTCTTCTACAAGTTGGGTTCTCTTTATTTTTGTCATATTTTCTATTTGCTTGATTGTATATTATTTATTATTTCAGGAAAAGCTCTCTGTTCAGGATTTTGTTGATAAGGAGCCCGGGGATTTTGTTGATAAGGAGCCCATTATGCAGAAGGGAGTGAGTGTGGGGGCAGTCCCAGCACTTGCTGTAACTACTTACTAGTATGATTACTACTCTTTATTATGTGAATTTGATGCTTTTTTGGATGTCTCTTAGAATTGCATTGCGAGTTAGAGCAGAGAGGCCCCCTGGTATCTTTCTGTTGTTGGAGGGGCACCCTATGTAGAATTGCATTGCGAGTTAGACCACAAAACAGAAGATAAGTACCTGTTATGAAAATGGTTTCCTGATATTTGATATGATGACTGCAATGATCATATAATTCAAGTTATCTATTCTCTATAGACTATTATGATCATATAAATTACAACCACTCTTGTTAAATTTTTTGCTGATAAAACCTCTTTTGAGTCATGCTCTTAGGTTGTGAATTGTATTGTTCACAGAAAGAATTGAGAAGCCTTTGAACATCAATTAATATCAAATGTGTTTTTTTTTCTTTTTATATGCTATGAAACTGCATCTTGAAATTTCATCTTCAACTCACTGGCACATTCTCTTTGATTTTGCAAATAGCTTAAAACGCTGACATGCCTATACTTTCTTAGTTATTTTATCTAGTCTTATCTAGTAGTAAACCATATTTGTTACAAAGTGGATTGATAGTGAATTTATGATCATTTGTTACATGTAAATATTCTGATAATTGTTTCAACAGGGTTGAAGTTAGAAGACATGTGATTGGAGACCGTGAGTGTGAAGTATATAGAATCTTGCTTGATGAAGGGGAAGACTTATGAATTCCAAGGAACAAGATTGAGAAAGGAGTTTGGAAAATGTTGATGGGTTGGTAGTGTGATTCAGGTTGGTGGCATTGTTCCTTTTGGATGATCATGTGCCCATGTACATATAACTTAGTTATTATATAGTTGCTAGATGTATATATCATGAGATCTATACTGTGTCAATAATATCTGCCACGTTATAATTTTTAGAGCCTTTGTAATTCTAACTTGATCCCATAGGTTGTGTTATGATTGTAAGGATTTAATACTTAATAATTGATGGCAAAAATTTGTTCATGTATATGTTGGTAGTTGTACTAATTTTTTCATTAATTTTGGCTATCGTAAGGATTTAATGCTTAATAATTGATGGCAGAAATTTGTTAATTAAGGCTACCAAGTAAAATTTTTTTTTAAAAAAATGGACTTTTAAAGTCGTGCGCAAATAAAGCCTGACTTTAAAATAGACTTACGAAGTCAGCCAATAATAAATGCTTGACTTTAAATCATACTTACGAAGTCAGGCAATAATAAATGTTTGACTTTAAATCATACTTACGAAGTCAGGCAATAATAAATGCTTGACTTTAAATCATACTTACGAAGTCAGGCAATAATAAATGCTTGACTTTAAAACTGCCTTAAGAAGTCAGGCGAAGTAAATGCTTGACTTTAAAACTGACTTAAGAAGTCAGGCGAAATAAATGCGTGACTTTAAATCAGACTTACGAAGTCAGGCTATCGCTTGACTTTAAAACTCATTACATACAAAGTCGACTTAATAAAAGTCAAGCGGGCGCCTGACTTTAAATCCCCTTTTCGCCTGACTTAAAATCCCTTTTTTGCACTAGTACTATTTAATCTACTGATTAATATTTAAAACACGTGTGACAAATATTTGTCACTAATACCTAAGAAAGCACAAATAATTGTCAAGGATATATAATGAAAACACTGGATAAAAATTTCTTATTGATAATCTACTATCTATCTTTCACTATCTACTATAATCTACTAATCTAATCTAATAATCTAATATAATCTATGTAATCTATCTAATCTAATCTAATCTAATCTAATCTAATCTAATCTAATCTAATCTAATCTAATCTAATCTAATTTAATCTAATCTAATATCTATTTTTACAAACAAACCACATTTAAATTACCCAAACAAACCTCCTTATTTACTTCACAACTCATATGACTAAGGAAAACATTGTAATTTACTATCACACTTTTTTCAAATTTCTTCTCCCAATGCACTTTCTTCTCACTCTCACATTTTTTCTACTTTCTCCTACCTTTTTTTTTCAAAATTCAAATCAAACCCACCCACTTTCTTTTCCCACTATCTACTATAATCTACTAAGCAACTAAAATAATCAGTTGAACTACGCGAAAACTGCACTGATATATAAAAAAACACGGGATAACTGCATCTGATATATAAAATAAAACGAGATTAATGTCTAAAAAAATAACAAGACTTAATGACTATTTAAACTACTGATTAATATTTAAAACACATGTGACAAATATTTGTCACTAATACCCAAAAAAAGGACAAATAATTGTCACGGATATATAATGAAAACACTGGACAATTTTTTTTTTTTGATAATCTATTATGTATCTTTTACTATCTACTATAATCTACTAATCTAATCTAATTTAATCTATCTAATCTAATCTATCTAATATCTATTTTTCTAATCTAATCTAATATCTATTTATACAAACAATTCACACTTAAATTACCCAAAAAGCCTCCTTATTTACTTGAGAACTCGTCTAACTAAGGACAACATTGTAATTTACTATCACACTTTTTTCAAATTTCTTCTCCCAATGCATTTTGTTTTCACTCCCACTTTTTTTTTTCTACTTTCTCCTACTTTTTTTTTCAAATTTCAAAATTCAAATCAAACCCATCCACTTTCTTTTCCCATTATCTACTATAATCTACAAATCAACTAAAATAATCAATTGAAACTACGAAAAAACTGCACTGATATTAAAAAAATACGGGATAACTGCACTGATATATAAAAAAACACGAGATTAATATCTAAAAAAATAAGAAGATTTAATGACTATTTAAACTACTGATTAATATTTAAAACACGTGACAAATATTTGTCACTAATACCAATTAAAGGACAAATAATTGTCACAAATATATAATAAAACAGGGGATAAATATTTCTTATTGACAATCTACTATCTATATTAACCTATCTACTATAATTTACTTATCAACTAAAATAATCAATTGAAACTATGAGATAACTGCACCGATATATAAAAAAACACGGGATAAGTGTACTGATATATAAAAAAAATACGGGATAACTGCAATGATATATACAAAAACACGGGATAACTACACTATTATATAAAAAAATACAGGATAAATGCACAGATTGTTTTTAAATGATAGTTTTACATTTTTAGATTTAAATATTTATCTTTTTTTATTTCAGACTCCTTTTTTTATCTACTTTAAATATGTCTTTATTTTCATGGGGTAATGTTCAAATTATTTAAATTATGTCTAAGTTCATTCATAAAAAGAACACGACAACACTCGTGTGCATGCAAGGGTATCCTATTAGTGTTTGTATAAATTTAGTTAAAAAAACTAAAGTGAAGTGATAAGAGAAAGAGAAAAATTATTAATGGTTAAAGTAAAAGTAAAGTAAAAAGAAAAAATGAAGAAAAATAGATAAAAGTGAAAAGGAGGAAAGAGAGTGTAAGAAGAAGAAAAAGGAAGAAATAAAGTGTAAGAAGAAAAAATAAGAAAGAATGAGAGGGTAATAACATTTTTATCCTTAAATTAGATATGTGTCTTGTTAATAAGAGATCCATATTAGTAATTTGATACGATGTTTGTTTGTATAATTGAAGACAAATAGATTGCTAATATAAATCCAACGGTTTAAAAGGAACATGAATAACACGAGTTAACACGATAAGGTTTGTTAGGTGGCATGAAATGAACCGCGTACAATAATCAAATTATTGGTTGTACTGTGCATTCCAGTTTCTATTTAAGATTGTTAAGATCTCTAATACTCTTCATATCTCTCTTCCTTATTTGCTCCATTTTTTACTATTTTTGGTCAATTGTTTCACTGTATCCAAACATGGTACTTGCTGGGAAACTCATTACTGAACATGGCACCAAATCACCCGCTGACAAGATCTTCAATTTCTTCAAAACGCAACTTCACGATCTGCAAATCCATTGTGAAAATGTGCATCACACCAAGCTGCATGAAGGGGAGTGGCATGATATTGGTTCAGTTAAACACTGGACTTATGTCATAGGTAAAATAAATTTATATACATCTTGCTAATTCAATTAATTATATGCCAACCGGAGTCTTCACCTTTTGAGTTACAAAATGCAAACGTAGTTGACATTTTTTTCACTTTTCATCTAACTACGTTAAAAAAAACCTATCAAATATTAAGCTGACAAGGATATCAAAGTGATTAATTGGCATGTCTGACATAATTTTTTATTTCAAATTTTTTTAAGTAAATAATTAAATTAGATTTCCTCAGTTTTCCAAGAACCTAGAAATTAGAGTTCATATCCTTTTTGATGCCCTCATAATTTTCATATTAATAATAATAACATTAATAATAATTAATATAGGGTTAAATATATTTTTGATCCCTACAAAATTGGGACCTTCTAAGTTTAGTCCCTATATTAAGGAAATAGGCATTTTAGTCCCTCACTTATTTTTCCGTTTACAATAATAGTCTCTGCCGTTAATTGGACTAACAGAACACCTAGTCGGCGGAGCTGGGAATTGAACTCAAGACCATAAAGTATTGGACACCACCAAATACCACTAAGCCACATCATAACCCGTGTTCATTAACGCAACAACTTATATACAATAAATAATCCCCAATTAGTTTAAAAAAAATGCAAAAAACAGAAACGAAAACAGAAACCCATTCATTTACTACAAGTCGTAAAAGACATCATCTTCTACCCATCGTAAAACACATTCATTTTCTAAAAATCATCTCTCACTGATCATCTTCAACCCATCATAAACCAAATTTCTTCCAACTGTCAAAACATTGATTTCATAGAAATTGATTTCACAGAATAAACCTAATTTCTTCCAACTGTAAAAACAATGATTTCATAGAAATTGATTTCACAGAAATTGATTTCACAGAATAAACCTAATTTCTTCCAACTGCAATTTCGATATGCAATTTCGTTTCAGTGGAAAATGAAAATCTGAATTTTTGTGTAACAAAAACCAATGGAATGAAAAAGAAGAGGATTAAAGAAGAGGATTATTTTAAATCGATGCAGCAAAATTATTTTGGGCTTCTATAATATCGTTTCTATAATTCTCCTTTGGAACAAGAGGAGGATTAAAGAACATAGGAAAGTGAGAGGGAGAGGGTCGCTGCTATGAGAGGTAAGAGAGAGAGAAAGAGAGAGAGTGAATGAATCTGTTTTTTTGGAAATTAGGTTAAAGAATTCTTTTTAGAAAAAAAAACTTAATAAGAGAAATAAAACAAAAAGAAAAGCCACATCATAAAAAAATAAGCCACCTGTAAATGACATGTCAGCATTCCGTTAGCCCAGTTAGCATCATTAGGGACTAATAATAGAAACGGCAAAATAAGTTGGGGACGAAAACGCCTATTTCATTAATGTAGGGACTAAACCTAGAATGACCCAATTTTGTAGGGACCAAAAACATATTTTATCCATTAATATATATATATATATATATATATATATATATATATATATATATATATATATATATATATATATATGATTTCCAGTTATTTTTTCTGAAAATTTCTCTCTTTCAGTATTCCATTAATGTTGTTTTTTGTTTTGCAAATCATTTAATAGGTAGATAATAGATAATAAGAGTCGATTTATGTTTTGTTTTAATCCCCTAAACTGATGCATTTTCTTTTCGTTTTTAAGTTTTAAAGAGGTAGTTTGCTTAGGGTGTATTTGATTTGCTAAACAGTAAAGAACTAGACTGGACAACTCCAGTTGTACCGGATAGATTTATAAATTGTTTATGGTATTTGACAGAAGTACCATAAATATTCTTTAACTTTTGTGTGTCAGAATTATTTCTTGTGCTGGTAAAAATAAATATTCTTCGTCTCTTTTTCATTAGTTCTAACATACAACATTTTGAATGTTATTATTGGTCTGAAACTACCTAACAGATGGCAAAGTCCACACATGTGAGGAGAGTCTTGTGGATGTTGATGAAGAGAACAAGAAACTCACTTACAAGCTCTTCGGTGGAGATATTGATAAGCACTATAAGAATTTTAAGCTCATCGTCGAAGTGATTGATAACAAGGGTATTGGTCATGATGCTGTTAAATGGACTATGGAATACGAGAAGCTCAATGAGGATATTGATCCTCCAAATGGCTATATAGAGTACTTTAACAAAATCACTAAAGACCTTGATGCTAAACTTCTCAAAGCATAGCTCCAGAAGTCATAAAGAATTATTAAAAAATAAGGACTATGGGCCTGGCTTTATGCTTAGGTTTTTATCTATATATTATTAGTGTGAGGTTTGGCTTGTGAAATAAACTTGCATGCACGTTTTTACTTTGCTTGATCCTTTGGTTTGTGTGGAATAAATTAATGTGTTGGTGATGTCTTGAACAGTTTGTAAAATTATAAAATGAACTGTATGCTCTGCGCTTTATATTTGACCTTTGCATTTAATTGTTGAGTTCTCACTCACCTATGGAGTGTTTTAAAAACCGGCTCGGCCCGGACGGTCGGACCGGTCGACCCGGGAACCGGGGGGGGGGGGGGTAACCGAGCCGGTCAAGGTTTTGGATCGGCCATGCAGCAAACCGGTAGGAACCGGTGTGACTCTGCCGGTTTTTGGAAAAACCGGTGACCCGGCTCGAACCGGACCGGGTTGTGCATTTTGCTTTTTTTTTTTTTTTTTTTATCAAATCTTTGAACTGTAATTGGGAGGGACCGTGCGAACGCAGGCCCCCACTAGTGATTGCCATCTAGGTAAGTATGTTTCCCATTGACATACGTCTTGCTTTTATAACTCATTCTCCTCCCTGTTCCGTTCATTCTATGCGATGTGGGACTATTTGTAAACTACTTAAAACAAAAGAGACTAAAAAAAAACCCTCAACAAAATGCCATTAGGGTTTGAACCCCTGACCTATTGAAAGCAAATGCTGAGCCCTACCATGAGGCTACCAATCTTATTGAGAGTATTATTTATTTCAAATATATATAATTGGTACTTCTTTTCGTAAAAGTCAAGTATGCTCATCCTCATCGCATTAGCTTGTAATATTAATATTATGTTTCAACAAACTTATTTAATATTAAGTATTTTTTGAAAGGTTTATTTAATATTAAGTTTTTAACTTATGAAACTTCTTCTAAATATTTATTGAAGCATAATATGTACTTTTAAAATTTATTTAATATAAACCAAGCAAATAAAAATAAAATAGGCATGGCGTGTAATTTTAGCAAATTAAGTTTTACAAGTATGAAATATATAGGTCCTGAAAATTTTGGAATTTTTTATATTTTAGTTGATATAAAATAAACATAGTTATTAATTTTACAGGGACGAAATTTATATTATATACTATATAGGTATTGAAAATTCTCGAAATAGAGACCGGGTCCGAGTCATCCAGTCCCGGTTTTGGTCATGTGGTTCAACTGTCGACCCCTCCGTCCGACCATTGACCTAGTGACCCCGTACCTTCACCGAGTCGGTCAACAGTCCGAGTTTTAAAACATTGCACCTATGTATCTAAGCATTTATTAGAAGTCTAAAAAAATTCACGAGGTGGTTGAGCTAAATGGGTGAATATACCTAGTATTACAAAAATTTTCCAAAGATTAGAAACGGAGGGAATCTACTATCAATATATTCCCCACAAACAACCCACTACCAAAAATACTAAATTATTCCCCACTTTTATCTCAATTCTAAGGATAAAAATGTCATTTAAAATTATTTCCTTTCACTTTTTTCTCTCACTCACTTTTATCATTAGTGGGTCCACTTTTTTCGTGAGCCGCACGGGAGCGGCAACGGGAACAACAACGACAACGCCACCGAGAACGCCAATAGAAGGGTCAACGGGAGCGCCAACAGGAGCGCCAACGGATGCAGCAACGAGAGCGCCAACAGGCGCGCCACCGGGACTGCCATTATTACATCTCATTTTTTTTTTCCAAATTTTTACTCTATTATTAATATTATAAGATGATACCGACATTTTTTTAAGTTTTTGCAACACAACAACCGGGAACCGGACCCCTATCCGGTCCAGTTGAACCCCAAAATCGGATTGCTGAAGAACCGGGAATTGAACCGGAAAACTGGCCAAAAACCGGGAACCGGACCGAAAAACGGCCAAAAACCGGGAACCGGACAGAAAACCGATTTTTTTTTATTTTTCTTAAAAAATGGTATATCATGTTGATTTTGGGAAAAAAAATGATAAAGGATATTGAATTTTGGTATATGGGATATTTTTTATACTTTTTTATATTAAATTGATAAAATAAATAAATAATTAAAAAATAAATGTGTACACTAATATTACTATGAGAATATTTACATAATACCGGTAGCTAACTATCTATGATTGTTGAATATTATAATTTTATTATATCATACTATGATTTTTTTTTGTTTTTTATCCTTTATATATTGTAAAAAATATATTAAATAATGTATTTAATTAATTCTGGTTCAACCCCCGATTCAACCGGTTGAACCCAAGAACCCCTGAACCGCTATCTCTTCCGGTTTAATGTCCGGTCCGGTTTTGATTAACTTGATTACAACACACACAAACATATCACATACACAAATATATTGTAGTCGATGCCTCACCTGAGCGTTATTTTAATCGTATGTCACATAGTATAGTGAAAATAGTAAGGAGGGCACACACTTTTACCCACACCTTTGTTGACTCCAAGTTCATTTAATTTTTTAAATCCTAAAATCAACAAATATTACTCAATTTTATTTAATACTAAAACATCAAAATATTCAAATAAATTTAGTTATTAACTTTAATTCTATCATTTTGTCTTTTAACTTTAATTCTATCATTTTCATTTTTAATATAGCAGACAATAATCTTACACTACTTATTGGCTCTTTAAATCCTTAAGGCAATGACATTATTTTATATTTATAATAATTCGATCTTTCAAATGATCAAACTAATGATTCAAGTCCCATTTCGGTACATGACCAGCACACCCGAACAATTCAACTTCATTGATTTCTACCATTCTAATTAAAATAGAAACACTACGATAAGTGAATGATCATACAGTTTACACAATACAAACATGCATGAGTATCAAAACAGTTCATCATGTTTGACACTCAAAATACCCAATTTTTTTTATCAAACTCAAAATACTAAATTAACACCACAATAAGTTCAATAAAAGTAAATGTTATGAACAACAACAAATCTGCAAATGGGTTCTGTGTTATTTGATTATCTCACAAATTCAACTCTCAGCACATGCACTTGAGAGGACTAGAAGTCAACATTTACAAGAGTAGTGAATTGCTTATTTGACACTCAAAATACTCAATAGAAATACTACCCTGACACACCCTTATATTCCCTTACCCACATGGAAATCCTTCAATTTGCAATTTGTTATTCTCACTCTTGTGCTCATTCTAACCGAATTGTTAGCCAGCTCATTCTGTGTGGGACCCCCATTTTGTTGTATTGCTACAGTAAACGTCTAAAAACAATATCCATAATGCGTTGGATTATTTTTTGGACTAGCATGGTAAGATAAATTTTGTCTAATACTTTGAGTGAAAGATGTCTACATGTTGTGACCATGTTGTTATTATTATTAATAATTCCAATCGTATCACTATTTAATTTAATGATATAGGGATTATTTTAGGGAGCAATTATGAATAATTGTATGATGTGAAATGCCTTGAGTGGGCTTACTGTAATAGATTAGTAGGCCAATATTTTACACAAGTGAGAGGTCCCTACTTCTAGCCAAAGGGTTTTGTGTTGTCTGCCCTATTGTGACTTCATACTAAAAACGACTCTGGAATAGAAGTAGTTTTTCTCTCCCCACACATAGGAACCAGAATCAACTCATTTCTCATGGATTCATCTTCCTATTCAGGTAATTCTAATTCACAATCTATACATTGTTGATAAATATATATTATCCAAACTTAGGATTAGAAATATTATTCAAATAACTATTAGTTTTCTTTCAATTGGTATCTAGAGCCGCTAATCCCAAGTTGTTACTATTAATCGACGATGATTGTGATCTATTCTGATCGGATTGTTTTATTGATCAAGGGTTCAATTCTGAGAATATTTGTTTTATTGATCAATTGTTTGTCCTTTTACTTCTTTGGGTTTCAACGTCGCATATACTGTATTTTATTTGTTTCTTTATATATGGAGAATTCTACATATCAAGATATATATTTTAATTAATGGAGGTAATATTATAATATCACATTCTCACTGTTTATTGAAATTGCATTCAGTTTTAAAAGGACAAGCATGACATTTTTGTTCTTTCTGGATACAAATTCAGCAATAAAATTAATATATGGATATGTTTATATTTGCTTTGTTAACTTGAAAATTTTGGTTCTCTTTTGGGCAACTTATGATTAAATTTTTGAGACATTTACTTGATTGAGTACTCACCTATCGTGGGACCATTTGTGATAAAATGTCAGTATTAGTGATCATATTAAAATTGCACTTATCCTATCGATTTGTCCTTATTGATATGATTTCTAATATTTGTGGATTTTGTTGACGGTCGTGGCCTTATTGTTTTTTAATATCCTATCGATATAATTAACTTTAAGGATATGGTTTAATATTGTTGTGATTTTAATTGTGCATCGTAATTCGGGATCCTTAGGCGGGATTACAATGTGCAATTAAAAGATTGTTTTCTGCTGGCATGCTTGATAAGTTATTTTTGTTTGCATGTTCAGTATTGTCTACTCAAATGAATGCCTTGACAAGGCTAACTGGGACAAATTATGAGGACTGGGTTGAGCCTTTGGAATTATTCTTCATTTTGGCTAATGTGGTCATGGCTCTCACTGATAAGTCAAAATATTCGAACATATTGTTTAAGACTAAGTATGATTGGGTGAGCGGGGTTCGTGAGCATGTCATGAAGTTAGTGAATTGATATAATAAGCTGAAATCCATGAAAATGGAGTTGGGAGAGAGTACCCATTTGGCTCTAGTCACTAGTGCAGAAAATACATTTAGTATCGGTTATTTGCCGATGCTAAATGTCGCGATGCTAAAAGTGAGACATTTAGCATCGGTTAAATAACCGATGCTAAATGTCACATTTAGCATTGGGTGTTTAAATAGCCGATGCTAAATGTCCATTTCATCACTATTTTTGATGCTGAAAATGACATTTAGCATCGGTTATTTGAAACAACTGATGCTAAATGTCTTGAAAATGACATTTAGCATCGGTTATTTGAAACAACCGATGCTAATTGTCCTGAAAAATGACATTTAGCATCAGTTATTTGCAACAACCGATGCTAAATGTCCTGGAAATGACTTTTAGCATCGGTTATTTAAAACAACCGATGCTAAATGTCATTTATTGATACATTTAGCATCGGTTGTTCCAAATAACCGATGCTGAACAACCGATGCTAAATGTCATTTTTGATAAAAAAATGACATTTAACATCGGTTGTTTGAAACAACTCATGATGCTAAATGTCATTTATTGATACATTTAGCATCGATTGTTTCAAACAACCGATGCTAAATGTCATTATCTTGATAAAAAAATGACATTTAGCATCGCTTGTTTGAAACAACCGATGCTAAATGTCTAGTTTCTTTTTATATTTTGTTCATTTTTAATCCATATCGGTCGAATGGATTAATACTCCACCATAACACAATTTAGAATATCTTTCCTACTTTACCATTTTTACGAAAGCATGTAAAACAACCATAACACAAACAAATTAATACTTCAAATTCTATTGAAATTTAATATCATACAATACAAGTTATTAATCTTATAAGTTCTACAAATTTCTTACACAAAATTCCATCAATCTTCCTTAGTTTGGAAACAATATATTGAATAAAGAGAATATCTATAATAGAAATGAAAATATTGATTTGCATAATTGAATCAACTGGGTCAACCGGATCAAATGGACTTCCAATAGAAAACATAGCTTTACCCTGCAAATAGAAGAGACATAATATGGCTGGTTTATATGCTGCAAGATTAACTCACATAATGATGTTTCTTAAGCTAGGAAATAAGAAAACAACACCTTAGTCTGTCAGTGTAATACATAACAAAACATATTTGACATGAAAAGGAATCATTAACATATTTAGTAACCACTTAATGTATAAATGCTTTTGTATTAACTGTTTCTGCAATAGAGGAGAAAACTGGGGAAACTCCACATAATTTTCGTATAAGTTATTTCTATAAGGCATTCTTTAATAGTTTAAGAAAATAAGCTGAAAACAGCTTCTGGAAATATTAGAAGCTACTTTCGTTAGCTCCTTCATACATTTACACAAGTACTTATATCATAAGATAGGGCCAAATAAGCTTTTGAAAGCAAGTACAAAAAAATAAAGGTAGAAAAAGCATTTGTACCACAGCAGCAAAAGCGAATGCCGGTGGGAACACACAAGCAAACATCATAATCATTCCGAATTGCAGTGCCAACTCTAAGAAATCTGCACTCACGTTAGAAATTTTCAGTCATATCAATGAAACGTCATCAGTCTTGGATGCTTCTGGAACATGAAATTAAGCCTTTCAATTCTAAGTACCACATAATGATTATGGTAAAAGAATAGCTTACCTTACATATGATCACATCAATTTGGACTTTTGTGTGCTACATGTTGAGCTTTTAGATATCCCCCGTTTTTGCTTTCATATAGCATAACTGGAATTTGTAGTCTCGCTCCTACAATATTACTGGAAACCATCTTTTAAACAAATTCCTTGAACCATGTCACTGTTAAACAAAAGATATAAAGAAATTAGAAAACATGGTAATAGGAAGGGCTTGTTATGTGGAGAAGACATATCTCTAATAGCTGCACAACAATAGGATTGTATAAGAAAAACACGAGAAAGAAATAGAATGAGAATCTTTGACTAGCAATTTTAGAAAATCAATTGCCATCAAAATAAAATCTAATCTTTTGACTGAGAATCTTTCAATTGCCAAGTGAAAGATAACTGGAGCATTGCTTGCAGCAACAACTTGCCCACCTAGATCATAAACATTTCTTGTATAAACATTTAAATATAGCCAAAATTCATTGCCACTCACTTGAATCACGTAAAGGGTGCAATTAAGCTATATATACCTTCAATATTCACTGATTCACACATGCCACACCAACGGTATGGTGTTTCTCCAAAACTGTGACATTCTTGTGACCAAGCCTAGCTAGTGCATAATTAAGCAGCTGATAAGCCACTTGAACCAGCACCAACAATTCCAATTATGGTGTTTGCTGACAAGGAAGGATGTAGCGCTTGATATCCAGAGCAACAGCAGAAGATGATGAATACTCAAATCATATTGAAAATTAATCACGTCTTACAAGCATGTCAACATATTGCAAATTAACATATACTCTTACATCAACTCTTACGATATTCTCAAAAGCATGTTAGCATATTGTAAATTAACATGTACTACTACATCAAACTCTTAGGATAATCTCAAAAGTTACAAAGAAAACAAAGTGCATAAAATTAATGTAAAAGCTAAGTTTGACAACATAAAATCAACTTCTAATCTTCATTGACGCCATTATCTCCATTAGTGTCTGGACTTGGAGAATTCATTTGCTCCGGGGCACTAGAAGCAGTTGGAGCCTATTGAAAATAAAATAAATACAACTCAGCTTAGTTGATTTTTCCATACCTCATTTATATAAAATCTAGGAGGATAATATATTATACCTGTCTTGCCACTTGTAGAATATCATCAACATCTTCTCCAGAAAATCGATTTTGAATCAATGTCAAAACATTTCCCAAGAGGCTTTCCATTTGACTAACTCTACTGCGTAATTCTTGATTTTCAGACAAAACAACCTTTGATTTTTTAGGCTTAGGAACCCTGCCCAAACAACGCACGCGTTCTCTTTTTTCCGGTCCTTGTACTTTAGAATATACGTCATCCTTCCAAGGCATGTGATTTTGTGACTTTTGGGATGATTGAGAAGTTTCAGCTTCATTATTGTATTTGTTTAGTTTTTCCTGAAGCATTAAAAATATTAGATGATGAGGACTAGTCTACTTATATGCATAATAGATGAAAAGATAAAAATAATAGACACTAATAAACACAGTGGCAGAGACTACACAGATGCTAAGGGGATATACACAGTGGCAGAGACTACACAGATGCTAAGGGGATATACACAGTAGTTTCCATGAGCACTGCACTCATCATGGTGAGGGAAGCTTGGGTGTGAAATTCAGTTATAATCATCCATCAGGGTATTCACACACTGTCAGAACCTTTGTTTACAAACCTGTTACTGTTCCAACTTACTGCCTCTGATATATACTACTTGTGCTCTGTTGAACTACAATGCTAACAATTGAGTAAATGAGCAGATTTTCTTTATGGTATGTGCATGTGTATTGTGCAGTGTTTTCTGCTATGTATTTATATAGAGTCTTCTAGTCAAAAGAAGAGACATAATCAGAATATTTGTAACAACCAGTATTTGTAACTTCCAGAATGAATAATAGACACTAATAATAGGGAATCAGAATGCATAATACGAATGCATAATCAGAATGCATAATCAGAATGCATAATACATAATCAGAATGCATATCCAGAATGCATAATTCCAAAGTTCCAAAGATTCCAGAATGCATAATTCCAAAGTTCCAAAGATTCCAAAGATTCCAGAATGCAAAATTTCAAAGTTCCAAAATTGCAAAATTCAAGGCATAATTTCAAAGTTTCAGAATTGCAAAATTCCAGAATGCAATGGATGAAAGAAAATCTTACAATCAATCCTGCAGCTTTTTCATTGATGATTGATCCATCTTTACGAGTGTGGGTATCAATGTAAATCTCTTTATGTTCAGGTGATACACCTTTGGCTTTTTTTTCTAAAACCAAACATATAAGTTAGATGTATTTTGTTTTATAAATACATTTTACTCATTGAAAAGTAGAAATATAAACAAACCTTTTCATCAATCAGTTTTGGGAGACTTTTTGTACCCATGCAATGGACATCTTCATACTTAGCACGATTTTGTTTATTAGTTTTACTTTGTTTCTACAACTTATACAACCAAATATTAGTTGAAGAAAGAATCAAAGTTGAAGCACTACTCATAATATGCAAAAAACTATTTGCTAGATGACTTACTTGTCCTTCTTCAGAAAACCCATGATGAACCAATTCACGATACTGATTAGGTTCAACCCTGCCATCTGGTAATGCAGCTGCAATCTCTTCTTCAGTTTTACTCGGATCATATGCCATTGACTTTAAATCACTCTTCCATTGCCTCCACTTCTCATTCAACTCAGATTTCAACAATTCTTTTGTTGTGTCACTTATAGGAGGAATGAACTGAAATTTGGACTAAGTAGTGATAAATGTTAGATACATACAACATAAATTAAGTCATATTGCAACTTTTGATGCATCAGAATTGAAGTATATAACAATAATACCTCTATTAGTTCCAGCATTGCATCTTTATCCTTCTTTGGCATTTCTTTCCAGGATTTGTAGTTGATTGGAGCATATTGATGCCTTCGAACTATACTTCCTATGAAACGGGTAAGAGTTGTCCCTTCCTCACCAACAGCCCGACCATACTTATCTAAATTAACAATTATGAAATCACCATCTTCCATCTCCCATACATCTAACATTATTGTTGGGCCTCTCAACCGCTTAGGTTCTACATCTACAAGTAATATAGAAGGCGTAAAAACATAAAATATTATGTTTACAAAAATGAAATATAAACAACTGAAACTACATATAATTTATACATTTCTCATTTTGTGCTTCTTCTGCTTCTATATCCGAAGGAACCGAGTGGGAATCAGCAGACTCGTGTATGACAGCATTAGAATTACTTCCTTGGGCATGAGTTGGTATTGTGTTAGTAGGAATAGATTGTGTTCCTTCATTGTTACTTGCTTGTATGTGTTGGTTTGAGTCTTCTGGAATTCGACGCCCAATATTTAATTTTCTTTTTCTTCCCATTTCTGCATTACTTTACAATAAGCAACTGAAATATTGAATCATAACATAAGTTTGAACTAGCTTATAACGTACAATAGTGTTTCATAGAAATACAATGTCTAACTATCTTAACTAAATATTTTAGCAAACAAAGTAGCATTAAGATTACCATAAAACACAAAAGAAAAGAAAGGATGTAAAAAACATAAACGAACATGGAACAACTTTATATTCAAAACATCAACAAAAAATAGTCAAGTCTACGTGCATAGAAAAAGTATAAAATCTTTCACAGCTAAAACATATCCTCGCCCTCGCCCTCGCCCCCATCCTCTACATCCTCATCATCAATATGATTATCAACGGAAACTTCAAAGAAATTGTAACATCCCTAATTTTTAAACACTCGTACTATGATGCCCAAGACCGAGTAATTATTTGTGGGAATAATTGGTCGTGTCTCGGGGATTAATAGTCGAGGAAAAGTCCAAAGAAATCCTACTCTACATTTAATTGTGGCTTAGTCATAATTTAAATGAACAATTCAGCTGAAGGGTAAAATCGTCATTTCGCCTCACATCGAATACGTATCAACTGAGTGAGCAGTTAGTCTCGACTCGAATGAGGATTAGTCGAGAAACCTATGCCGAGCGGAAAGCCATAAGATTATTGGGGTTTTAGCCTCAAAACCAAGACTTAATGGGCCAAGGGCATTTTGGTCATTTCCCTAGATTTCGATTTGTCAAAGTTAGTAAAAGGCTATAACAAAAATGGTTATTCAGACCAAGTAAGTTAGCTAATTTAAATGACTAATAATAGGAGATTGTGCATTGAGGATTGGTTGTTTGAGTAGAATTGAATTAAGGGCATTGTGGTAAATTGGCCTCATTAGTTTCTATCTGAACCTTATAACCAGCCACATCCTCCCTTGTTTTATTTTAAGAAAAACAACACCTTCAGCTACTGAAAGTTGAAAGAAAAGAAGCTTTGGAGAGGGTGAGGGGTGAAGGTGAGAAGTGGTGAGGGAGAGAAGAACCTTCAATGCATGTAAATCCTTCTTCCACCATTACAATCCTCTTTCAATTTCCTTTCCATTGATACTGATTTCCGATGAACTCCATGTCAGCCACTGATTTGTTCTCCATCTCTCAATCTCATTTTCGGATTTAGAGCTTCAATGGTGAAGGATAATGAATTCTGAATTTCAAGGTGCTTGCATGTGCTGTATCAGCTGAAGAAAGGAACATCCTAGTCTCATATTTCGAATTGGAAGGTATCTTGAAGGTTGTGTGGCTACTGATACAGAGGATGTAGGCTCAAATTCGTAGTTGCAAATGATTAAGGATGATGATTCAAGACCAACAGAAATTCTGAGTTAAACCTGTATGAACCACCTTCATTGTTTTCATCGTATCTCACTGTACACTACTCCGATGATCGTGATTCTTGTCCCTCTGGAAACTAGACACAAAGAGCTTCATTTTGGAAACAAGAACCGTATGATTTCATGGATAAATGAAGGAGATATCATGTCCCCAAGTTACGGTTTCAGAATCAAGCACTATCCTGGACCAGTCACCTTGTCTTGGTGATATCTCCCAAACCACTGGATGCATGCGTGTGAATCTTCCTCCATCAGAGAGTAGACAAAATCCTCTTAAGAATGGGCACTGATTTGAAGGAGTTTGGTTGCGAACTGACATAGATATGGCAGTTGCAAATCTGCAAACTGTTACTGGAAAACAGAAAGAAGAAGCTGGAAATGTGATTCGTCGGATTTGGGATTCGAGTTGTCAAGTCGCGCGAGACGTCAATTCTATCCACCGGAGATGAAGTCAGTATCAAGAGGGGTGTTGGTTGTTGAATTCAGTTGCGGAGGCATTCGGAGCGTGTACGTGACTACGGGATTGTTCGAGTGGTTACGGTCTGGTTGTCCGTGCTCCGGCGTGATTTCTGTAACACCCCGTTAATTTCTGACTTGTAGAAATTACCGAAGCGCACTACTGGCATACATCAGAGTGACTTCCCTTTTTAAATACTGAACACATACTAATACTTGATGCTAAAAACCCATCAAGTTCGCTTACATAACTTAACATAAAATACATAAAGTCGGTCCTTACACCACTCAACTAGTGTTCAGTACCAAAAATCGAAAGTCTGCGGAAGCGATTTACAACTTGAAAGACATAAGTCGTACAATCGAATAGTCTTAAGATACTGAATAGAAATACAGAAATACAAAGGAAACTGAAATACAAGACATAATGAAATAAAGATAGCGGCTGCTCCTCAAGCGTCTCCATAGCCGTGCCTCACGGTCTTCAACTTTCCCTGCTTAACTGAAAAACAACAACAATGGATTGGGTGAGACAACTTGTCTCAGTGAGTTCTATCGAAACCCCTTACCAACTCTCTCGGTTCAATTATGCTTGATTCATTATTCTGATTCTAACTCATAGTCCTCAAAATTGACTATGTGGCTAACTAACTGAAGTTGTCCTTATAACCCTTAAGCCGGTTACAAGACGCAACTCATAAACTGAACTAAACGTTGTCCTCATAACCCTCAAGCCGGTTACAAGAAACAACACTAACTAAAGTTATAGCGTGTCACCGGTCACTTGGCATAATAAGCTTCCGGTGAACCCGTCCCCACTAATCGGCTGGGTCCCTAACGGGGCCTAGGTTCATAAGGCTCATGACTGCCTCTCCCCTAGCACACTAAACTAAATAGGGTCGTCACCCCGACTAAAGATATATATGAAGATATACCTGGACTGAACTCAACAATGAACTTAAACATAACAATAACATAACAATGAACTGAACTGAACATAAACTTATTACTAACGTGATCTAATTACTAACTTAGTCTAATTATTAGGTGATCCCTCACGGATTACTAAGGTTCGCTAACTTAACTTATCAATCTTACAAAACCAGTCAGTCCAGCACAATACATCAATCACATTAAACAATATCGATGGCATAAGCTTATCTCAATCACAATCATAGCATGACAATCAAATCCATAACACATTCCATGTACCCGCATTGGGCCGTTCATAAAACCGTGGGCCGCAAAGGCCGTTAATAAAACCGTGGACCGCAAGGGCCGTTAATAAAACCGTGGACCGCAAGGGCGTTAATAAAACCGTGGACCACAAGAGCCGTTAATAAAACCGTGGACCACAAGGGCCATTTATAAAAATAAACATAATCATGGAATTATACAGTATGAATTATATATATAGATAGGTCTTTGAATAAGCTTTAAAACGCATCTGAGAACACCTCAATCGGGTTCCCGGATCAAAAGTTATTGCGAAAACAAATTTAGGGTATTTTGCTGAAAAACTGCAAAGCGTCGCGACGTGAACTGGTTCCGTCGCGACGCGAAAAGTGACAGAATGTTTTGCGTTGCAAAATTTAAGGGAGGTCGCGATGCGATGGCCACGGGCCGCAACGCGAAATTACACAGAATTTTACCCTAACTTGTGATGCTCATATCTTGAGCTACACAATTCCAAATTCAACCAAATTAGGACCAAATTGACGAGTATTCAGTCTAGTTTCTAAAACAATTGACCATATAATTTTTGGATACCTATATCATTCCCAGATGCTCAGAAACCGAACCTATTCTCAAACTGTCTCCAGAATTCTACCCTAACTTGTGATGCTCATATCTTGAGCTACACAAGTCCAAATGCAACCATTCCAAAGCCAAAATGACAAGTATTCAATCTAGTTTCTAAAACGGTAAGTCACATAATTTTTGAACCGGTAAAACAGTCCCAGTTACCAGAAAACCGAACCTATCCAGAAAGTCTCCACACAGTGAAATTATCAACACAAATAGCATCCAATTTCAGTCATCAAACACATATCTTTATACAGAATCAAAACATATTAAAACCAAGAATGCATGACTCATATATTAACAATGATTTCCCTAGTGAGTGTAGAACTCACCTTGGTGTGATGTACTCCACGAAACCGAAACTCAGCTACCCGAACTTTTGGACAGCTACCCAATTTCGAACTTCAGCACTTTGAGCTACTGATTTCCTTACCCAAACTATACCAACTAGCAAGGTGACTTCTCCCAAGGTTGTATTATGGTTCTATGGCGACATGCAAGCCAATGGAAGTCCCAAAACTCTATCTTTGCTCCACTTGAGCTTGGGTGGCCTTTAATGGTGGATTGAGTTGGAGGTGGGTGTTGATTTCGAAATGGGTATCAATAGGAAGGGGGAAGTGAGCTGATCACTTTGGCACCAAGGGATTGCACATGCATCAAGTTTTGAGGAATCTCCTCTCTTCTCTTCCTCCCTCTCTCTTGTGCCCTCTCCCTTTCTCTCTTGTTTCTGTTTTTCTGAAATTTTTACAATGAATGAGATTCTGTCTTTTGGTTCAGCTGGGGTTTTTTAGTGACAAGGGGGAAAAGACCAACCTACCCTTCAGTTACTAATCCCCCCCTATGACTTCTATTAGCTCTAAGTGGCCTAACTTAATGCAATTGCTTATAAATTCACACACAAATTGTAATAGCAAACAAATCAAACAATTCATTTTATTTTCAATAAACTTAACAAATCAATTCACGCCAATTAATTTAAATAGCGAAAATTGGGGATATTACAATTTCTCGCGAGATCCTCAACCGGGTGAGTTCTACTCACGGATAGGGATATTTTTATGTGTCTTGAAAATATATCGGTTTTGAGTCATAAGGTATTATCCGTTTTCGAAAGATTTTGGAACCGAAAACCGTTTTTGAGAAATATTGCGTTTTTTACGGATTTTATGGAATTGTTGAACAATTTACGAAGTAGTGATTAAATTGTTGAAATAAAATGATTTGTATACTATTTGGAATATTTGGGATTTTCTGAGTTTCAGGAGTGATTGATATTAGAAATCGAATCGGGCGAAAAAGGAAAGCGGAATTGAGAAATAGGTGAATTTTTGGAAACAGACACAGGTCGCACGGACCGTGCGCCCCTGGGCACGGACCGCGCGCCTGCTACGGGTTGGTTTAATTGGAAATAAAACTGGACGCCCGGACCGTGCACCCCTGGGCACGGACCGTGCGCCCTTTCGGTTTGGATTGTGTGATTCTGGTAAATCACGCACGGGTCGTGCGCCCCTGGGCACGTACCGTGCGTGAGCTTCTGTCACCGATTCCCGATTTTTCGTTTCGAAGCTCCGTTTGATCCCGAACCTTTTCTAATATCTTTCTCAATCATTTAAAAAGGAATCGCCTTACTGAAAACCTTATTTTGAACTGGTTTTTGACTCATGATTTTGAAAAAGAGCTTTGAAAGCTCATCTAATATCTATTTATACTAATACACTACCTATGAACTACCATTATTAGCCTCCTTCACTAATTGCCACCTATCCTTTCTAATACAACAACAAATGATATTAATGTCTTTTTATGGAACACTAACTAATTTTTTTTTCATTTTTCCCAATAATGTCTTTTCTCATCTTTACTTTTCACTTTTCTCTTACCCTCTCTTTCTTCCTTTTTTCTCTTTCTTCTTACACTCTCTTTCCTCATTTTCACTTTTCTTTTACACTCTCTTTCTTCTTTTTTTTTTCTTTTTACTTTACTTTTCTCATAAATAATTATTTTTTTTCTCTTATCACTTCACTTTAATTCTTTTAACTAAATTTCAAAATTTATACAAACACTACATTAATTAAAAAACTAAATTTCTAAATTTATACAAACACTACCTTAATTAAAAAATTTGAAGACTACTACTATAAACCTACTATCTAAAACAAATATCTCTTATTGATAATCCAATATCTAACTTTTTTTATCTACTATAATCTACTAATCAACTAAAATAATCAATTGAAACTACGAGATAACTGCACTGATAAATAAAAAACACGGGATAACTGTAGTGATATATAAAAAAACACGGGATTAATATTTACCATTGATATTTATAATTTTTTTTGACAATTTATAATTAATATTTACCATTGATAATTATAATTTTGGAAAACTACTATAAAACTACTATCTAAAAAAACACGTGATAACTGCAATAATCTACTATAATCTACTATAATCTACTAATCAACTCAAATAATCAAATATAAAAATACGGTATAACTGCAATAATCTACTAATCAACTCAAATAATCAATTGAAACTATGAGATAACTGCAATGATATATAAAAACACACGAGATAACTACACAAATATATAAAAAGACAAATTATTAATATTTGTCATTGATAATTAAATTTTTGGAAGACTACAATAAACCTACTATCTAAAAAACAATAATATTTAATGACTATTTAAACTACTGATTAATATTCAAAATAAATATTTCTTATTGATAATCTACTATCTCTCTTTTACTATTTACTATAATCTATTAATCAACTAAAACAATTAATTGAAACTACGAGATAACTGCACTGATATATAAAAAAACACGAGATTAATATTTGTCATTGATAATTAAATTTTTTGAAACCTACTACTACAAACCTACTATCTAAAAAATAAGCAGGCTTAATGACTATTTAAATTACTAATTAATATTTAAAACAATTATTTCTTATTGATAATCTACCATCTAACAAATTTACTATCTACTATAATCTACTATCAACTAAAATAATCAATTGAAACTACTAGATAATTGCACAAATATATAAAAAACACGGGGATAACTGCAGTGATATATAAAAAAACACGGGATTAATATTTTCCATTGATAATTATAGTTTTTGAAAACTACTATCTAAAGAAACAAGAAGGCTTAATGACTATTTAAACTGATTAATATTTAAAACACACGCGACAAATATTTGTTACTAATACCTAAAAAAGGACAAATAATTGTTACTGATATATAAAAAAAAACACGGGATAAATATTTGTTATTGATAATCTACTATCTATCTTTCCCTATCTACAATAATCTACTAATCAACTCAAATAATCAATTGAAACTATGAGATAACTGCACTGATACATAAAAAAACACTGGACAACTGCACTGATATATAAAAAAATACGGGGATAATTGCAATGATATATATAAAAACACGAGATAGTTGCACTGATATATAAAAAAACATGGGATAACAACACTGATATATAAAAAAACATTGCACTGATATATAAAAACACACGGGATAAATGCACATATTGTTTTTGAATGATACTTTTACATTTTTAGTTTTAATATTTATCAATTTTTTATTTGAAACTCTTTTTTTATCTACTTTAAATTTTTCTTTATTTTCACGGGGTAATGTTCAGACTATTTAAATACTGTCTAAATTCATTCCTAACGTTTCTATTTGAGGTAATTGTATGACGTAACGCGATCGGCCCGTGCAGATGCACGGGTATAGTACTAGTTTGATCGAAAAACCGAAACCCTAGTACGCGTGTGAGTACACCGACTGATGGACTAACTGAATATATACGTTTATATAGGTCAAATGAAAATGATTATAATGCCGGAGGTCTAAATTATGAATTCCTCAAAACGGATTATATATCGATATGGATATTCTTTATCCAACTATTATGTGATTGATCCTTTGGTGATCGAAAACGATATAAATTATCTAACTCTCGAGAATTTGATGCATATTGTCATATGTATCACGTTGGGTGACGACCCGACAAGTAGCATACTAGGAAGGGAAGTCATGAGCCCTCACCCTAGACCCTGTATTCGTCTTGGCGTGGTCAATTCATGGGTTACCGGGATTAGCAGGCGTTGTGCAGCCGGTTTGTGCTAAGTTAGACACATGGTTACCGGGATTAGCTGATTGTTGTGCAGCCGGATCATGTTAAGTTCAGTTGCCGGGGTTAGCAGTCGTTGTGCAGTCGGCATTTCGATTAATAAATAAGACATTGTTATGTCAGATTTTGTTGTAACGGTTTAATAATTGAACCGAGTGTCAGTGAGGGGGCCCGGTAGGACTCACTGAGACAAGTTGTCTCACCCAATCCATATTTGTTGTTTTTACAGAGAACAGGTTATAAGGACAGCTGGCGGCACAGTTAGTCGTCAGGCCCGAGGAGAAGTTGGAGATAAAATCTTCCATCTGTGTTTTGGATTCTTCTGATGTAGTCTCTGTATTCGGTCTTATGACTCGAACTTGTATCATGTTATATTTTTGTAGTTTCCGCTTTTTCTTGTAAAGAAGTATATCTGAACAAGAATTTTTATACTCTGATTTATACCAAATTGTATATTTAGGCATTTCTTTGTTAAAGAAATACCAGGGTGTTACAGAAATCATGATCATATTCGATTGAAAGTCCAATCTAATCATTATCATTTTGAGTAGCTTCGGTTGAATCATGCATTGGTTGCACACAGATTTCTTCAATTTCATTGGATTCCTCATCACCCATATCATAAATATCCCTAACTTTTGCATTCAAAACAACAGGCCAATCCTTGTTTCTCTCATCATATACATAAAACACCTTCTTAGCTTGTGATGCAAAAATAAACGGGTCATCACAAATATCTTTACCTGTGTGTTTCAAAAAGTTGAAATCCACAAGTGTCATCCCAAACTTATCTTTCTTAACACCTTTCTTGATATCAACCCAATCACATTTGAATAGCACAGCCTTGAACTTGCTAGAATAATCCAATTGGATTATATCAGTTATTGCCCCGTAGTAGTTAATTTCATCTTTCTATGTCTTAGTCCTTACAATTACCCCACTATTTTGTGTTTTCAAGTGTCTCTCTCTTTTCTTTGTGTGGAACCTAAAACCATTAATGGCATAACCACTGTATCTCCTTACTACCTCAAACGGCCCACGAGATAACCGTCTAAGTTCATGAGTAACTTGTGGGCTCCTTTGTTCATCCAAGCGATGTATCTAAAATATTTCAAGAACAAAAGTTAGTTTCACTAAAAATAACCACTAAAATTCAAATAATTCAATTCTTTTGTGCTCACCCTATCTCGAAACCAGTCACTAAATTTTTGACTGTGTTGCTTATCGATTTCAAGTTGCGACAATCTTCGCGGTCGGGACTGTCTCTTAAGAAGTACAATGTGTTCCCTAAAATTAATGATATCAAAATTAAAGGAGTTATAAATACTCTTAAACTAGTATAAAAGGGAAATAGTATTCGTCTTACTCTATAAATGGAGTGACCGCGTCACAGTTAGAAAGAACATATCTATGAGCTTGCATTAACTCTTTCTTGTCCAGCTTAGTTCGGCTCACTCTCTTGCGCTTCCCTAACTGTAACTTCTGTGGTTTTTTCCTGCCTAGCGGTCTTCCAATAGGATGTAAAAAGGTCACATCATCTATTGATGTAGAATCAGTTCCATCATGATTTCTGCTAGGTCTATTGAACCTAGTTTCCACCCCAGATAGATATTGCGAACAAAAGGTCAAACATTCATGGGCCAAAAAACCTTCTGCAATTGACCCTTCTGGATGTGCTCTATTGCGCACAATTGACTTGAGAGTAAGAAGAAACCTGAGAGTAAATTTAGTATTAGATATCTAACCTTTCAGTACCCTAATAGCTTCTTTAACAGTATTAAATAAGATGTTATATGTTAAAATAAAGAATTCTCACCTTTCAATAGGATACATCCACCGATATTGTACTGGCCCAGCAACCTTGGCTTCATATGCCAAGTGAATTACCAAATGCATCATAACAGTGAAAAATGATGGAGGAAAAATTGTTTCCAATTGACAAAATGTTATAGCTATTTGAGACTCCAATTGTGCTAGAAAATCCACAGTAAGTGCCTTAGAGCATATTTGCTTAAAGAAATTGCAGAAATCAACAATAATTGAAGTGACTTTATCTGGCAATGAACCCCTTAATGCCACTGGGAGAAGTTGTTGCATCAAAACATGACAATCATAACTTTTTAAGCCAAATATCTCGCGCTGCTTGAGTTGCACACAACGTGAGATGTTCGATGAGCATTCATCTGGAACTTTTACATTCTTGAGGATGCTGAGAAAAGCATCCTTTTCTTTGACAGTCATTTGATAACATGCTCTAGGCAAAAGCATTGTACTACTTCTAGGACTGGGTTGGGGGTGAAGCATACTTCTTATGCCCATATCTACAAGGTCAGCACGGGCCTTATAATTATCTTTAGATTTTCCCTCTTGGTTTAACAATGTACCAATGATGTTGTCACATACATTTTTTTCAATATGCATCACATCAAGATTGTGACGCAATATATTATATTGCCAATAGGGTAAAGTGAAGAAAATTCTCTTTTTTCCCAAGGTTGTGACCCATCTTCTAGACCCTCTTCTCCAATTTCATCTAATTGCCTTAAAATTTCACTCCCTTCAAGTATTTTAGGAGGATTCCTTAACTCCCTTGCCCCGTCAAAATCCTTACTATTCGACCTCCACTTGTGGTTAGAGGCTAACCAGCGGCGATGGCACATGTAGCAAAATTTTTGACCATGGCGCAGCCATCGCGAGGCAGTTTCAATTCTACAACATGGACAAGTAAATTGACCTTTGGTACTCCATCCAGATAAGTTTGCATATGCCGGAAAGTCATTAATAGTCCACATTATAGCAACACGAAGTTGGAATGTCTCTTTCTTGTAGGCATCATAGGTTTCAATTCCGTCATCCCATAACTCTTGCAGCTCTTGTACTAATGGCTGTAGATAAACATCAATCTTATTTCCGGGACCTTTAGGTCCTGGAATTAGTAGTGATAAAATAAAGAATGTTTGTTTCATGCACATCCAAGGAGGTAGATTATAAGGAACTAGCATGACTGGCCAAGTGCTGTGGGTAAAGCTCATAGTCTTGAAAGGATTGAAGCCATCAGAAGCCACTCCTAATCGAACATTACGAGGATTTGATGAAAATGTTGGATATCGAGCATCAAATTCTTTCCAAGCAAGTGAGTCAGCTGGATGCCTAAGAGAACCATCATTCAATCTACCATCATGGTGCCATCTCATTGATTCTGCGATTTTGGATGACATGAACAACCTTTGCAGCCTCGGTTTCAAAGGAAACCATCGAAGGACCTTTGCGGGTAAGTTCTTTCTCTTTCCTGAAGTCTCTGATCCATTAGGCTGCACATCTTCATTTGTTGTTTACCACCTTGACATACCACACTTTGGACAGACTTGGTCGTCCATATACATATCCCTATACAATATGCAGTCATTAGGACAAGCATGGATCTTCTCATACCCCAAACCTAACCCTGAAATCATCTTCTTTGTTTCATAGTATGAGCTTGGCAAAACATTTCCTTCTGGTAGAGCATCTCTTAATAAATCTAGTAACATAGAGAACGATTTGTCACTCCACCCGTGGAGACACTTTATATGATACAAATGGACCATAAAGGATAGCTTGCTATATTTCTTACAATTTGGGTAGAGCATTTGCTCATTCTCATTCACCAATTGGTAAAACTTAACACTTTCTCTTGCTTCGGGATTAATTTCCTCTTCACCACAACTTGGCTCTCCTGTAGGATGCATGGCATAAACATCATGTATTAACCCATCCATGTTCCATTTCTGAATGTAGCTCATTTGTACTACTTGAAGTGGTAGGCCTTTCACCATGAAATATCCATTGTTTATAACCTCTAAGAAACCCATGTCGTGGATCAGTCAAGTGTTCATAAACACTTGTGCGAGAGCGTTGCTTACAATTGGCACATATTATACAAGGGCAAAATATTTTTCCATTCGTTTCTGAATTTTTAAAAGCAAATTCAATAAATCCATTAACCCCCCGAATATATTCCTCACTCTGTTTTGATGGATCACACATCCATCCTCTATTCTCCATACGACAAGATTAACTTAAATAAATAAAGGGTTTGTTGTGACTAAATTAATGAACAAGGAGAGAAAGGGTATGCAATCCAATACAAAGAAAATAGCAAACAAAGCAATACCAACACATTAAAACTATGAACACAACACCTACAACCATAATCACACATAGACAAACAATACAAGTGCTCCTGAAACATAGACAAACAATAGACAAACCATAATCTCCATTTGACAAACTTAACCGAAACAAATAGAAACAAGTGAAATTATGTTGTAATAAATGATGTACATGTTGGTTTTCATTCTAAAGAATAATATCTTTGAGGCTCGGATTTAAGGCCAATCTCAATGGTTACAGTTTAGGCCTATCAAACAAGTGCAAGTATATAAACATTGGTTTCAAGTTTATAAGCATATTCAAATATAAGTTTCTTAATATAAATATCAGCTTTGATTTTATCTAAACTACCTCTAACTTTTGGAGGAGGATTCTGAATATAATGATACCCCACCCCCACACACAACAACGTTAACACAAATTACAAAATTTGGCTAATATCAAATCACCAAAACAGAGGGAACAAGAAAGATCGAAGGACACAAGGCAAGGAAAAAGCTACAAAAAGAAGAACGGATAATCGCTACATACCTTGAACTTTTCCTTCGCTTAGCAAGAGAGAGAAAAATCAGGACTGTGTTGTCTGGAGATACTACTAATCTGTATCAATGCAAGAAAATGTTACAAAGGGATTAGACAAATTTTCAGAAAACAGGATTTCTCCCATTCAAAATCTACAAAATAATCCTATATATTCCTAGTAACCAGCATATCATGCAACCATAGTTACTAGTAAATCACTATTCATTTTCAATCTACAAAGCTCTTTCAATATCTCTGACGGGGGGGGGGGGGGGGGGGTAACTTCTTCAATTCCTGCTATATGAGTTTGTGAATCAGAAAGTCTAGTTATAATAACAAAGATCATCATAATGGCTTTTACAAGAGCTAGTTATTTACTTGGATTTTCCCCATCGTGACCAAATTGAAACAACAATATAATAATATAATATATAATAAATAGTACGTACTACTTCTAATTGTGTTAGAAGTAGAATTCCCATTGCCATTATAAAAACTAGCACCAAAAATTGTTTCTAACAGCAAAATGTCAAACTACCATATGTTCTTAAAAGTACTATATGTAAACTATGAAACAAGACTGGTTCAATTTAAATCCCATTGCTATTGTGTTCTGCTTAATAACATTTTCAGCTGAAAAAAGCAATGGCATAAGGAACCAAAATTTTATGAACATCACATAAGGAACAAGAGCACAGGAACAAGGAAACAAAATTTTACATCTCTAACCCTTGACTGTCAGTAATTACAAGTTGGAATGGACAACCCACAGAATTTAGCCATTTACAATCTCGGAGGATTAAGTTTACTTCAAATGATACCTTGCTCTATATAAAACAGCGAAATTTCACATTGTATATAACAGGCACAATCATCAATAGAAACACAGCAAAAGAAATGAAATAAATCAGTATTATACCCTTGAAAATTTTATGATTTCAATTTCAATTAGATATCACATAAGGAACCAAAATCAGGAACAAGAGCACAGAAAGTGTGATTTCAAAACACAAATTTCAGGAACAAAGCAGAATCGAGAGACTAGGGTAGAAGAAATTTGGGGAAAAACATTCAAGATATAAGACTCACACAGTGGAGTAGTGAAGAAGGAGATCCGGAGGTGGCTCGCGGCGGCGCGGCGACGCGGTGGCTCGTTCTTCTCGTTCTCTCTCGTTTCTCCGTTCTCTTCGTTGCTGCGTCCTGCTTCTCTCTCTCGCGTTCTGCTTCTCTCTCTCGCGTCTGTTCTCCTTTCTTCTTTTTATCTTTCCTTCCTTTTAATTTCTTTCTTTTAATTTCCGTAGCATTATTTTTGGGTAAAAAATGGGAGGGGAAATTATTTTGGTAAAAAAAAAAGAGGGAACTTTTGGTGAAAGTGAGAACAATTCCCGCTAATACCTATACCCACAGTTATTTTTCCACAATTTTTCTCGTGAACCTATACCCACGGTTTTTTTTAACTTGTTGTAGGTATAGGATACCTATACCTACAGTTTTATTTACCATCACTATAGGCCTCCGTTGGTATATGTCAATTTTCTTGTAGTGATTATTTGCACCTGCTTCCTGAATCCTATCCATCTCTTTTCCCTATAAATTATCTGCAGGTAATCCCCCCACAATAGAATTATTAGACAAATTCAACACATTTAGAGACTTAACTGAAGCTGCAAAGCAAGGCAAAGTACCTGTAAACTGATTAGAAGCAAACAGGTAGAGGGCATGTGAAATTATTGTGTGACAAAACCACCTTGTTGAGATATGAAGTTACAAAAGTTAGGGTGGATTTGACGTGTCAAGTTCATACTAATTAGGTATAAGATAAACTAGATGCTTAACAGAAGGACTTCTATCTACGATGGCAGTGTTAATCATTTCAACAAGTTTTGTGTCATGGTTTTGCACCAGATGCTTAACTAGATTTCGGTCTTCCAACTTTATTCAATAGATTTTTTCTTTGAGGTTGCTATAAGCAATAAATTTTTTGTAGCATTTGATCGTTTCGTTGGAAGTGCAGCTGTTTGTGCAATGTTTGAAGTGTTCTGCAAACATTTTATGAGAAAGAGAAAGAAATATTGAAGTTTCGTGATAACCATAGATCAGTTCATTAGTCCCAATATCCAATGAATCAGAAAGTATACATCTAAGTACTATGCAAACAACACAATTTTATGGAGCGCCGAAACAGAAAGGGGTAAAAGAGAAAGCTATGTACTTAAAGCTTAGAGGGATTGTAGCATACCTGATTGGCAGATGAGCTACCTGGAATGGTAAAAAAGGAATAGGAGTAAGTGGATGATAACGAAAACAATGAGCAATCTCGGGAAATTCATAATTAGGAATAAAAAAGAGACACTTGCTCAAACAAAAACAAACCTGCTCGTCTACTGAGAGCCTGTAATCTCTCAGAAACTTTTCCCTGGCATTTTGATATCTTCTGACGATACGATTGCACCTTCAGCTGTTCACTGTCACAGAATCATAGCTTTCAGTAAGAAAACAATGAGAACATCAGCTCACAGGAAACCCTCATCTATCACCAAGTTATTAAGAAACAGTGTACATGAAGTGAATCTGAGCTACTAAATCTTCAATGGACAAGGTTCGAGTTATAACAATGTTTCTTTCTGATTCAACTATCCAAAAGCACTACATTGTTGTTGTTGACTCTCTGTCATATGATGAAAGTTGTCCAATTTTAGGACCAATTGTGCGGAGTTTTGATTGTATTAGAGTCAGTATGTGGGGATTTAGCTTAGTATTAGAATTTTGTAGTAGGAAGTCAAATTGTAACCCATTCCTGCATTGTTGGAGTTATTTTGTACTTGAAGACCCCCAGTTTGTGTGTTATCATTCGGCGAACCAGACACTTGCCCGGAGATGCAGCACAATTGGGAAGACTCAAGTTTCTGTTCAATATCGCGTCGCGACCAGGAGGGTTCGCGTCGCGATGGAAGCCTGATGCAGGAGCGTCCCACAATTCTGTCCAATATCGCGTCGCGACGGGCTCGTGTCGCGACGCGATGGCTTACTGAAATTAGGGTTTTAATTCAATTTTTGCGTTTTTGAGAGAGAGCTTGGTCAGTGGGGGAGGGCAGTAGACGTTTTGGGAGCAGAGAAAAGTCTGATTTTGGGAGTTCTTCACCACTTGGGAACGAGGGTTGAAGGTTCCTATGTCTATCTTTACTTGTATTGCTTTCTTTACTTTAGCTATGTCTCTATTCTCCATGTGTAACTAATTTTCTAAGATTAGGGAGAGATGATTCTCCCAGACCCTATGTTATGAATACTTTGTTATGGCTAATACAATTAGTTGATTGAATTATCATAAGTCTATGCCTCTGATCGTAATGCTTTATAGTTACATATGATAATTATAATGATTTAGGTTATGTGATCGCATAGGGATATGGGTTGCATGTTGGATATGGGGTATTAGATCATGTACTTGTGATCACCATAGGAATATGGGGTTGGATGCATGAATTCTTTATTTCTTAGGTTTATTGCTTTACCAGTTGGCATGATTCACCTAAGGAATTAGGGTAACTCAACTAGGTAAAAGGGGTTCTGAGGCAAGGGATTGTCCTTAATCTATTATCGTGAATTGAATCTGGTAATTCAAACAATTACTCTGTAATTAGCTGAAGGTTCGTAACATAGGTGAAGGGAGAGGATTCGACACCTAATCGCTTTTTTTCTCGCTATTTCAACAACTGTTTTATTTTTCACGTTACGCAATTACAACTCGAATCAATTGTCATCATCTAGAATTAATCAAATTTGCTACTGTTACAACACGCAATCCCTGTGGAATCGACCGGTTCTTACCGTTTTTACTATTACTTGCAACGTTTCGGTACACTTGCTGAATTGTTAACAGTTGTGCAATTCCAAAATCTCAACATGCCATATTCATCCTAACAAGATTCAAGCTTTTGCCAAAAACACAAATTCTAAAAGTAAAATTAAAAAAAATCAAATTTAAGAACCGCAAAATACCCCTTTTTGTCACCTCCTTTTTTTGAGGCAGAGGTACCTGTTTCAACTCCTAATAACATTGATGATACTACCAATGATGTTGATATTCCTCAGCAACAAGTTGATAATGATGAGTACAATCAAATTGATGACTAGGTTGCATCTATAAGATCAGAAAGGATACCTAAGTCTACTGAAGCTACCAAATTTGGAGATTACTTCATTTATTTGCAAGAGCATGGATTTCCTTCAATTGGAGACTCTGATCCTAATTCTTTTCAAGAGGGTATTTCAAGTGACTTCAGTTCTCAAAGGTTAACAGCCATGGAGGATGAACAAGCTTCTACGAAAAAGATTGGTGTTTGGGAGTTGGTAAATTTATCTGTGTCTTGCAAGACTGTTGGATGTAAGTCGGTTTTTAAAACCAAACGAGATGCAAAAGGTAAAATAGAGAGGTATAAGGCTAGACTTGTTGCTAAAGAGTATAATCAGAGAGAGGGTATTGATTATAAGGAGACATTTTCTCCAGTCTCTACTAAAGACTCCTTTCGTGTTGTGATGGCATTGGTGGCTCATTTTGATTTAGAGCTTCACCAAATGGATGTTAAGACAGCGTTTCTGAATGGTGACTTATATGAAGATGTGTACATGGATCAGCCTGATGGTTTCATAGAAAAGGGTAAGGAGCACTTAGTGTGTAAATTGAGAAGATCCATTTATGGGTTGAAACAAGCTTCAAAACAATGGTACTTGAAATTTGATGAGATTATCTGCTCTCTTGGTTTTAAAGAGAATGCAGTTGATCAGTGCATTTATTTGAAGAAAAGTGGGAGTAAGTTTATTATACTTGTCTTGTACGTTGATAATATAATTCTGGCGTGTAATGATCTGAAGTTCCTACTTAAGACCAAGCAAATGTTGACTTCCCATTTTGATATGAAAGATCTTGGTGATGCTTCTTTTGTCTTGGGCATTGAAATTCTTCGTGATAGGTCTCGTGGTATTCTTGGCTTATCTCAGAAAAATTATATTGAAAGGATTCTTAGCAGGCTTAATATGAAATATTGTAATTCTTGTGCAGCACCCATTCAAAAGGGTGAGAGACTCTCGAATACCCAGTGTCCTCAAAATGATAAAGAAAGAGTATTGATGGAGAAGGTCCCTTATGCTTCCGCTGTTGGCAGTCTTATGTATGCCCAAATATGCAGACATCCTGATATTGCTTTTGCAATGGGTGTACGTACTTAGGAGATACTTAAGCAAACCTGGTATGGGTCATTGGCAAGTTGCTAAACGAGTTATGAGGTATCTTCAAGGTACCAAGGATAATTTACTCACCTATAGAAGGTCTGAGCAGCTTGTGGTGACAGGCTACACTGACTCTGATTATGGTGGATGTCCAGATGACCATAAGTCCACTTCTAGGTATATTTTTATGTTGGCAGGAGGAGTTGTGTAACACCCCTTTCTACCCGTTACTTTGTTTATAAAAATCAGAGTTTAAAAATCTCGTTCATAGGAAATGTTACACATACTCAAAACAAACGTCGCTTATCAAACTTTAAAAACAGTTTAACTCAAATTCATACGTCCACGTAGCACATCACAATATCAAAAACTCAAGCCTCATGGTTAACGTCACTTATAACACTCCTCATAACACAATCAACTACGCAGCGGAAATTAGTAAAACATAACCAAATAGTCCACATGGACATAATAATCAAAAATCATTAATAAAGGCCGAGTTCGTTTTCCCCCTGAGTGCTACGTATCAGAGCATGACGACTCGACTCAAAAAGTGAAGCTAATACCTTCACTGGGAATCACCTGCACGTTACCAACACGAGGGCAACATTCAAACAGGAAAGGGTGAGCATCATTTCAGTCTATATAATAGAAAATATGATAAGCACTAATCATAGGCTACGCACTAGAATAATCAGCATCCAATACACAAAACATCCACATCACAGTCATCATTCACATCATGTACAAACTCATCTCATGTCATATGGCTTTATGAAGTGCAACCCACTCGCGGGTATATGCATGAAGGTACCTTTTCACAAAACGTCGCTTAGCCACTCAGGCTTCATCATCACATAGCCACTCAGGCCTCAAAACATCACTGGGTTTTATGCATATGGGCATGAGACTCTATGACATGCACCACTCACTTCACAAAATCACACAATTACTCAGATCACAGTCAACAATGTGACCCATCACTTACCTGTTTGCTCGCACGGAGCACAGCACCTGTCAAATTCATAATCATCACACAACATCACTAGGCCACTTAGACCTTAACCTCACTTAGCCACTCAGGCCCCAAATGTCACTTACACATAAACATCATTTACCTCAAACATTAGCCACTGAGGGCAAAAACGTCATTTGACTAACCACCAAGGGCATCCTCGTCATTTACACATCATTATCATTAACTTTGGCCACTAGGGGCAAAACAGTCATTTTGACACTACCGTGTTTAAAACTGTTGTTTATACACCAAAAGGGATTTTTAAAGAGTTCCACGTCATTTTTCAATGTCACTGGGACGATCACCAGGGACAGCCACTTGGGCGCCCACAAACCATCAGAAAATAACAATTTTTCATTTTAAAAATTAGACCCATAGATGGACAGCGTAAAAAGCTTCACGACACTTTTTGAATCGTTCAAAACGGACGTCTGAGTCAAAAGTTATGATAAAAATAAGTTTGGGAAAAATTAGACAACGTTCTGAAAATTGGCGCCTTAGGCGCCCAGGCAACACAGGCACCCAGCGCCCAGGCGCGCACAACACAGCGCAACACAGCGCCACAGGCGCCCAGCGCCCAGGCGCGCACAATGCAACACAGACACGGGCGCCTAGCGCCCAGGGGCAACAACGCGCGCACAACACAGCGCCATAGGCGCTCAGCGCCCAGGCGCGCACACGCACACACAGACACAACACGGGCGCCAGCGCCCAGGCGCGCCCCCACGCGCAACAACAACACAGAACAGGCGCCCAGCGCCCAGCATAGGCGCCCAGCGCCCAGAAACCAGCAACAACATCCAGAATTTGTCCAACACTTTTTAACAACTAAAATTCGTTTTCTTCACAATTTTAAAACATAAAACTCCAATTTTTCCCAGCAACTAAAACGCACTTATCTCATTCCAAATTACCAAAACTCAATTTATCAAAATTCAATCAAAACAAACATCAACACTAACACCTTCATGGCGCCCTAGGCGCCCAACAACCATACCCTTATGCGACTTCACTTCCAACAATTCAAACACATAGATCACACCATATTTCTCATTACATACGCATAGCATCATCAATAATACAAATTCGTAGATCAAGCACCAAGCAACAATCAAATCGCATGAACTCATGATTAACATATATATATATATATGCGAAAATTGGCATCAAGAACATCAAGAACGCAAAGAACATCAAAAACATCATGAAATCTAGGAGAAACCTTAGATCTAGGGCCTATCATAGAATGTATTAGATAGAGTGATAGAGCTCCCCTAACCTTTTCAAGAAGAATTCGATGCCTAGGATGCAGTCACCTACAGATCCACAGCAACAACGGAGATCCTTCCTTTGAACTTCGAACCCTCTTCTCCTTCTTCCCTTGGCCGCCTTGCTCTTTTCTTTCTCACGCTATTCTCTCCTCCTCTTGCTCTCTCTCGAAATTTCGCACACAATGAGCTAACAACCCTAACCCCAAACACTACTCCACTTCGCCTATATTGTGGATCATGGGCTTGGGCTTTCCACTTAAGCCCAAGTCATGCAAGTGGCGCCTCCACTTCCTCCTAATACCACCAAAATAAATAAAATTCTAATTAATCGAATTACATCAAATAATTTAATTTAAATCCCCAATTATTTAATTAAATAAATTAATTAAATAATTTTAGGGTGTTACAACTCTCCCCCACTTAGAATATTTCGTCCTCGAAATTTACCTGATCAAACAACTCTGGGTAGGACTCGCGCATCTTGCTCTCTAGCTCCCAAGTCATACTCTCGCCGGCAGCTCCTAGCCAGACCACTTTCACTAATGCAATCTCTTTGCCTCTAAGCGCCTTCACTTCACGATCCTCAATCCTTACGGGCATCGTCTCCACAGTGAGATTATCCCGCACCTCTACATCGTCCACTTGGATCACATGAGATGGATCCGAAACATACTTCCGAAGTTGCGACACGTGAAACACGTCGTGCAAGTTCGAAAGATTTGGCGGTAAAGCCACTCTATAAGCCACATTTCCAACTCTCTCGGATATCTGATAAGGACCAACAAATCGAGGAGTGAGCTTCTTCGATTTCAACGCCCGACCAACACCGGTAATAGGAGAAACCCTCAAGAACACATGCTCACCCTCCTGAAACTCTAAATCCTTCCTCCGCTTGTCATGATAACTCTTCTGACGACTCTGCGAAGCCTTCATCTTCTCACGGATCATCTTGATCTTCTCCGTAGTCTCCCGGACAATCTCCGGTCCCAAAACTACACTCTCTCCCGAATCATACCAACATAATGGCGTCCTACACTTTCGACCATACAATGCTTCAAACGGTGCCATCCCGATACTGGAATGGTGACTGTTGTTATAGGTAAACTCAATCAACGCAAGATATGAATCCCATGAACCCCGCTGTTCCAATACACAAGCCCTCAACAAATCCTCAAGCGATTGAATTGTCCTCTCTGACTGACCGTCTGTCTGGGGATGATACGCCGAACTCATTTTTAACTTAGAACCCAATTCTTTCTGCAAACTCTTCCAAAACTCGGAAGTGAACCTCGGATCCCTATCTGACACAATACTCTTCGGAACACCGTGCAGCCTCACAATCTCCTTGACATATACCTCTGCCAACCTCGACACCGGATAAGTGATATTAATAGGAATAAAGTGAGCAGACTTCGTTAACCTATCAATGATCACCCAAATAGCGTCATGACCCTTAGCTGTATTCGGTAACCCCGTCACAAAATCCATCGCTATGCTATCCCACTTCCACTCTGGAACTTCCAACGGTTGCATTAACCCTGCAGGCTTCTGATGCTCAACCTTAGATTTCTGACAGGTCAAACAGGCATACACAAACTGCGCCACATCTCTCTTCATACCATACCACCAAAACATCTTTTTCAGATCTTGATACATTTTTGTCGCTCCAGGATGGATACTCAACTTGCTACGGTGACCCTCCTCTAAAATTGCCTTTCTCATCTCCTCATCATCCGGAACACAGATCCTGCCCCGGAACCTCAACACACCACTGGAATCTAATTTGAATTCTTCATCTTCAGATTGACCAACCCCATTAATTAAATCCACTAACTTAACATCTGACTTCTGAGCCTCTCTGATGCTGCCCAGGAATTCATTGTCGATCTTTAGCATTCCCAGCTTGACACTGCGAGGTGTCATCTTACAAACCAAACTCAAATCTCTGAATTCTTCAATTAACTCTAATTCCTTCACCATCATAGCCGACATATGCAAGGACTTTCTGCTCAAAGCATCAGCCACGACGTTAGCCTTGCCGGGATGATAATTCAAACCGAAGTCATAATCCTTCAAGAGTTCCAACCACCGACGCTGTCTCATATTCAACTCTTTTTGATCAAACAGATACTTTAGACTCTTATGATCACTGAACACTTCGAACCTTGAACCATAAAGGTAGTGCCTCCAAATCTTGAGCACAAAAACCACAGCAGCCAATTCCAAATCATGCGTAGGGTAATTTTTCTCATGAATCCGCAATTGCCTCGACGCATACGCAACGACCTTCCCATCCTGCATCAACACACCACCGAGACCCATCTTCGAAGCGTCACAAGACACAACGAACGGTTCCTCTGGATTAGGCAACGTCAAAACAGGCGACGTCGTCAATCTCTTTTTCAGTTCCATAAAACTTTCCTCGCATCGAGCATCCCAAACAAAAACTTTACCCTTGCAAGTCAACTGAGTCAATGGGAGGGCCAACTTGGAAAAACCCTCGATGAACCTCCTGTAGTACCCAGCCAAACCCAAAAAGCTTCTAATCTCTGTTACGGACTTCGGAGACTCCCACTCCAACACTGCTTCTACTTTTGCCGGATCAACCGCAATACCATTACCCGAAATCACGTGCCCAAGGAAACTCACCTCTTTCAGCCAGAACTCACACTTCGATAACTTAGCATACAACTTTTTCTCTTTCAAAACTTCTAACACTGTCTTCAGGTGCTCAGCATGCTCTTCCTCTGACTTAGAATAAACTAGAATGTCATCTATGAAGATCACCACAAATCGATCTAGGTAATTATGAAAAATACGATTCATATATTCCATAAATACACCAGGAGCATTGGTCACACCGAACGGCATCACTGAATATTCATAATGCCCATACCTCGTCCTGAACGCCGTCTTCTGAACATCCTCATCCTTTACTTTAATTTGATGATACCCGGACCTCAAATCAATTTTTGCTGAAAACACGGGCACCCACTAACTGATCCATCAGATCGTCGATCCTCGGAAGCGGATACTTATTCTTGATAGTTACCTTATTCAACAGACGATAGTCCACACATAACCTCATGCTCCCATCTTTCTTCTTCACTAACAATACCGGAGCTCCCCACGGTGACACACTCGGTCTCACAAACTTTTTCTCAAGCAATTCTTCAAGTTGCGTCTTCAACTCAGACAATTCCGACGCTGACATTCTGTACGGTGCCATAGACACAGGCCTCGTACCAGGTACAAGATCAATCGAAAACTCAACTTCTCTTTCCGGTGGCACACTCGGAATTTCATCAGGAAAAACTTCAGGAAACTCGCGCACCACTTTCAGTTCTTCAATAACAGCCTGACTCTCAGTAGACAACGAAGCCATCAACGCAAATAACTGAACTCCTTCTTTCTTCAACTTCTTCAACTGACCGACAGATACCAAAACAGAATTTTCTTCACTGAAACTAACCGACTTGCTACGACAGTTGATATGAACGTGATTATTCTCTAACCAGTCCATGCCTAAGATTACATCCAGACCTCTCAACAGCAAGCAGACAAAATTCACAATAAAGTCCCTGCCGAAGATCGACACGGGACACTGAGAACACACCTGGGATGTAATCACCGACCCCTTCGCAGGAGTATCGACAACCATATCCCCACACATAGCAGATAAAACAAGACCCAATCTTTTACAACAATCAACAGATATAAAACAATGGGTAGCACCATTATCAATAAGAGATTTCAGAGAAGTACCATTAATAAAACACGTACCTCTAATCAGACCATCATTATCATCAGGCTCCTCTCCTGCCAATGCAAATACCTTCCCAGTAGACCTTTCCTTCTTCGGCTTTGTACACTTTGTACTGATATGCCCAGACTCACCACAGTTAAAACACACCACATCCTTGACTTTACACTCAGCTGCCATATGACCCTTTTTACCACAACGGTAGCAATTTCTGTCATCCGACCTGCATGTAGTACTCTTGTGGCCAGGCTTGCCACACTTATAACAGACGATGCTAGCAGGGGCATCTCCCCCACCAGAACCCTTACCTCCAGCAGCTCTCTGATAACCCTTACCCGCAGGAACCTCATACGGCTTGCTTCGACTCTGAAACTTACCCTTTTTCTCAGAAGTAGCTTTGTAATGAGCAGTACTGTCTTCCTCAAAGATTCTGCAACTGTCAACCAGATCTGCGAACACACGAATCTTCTGATAACCAATGGCCTTTTTAATATCAGGCCTCAACCCATTCTCAAATTTGATGCATTTAGAAAATTCAGCTGTAGCCTCACTGTAGTGTGGATAAAATTTTGCTAGCTCCACAAATTTTGCCCCATAGGCAGTCACAGACATACCACCCTGCTTCAGCTCCAAAAACTCTATCTCTTTCTTCCCTCGGACGTTTTCAGGAAAATATTTTCTCAGAAATTCTCTGCTGAATACCTCCCAAGTAATCTCTTCCTGCACAGCCTCTAACCTCTGCCTAGTAGCCAACCACCAGTCGTCGGCCTCCTCGGCTAACATGTGGGTACCAAAACGGACCTTCTGCTCAACAGTACAGTCCATCACCCTGAAAATTCTCTCGATCTCCTTCAACCAAGCCATAGCACCATCTGGATCATATTTGCCCTTAAAGGTGGGCGGATTCTCTCTCTGGAAGGTAGTCAGACTCCGAAAACCAGCATTATCTCCAGCATTCTGCTGACCCTGCACAGCCTGAGCCATAGCTTGCAATGCAGCAGCAAGAGCAGCGTCGTTTCTCCCAGCCATTATGAACTATCACTGCAGCACAACCAAAAATTCAGAACTAATCTATTGTCATAAGACACTATGACAGGACAACATTGGCCGGACAGACCGAACTGCTCTGATACCACTAATGTAACACCCCTTTCTACCCGTTACTTTGTTTATAAAAATCAGAGTTTAAAAATCTCGTTCATAGGAAATGTTACACATACTCAAAACAAACGTCGCTTATCAAACTTTAAAAACAGTTTAACTCAAATTCATACGTCCACGTAGCACATCACAATATCAAAAACTCAAGCCTCATGGTTAACGTCACTTATAACACTCCTCATAACACAATCAACTACGCAGCGGAAATTAGTAAAACATAACCAAATAGTCCACATGGACATAATAATCAAAAATCATTAATAAAGGCCGAGTTCGTTTTCCCCCTGAGTGCTACGTATCAGAGCATGACGACTCGACTCAAAAAGTGAAGCTAATACCTTCACTGGGAATCACCTGCACGTTACCAACACGAGGGCAACATTCAAACAGGAAAGGGTGAGCATCATTTCAGTCTATATAATAGAAAATATGATAAGCACTAATCATAGGCTACGCACTAGAATAATCAGCATCCAATACACAAAACATCCACATCACAGTCATCATTCACATCATGTACAAACTCATCTCATGTCATATGGCTTTATGAAGTGCAACCCACTCGCGGGTATATGCATGAAGGTACCTTTTCACAAAACGTCGCTTAGCCACTCAGGCTTCATCATCACATAGCCACTCAGGCCTCAAAACATCACTGGGTTTTATGCATATGGGCATGAGACTCTATGACATGCACCACTCACTTCACAAAATCACACAATTACTCAGATCACAGTCAACAATGTGACCCATCACTTACCTGTTTGCTCGCACGGAGCACAGCACCTGTCAAATTCATAATCATCACACAACATCACTAGGCCACTTAGACCTTAACCTCACTTAGCCACTCAGGCCCCAAATGTCACTTACACATAAACATCATTTACCTCAAACATTAGCCACTGAGGGCAAAAACGTCATTTGACTAACCACCAAGGGCATCCTCGTCATTTACACATCATTATCATTAACTTTGGCCACTAGGGGCAAAACAGTCATTTTGACGCTACCGTGTTTAAAACTGTTGTTTATACACCAAAAGGGATTTTTAAAGAGTTCCACGTCATTTTTCAATGTCACTGGGACGATCACCAGGGACAGCCACTTGGGCGCCCACAAACCATCAGAAAATAACAATTTTTCATTTTAAAAATTAGACCCATAGATGGACAGCGTAAAAAGCTTCACGACACTTTTTGAATCGTTCAAAACGGACGTCTGAGTCAAAAGTTATGATAAAAATAAGTTTGGGAAAAATTAGACAACGTTCTGAAAATTGGCGCCTTAGGCGCCCAGGCAACACAGGCACCCAGCGCCCAGGCGCGCACAACACAGCGCAACACAGCGCCACAGGCGCCCAGCGCCCAGGCGCGCACAATGCAACACAGACACGGGCGCCTAGCGCCCAGGGGCAACAACGCGCGCACAACACAGCGCCATAGGCGCTCAGCGCCCAGGCGCGCACACGCACACACAGACACAACACGGGCGCCAGCGCCCAGGCGCGCCCCCACGCGCAACAACAACACAGAACAGGCGCCCAGCGCCCAGCATAGGCGCCCAGCGCCCAGAAACCAGCAACAACATCCAGAATTTGTCCAACAGTTTTTAACAACTAAAATTCGTTTTCTTCACAATTTTAAAACATAAAACTCCAATTTTTCCCAGCAACTAAAACGCACTTATCTCATTCCAAATTACCAAAACTCAATTTATCAAAATTCAATCAAAACAAACATCAACACTAACACCTTCATGGCGCCCTAGGCGCCCAACAACCATACCCTTATGCGACTTCACTTCCAACAATTCAAACACATAGATCACACCATATTTCTCATTACATACGCATAGCATCATCAATAATACAAATTCGTAGATCAAGCACCAAGCAACAATCAAATCGCATGAACTCATGATTAACATATATATATATATATGCGAAAATTGGCATCAAGAACATCAAGAACGCAAAGAACATCAAAAACATCATGAAATCTAGGAGAAACCTTAGATCTAGGGCCTATCATAGAATGTATTAGATAGAGTGATAGAGCTCCCCTAACCTTTTCAAGAAGAATTCGATGCCTAGGATGCAGTCACCTACAGATCCACAGCAACAACGGAGATCCTTCCTTTGAACTTCGAACCCTCTTCTCCTTCTTCCCTTGGCCGCCTTGCTCTTTTCTTTCTCACGCTATTCTCTCCTCCTCTTGCTCTCTCTCGAAATTTCGCACACAATGAGCTAACAACCCTAACCCCAAACACTACTCCACTTCGCCTATATTGTGGATCATGGGCTTGGGCTTTCCACTTAAGCCCAAGTCATGCAAGTGGCGCCTCCACTTCCTCCTAATACCACCAAAATAAATAAAATTCTAATTAATCGAATTACATCAAATAATTTAATTTAAATCCCCAATTATTTAATTAAATAAATTAATTAAATAATTTTAGGGTGTTACAAGTTGTTCCTTGGAAAAGTGTCAAACAGACATTAACAGCTACTTCAACTATGGAAGCAGAGTATATTTCCTGTTATGAGGCAACTCGCCAAGCTATATGGTTAAGGAATTTAATCTCTACGTTTCATATTGTGGAGAGTATTTCGAGGTCTCTACCCATATATTATGATAACTCTGCTGTAGTAAGTTTCTCTGAAAACAATAAGAACTCTAAACGTTCAAAGCGTTTTGATACCAAATATATGTTTGTCAGAGAGACAGTTCAAGAGTCCCAGATTCACATTGAGCATGTGCCTACAGAACTTATGGTTGCGGATCCCCTAACCAAGGGTTTGACTGTCAAATGTTTTGTTGATCATGTATCCTGTATGGGTATTATAAGATTATTTGATGCTGTTGAAGTTGATGCAAATTTCTAGATTCCTCCACTAAGGTCTTGAAGAACCTATAGTCTAGAAACATCTAGTATGCTTGATGATTTGTAGAAGTCTTTAGCTATAGAATTATCTAGAATGTGATGTAGATACCTAAATAATGTAGAATATTCTAGAGTGTAAGGAAAATGCCTAATCATGTAGAATTATCTAGAACCATCCTCAAGCACCTATAAATAGGCAAGCTTGGGAGCATTTGTAATCAAGTCATTTGTGACCAATTTGAGAGCAATACAACTATTCCTTTGCTCCAAACATCACACTACTAATTAACTACTATCATCTTCCAACTATCAACTAAAGCCTTCTCTACTATCCAACTATTTACTAAACTAGCATTACTACCTCAAATATTAACAATGGTATCAGAGCTACGTTCGGTCATATACTGGGCGTAGATAAACTATCCAACTACCAATTAAAAATCACTACCCTCACTCTACATTACTTCCATATTTTTTCTTAGCCAATGGCTAACAACACCCAATCATCATCTAATATCCAAGTCCCTCCTTTTTCCGGTGAAAACTATGATTTTTGGAGCATTAAAATGAAGACATTTTTTTGCTCCCAAGATCTATGGGAAGTTGTGGAAGAAGGATTTACTACTCCCGCAGATATTTCAACTCTTACTGCAGCTCAAAGGAAAGAGTTGAAGGAAAATATGCAAAAAGATTCAAAGGCGCTATATTACTTGCAGCAAGCTGTGGGTGACTCTATTTTTCCGAGGATAATGGGAGCTTCTAGTGCCAAGGATGCATGGATTACACTACAGGAGGAGTTTCAAGGAACCGCCAAGGTACGTGCCGTCAAACTCCAAAGTCTAAGGCGTAAGTTTGAATTATTAAATATGAAGGAATCTAAGACCGTACAAGACTATTATACTAAGATAAAAGAAGTTGTTTCTAAAATGAGAGCCTATGGGGAAAATATTCTCGACAAAAGAATTGTTGATGATGACTCTGTAGAAAATGCCTTTCAATCTAAGCTTAAATTACGGTCTCAAAATAAAGGATTTGGAGGAAACAAGAGTAGTGGAGAAAGTTCTAGAAATAGAGAAAATTCTAGAAATTTCTCAAAGAAAAATCAAGATGATTATCCTCCATGTGGCATCTGCAAGAGGACAAATCATGCCGAGAAAGACTGTCGCTGGCGAGGAAAGCCACAATGTCGGCACTGTAAGAAATTTGGGCACGTGGAGAAGAATTGCTATAGCAAAAATAAACATCAAGCAAATTTCGTCGAAGAACGTGAGAATGACCAGAATAAACATGACAGTGAAGAACATCTTTTCTATGCCACCCAAGATTCCAACGATGACAAGAAAGGAACCTGGTACTTGGATAGCGGTTGCAGCAATCACATGGCTAAAAATGAGAGCATCTTTAAGGAAATTGATGACTCTGTCAAATCAAAGATTCGACTAGGGAATGGCACTACCGTGGAATCAAAAGGCAAAGACACTGTCATGGTGGAGACAAAGAAAGGTACGCGACTCATTAGAGATGTCTTACTAGTTCCCAATCTTAAAGAAAATCTCTTGAGCATCGGTCAAATGATGGAGAAAGGCTATGTCCTTCACTTTGAAGGAGATAAATGCACAATCTATGATAACAGTAGTAAAAGTGTTGAGATAGCTCAAGTAAAGATGGAGACGAGGAACAGAAGCTTCCCGATAAACTTTAAATATACCACTAACATTGCCATGAAGGTGCAAGCTGGTGATTCATGGCTATGGCATCGAAGATTTGGCGACCTCAACTCGAAAGCCTTAAAGTTGTTATATCAAAAGAATATGGTAAGAGATTTACCAAGCCTAAAAGAAGATAGTGGAACATGTGAAGGATGTCTTTTTAGAAAACAACACAAATTACCATTTTCAACGAGCAATGCATGGAGAGCTAAAGATATGCTAGAACTCATCCACACTGACGTTTGTGGACCGATGAGGACACCCTCACTCACCAACAACAGGTATTTCATCCTCTTCATCGATGACTTTTCTAGAATGACTTGGGTCTATTTCATCAAGGAAAAATCAGAAGTCTTTGGAATATTCAAGAAGTTCAAGGCCCTTGTAGAAAAGCAAAGTGGCAAACACATAAAGAGGCTTAGGAGTGATCGCGGCAAAGAGTACAACTCCCATGAGCTTGATAAATTCTGCGAGGATGAAGGCATCGAATGGCAACTTACAGTCGCATATTCTCCTCAACAAAATGGAGTATCTAAAAGACGAAATCGCACGGTCATGGAGATGGCTAGATCGATGCTAAATGAGAAAAGATTACCAAACACTTTTTGGGCTGAAGCGGTTTATACTGCAGTTTACATTATCAATAGATGTCCAACTCAAGCAGTCCAAGACAAGACTCCCGTTGAAGTTTGGAGTGGGCAAAAACCTTCTGCCAAACATTTAAGGGTCTTTGATCAATCTGCTACATTCTTGTCCCAGACCAAAAGAGGCATAAGTTAGAAGACAAAACGATTCGAGGCATCTTCTTGGGATACAGTACACAAACAAAGAAGCTCATCATTAGTCGAGATGTCGAAGTTGATGAAGTTGCTGCTTGGAATTGGGATAAAGAAAAAATTCAGAGAAACAACATTTCCCTTCCAGTACAGCAACCTCAAGAAGAAGTTGAAGAAGTAACAGAAGATCCGGTATGCCTTCTTCGTCTTCTCTTCAACAAGATTCCTCACCAGAATCTACTCCGAGGCGAGTAAGATCTCTGGCGGATATATATGAAACTTACAATTTGGCCATACTTGAGCCTGAAAACTATGAAATAGAATCAAAACAAGAAGTATGGGTCAAAGCAATGGATGAGGAGATTAAATCAATTGAGAAAAACAAAACATGGGAGCTAGTAGACTATCCAAAAGATAAAAATATCATAGGAGTCAAATGGGTTTATAAGACAAAGATTAACCCTGATGGCTCAAAAAAACACAAGGCTAGCCTTGTAGCAAAGGGCTACTCTCAGCAACCTGGAGTTGACTACAATGAGACATTTGCTCCAGTTGCTCGTCTAGACACTATAAGAGCTTTAATAGCTCTTGCAGCACAAAAAGAGTGGAGCATCTATCAACTAGATGTCAAGTCTGCATTTCTAAATGGAGTGCTAGAAGAAGAGATTTATATTGAGAAACCACAGGGCTTCGTCAGCAAAGGAAATGAAGATAAAGTACTGAGACTAAGAAAAGCTTAATATGGTCTCAAGCAAGCTCCTCGAGCATGGTACAGCCGAATTGCTCAATACTTCATCAATCAAGGATTCAGGAGGAGCAAGAGTGAGCCAACACTATATGTCAAGACCCAAGGTGAGCAGGATACTCTCATTGTCTCCTTGTATGTAGATGATCTAATCTACACAGGAAACAACACGAAGATGATCGCTAATTTCAAAGAAGACATGATGAAGACATTCGAGATGACAGATCTTGGCTTGACGAACTACTTCCTCGGCATAGAAGTAAAACAACAAAAAGAAGGAATATTCATCTGTCAAAAGAAATATACCGAAGCACTATTAAAGAAATTCAACATGAACGAATGCAAGCCAGTAGCTGTAACACCCCATTTCTACCCGGCAAAATAATGCAAAAATATCAGAATTCATAAGAATCTTTTTCAACAAACAATGGAGTGCCACATTTACTTCGTGAAAACAACAACGAGTTAATTCGCTTTTGAAAACATTTATATAACACGTTTGGATGAAACGATAAAACAACCACTTTATTCCTCAGAAATAATTCATATTCCAAAACTACACAGCGGATTCACAACAAGTCAAATTAAATAATCGTCGCGTCTTAACAACTCAAGACAGCTCAGAAAACATCAAAATAGCAACATAACAGCTTAAAGCTCCAACAACGAAATAACAAGGAAAACAGTATTAAAACGCGTGTTCATTCCCCGAGTGTTATGTATCAGAGCGACGACACCGACTCGATCAAACGAAGGTGAACTGCCTTCATTCGGGATTACCTGCACGTTACCAACATTGGGGTAACATTCAAACAGAAGGGGTGAGATATCGCACTATATAATCGGATACATGAAAAATAATATATAATTCAGGTCTGTTCATCACTTAACAGCAGTCAAAATCATCTCAATCACATAAGTATGCACATAATGCGAAATGTGACTCAACTCAGGGCCACCGCCCTATAATGCATGTGGTACCATAATTCAAGCCCATAAATAGGGGCATCAACATCGCAACATCCTCGTCGTGGTTTGCCAATCCAGGCCATCGTTGTTTGAGCATAGCTCCATCGTAAAAATATGCTATGCATGCGACGCTATGTAAATGCACAAACAAATAACAACGATTACATAGAGTATTTGGCAAATAGCATCATGACCTCTCGCGGTATTTGGCAATCCCGTCACAAAGTCCATTGAAATACTATCCCATTTCCATTCTGGAACCTCTAACGGTTGCATCAACCCTGCAGGCTTCTGATGTTCAACTTTCGACTTCTGACAAGTTAAACATGCATACACAAACTGCGCTACATTACGCTTCATCCCTTGCCACCAAAACAACTTCTTCATGTCCTGATACATCTTAGTAGCTCCCGGATGAATACTCAACTTACTCCTATGACTCTCTTCAAGAATTGCTTTCTTCATCTCCGCGTCATCAGGAATACAAATTCTATTATGGAACCTCAACACACCTTGCGCATCCAGCTTGAAATCATTCTTCTCAGATTGATCGATTCCAACCATCGAATCCACCAGCTTAACATCCAACTTTTGAGCTTCTCTAATACTGTCCAAAAAGTCATTATTAATCTTCAAAATTCCCAACCTGACACTTTGCAGTGTCACTTCACAGACCAAACTCATATCTCTGAACTGCTCAATTAATTCCAACTCCTTAACCATCATTGCCGACATGTGAAAGGTCTTTCGACTTAACGCATCAGCCACGACATTAGCTCTTTCTGGATGATAATTTAACCCGAAATCATAATCCTTCAATAACTCCAACCACCGACGTTGCCTCATATTCAATTCCCTTTGATCAAATAAATACTTCAAACTCTTATGGTCACTAAATACTTCAAAGCTAGAACCATAAAGATAATGCCTCCAAATTTTCAGCACAAACACAACTGCAGCAAGCTCTAAGTCATGCGTAGGATAATTCTTTTCATGAGTCCTCAACTGCCTCGACGCATAAGCAACTACCTTTTCGTTCTGCATAAGCACACCTCCTAAACCCATCTTGGAAGCATCACAATACACCACAAAAGATTCTCCCGGATTGGGCAACGTCAAGATAGGAGACGTCGTCAATCTCTTCTTCAATTCGGCGAAACTCTCTTCACAACGAGCGTCCCACACAAAAGCTTTACCTTTGGACGTTAGCTGAGTTAGCGGGAGTGCTAACTTAGAAAATCCTTCAATGAACCTTCTATAATAAGCAGCTAAGCCCAAAAAGCTCCTAATCTCGGTAGCCGACTTCGGGGCTTCCCACTGCAACACAGCATCTACTTTAGACGGATCTACCGCAATGCCACTACCTGAAATGACGTGACCAAGGAAACTTACTTCCTTCAACCAGATTTCACATTTAGACAACTTTGCATACAACTTCTTCTCTTTCAGGACCTCCAACACTAATCTCAAATGCTCCGCATGCTCTTCTTCCGACTTAGAGTAGACCAGAATATCATCGATGAATACCACCACAAACTGATCCAAGTAAGTATGGAAGATACGGTTCATGAATTTCATAAATACCCCCGGCGCGTTAGTAACACCAAAAGGCATTACCGAATACTCATAATGCCCATAACGCGTTCTAAAAACCGTCTTCTGAATATCCTCGTCTTTTACTTTAATCTAATGATAGCCCGACTGCAAATCAATCTTACTAAACACTTGAGCACCCACTAGTTGATCCATCAAATCATCTATCCTTGGGAGTGGATACTTGTTCTTAACCGTTACCTTATTCAACTGTCTATAATCAACACAGAGCCTCATACTTCCATCTTTCTTCTTTACTAGCAACACAGGAGCTCCCCACGGCGACACACTTGGTCTCACAAACTTCTTTTCGAGCAAATCCTCCAGCTGCTTCTTCAACTCAGACAATTCAGATGCTGACATCCTGTACGGTGCCATAGAAACTGGTCTGGTACCAGGTACAAGATCAATAGCGAATTCCACTTCTCTCTCTGGCGACACACCTGGAATCTCATCAGGGAAAACTTCAGGAAATTAACATACTACCCGCAGCCCTTCAATTACGGCCCGGTTCTCGACAGACATTGATGCCATCAGCGAGAATAATTGGACTTCCTCCCGCATCAACTTCCGCAACTGACTGGCAGACAACAAACCAGCTTCCTCCTCTTCAGGGGTAGAAAAACTTACAGACTTACTACGACAATTAATATGCACATGGTTATGCTCTAACCAGTTCATACCTAAGATCACATCCAATCCACTTAACGGCAAACAAATCAGATCAACAACAAAGTCTCTGTCGAAAATCGACAAAGGACATTGAGAGCACACTAGAGAAGTAATCACCGACCCCTTAGCTGGAGTGTCGACGACCATCTCTCCATTCATAGAAGACAACGCAAGACCCAATCTTTCAACAGAATCAGCAGCAATAAAACAATGAGTAGCACCGGTATCAACAATAGAAGATAGAGGAATATTTTTAATGAAGCATGTACCTCTAATAAGTCCATCTTCTTCGGAAGTCTCTGTCCCTGCCAATGCGAACACTTTTCCACTAGCCCGCTCCTTCTTTGTTTTCTGACACTGACTACTGATGTGTCCTCCTTCACCACAGTTGAAACAAATCACCTCCTTATGCTCACACCCGGACGCCTCATGCCCGATCTTACCACAACGGAAACACCTCATCGGCTCAGCTTTGCACGCATTACTCTTATGCCCAGCTTTGCCACATCTGAAACACACAATACCAGCCGGAGCATCTCCCCCACTAGTTCTCTTACCATCAGCGGCTTTCGGTTTACCTCTTCCTGCAGGAGCATCATACGGCTTACCACGACTCGGATTCTTGCTCCTCTTCTCATTAATGATCTTATAATGAGCATTGTTATCCTCTTCATAGATCCTGCAGCTATCAATCAAATCGGAAAGGACACAGATTTTCTGATACCCAATTGCCTTCTTGATCTCTGGTCGCAACCCATTCTCAAACTTGATGCACTTCGAGAACTCAGCAGTCGCTTCACTGTAGTGCGAATAAAACTTAGCCAATTCCACAAACTTAGCAGCATACTCAGTAACCGACAGGTTTCCTTGCTTCAGCTCAAGGAACTCAATTTCCTTCTTACCCCGAACATCCTCCGGATAGTACTTCCTCATAAATTCCCTACGGAACACAACCCAAGTGACCTCTTCACCTGTAGCTACCAATCTTTGACTAGTCTCTAACCACCAGTCATCAGCCTCTTCTGCCAACACATGAGTACCATAACGAACCTTCTGCGCTGGAGTGCAGTCCATCACACGGAAGATCCTCTCCATCTCCTTCAGCCAAGCTAACGTTCCATCAGGATTATACTTGCCTTTGAAAGTAGGCGGATTCTCTCTTTGAAAGGTCGCCAAACTACGAGACCCAGCATTCTCACCAGCATTCTGCTGACCCTCCACGGCCTGAGCCATAGCAGCCAATGCAGCAGCAATAGCAGCATCGTTCCTTCCAGCCATCTCAACTAATCACTACAACATAAACAACAGTTAGAACTAATTGACAAGACTTGATCGTCAATCACACAATAACTTGACAACTTGGCCGGACAGACCGAAACTGCTCTGATACCACTAATGTAACACCCCATTTCTACCCGGCAAAATAATGCAAAAATATCAGAGTTCATAAGAATCTTTTTCAACAAACAATGGAGTGCCACATTTACTTCGTGAAAACAACAACGAGTTAATTCGCTTTTGAAAACATTAATATAACACGTTTGGATGAAACGATAAAACAACCACTTTAATCCTCAGAAATAATTCATCTTTCAAAACTACGCAGCGGATTCACAACAAGTAAAATTAAATAATCGTCGCGTCTTAACAACTCAAGACAGCCCAGAAAACATCAAAATAGCAACATAACAACTTAAAGCTCCAACAACGAAATAACAAGGAAAACAATATTAAAACGCGTGTTCATTCCCCCCGAGTGTTACGTATCAGAGCGACGACACCGACTCGATCAAACGAAGGTGAACTGCCTTCATTCGGGATTACCTGCACGTTACCAACATTGGGGTAACATTCAAACAGAAGGGGTGAGATATCGCACTATATAATCGGATACATGAAAAAAATATATAATTCAGGTCAGTTCATCACTTAACAATAGTCAAAATCATCTCAATCACATAAGTATGCACATAATGTGAAATGTGACTAAACTCAGGGCCACCACCCTATAATGCATGTGGTACCATAATTCAAGCCCATAAATAGGGGCATCAACATCACAACATCGTCGTCGTGGTTTGCCAATCCAGGCCATCGTGGTTTGAGCATAGCTCCATCGTAAAAATATGCTATGCATACGACGTTACGTAAATGCACAAACAAATAACAACGGTTACATAGCAACGCAACAACATCGGAAAGCAACATTGGCCGTAGGCCTACAACACATCACCTGCCAATGAATATAGGCAAATTCGTCTTCGTACAACCTTCGTCGTCAACAATTTACAACTTAGCAATTTTTAACATTTTGGCAACATCGCAATAATTTAGCAACTTTCAACATTTTGGCAACTTTGGGCCTAATCACATATTCAACATCATTTTAAATAACAATCGTGAGATTCACATTTGGGCAGCCACACTGGGCGCCCTTGGCGCCAACTGCGCCAAGCAACACAAATGGCAGCCAAATTGGCGCCCATGTCGCCCATGGCGCCGAGCAGCACAACGGGCAGCCAAACTGGCGCCCTTGGCGCCTATGGCGCCTAGCAACACAACACAGCACAAGGCAGCCTGATTTTAGCGCCCATGGCGCCCCTGCGGCAGACACAGCACGCAACAACAGCAACATCGCAATCTGGCAGCCAATACTTGGCGCCCTTGGCGCCCTTGCGCGGGGAAACGCAGCAACCTCAAAATCGGGCAGCCAAGACTTGGCGCCCTTGGCGCCCTTGCGCCAGGAAAACATCAACTGGCGCCCATGGTGCCCAGGAACAACAACAACGGGCAGCCAGGATTAGGCGCCCTTGGCGCCCTATGCGCCAGGTACCTGCAAGACCGCAACACAACACAACAGGGTGGTGCCCTTGGCGCCCAGCAACATTTTCAGGAACGGCGCCCATGGAACCCAGACCGCAACACACGCACAGAACGGCGCTCAGGAGGCGCCTAGCGACATAGACAGGGTCGGCGCCCATGGCGCCCAGACAGCAACATCAAAAATGGCGCCCGTGGCGTCCATGACCAAAATTTCGATTCCAAAACATCATCGAGCACGTTCAATCATCATCAATCATGTTCAATCATCATCAACCATGTTCAATCATCATCACTCATGTTCAATCATCATATAAAAATTCAATACCTACAACTAGGGTCTTCTAACTTAATCACACCTAGGGTTCTATTAACCTTTCTACATAGAGCCCTTCATACACCCAATTATAGAGATAGAACCCACCCTTACCTTAGCCTTTGGAGAACTCGAAGCCTTGCCCTAGCTCTCTCTCCTCTTCGCCGTGCCTCTTCTCTCTTCTCTTCCCTCCAGTTCTATTTTTTTTTTATCCTTCTAAATGAGCAAAACCCTAACCTAATCCCTTATATGCTCATTTAGTCCTATGGGCTTTTCCTTAGCTTATGCGACTTAATCATGGGCCTCACTAATACTTCGCATTTTAATAATCCCAACCCCAACAATAGGTCCACATATACTAGCATTATTATTATTTTATTATTTTTCTACCAATTAAATTCCCAAACAATTCAATTAAATAATTAATTAAATTTTAGGGCGTTACAGTAGCTACTCCGCTCGTGACAAATGAGAAGTTACAAAAAGAAGACGGAGCACCAGAAGCTGATGCACCGCGCTATAGAAGTTTGATAGGGAGCTTACTATATCTCACTGCTACACGCCCAGACATCATGTATGCCACAAGTCTTCTATCAAGATTCATACAGAAGCCGAGCCAAATTCACTATGGAGCAGGAAAAATAATTTTAAGATACCTTCAAGGAACAAAGGAGTTTGGTATATTGTACAGAACCACGACCAACTCAAGATTGGTTGGCTACACTGATAGTGATTGGGCAGGTTCTATTGATGACATGAAAAGTACATCAGGCTATGCCTTCTCACTAGGATCATGATTTTTCTCATGGGGATCTAAGAAGCAAGCAACAGTTGCGCAATCAACCGCAGAGGCTGAGTACGTGGCAGCAGCTGAAGCGACAAGTCAAGCTATATGGCTTCGGAGAATACTTGAAGATATGGGTGAACAACAAGATCTCCCTACTACAATCTACTGCGACAACAAGTCAGCTATAGCAATGTCGAAGAATCCGATTCATCATCACCGAACAAAGCATATAGCAATTAAATATCACTTTATTAGAGAAGCTGAGACGACTAAAGAGATTCAACTTGAATACTGCACAACAGAAGATCAAGTTGCAGACATATTTACGAAGGCATTACCAAGAGTCAAGTTTGAGGAATTGAGGACAAAACTTGGAGTTTCCAAAAATCGCATCAAGGAGGAGTGTTGAAGTTGATGCAAATTTCTAGATTCCTCCACTAAGGTCTTGAAGATCCTATAGTCTAGATACATCTAGTATGGTTGATGATTTGTAGAAGTCTTAGCTATAGAATTATCTAGAATGTGATGTAGATACCTAAATAATGTAGAATATTCTAGAGTGTAAGGAAAATGCCTAATCATGTAGAATCTTCTAGGCATTCAGTTAGTGAATATTACACTACACCAGGTGATATACCGAGACCTTCTATTGAAGTTGTTGATGATGTTAAGGTTAATGAAAATAATATTCCTTATGGGGTTTATGAACCCCAGAGTAGGAAATCTCCTACTACCTCAGAAATGAGCTTCCATATTAATTAATGGATTTTAGTCCAGGAAGCGATCTGAGAAGACTCATCAATGATGAGTTTATGCAGGAAAGATATTCCGAATTTAGAAAATGGTATTTTTCATATTATTCTTCTCCTGAACTTCAGGCTATAAAAGAAAAATTTTATGAACATTTAACCTACCATCAGACTTATATGCCTTTTGCTAAATGGTTTTTAAAATATTTTCATGAGCGTTTAGACTATGAGATAAATGTCTTGAAAGAAAGAGTTTTTGAAAACTCAAAAGGAGAAAAAATTCATTCAAGCTTTCCTCCAAAAAATTATGATATTGTTTTAGGAAAAAACGTAGAAGCAAATGCTTTCACCCATTTTATTGAAAGATCTCAAATTGCTTTAAAAGATTTAAATTCAATTATGAGCGCCCAAAATTATACTAATTTATTTTTAGTAATTTTGGGAGATGAATTTAAAGCCTTAGAAGAAAATTTGTCTTCATTAAAAACCTTGTTTGAGCAACATATCTCTCAACAAGAGCTTATTTTAAAAAATTCTCAAAAGAATTATGCTCCGGTTATCAAAGAAGAACCTATAGTTCAACCTCCAATAAAAATTGAAGGTTTTAAAATGAACAATAGTAAAAACGAGTTTTTAGATATTCTAGAAGAAAAACTAAAAAATTTAAAAATAAATGTTTTATCTGGTAAAGAATCATCAGAAAATTCTGATGAGGATATAAACAAATTAGCAACAATGTTTGCTAATCAAGATATTAATAATACCAATAATTATGAGGAAATAAATCCCATATATGCTTCAAAGCAAATAGAAAAGTATTATTATAAAAGACCTTCTCCTCAGGATTTATTATTTGAGGAAAATGAGTCTTATCAGAATTCATATTCTGGTAAACAAATCTATGAATGGAACATAGATGGCTTAAATGATAAGCAAATTATTGATACGGTACATAAAATGATTATGTACTCCACTGTTTGTAAACAACATGGAAATAATGATAGTTCCATTGCTACGTTCATAGCCACTGGCTTTATTGGACAGTTAAGAGATTGGTGGGATCATTATCTCACTGATGCCCAGAAAAAGGATATATTATCCCATAAAAAAGAAATTAAATTAGAGAATGGTACTACAAGTACAGCTGAGGAGGATGCAGTTTATACACTGTGTCTTACCATTCTTAAGCATTTCATAGGAACCAATGTTTCTATAGGAGAAAAATTATCTTCTCTTTTACAGAATTTAAGATGTCCATCTTTAACTCATTTTAGGTGGTATAAGGATACTTTTCTATCCAGGGTTTTCCAATTAAAAGACCCTAATTCTATCCACTGGAAGGCAAAATTTATTGATGGTCTTCCTTATCTTTTTGCAGAAAGAATAAGACAAGCTTTAAGAGACCAAAATGATGGTATAAATGTCAATTATGACGACTTGACCTATGGGCAGATAATTAGTTGCTGTATTAAAGAAGGTTTGGCTTTATGCAATGATATAAAGCTAAAAAATCAATTGAAAAAGCAAAAGCTAACAGAAAAACACCAAATAGGTGAATTCTGTGAGCAATTCGCTTTTGACTTAGGCAAAGAACCTAAGGATAGGAAAAAGGGAAAGAGAATACAAGGAAGAAAATCCTCTGATATAAAAACAAATAGCTTTTACAAAAGTCCTAGGAAAAAGAATAGTAAAAGAAAAGCTTTTGATGAAAAGAATAGGACTGGTCAAAGTAGACCCACCTTCCAAAAGAAAGGAAAAAGAAAAGCAAAAAATTTTGATATTACGTGTCATAAGTGTGGCAAGGTAGGTCATTATGCCAACCAGTGTTGGACTAAAAAAGCCCTCAATAATATTCAGGATGATCAATTAAGATCACAATTAGAAAGAGTCTTATTAATTGACTCTGAGTCTAGTTCAGATAGAGAATCTTCAAATGAAGATATAAATATCATCCAAGATTCTTCTGATTCATCATCTTCAGGCAACAATGATTGCCAATGTAATGAAGTAAATTACTGGAAATCTATCGTAGATATGAATGGTCTAAATGTTCTCACTGAAGAACAAGATGAAGCCTTAAAGGCTCTAGATTCCATAAAAGATGGAACGATGAGAAGGAAAATGATAGAAATTCTTATGAAAGAATATTCTAAAAAGGAAACTCCTCTAGTCATAGAGGCACCTTATCAAATAAGTGAGGTCTTATCTAGATTCAAAGAATCCAGTAGCAAAGAAAGACCGATTTCTATGAATGATTTAAAAGGAGAAATCAATATTTTAAAAGATGAAATTTCTCAAATAAAAAAAGACAATACTAATTTGTCTCAAAGAATTTCTGTTTTAGAAAACCCTAGTAAAACAGAATCTTCTTCAAGTAATTATCTTTCTATTTTGAATAGAATAACTTCTCAAAAATGGTTTGTGAAGATTGATATTATTATCAATAAAAATTTTATTTTGAAAAATGAAATTGCTCTAGTTGATAGTGGAGCAGATTTAAATTGCATTCAAGAGGGAATTATCCCTACAAAGTATTTTTCAAAAACTACGCAATCACTTACCCAAGCAGGTGGTGATAGGCTAAAAGTTAAGTTTAAATTACCAAATGCACATATTTGCAAACAAGGTATTTGTATACCTACTTCATTTCTTTTAGTTAAAAATTTAACCCATCGTATTATATTGGGTACACCTTTTTTGCATAACATTATGCCTATTATTAATATTGACCAAAAAGGCATTACAACTATGTTGGAGAATAGAAAAATTATTTTTGAGTTTATTTCTGATCCTCATACTAGGATGATAAATGAAATGAAAAAACTTCTTTTAAGCAAAGAGAAACAAATATGTTTCTTAAAAGAAGAAATTAATTTAGCCAATATAAATGAACAGCTTAATAAAGCTGACATAAAAACTCAAATAAAGAGTCTAGAACAACAGTTCATAGATGAAGTAGGTAGTGAGATACCAAGTGCCTTCTGGAATAGAGAAAAACATATGATATCTCTACCATACTTAGACGACTTCAATGAAAGTCAAATTCCTACAAAAGCTAGGCCTGCACAAATGAATCAAGAATATCTTGGTTTATGTAAGAAGGAGATAGATTCTCTTTTAGATAAATTAATTAAACCCTCCAAATCTTCTTGGAGCTATACAGCTTTCTATGTGAATAAACACGCAGAACAGGAACGTGGAGTTCCCAGGTTGGTTATAAACTATAAACCTTTAAATAAAGTTTTGAAATGGATTAGGTATCCAATACCTAATAAAAAATATTTATCAGATAGGCTTAATGAAGCCTTAGTCTTTTCAAAATTTGATATGAAGTCAGGTTACTGGCAAATTCAGATTAATGAATCTGATAAGTATAAAACAGCATTTACAGTTCCATTTGGTCACTATGAATGGAATGTAATGCCTTTTGGGCCCAAAAATGCCCCCTCTGAATTCCAAAATATTATGAATGGCATATTTAATCCCTATACGGATTACATGATAGTATATATAGATGATGTCTTAAATTTTTCTAAGACTATTAGTCAACATTTTAAACATCTTAAAAATTTTAAGAAAGATGTGAAAAATCTAGTTTCTAGACAAATTTTTGCAAATTGGCAAGCTCAATTATCAGTTTTTGATTTTAATATTGAATACATTAAAGGTGAAAATAATTCACTAGCCGATTTCTTAACACGTGAATTTCTGCAGGGAAATGACGACCCCACATAGGGGAAGAGGTCGTGGTCCAGGTGGCCGTGGCCGTGGCAGAGGAAGGAGTAGCAATATGCTACCCTACCAACAAGAACCAAGTGTCCCTCTTTTAGGAGATTGGACAACAGTATACCCTAATAGGGGAAGAACTATGCAGCAATTGCCTGCCCCTCCGAAGAAAGAAGATATTCCTTCTTCTTCTGGAACAAAACAAAGCTCTTATGCAGAGGCTATTGTTAATGACTCTCCTCAAGAGCAAACTCAAGAATATTTTGAGAATCCAATAACTGAGGACATCATGTATATTGATGATGAAGACCTCAGTATTACAAAAGATCCTTGGTCAATAAAGACCAGGTACCTCGAATCCAGAGGATACCCAGGATTATATGGTAAATCAAGACCACACTTAGAAATTTTATTATTAGTTACTGAATCAGTAACCATTACTCATCACCATCAAAATAACAATCCTCAAAGTTTTATAAACTTTAGCAAATGTCACATTAACAAAATCCTTCTTCCAAGGGAATGGGGATTAAACCCAAATGGGGAAAAAGCAATAAAAATTGCTGAAAATTCTTATGCATATTTTAATTATTGGGATTATATCCAGGCTTTTTCTAAAGCTTTTTATTATCAGAACCCGAAAAATAAACATTCATGGTTCTTTAGTATTAACCCAGAAGTGGTTAATAAACCGATACCAAATTGGTTTTACAACTGTTGGCAAAAATTTGGGCCATCTTTGGAAATTCTTCCAAAAGAGTTATTGGAATTATACAACTCTTGGTGTGACAATAGTCCTCTTATAACAAAAATAGCTTCGAATAAACTTATTATAGGACAATGTCCATGTCTTTTCTTCATCAAGTTTCAAATCCCATGGATATGGAGATGGTCTATGACCATTGGAAAAGACCAAAGAAATATTCCTGTACTCAGAAGAAACTTCTTCTATAAATGGTGGATCAGAATGGATCCTGAAGACCTCAAAAAATTAATATCTCAGGTCTTGTCTAAAATCAATGAAGATAAAGAAAATGGTTTAAATAATGTTAATCTCCAAAATTTGTCTATGACAAATTTAAAACATTACTACCAGAAAAAGTACCCTCAAGAAACTGAGGAAGAAATTATGGTTAGAACTCTTGATCACATGAAGACACAATTCTTCAGCACATTTCAAGTCAAAGAAATGTCAACATCCTCACAGGGATCTATTGAACAAAGCGAAATGGATTGCTTAGCTGGGGAATCTCAGCAAGAAGACGAGCCCTATCCAGAAGATTTCTGGGATGCCATGATCCAATCCATGACTAAGCATGTGAAAGGAAAAGGACAAGAATAAGTGCCATTTTTAAAAAATAATCACGTGCCAAGATTTGGTGGAAGATACGCAATCATGCTGTCGTTTTTACCTTTTTAATTTTTGTATTTTTATCTTTTGAATTTTGTCTTTTTCATTCAATTATGTGTCGATGGGGCCCAAAGCGTACCCGGCATAATTAATGATTTTTTGTCGCCTTTTGTAACCGGCTACCGGAACCTACAGTAGCCCTTTTACCGGCTTAAATAGTAAGCCTTAGTTTGCCTATATAAGGCATTTTATTTTCATTTCTTAGGGAGAGCTTCGGCTACCTCTCTCTCTCTCTCTCTCTCTCTCTCTTGTAACATACTTCTCTCTTCCGTTGTAAACACTTTTCTTAATATAATCCCTGAAGTTTGAAGATAGGAGTTCTCCTCTTGTTCCTTATTCTGAAGTAAGGTAATTTTTTACATGTTTTTTCATAGCTAAGCTTGTGTTGTGGTAAGCTGGTTCTCAGGAACTGGCCTAATTAGATGAATATCGTATTCTTTCCGCTTATATATATATATATATATATATATATATATATATATATATATATATATATATATATGTTATGGATTGGGCCTCGATGGCCAATCCACCAAAAGGGCCCAATACCAAAGGACCCGATTCATCCAACGGTGGAGATTGCAGACCTAGATCCAACAGCCCTCTTCCACTCCAAATACCTATAAATAAGCATTGGTTGCTCACATTAATGGTACTCATCTCTCACTTACTCTCACTTGTAATTGACTCACTCACTGACTTGAGCGTCGGAGTGTCATTGCAGGTACCACTCCACCTCGGACCAGAGCACCAACTCGGACAACCAAGGACACGCGTACCAACTATCTCGGACCGGACTAATTATCCAGGATCGGATATCTTGTCGGAGATACGGTACCGAACATTGGAAACCACAGTGGGAGCGCCTTATACTCTAGTCTTTCCCCCAACCTCCTTGATCAGAAATGGCTCCGGAATTACGACGGAGAAACGTCTCCAGCGTCGTGGTCAGACCCGACCAGCAACAGGAAACCCCGGAGGGGGTAGCGATTACTCTCCCTCGCAGCTCGGCCCATGGCCGGAATTCATCCAGGGCGATGGTCCCTATAAGCTCCGCTAGAAACCAGTTTCCACCTCCAGCCCCGACTGTCCCGGTACCGATCGATGCTGTCCAACAGCTCATCCAGCTGCTGACAAGGCAGGCCGAGGCTGATCAAAGGAGTCAGCGTTACTCCCAGCTGGAGGCCGAGATGGCCGAAGTCCGGGCCAGAGATATCCCGGATCGTACCTCCCCTCAAACTTACTCTACTAGCAGAAGGACCTCCAGTAAAAGACGCCACCGATCCCCTGCTTGGAGGAGGCACCACCATCGTTCGCCACCACGCAGAAGAGGGAGGCAAGAATCTAGAACTCCCCCAACCGAGACTTATGACGAGACTTATTACCCCGGGGGCTCAACTCACCAAAGCTCATCATTAGCATCTTCGTCCCCAAGGCGACGTTCTATAAGCCGGGGAAGTCCCCCGAGGCATGAACGTCGGCGCCCTCGGTCTCCCGGATCCCCTGCCCGACACCCTATCAGAAGGCCTCCTCTGAGGGAAAGGTCCGCGACGCGGAAGGGACCCTTCACAGCGGAAATCGACTATTTTCCGGTACCCAAGTAGTTAGAGAAGCCCCCGGAAGGTTTAAAGATGCACGACGGGACGGGCGATCCCGACCGACACCTAGATTACTTCGACACGATGATGCAATACCGGAATGTCCCAGAGGAGATCAAATGCCGAATCTTCCCTCTCACCCTTGAGAAATTGGCTCTAGATTGGTTTAGAGCCCTCAAGCCGAACTCGATATCATCTTGGGACCAGCTTGCAAAGCTATTCTCGGCCCAGTTCGCCCACTCCAAAATGAAGCCTAAGTCTCGGAAAGTCTTACAAGCCATCCGGCAAGGAGAGAACGAGTCTCTCCGAGACTACATTGAAAGATTCAACAAGGAGGCGGCTCAGGTCTGGAACTTAGACGATTCATTTCGACTATTCTTCATGGAAGCCGGCCTTCGTGAAGGAAGTCTATTTCAGATTGATGTCGGTATCAACCAAACTGAGTCGCTTGCGAGTTCCTCCAGCGATCTCAGAAATACAATGACCATGAAGAAGGCGCTGTTGCAAGAAAGTCAGATGCCGACCCCGGAACGAGCAAGCCTCGGTATGAAAAAGAGGCTCCGATGCGTCAGGCAGCAGAGGCCCGTTATGAAAGGGAGGCTCGGAACGACAGTAGGCTCCGACCTCGGAACCGACACCAGCAATATTCCGACCTAAATGAAACAAGGGCCAGGATTCTGGCGGAATGTATGAACGCTGAGTTCAAAGAAGTCAAGTTCCCTGATCCGCTCCCACACAGGCCGGGACAGAGATCCAACAAAGTACTGCCGGTATCACCGGAGCAAAGGGCACGATACCAATCGATGCAATGCTTTGAAGGATGACATCGAGGACCTGATTAAGAAAGGGAAGTTGAGCCAGTACGTGGCTAAAGCACCCAGGCACGAGGCCGAGGTTAAGGAAGAAGAAGCCGATCCGAAACGAAAGGGTAAAGCCCCACAAAAGCGAGAAGAAAGCTCAGAGGACGAGCGCGGCTTTCGAAAATCAAAGGGCCGACCTGTGATGATGATGATATCTGGGGGCTACCCCGACGAGGCATTGGGCAAAACAATGAAAAGAAAATGGAAGGAAGTCATGTGTGCCGCTTCAACCTCTGCGATCAGCTCAGGCCCGGAGCGCCCACCTTTGGCATTCAGCGACCGAGACTTATTGGACGGCAAGCCAAACAAGCACATACCCCTCATAATCAGGGCGGTCATGGCAAACCATGAGATAAGAAGGATTCTGGTCGACCAGGGGAGCTCCGCTGATATCATCTTCATCGACCTGGTGAGAAAACTGCAGATCTCAGAGAAAGACTTCACCCCTTACCGGGGATCGGATCTTTCGGGCTTCAACGGGTCCCGGACCAAACCTCTCGGTTACCTGGAGATGATGGTCACCTATGGAGAGCAGCCACTAGAAAGGACGGTCAAGACCAAGTTCTTGGTACTGCCATGCCCGTCGGTCTACAATTGTATCATCGGGAGGCCCACCCTTGGAAGGCTCGGAGCCGTAACTTCAACTGTTCACCTCAAGATGAAGTTCTACTCATTGAGTGACGAAGTCATCACCCTTGACGCCAACTTAGAGTCCGCCCAAATATGTTTCTATCTTCACATCAAGGCGGACAGGCAGGCCTCAGAAGAGGGGGTTCCCCCCATAGAGGCAAGGACTCAGAAAAGCCCAAAGAAGAAAAGAACCGGTCCAGCGGCCGAGGTCAACGTCACGGACCTCGATGCAAGATATGACCCGGACAGCTCCGAGGAAGAAAGCGACGACGAGTTAGCACGAGAGCTAAAGAAGAAAATTAGGCGACCTCAACCTGATGGACAATTCATGCAAATCCAGCTGGGAGAGAACCCGACCCAAACTGTCCAGATCGGATCCGATCTCCCCGATGAAGTAAAAGCAAAGCTCACCCTCTGCCTAAAATCGCACGCCGATCTCTTCGCGTGGTCAGCAAAAGACATGCCCGGGATTCCCCCCGAGGTCGCCTGTCACCAGCTAGCGGTGAACCCCGGGGCAAAATGGGTCGCCCAACGCAAGAGAGCTCAAAGCCAGGAAAAGGAAGCTGCTACGGCTAAGGTCGTAGAAGATTTAATTAAGGCTGATTTTGTAAAAGAGGTCAAGTATACAACTTGGCTCTCAAACCCTGTACTTGTTAAGAAAAGCAATGGAAAGTGGCGAATGTGCGTTGACTATACCGACCTTAATAAGGCCTGTCTTAAGGACGCCTTCCCTGTTCCTAGCATTGATCGGCTCGTCGATAATGCTTCAGGTTTTCGTTTACTATCGTTCATGGATGCTTATTCCGGATACAATCAAATTCCGATGTTCCCCCCGACCAAGAGAAGACGGCCTTTATGACTGACCGCGGTAATTTCTGCTACCGGGTCATGCCGTTCGGTTTAAAAAATGCGGGGGCCACTTATCAAAGGATGATGAACAAGGTATTCCGAGATCAGATCGGCCGTAACGTGGAAGTCTACCTCGACGATATGATTGCAAAGAGCGAAAGGGAAGACCTCCACATATCCGACCTAGAAGAGATTTATACTGAAATCCTAAGAAATAACATGAGGCTAAACCCGGAAAAATGCAGTTTCGGGGTCAGGGCTGGAAAATTCCTGGGCTTCTATCTCACGGATAGGGGCATTGAAGCCAACCCGGATAAATGCCGAGCGGTAACAGAAATGCGAACCCCGTCCACTAAGAAAGAGCTCCAAAAACTCAACGGTATGATAGCTGCGTTATCTCGCTTCATTTCCAACGCCGCCTTCAAATCGCTTCCATTGTTCAAACTGCTTAAGAAAGAAGCAACTTTCGAATGGACCCCAGAACGGGACGAGGCACTCTCCCGGCTCAAAAAGGTCCTATCCGAACCTCCCATACTAAGTCGGCCGAGTCCAGGGGAAGATCTATTTTTGTATTTGGCCATCTCGGATGAGGCCATCGGAGCCGTGCTTATCAGGGAGACCGGAACTGGTCAAAGCCCGGTATACTTCGTAAGTAAAGATTTACATGGATCAGAAGTGAGATATCAGAAAATAGAGAAAATCGCTTTTGCTCTACTCATCTCGGCACGCCGCCTCCGACCTTACTTCGTCGCCCATCAAATCGTGGTGCGAACTAATTATCCAATTCGGCAGATCCTGCACCGACCCGACTTAGCAGGACGAATGATCAAATGGGCAGTAGAACTCTCCGAGTTCGGAATCAAATACGAAACAAGACCGGCCATGAAAGCTCAGATACTTGCCGACTTTGTCACAGAGATGGCACCCGCCGATCCGGAGGACGGGTTGTGGACACTCCACGTGGACGGTTCCTCAAATCCAAAAGGAAGTGGTGCAGGGTTGATGCTCGAAAGCCCGACGGGCGTCGTAATCGAAGTATCACTCACGTTCGGTTTCCCTACCTCAAACAACCAGGCGGAATATGAGGCGTGCATAGCTGGACTCCGGCTTGTGATCGATCTCAAGGTCTCTCGGCTTTCCCTAAATACCGACTCATTATTAGTGGTATCCCAAATCGGGAAACAGTACGAAGCTAAAGATCCGATCTTGCAAAGGTACCTAACCCAAGTGCAGGAGCTGCTCTCCCTTTTTACATTCACGGAAGTGAAACACGTTCCAAGATCGAATAATATCAGGGCAGACATACTTTCCAAGCTTGCCAGCACCAAAATCCCGGGGAACCACCGGTCGATAATCCAGGAAACACTGAGCAAGCCGAGCGTAATCTTGAACCCGGAAGCAAATTTTTCTGTTAATGTAGTGGAAGAAAGCCAGGGTTGGATCGCGCCATTAATAGACTACATCAGAACGGGAAACGAGCCTCCGGACCCGAGCAAAGCCAAGATCCTCCGGAGGAAGGCCTCCTCTTTTTCCATAATCAATGGAAGCCTCTACAGAAGAAGCTTGTCTGCACCACTGTTAAAGTGCATCGAAGGAGGAGAGGCGGACTACGTCCTGGCCGAGATCCACGAGGGAATCTGCGGGCAACACCTCGGAGGTCGATCCCTGGCTCGAAAGGCATTAAGGGCAGGATATTTCTGGTGTCGGTTCCGAGGTCGGAGCCTACTGTCGTTCCGAGCCTCCCTTTCATAACGGGCCTCTGCTGCCTGACGCACCGGAGCCTCTTTTTCATACCGAGGCTTGCTCGTTCCGGGGTCGGCATCTGACTTTCTTGCAACAGCGCCTTCTTCATGGTCAATGTATTTCTGAGATCGCTGGAGGAACTCGGCAAGCGACTCAGTTTGGTTGATACCGACATCAATCTGAAATAGACTTCCTTCACGAAGGCCGGCTTCCATGAAGAATAATCGAAATGAATCGTCTAAGTTCCGGACCTGAGCCGCCTCCTTGTTGAATCCTTCGTACGGGACTGAGGCCGTAATTCCGGTAGAGATCGGGGAGCTGAGCTGGAGGACACTCCACCCGAAACCTCCGGGGGACAATAGCCAGGCGTTGAAGGAAAACCTCGACCTCGTCGATGAGGTCCGAGGCCAGGCTTTCCTTAAAGAAGCAATAATAAAACAGAGGGTAGCAGTACGATATAACTCGAAAGTGATCCCCAGAGACCTTGAGGTCGGTGATTTAGTTTTACGAAGAGCAGATGTCGGTTTGAAGAACGCCGCACAGGGCAAGCTCGCCCCCAACTGGGAAGGACCTTACCGAGTTTTATCTAAAACCGGCAGAGGTGCCTACGAATTGGAGACCTTGTCTGGCAAGGCGATCCCAAGAACTTGGAATTCCACCAAACTGAGAAAATACTACAGCTGACTCTTATCTTATCTAAAGAACGGTGTATACCGATGATATCAATTATGTTTGCGGTGTATACCGATGTTGTAACTCGTCTTATCTAATGAACGGTGTATACCGATGATATCAATTATGTTTGCGGTGTATACCGATGTTGTAACTCATCTTATCTAATGAACGGTGTATACCGATGTTACCCATTATGCTTGCGGTGTCTACCGATTTTATCACCTAGTTTATCTTTTTTTAGCTGACCGAGGTTGTCGCTACCCTAAAGGGACGAGTTCGATCTGGGCCAAGTCCCGGTAAACTGCCCCGAAGGCGATCATTGTTACGTAAAACAACTTGTTGGCTGAGGTTGCCACAACCCTAAGGGACGAGTTCGATCTGGGCCGAGTCCCGGTAAACTGTCCCTAAGGCGACGCTTACCACTTGAGCGAATCAAACGCAAGTGCACAAATGTAAAACAACAGTATAAAGACTAAAACGAGGTAAATGAAACCGGAGGCACATTAAAATACATTTCCATTACAAATTATCCCGGATACGGCCGGGTCCCCTAGTTCAAAAAGGGGGTGATATATTACAAATTCCGGTTCCGCCCGGAACCCGGGGCTTACTCCCCCACCGGTTCCAACCGGAACCCAAAAAGCAGCGAATTCCGAGCTTCCCCATCAGCAACAGTCACGGCAAGGAATGGGGAGGGTAAATGACATCGAACGCCTCGGAGTCACGATAGGGCCTGACAATACACCCGTCTTCTACGGAATTCCCCGGTCCAGAGGAAGGGATGGATGAATGACAGTGACTTGAGCAAGTGCCTTTTCGAAACTCTCCCCGGCTACGTCCACAGCCATTTGAGCCACCTCCACCATCTCGTCCTCCAAGGCTTCGGCTTTGGCACGCACCTCCTGAAGTTCTTTTTCCAATTCAGCAACCCGAGGCAAGGAATCAACGCTAGACCCGACCTGGGCCTGCCTCGCTTTCACAAGGTCGGCCTCGAGTTCATGGATCCGAGCCCTCAGGGAAGAAACCACCTCTGCAGACCGCCTATCTTGACTCTCAAGATCTTGGATTCGAACCTCATGTTCCATGCACAAGTTAAGGGCAGAGTCCCTCTCCTTTTCAAGTTTTTCCGCAACCGCTTTAAGCTCGGTCTGGTCCCTCTCCAGCACCTCATATTTCTTTTGCAACTCCTCCCGGGCTCTTCTTTCGTTATCCCTCTTCAAAGAGTGCACCTCGGAACTTGGGGTCACCTTTTGCCTGACTCTCAGCCTCGACCTTCTGAAGCTTGGTCACGTCGGCCAGATGCCGGAATAACCTGAGAGACGCCTCAACCGGGTCGACCCGGGAATCCTCCAAGTGCTTCTCCAGGAAGCCGACGTCAATAGAAATGCCGGAAGACCTAGAAGTCTGGTGCTTCCCATGACGCCCCTTTTTTGAAGCCCGAGCAGCCGGAGCATGTGAAGTAGAAGTAGGGTCTGCTTGCGGTAGGGGGCGCTCCCTTTTTCGATGCAAGAGATCCGCAACCCGATCCTCTACTCCAGCCGAGCTGGCCTCCGGGATTGTGCTGATCGGAACGGCAGCAACCGGTTTTTCCTTTTGAACCCCGACCTTCCTTTCTGCAAGAGCTGCCAGGCGGGAGAACTTGTCAGGCCCCATGCTATCTGCAAAATAAGGAAAATAAACAATGTTAGAAGAAACGACAGTCAAAAAATTATTATGGGCGGGGTTATCTACCAAGAAACCTACCAAGAACGGCGACTACTTGAGATTTCGACCCGGCCCCAACCAATCGGGCTACGTCAATCCCAAATTTTTTGGGATCCCGGTAGACAATCAGGTCGGCAAAGTTCGTCAAGATCGCCAACGAGTCCTGATCAACCTGGGACAGCCGCCCTAAGCCGACGGTGTAGGAATGAGGCCTCCGGTTGAAATGAGAGAAAGACCACCCCAACTGAAACTTTGTGAACTCCAGTGATTTCCTGTCCGCAGAATATTGGCCAACGTGCCTCACTGCCTCCTCATTTACGGGCTCCACAAAGAAATACTTATTTTTCCAGTTCTTCAGAGAGTCGGAATAAGGCATGAAAATCTTTACCCCTCTCTTAGCCCGGAAGCTCACGTGTTCCCACCGATCCTTGGTGCCATCCTCATGCCTCCGGTTAACCTCAAAAAGGTGGAAGAAGAGGTCACAGGAGATTGGCCTCTCCAGATGAATGCACATCAACTCAAAAGCCCGGAGGAACGCCCATGAGTTGGGATGTAATTGGGAAGGAGCGAGGTTCAAGATCTCTAGAGCCTCTTGTTGCAAGGCGGTGAAAGGGGGGCTAACGTGCATATCAAGGATCGTCACCCCGTACATAACAAATTTAAGAGCTTTCGGCCAGACGGCCACATGCTGGTCTTCAGCCATTCCCTCCACATTCTAGATCTGATCCTTCCGGGAAAGGCGATTGACAAAGAAACTCATATCGTCCCCGGTCCGATAGAGGGACGGAATCCCCCTCAAAGCCTCCGACACCCATGAATACTCCCGGGGAGCAGTGAGAGGTAGGGACAAGGGAACATCGACCGGCCCTACTCCGGCTCGGGGATATTGGTCGGAATCACCTTCTTCATGCGCGGGCTCCCCGCAATGCCCAAGACCGTCTTCGTTGTTGCGGCTCTCAGCAACCTCCGCCTCACTCTCGTTCGAACTCCAGCTAGTACTACCTTGTTCTTCACGGTCGGGCTCGGCGTCAGAATCATCCGAATCAAGGACCACTACCTCTGTGTTATCTTCATCTACCGGCTCCTTGCTGGGAACCCCGGGAGACCGGTCTTCTGCGTGAGTAGGAGCGGAGCCCAAGTCGTCTCGAACCTCGGGAATAACCGACCCGGAAGCCATTGTTTGAGCGAGATTAGGGCGATCTATGTCAGCAACCCGACGGGTTTGTTTCGTCCTCGCCAGATCGATCCTGCAGAAATGGGGGCTTGACGAGTCAGGTTGATACGTAAACAGTGGGTCCACAACCAAGTCGGAACCCGACCTGACGACCCCCACTCTGTATTTATAAATGCAGGTTCGGAGAGAACCCGGTCGTAATCTAAAGACGGAAGCCGTAAGGAAAAAGAGGAAAACTAACCTTGTAAAAAATGAAACACCTGAAGTATGTCGCAAACAGCAAAGGTCTCACCGAGACTCAGCACAACTCTGAAAGACGAAATAAACTCCGGATCGATTTTAAGACCGGAAGCAGAGCAATTCGCAGAGAAACATTCCAAAATAAGGGGGATCCCCCTTTCTATTTATAGGGAGCATGAAGGCCACAGATGGGCCTGGGCAGGCGCGTCGTCCCAAACGCCTAGGCGCGTCGTTCCAAAGCTAGCCCCTAGACAGGCACGTCGTTCCATGCGCCATCATTACCCCAATCATCCTCGAACGACGCGTCCCATCAATGACGTTGCCAGCTGGCACAGACATCAAGGCGCAGGTATGACCGAACCGTTCCGTTTCCCTCGGCTCGCCCCGGTCTCTTGACCCCGCCGTGACCGGAATCTCTCAAAAAGCGGACAGCCTCGAGTCACTCGACGCGACCTGAGTCCCTCAGATCGTCCCGGTATAGCGTGAAGTATCTCACCCGAGTTTGTGCCCGACGTGATCTCTAAACGACAAGTCTAGCTCGCCCTAAGGCGACCCGACTTGGGGGGCTACTGTTATGGATTGGGCCTCGATGGCCAATCCACCAAAAGGGCCCAATACCAAAGGACCCGATTCATCCAACGGTGGAGATTGCAGACCTAGATCCAACAGCCCTCTTCCACTCCAAATACCTATAAATAAGCATTGGTTGCTCACATTAATGGTACTCATCTCTCACTTACTCTCACTTGTAATTGACTCACTCACTGACTTGAGCGTCGGAGTGTCATTGCAGGTACCACCCCACCTCGGACCGGAGCACCAACTCGGACAACCAAGGACACACGTACCAACTATCTCGGACCGGACTAATTATCCAGGATCGGATATCTAGTCGGAGATACGGTACCGAACAATATATATATATATATATATATATATATATATATATATATATATATATATATATATATATATATATATATATATATTGTTGTATCTTAGTGAGCATTTTGGGCGAATGCTTGGACTAGTTTATTTGGAATTGCATAGTTGTTTATAGTTAATATGCATTTCCATATTCCATATCACCTATTGTTATTAGGTCATCGAGATTATAAGTGTCTGGTATATATGATTTCAATACTCCAATCGGGTATGATCTCTATACTACCTAGGTACTTATAATCTCATTTCGGACCATTTGTTGAAAGTTTTGTTGTTGTTATGACATCTTATTGTGGCCACATATTGTGTATTTAGTCGCGAGTATTATTTCTGACTCATGTTGTTCATGTGGGAGATTGTTGGATTATTTTTTGGACTAGCATAATCAGGTAAATTTTGTTTAATACTCAGAGTGAAAGATGTCTACATATTGTGACCATGTTGTTGTTATTATTAATAATCCCAATTGTATCACTATATAATTTAATGATATAGGGATTATTTTATGGAGAAATTATGAATAATTGTATGATGTGGAATGCCTTGAGTGGGCTTACTGTAATGGGTTAGTAGGCCCATATTTTACACAAGTGAGAGGTCCTACAGGTTTTGACGACATTAATCCATAAGTAACATCCGTTTTTCCGAACGATGATCGTAACACTGGGAATCAAAGAAAAAGAGTAGCTTGATGGGTTCCGAAACAGACTTCCCACAAAAGAGTAATGCCAAGTTCAGAATGACGTGAAGTATTAAAACTCCAATATTTATAACGACGTGAATTTTTTAAATACAAATAGCCAGACACGGGACTTGTAATCTAAGAAATGGCAATTGAATGCCAAATGAGTCATAGAGGAGATGTACTATATAAGCTTCAAGTATAGAAATGTGACTTAGTTAGGAGTATAACCATTGAACTGGAAGAAACCAAGTGCCATCACTTTCCCATGATACAGGAACTTAATTTCTCAAGTGACCAAATGACAAGAATTTACCATCGACCTTTAATATTGCAAAAAGGAAGGTGAAACATTTTGATTGACTATCGAATGGGATGAATATTGTAACATCCTCAAAATAATTAATCGAATTATTTGGATGTTAACCCAATTGAATTAATTTGGTACTTAATTGGTAAAATTATTGAGTGCAAAAATTAATTATTGGCTGTCACAGGGTCGTTGACCGAATAATACGGACCAAGGAAGTTTTGGAATCGAAATAAGGGATAAAGATCAATATGGTAATTGGACCACGCCACCACTTATTTATTAATAAAATAAATATGTGTGTGTGTGTTAATTAAAAGAAAGGAAAAGAAAAAGAAAGAAAGCGCAGAAGAGAAAAAGAAACAGAAGAAGAAAAGAGAAAGAAAAGAAGAGAAGGAAAGGAGAAAGAAGAAGAGGAAAGAAGAAGAGAAAGGAAGAGGAGAGTGAAGCCCAACCCTCCAAAGTTCAACATCTTCATCATTTCTCCTCCCTCATCAAAACCCATAACTTTGGTAAGCTTCCCTTCCATTTTTCCCCTTCTATTTTGACTTCGAAAATTGAGGGTTTGTGGGGAGGATTTGTTGAAATCAAGGATTAATAGGTTGTGTTGGTGATTGGGTTATGCTTAGGATCGAAGCTAGGAGCGGATTGAACGCGATTGGAAGCTCGGAACGAAGTTAGGAGCGGTTCGGTGTCGTTTGGGTTCGATTCGGTGATTTCAACGTCTCGGCAAATTCGGTTCGATATCGGCTCTCGCTTCAAGGGTGAGTTTTACTCACGCTTAGGTTTATTCCGTTTTGGTACAATTTGTGCGTTGATTGGTTCCGATAAATTTTGAGTCAAAAACCGTTATTCGAAAAATAGCGTTTTGGATAGAAATCCGTTTAAATTACGTTTTGGATTGAATTGATTGATTGTATGGTATTGGTTGGATTGGTTTTGCTGGTTGTCAAATCTGTTTTCAGTCGGAACGAGAATCGGAATTGAGCGGAATAGCGAATTTTGTAAAAAGCGGAAAATCTGCATTTTCTGCAGAGGGTCGCGTCGCGACCCGCCCCCTTCGCGTCGCGACCTGGCTCAGTTTTGTCACGCAAAATGTTTCTGTGGTTTTTCGCGTCGCGACGGTAGCCATTCGCGTCGCGACGGTTTGCAGATTTTCAACTGTTTTTCACTGATTTTGTTTTCGCGATATCTTTTGATTCCGGAACCCGATTGAGGCGTTCTAAGATGCGTTGGAAAGCTTATTCAGAGGCCTAACTGAATATTCTATTTTTAAGGCAAAATGAACTGTTTTTGATATTGAAAATTGTGTCGAAAAGCGGTCAGTTAGAGTACGAGTGTGAACTTGGTTTTATAAAAGCGTGGGTTAAGTGTTCAATTGGCATTATCTGATTTGATGGACTATGAGTTCATAGTATTGTAGATATACGTATATAGTATATCGAGTTGGGTGACGACCCAGGGGTAACACACTAGGCGGGGCAGTCATGATCCCCTTCCCTAGGCTCCATGCCAATGGGAGAATGTACTATTGGTAGGGGAGTTCACCGGGATTAGCATGGTTTTGCAGTCGGTGTTGTGTTAAAGATTATTGTGCGATACACCGGGATTAGCATGGTTTTGCAGTCGGTGCCGTACTTGTTGTGTTGTGCGATACACCGGGATTAGCATGGTTTTGCAGTCGGTGCCGTACTTGTTGTGTTGTGCGATACACCGGGATTAGCATGGTTTTGCAGTCGGTGCCGTACTTGTTGTGTTGTGCGATACACCGGGATTAGCATGGTTTTGCAGTCGGTGCCGTACTTGTTGTGTTGTGCGATACACCGGGATTAGCATGGTTTTGCAGTCGGTGCCGTACTTGTTGTGTTGTGCGATACACCGGGATTAGCATGGTTTTGCAGTCGGTGCCGTACTTGTTGTGTTGTGCGATACACCGGGATTAGCATGGTTTTGCAGTCGGTGCCGTACTTGTTGTGTTGTGCGATACACCGGGATTAGCATGGTTTTGCAGTCGGTGCCGTACTTGTTGTGTTGTGCGATACACCGGGATTAGCATGGTTTTGCAGTCGGTGCCGTACTTGTTGTGTTGCGCGATACACCGGGATTAGCATGGTTTTGCAGTCGGTGCCGCACTTTATTTATTTTACGACATACCGGGAGTAGCAGCGTTTTGCAGTCGGTGTCGTGTTATGTTATAAAAGAACTAATAAATGAACCGAGAGTGTTAGTAGGGGTATCGGTAGAACTCACTGAGATTGTATCTCACTGTTTAATTGTTGTTGTTTTACAGATAAACAGGGACAGAAGAAATCTCAGAGGCACGAGTAGGTGGCCCCCGGGAAACGGATTATGACTTAGCTTTATGTTTAGTTTATTTTCCTTCCGTTGTCCATGTATCTCGGCACTATGACATTAGTGTCATGTTTGTCTTTCATTCCGCTTTCTTGTATGACTCTGACTACCATAGTTGCTGACAGGTTATGGTCTTGTGTGTATATAAGACTTTTGTTTTATTCAGCGAAAAATTTATAATGGTATTCAGTGTCTGAACAGGAAATAATATCTCTGTTGTATGTTTAATGTGCACTTGGGTGTTTTTAACAAATAAAAATACCAGGGTGTTACAGTTGGTATCAGAGCGGTTCGACCTAGTCGGACTTAGCTTATAGGGTCTTTGCTTTTTCCAGTTGTGATTTTCTTAGTATGCTATTAGACATTGAGCTTGATCAACTTAATACTTTGTGCATATTTCGCAGAATCATGGCCAGAAGAGGTAGAGGCGTTCCTCCTCCTGTTGATCCAAATTTTGAGTGGATGCAGAATGTAATTGAGAACCAGCAGAAAATGATGCAAGACATGATGCTTATGCATCAGCAGCAACAAATCCTACAGCAAAATGCTCAGCAGCATCAAGCTCCAGAGCCACAAGTGAACCCAAGGAGAATTTTCACAGAGTTCCTAAAAATGAAGCCCTCCGAGTTTAGAGGTGGGCCGGATGTCATGAGAGCACAACATTGGCTGGATGACATTGAAAAGATCTTTGTAACAATGCAAGTGACCGATGAAGACAAGTTGAGGTTGGCATCCCATATGTTGAAGGGAGAGGCCAATAACTGGTGGACAAATGCTAGGGCCATGATGGAGACAATGGGAACTCCCCCGACTTGGGACAATTTCCGAACATCATTTTTAGAACAATTCTTCCCCACGGCTATGAGGTTGGATAAGGAAAATGAGTTTTTGACTTTTACACAAGGAGGCTTGACCGTGGGCCAATACACGGCTAAATTTGAAGAGTTGTATCAATTCTTCGGTTTAGCTGGATATGCCCCAAATGACCAATGGAAAACTGACAGGTACAAATATGGGTTGAGAGAAGATATTGCTCAAAGTCTTAGTTCTTTTCCGAGAACCAACTATGCAGCCATGGTACAACAAGCTTATATCGCCGAAAGTGATTTGTCAAGGTTGTATGCAAGCAGAAAGGCATTCCATCAGAGCAAGAGGAACACTAGACCATCTAGTTCTCAGATGGGTCCCAAACATGACTCAGGCAAGGGTGGTAATTATAAAGGAAAGCAGGTGCAAACGGCAGACCAAATGAAGTTTAGGAATTGTTTTAAGTGCGGAAGGTATCACCACGGCAGTTGCGAACACAAATCTAATAGGTGCTATGTTTGTAATGAAGAAGGTCACTATGCAAATGAGTGCCCAGCAAAGAAAACTTTCCAAGGAGCACCGAATGCGCCAAGGCAAGGACGAATCAACACATTGGATGCTCGAACCATCACTCCTTCTGATAATCTTCTGAGGGGTACGGGATCTCTTTTTAATAATTCAGTCAATATTTTATATGATTCTGGTGCAACTCACTGTTTTATCTCGCAAGCATGTGTGGATCGGTTGGGACTAGCATTATCTGAGCTATCCGAACCGATAACTATTTTAACTGCTGCCAAGGGTCGTGTCCAGACCCAATCATTATGTGAAAATTGCCTACTTGTCATAGGCGACAGACAGTTTGTTGTAAAATTTATTTGCTTGCCTATGAGAAGCATGGATATTGTTCTGGGTATGAATTGGATGGCTGAAAATCGTGTAACAATCAACTGTGCCGATCGAACTATTAGCTTCGCCTCCGAATCCGTAGGATTGACACAGGCAGATTCTGAAGCGACGATCTCTTACACCGAAGCAAGCCAGTCATTATTCCAAGGTGCGGAAGCTATTCTTATTATGTTGTCTGCATCTACTGAAACGGGTTTAGATTTATCATCTGTGCAAGTGGTAAATGAATTTCTAGATGTCTTTCCGGAAGAAGTTTCATCCTTACCTCCTGACCGAGAGGTAGAATTCTCAATAGAATTGATTCCTGGTACAGGATCAATTTCTATTGCTCCTTATAGAATGTCTCCTTTAGAGTTGAAGGAACTGAAGTCTCAACTTGAGGAATTAATATCGAAGAGGTTTATCCGACCGAGTGCTTCTCCATGGGGTGCTCCGGTGTTACTAGTCAAAAAGAAGGATGGTAGTATGAGATTGTGCATAGATTATCGTCAACTCAACAAAGTGACGATCAAGAATAAATATCCCTTGCCAAGGATAGACGATTTGCTCGACCAACTTAGAGGTGCCGTGGTATTTTCAAAAATTGATCTAAGGTCGGGTTATCATCAAATAAAGGTACGAGCCTTAGATATTCCGAAGACAGCTTTCCGTACGAGGTATGGACATTACGAGTTCGTAGTGATGCCCTTCGGTTTGACTAATGCTCCAGCGGTATTCATGGATTACATGAACCGAGTGTTTCACACGTACCTTGATCAGTTTGTGGTAGTTTTTATTGATGATATTTTGGTGTACTCTAAGACCATTGAGGACCATGTTCAACATCTCCGCATTGTTCTGAACGTACTCCGAGAAAAGAAATTGTATGCCAAGCCGTCGAAGTGTGATTTCTGGATGCCGGAAGTGAAGTTTTTGGGACACGTGATTTCCCAATCGGGAGTTGCGGTGGATCCCAGTAAAGTAGAAGCGGTGTTGAACTGGGAACGACCAACATCCGTCACAGAAATAAGAAGTTTCTTGGGTCTAGCTGGTTACTACAGGAGGTTTATCCAAGGTTTTTCACAATTGGTTCTTCCACTTACTCGGTTGACTCGCAAGGCCCAACCGTTTATATGGAATGCTGATTGTGAGGAATGTTTTCAAGAGTTGAAGGTTAGGTTGACTTCTGCTCCAATCCTAATTCTTCCAGATCCGTCTTTGGATTTTCAAATTTACAGCGATGCTTCTGGGAAGGGTTTGGGGTGTGTTCTCATGCAGAACCAACAAGTTGTAGCTTATGCCTCCAGACAGTTGAAGACTCATGAAGAGAATTATCCGACTCATGATTTGGAGTTGGCAGCTATTGTGTACGCACTGAAGATTTGGAGACATTACCTGTATGGGTCTCGTTTCGAAGTCTTTAGTGATCATAAAAGCTTAAAATATTTGTTTGACCAGAAGGAGTTGAATAACAGGCAGAGAAGATGGGTGGAGTTTCTGAAGGATTATGACTTCGAACTGAAGTATCATCCGGGAAAAGCTAATGTTGTAGCCGATGCACTAAGTAGGAAATCCATTCATATAGCAGGATTAATGATGCATGAAATGGACTTGTTGGAGTCTTTCCGGGACTTAAATGTGGATTCAAAGCCAAAAAGGAACCGGTTGGTATTAAGCCACATGAGGATCTCTAGTTCCATAAGGGATTCTATTCGCTTAGCACAGGAAGTTGATGTGAAACTACAATCACAGAAAGTGATGCCAGATTTTACCGAGGATAGTGATGGGGTTATTTGTTTCAACGGTAGGATCTGTGTGCCTGACGATGAGAGTATTAAAAAGCAAGTGCTAGAGGAAGCACATCGGAGTTTATTTTCTGTACATCCTGGATCCACCAAGATGTATAGAGATTTGAAACAGATGTATTGGTGGCCGGGAATGAAGTTAGAAATTGCTGAATTCGTATCACAATGCTTAACTTGTCAAAAAGTTAAGATAGAACATCAGAAGCCTGCTGGTCTGCTACGGTCACTAGACGTGCCAGTGTGGAAATGGGAAAACATTTCTATGGATTTTGTAATGGCGTTGCCAAGGTCTCAAGCCGGTAACGACTCCATTTGGGTAGTTGTGGATCGGTTAACTAAATCAGCTCATTTTATTCCAGTTCGTTCCAGCAGTAAAGTATCCAAGTTAGCTGAGGTGTATTTGAAGAACATAGTAAGGTTACATGGGGTTCCTACCAGTATAGTGTCGGATCGAGATCCGAAATTCACTTCTCGATTTTGGAAAGCTCTGAATGAAGCATTGGGAACTAAAGTACTTCTTAGTACCGCTTATCACCCGCAGACCGATGGTCAGACCGAGAGAACTATCCAGACCTTAGAGGATATGCTTAGGGCTTCGGTGCTTGATAACGGGAAGAAATGGGAGGATCATCTTCCATTGGTGGAATTCTCATATAACAACAGTTATCATTCCAGTATCGGAATGGCACCTTATGAAGCCTTGTATGGTAGGAAATGCAGGACTCCATTGTGTTGGTGGGAAGTAGGTGAGAACCGATTATTAGGACCCGAGGTGATTCAAGACACTACTGAAAAGATCCGCCAGATCAGGGAAAGAATGAAAGCCGCTCAAAGTAGGCAAAAGAGCTATGCTGATAAAAGAAGAAGGCCGTTGGAATTTGGGTCGGGCGATCATGTGTTTTTGAGATTATCACCAACAATTGGCACAGGTAGGGCATTACGGGTGAAGAAACTCAGTCCTCGGTATATTGGACCTTTCCAGATAATCGAGCGAATAGGGCCTCTTGCATACCGTATTGCTTTGCCTCCACCATTGTCAAATTTGCATGATGTATTCCATGTGTCTCAGCTGCGGAAGTACATTCCCGATCCAAGTCAACCGTTAGATTTTGAAACGATTGATCTTCGACCGGACTTGTCCTTCCAACCTAATCCGAATTACATCATGGAACGTGGCGAGAGGACGCTACGGACAAAGTCAATTCCCATTGTCAAGGTGGTATGGGATGGTTTTTCCGCCGAGGAAGCTACTTGGGAGTTGGAAGACGATATGCGGACTCAGTATCCGTATTTGTTCTCTTGAGGTATGTCGTGTCTAATTTTGAGGACAAAATTCTTTCAAGTTGGGGAGAATGTAACATCCTCAAAATAATTAATCGAATTATTTGGATGTTAACCCAATTGAATTAATTTGGTACTTAATTGGTAAAATTATTGAGTGCAAAAATTAATTATTGGCTGTCACAGGGTCGTTGACCGAATAATACGGACCAAGGAAGTTTTGGAATCGAAATAAGGGATAAAGATCAATATGGTAATTGGACCACGCCACCACTTATTTATTAATAAAATAAATATGTGTGTGTGTGTTAATTAAAAGAAAGGAAAAGAAAAAGAAAGAAAGCGCAGAAGAGAAAAAGAAACAGAAGAAGAAAAGAGAAAGAAAAGAAGAGAAGGAAAGGAGAAAGAAGAAGAGGAAAGAAGAAGAGAAAGGAAGAGGAGAGTGAAGCCCAACCCTCCAAAGTTCAACATCTTCATCATTTCTCCTCCCTCATCAAAACCCATAACTTTGGTAAGCTTCCCTTCCATTTTTCCCCTTCTATTTTGACTTCGAAAATTGAGGGTTTGTGGGGAGGATTTGTTGAAATCAAGGATTAATAGGTTGTGTTGGTGATTGGGTTATGCTTAGGATCGAAGCTAGGAGCGGATTGAACGCGATTGGAAGCTCGGAACGAAGTTAGGAGCGGTTCGGTGTCGTTTGGGTTCGATTCGGTGACTTCGACGTCTCGGCAAATTCGGTTCGATATCGGCTCTCGCTTCAAGGGTGAGTTTTACTCACGCTTAGGTTTATTCCGTTTTGGTACAATTTGTGCGTTGATTGGTTCCGATAAATTTTGAGTCAAAAACCGTTATTCGAAAAATAGCGTTTTGGATAGAAATCCGTTTAAATTACGTTTTGGATTGAATTGATTGATTGTATGGTATTGGTTGGATTGGTTTTGCTGGTTGTCAAATCTGTTTTCAGTCGGAACGAGAATCGGAATTGAGCGGAATAGCGAATTTTGTAAAAAGCGGAAAATCTGCATTTTCTGCAGAGGGTCGCGTCGCGACCCGCCCCCTTCGCGTCGCGACCTGGCTCAGTTTTGTCACGCAAAATGTTTCTGTCGTTTTTCGCGTCGCGACGGTAGCCATTCGCGTCGCGACGGTTTGCAGATTTTCAACTGTTTTTCACTGATTTTGTTTTCGCGATATCTTTTGATTCCGGAACCCGATTGAGGCGTTCTAAGATGCGTTGGAAAGCTTATTCAGAGGCCTAACTGAATATTCTATTTTTAAGGCAAAATGAACTGTTTTTGATATTGAAAATTGTGTCGAAAAGCGGTCAGTTAGAGTACGAGTGTGAACTTGGTTTTATAAAAGCGTGGGTTAAGTGTTCAATTGGCATTATCTGATTTGATGGACTATGAGTTCATAGTATTGTAGATATACGTATATAGTATATCGAGTTGGGTGACGACCCAGGGGTAACACACTAGGCGGGGCAGTCATGATCCCCTTCCCTAGGCTCCATGCCAATGGGAGAATGTACTATTGGTAGGGGAGTTCACCGGGATTAGCATGGTTTTGCAGTCGGTGTTGTGTTAAAGATTATTGTGCGATACACCGGGATTAGCATGGTTTTGCAGTCGGTGCCGTACTTGTTGTGTTGTGCGATACACCGGGATTAGCATGGTTTTGCAGTCGGTGCCGTACTTGTTGTGTTGTGCGATACACCGGGATTAGCATGGTTTTGCAGTCGGTGCCGTACTTGTTGTGTTGTGTGATACACCGGGATTAGCATGGTTTTGCAGTCGGTGCCGTACTTGTTGTGTTGTGCGATACACCGGGATTAGCATGGTTTTGCAGTCGGTGCCGTACTTGTTGTGTTGTGCGATACACCGGGATTAGCATGGTTTTGCAGTCGGTGCCGTACTTGTTGTGTTGTGCGATACACCGGGATTAGCATGGTTTTGCAGTCGGTGCCGTACTTGTTGTGTTGTGCGATACACCGGGATTAGCATGGTTTTGCAGTCGGTGCCGTACTTGTTGTGTTGTGCGATACACCGGGATTAGCATGGTTTTGCAGTCGGTGCCGTACTTGTTGTGTTGCGCGATACACCGGGATTAGCATGGTTTTGCAGTCGGTGCCGCACTTTATTTATTTTACGACATACCGGGAGTAGCAGCGTTTTGCAGTCGGTGTCGTGTTATGTTATAAAAGAACTAATAAATGAACCGAGAGTGTTAGTAGGGGTATCGGTAGAACTCACTGAGATTGTATCTCACTGTTTAATTGTTGTTGTTTTACAGATAAACAGGGACAGAAGAAATCTCAGAGGCACGAGTAGGTGGCCCCCGGGAAACGGATTATGACTTAGCTTTATGTTTAGTTTATTTTCCTTCTGTTGTCCATGTATCTCGGCACTATGACATTAGTGTCATGTTTGTCTTTCATTCCGCTTTCTTGTATGACTCTGACTACCATAGTTGCTGACAGGTTATGGTCTTGTGTGTATATAAGACTTTTGTTTTATTCAGCGAAAAATTTATAATGGTATTCAGTGTCTGAACAGGAAATAATATCTCTGATGTATGTTTAATGTGCACTTGGGTGTTTTTAACAAATAAAAATACCAGGGTGTTACAAATATTTTAAGAGGATGATTGGAATAAAACATGCTACACGTGAGTTCATGTAAAAGACATGTTTTTATAGATTTAGGTATATGTTTAACTATGTTGCACGGATACTTCAGTTCTGTTGCTGCATCCGTATTCGATACGTTTCGTATTTGATGCTTCCCGATACTTCCCCAATACGTCATGAGCATATGTCAAAGTAGTATTAAAATGTTTTTCTTATCTTTTAAAAAATAAAATTCCTTATCAATGTATCTGTGTAAGACACGTAACATAATATTTGAAGCAAGTCTGAGAAACAGCAAAAGAAGCGACACTCGAAGATGACGTGGCTCGGAGTTACGTATTTACCCTCGAAGGGACCATGGAAGCTAATCTCGAAGGTTGGAAGCGACACGTCGGCATAATTTTGAAGCAAGCCTGATGCCAATCCCTTTTGTAATTTCAAACTTATTTCAATTCGATCGCTCGTCCCTTTTTATCTTAAGGCAATTTACTTCACCATTTTTATTCCTTGCACTTGAGGAACTCGTGATGTTCTTTCCCTCTAGGGATTGATTTCCGTGGGTTGCTTGAATTTATTTTTTACTTGTTTTTACATTACAAAGACCCTCGGTGCGAAGTGTTTGGAGGATTCGCGATGTTCTCCCCTTTTTGGGTGTGATTTCCGTGTTTTGTTCAACCGCTTGGCCCCTCGAATTCGATCGAACAATCACCTAGAATCTCTGATTCATTTGGTTGTGCAGTTTGATTCGTCCCCTTCGCCATTATCTGTCTCGAAAAGCACACAAATTAGGGCTTGCAGTGTAAACCTATCAACTGGTGAACCCAATATCTAGTTCGAGTCCCTTTCTCTCACACATCTCGAATTTATTTTTTTAATAGAGACCCTTAACGAAAGATACTGGAAAAAAAAATTGGCAAGCCCAGTGGGACTCAACTTAGAGATATTTGTGCCAAGTTTTAGTTGTGTGCTCGCTTGAATCGGTATCACGGTGAATACCAGAAACCGTAATCGAGTTAATGCTGGTTCTCCTAGTGACAATAACAGTTTTGACCAAGAAGTTCAACAAGAACTGAACTCGTTAGAGCATCATCATAATACTGAAACTATTCCCCAAGGAGAACCAAGATCAAATCCTCTGGTGAGCGAAATGATTCTTGACACGCCAATAGATCCTCAGAGAACTCTTAACGTGGTTCAACCACCATATGGACCACCGTATGGTTTTGTTCCTCCTCCAAGACCAACCATGGTAAGTTCAAGTACTCCTCCAGGATTCAAAGGATTAAATAATGTTGGAGTTGGAACTTCGAGATATAATCACATGAACTCCCAAGACATGACCTACAAAAATATACTTAATTCTCCAATGACTAAAACGATCATGTACTCTCTTAGACAACAAATGGATGAGAGCAACCATGGTATGGTAAATATGATGACTCAACAAATAGCCACAGTGTTTAATCCTATAAATGGAGGGGGTTTTGAACAGGCATGGATTTAATGTTGGCTATGCGAATAGGCCATATTTTGTATTTGCCATTCCCCCTGCAGTTTTACTATCCAAATTACCCGGAGGGATTAAAAGCCCTAGGTTTTCGAAATTTGCTGGTGAGGCTGGGCAATCTACAATCGAGCATGTGGCAATTTGGCCAATGATGAACTTTTGAAAATGAAATTTTTTCCAAGTTCTTTAACTAAAGACGCTTTCACTTGGTTCACCACTTTTCCTACAAACTCCATTTCGAATTGGGCACATCTCGAAAGTGTTTTTCATGAACAATCCTTTTGAGGTGAAATTAAGGTTAACGTATTTGATTTGGCTAACATTCGATGAGATAACAAAGAATCTATTGATGATTAGGGTACAAGAAAGGAAGCTTTTCCAAGAAAAACAATGACAATTTCAAAAAAGAGAATATAATTGAAGGATAAGGGAAAGTTTGTAGCCCTGGTCGAAAGAGATTCTGAAGGCGAAAGCAAATCTAAAGATGACAAATCTAGTGGTATTCAGGTGGCAGAACTAAAGCCAAGTACCCCTTATGTGTGCTCAGGTCTAAAACCTATAACGGTGAAGGAGGGTTCTAAAATTGTTAAAAAAGTCTATGACTTCGATGTTAATAAGGCAAAACAAATTTATGATATTTTGTTGAAAAACAAACAATTAGTTCTCTCGGAGGATCATAAAGTGTCTTCTCCTATACAAATGAAGGAAAAACTATTGTTAAAAAATTCTATGACTTCGAACATACCACTAATATGTTTGTTCCTTTCAAGGATCTCTTTCAAAATGCTATCGAAGAAGGACGTCTGGTTTTCGAGGAGAAGAAAAAGGATCCCATGAAAGTGCATATTGATCCATTCCACCTGGCTGTAAGTTATTCTAAGCCAGAACACTTAGACATATACATGGTGGATATTAGACAGATAGATTTTTTTCCAGAAATACTCATTGGTCTGCCTAACCAGGGTAATTTTGAAAATGTCGTTAACAGAACTAGAAATCTCGAAAGGTAAGTGATGCTGGAGAGATAACTGCTCAGTTGGCCAACCTCGAAATTTATGTGGTTGATGCTGTAACACCCCATTTCTACCTGATAGCCCCGCAAGTGCACGGGTCGTATCGCGTAATAAAAGAGTATCGGTCCACAGGGAGAGCCTAAGTGAATACCAATTTAATTTTTCAAAGTTTGATTAACTGAAAAGAAAGTGTTTTTAGAAAGAAGAAATGTTTTAGTAAAGTCTACTCACTCATGATCATTGTAGACAAAAGAGGAGAAAAGAAAATAAAAGAAGAAAACATAAAGTTAAATAGCGAGAAATAAAAGAAAGCGGTAAAGTGCAAAAAACATAAATAGCGGAATTGTAAATGACAAGAAAGTAAATTGCTTGAAAAGTAAATTGCCAGTAATTTACTTGACTTGGAAAGTTAAAGAGCAAGGAAAATAAAGGTGCAAGAAAGTAAATAACTTGGAAAATAAAGGTGCAAGAAATTAAATAGCAAGGAATTGTAAATGACAAGAAAGTAAATTGCTTGAAAAGTAAATTGCCAGTAATTTACTTGACTTGGAAAGTTAAAGAGCAAGGAAATAAATAGCAAGAATTTAAAGGGCAAGAAAGTAAATGACTTGGAAAATAAAGGTGCAAGAAATTAAATACAAAGGAAAGTAAATGACTTGGAAAATAAAGGTGCAAGAAATTAAAAGAGCAAGAAAGTAAATGATTTGGAAAGAAAAAGGGCAAGAAAATAAATAGCAAGAATTTAAAGGGCAAGAAAGTAAATAAATAAGAATCATAAAAAGCATGAAGAGTAAATTGAAGTCATGAATCATTAGAGAGCCTTTGTCATTGATTTTCTAACAAAATTCAAGCTTGGTTACAAGTGAGGATCAAGCCTCTATTTATAGGAAAATATGAGGGGCAAAATGGTCCAAAAGAGGAAAAAGTGGCAAATCAAGTTGGCCAAGGAAGTCATCAAAAAGCCATCCTCAAGTGGGCAAAAATATCCAATTTTGACTGCACAGTCGAAATCTGGATAGCAGATGCAGTCGAAGTCGAAATCTGGAAGACAGATGCAGTCGAAGTCGAAATCTGGAAGACAGATGCAGTCGAAGTCGAAATCTGGAAGACAGATGCAGTCGAAGTCGAAATCTAAGACAGATGCAGTCGAAGTCGAAATCTGAAAGACAGATGCAGTCGAAGTCGAAATCTGGAAAACAGATGCAGTCGCAGTCGAAATCTGGAAGACAGATGCAGTCGAAGTCGAAATCTGGAAGACAGATGCAGTCGAAGTCGAAATCTGGAAGATGCAGTCGAATTCTGGGAGATCCAGTCGAATTCTGGGTGATCCAGTCGAATTCTGGGAGATCCAGTCGAATTCTGACCTGCTGAGACATAAGCAGTCGAAATTGCTTCAAAATAAAACCTGAAGGTAAAAGTAAACATGTGTAGTAAAATAGATCAAAAATATAATTAAAATACTAAAAAGACTTAATAAAATAACTATTAAAAAGACTCTAAAAATAGACTTATCACTACCCGGCAATATAATGCAAAAATATCAGAGTTCATAAGAATCCTTTTCAACAAACGATGGAGTGCCACATTTACTTCGTGAAAACAACAACGAGTTAATTCGCTTTTGAAAACATTTATATAACACGTTTGGATGAAACGATAAAACAACCACTTTAATCCTCAGACATAATTCATCTTTCAAAACTACGCAGCGGATTCACAACAAGTCACATTAAATAATCGTCGCGTCTTAACAACTCAAGACAGCTCAGAAAACATCAAAATAGCAACATAACAGCTTAAAGCTCCAACAACGAAATAACAAGGAAGACAGTATCAAAACGCGTGTTCATTCCCCCGAGTGTTACGTATCAGAGCAAAGACACCGACTCGATCAAACGAAGGTGAACTGCCTTCATTCGGGATTACCTGCACGTTACCAACATTGGGGTAACATTCAAACAAAAGGGGTGAGATATCGCACTATATAATCGGTTACATGAAAAACAATATATAATTCAGGTCAGTTCATCACTTAACAGCAGTCAAAATCATCTCAATCACATAAGTATGTACATAATGCGAAATGTGACTCAACTCAGGGCCACTGCCCTATAATGCATGTGGTACCATAATTCAAGCCCATAAATAGGGGCATCAACATCGCAACATCGTCGTCGTGGTTTGCCAATCCAGGCCATCGTGATTTGAGCATAGCTCCATCGTAAAAATATGCTATGCATGCGACGCTATGTAAATGCACAAACAAATAACAACGGTTACATAGCAATGCAACAACATCGGAAAGCAACAATGGCCGTAGGCCCACAACACATCACCTGCCAATGAATAGAGGCAAATTAGTCTTCGTACAACCTTCGTCGTCAACAATTTAAAACTTAGCAATTTTTATCATTTTGGCAACATCGCAATAATTTAGCAACTCTCAACATTTTGGCAACTTTGGGCTTAATCACATATTCAACATCATTTTAAATAACAATCGTGAGATTCACATTTGGGCAGCCACACTGGGCGCCCTTGGCGCCCACTGCGCCAAGCAACACAATTGGCAGCCAAACTGGCGCCCATGGCGCCCAGCAGCACAACGGGCAGCCAAACTGGCGCCCATGGCGCCCAGCAGCACAACGGGCAGCCAAACTGGCGCCCTTGGCGCCTATGGAGCCCAGAAATGCAACACAGTACAAGGCAGCCTGATTTAGGCGCCCATGGCGCCCCTGCGCCAGACACAGCACGCATCAAAAGCAACCGGGCAGCCAAATCTTGGCGCCCTTGGCGCCCATGCGCCAGGAGACACAACAACATCGCAATCAGGCAGCTAATACTTGGTGCCCTTGCACCAGGAAACGCAACAACCTCAAAATCGGGCAGCCAAGACTTGGCGCCCTTGCGCCTGGAAAATATCAACTGGAGCCCATGGCGCCCAGGAACAGCAACAACGAGCAGCCGGGATTAGGCGCCCTTGGCGCCCTATTCGCCAGGTACCTGCAAGACCGCAACACAACACAACAGGGTGGCGCCCAACAACATTTTCAGGAACGGCGCCCATGGCGCCCAGACCACAACACACGCACAGAACGGCGCCCAGCGACATAGACAGGGACGGCGCCCATGGCGCCCAGACAGCTACATCACAAACGGCGCCCATGACCAGAATTTCGATTCCAAAACATCATCAAGCACGTTCAGTCATCATCAATCATGTTCAATCATCATCAACCATGTTCAATCATCATCAATCATGTTCAATCATCATATAAAAATTCAATACCTACAACTAGGGTCTTCTAACTTAATCACACCTAGGGTTCCATTAACCTTTCTACATAGAGCCCTTCATACACCCAATTATAGAGATAGAACCCCACCCTTACCTTAGCCTTTGGAGAACTCGAAGCCTTGCCCTAGCTCTCTCTCCTCTTCGCCGCGCGTCTTCTCTCTTCTTTTCCCTCCAATTCTATTTTTTTTATCCTTCTAAATGAGCAAAACCCTAACCTAATCCCTTATATGCTCATTTAGTCCTATGGGCTTTTCCTTAGCTTATGCGACTTAATCATGGGCCTCACTAATACTTCTCATTTTAATAATCCCAACCCCAACAATAGGTCCACATATACTAGCATTATTATTATTTTATTATTTTTCTGCCAATTAAATTCCCAAACAATTCAATTAAATAATTAATTAAATTTTAAGGCGTTACAACTCTCCCCCACTTAGAATATTTTCGTCCTCGTAAATTTACCTGATTCGAACAACTCTGGATACGACTCCCGCATCCTGCTTTCCAGCTCCCACGTCATGCTTTTTCCGGCAGCTCCCAGCCAGACTACTTTCACCAAAGCGATCTCCTTGCCTCTAAGAGTCTTCACTTCATGATCTTCAATACGCACAGGCATCGTCTCCACAGTGAGATTATCCCGTACTTGCACATCATCCATATGAATTACATGAGATGGATCTGAAACATACTTCCGAAGTTGCGACACATGAAACACATCGTGCAAGTTCGAAAGATTAGGCGGCAAGGCCATCCTATAAGCAACATTTCCAACTCTTTCCGAAATCTGATACGGACCGATAAAATGAGGCGAGAGCTTCTTAGACTTCAAAGCGCGTTCCACACCGGTCACCGGAGTGACTCGCAGAAACACATGCTCACCTGCTTGAAATTCTAAATTCTTTCTCCGCTTATCATGGTAACTCTTCTGTCTACTTTGCAAAGCTTTCATCTTCTCCCGAATCAATCTCACCTTCTCAGTAGTCTCTCGAACAATTTCAGGTCCAAGTACTACACTCTCTCCAGATTCATACCAACATAACGGAGTCCTACATCTTCGACCATACAACGCTTCAAAAGGTGCCATCCCAATGCTAGAATGGTAGCTGTTATTATAAGTGAACTCTATCAATGAAAGGTACGCATCCCACGAACCTCCTTGCTCTAGAACACAAGCTCTCAACAAATCCTCCAACGACTGAATAGTCCTCTCTGACTGACCATCCGTCTGAGGGTGATACGCCGAACTCAACCTCAACTTAGAACCCAACTCCACTTGCAAACTCTTCCAAAAATCAGACGTGAACCTCGGATCCCTATCCGAAACGACACATAACGGAACACCATGCAGCTTCACAATGTCTCGGATATAAATCTCTGCCAACTTCGGCACTGGATAAGTGATGTTAATAGGAACAAAATGAGCCGACTTCGTTAGCCTATCAACAATCACCCAAATAGCATCATGACTTCTCGCGGTATTTGGCATTCCCGTCACAAAGTCCATTGAAATACTATCCCATTTCCATTCTGGAACCTCTAACGGTTGCATCAACCCTGCAGGCTTCTGATGTTCAACTTTTGACAAGTTAAACATGCATACACAACTGCGCTACATCACGCTTCATTCCTTGCCACCAAAACAACTTCTTCAAGTCCTGATACATCTTAGTAGCTCCCGGATGAACCTATGACTCTCTTCAAGAATTGCTTTCTTCATCTTCGCATCATCAGGAATACAAATTCTATTACGGAACCTCAACACACCTTGCGCATCTAGCTTGAAATCATTATTCTCAAACTGATCGATTCCAACCATCGAATCCACCAGCTTAACATCCAGCTTTTGAGCTTCTCTGATACTGCCCAAAAAGTCATTATTAATCTTCAAAATTCCCAACCTGACACTCTGCGGTGTCACTTCACAGACCAAACCCATATCTCTGAACTACTCAATTAATTCCAACTCCTTAACCATCATTGCCGACATGTGTAAGGTCTTTCGACTTAACGCATCAGCCACGACATTAGCTCTTCCTGGATGATAATTAAACCCGAAATCATAATCCTTCAATAACTCCAACCACCGTCGTTGCCTCATATTCAATTCCTTCTGATCAAATAAGTACTTCAAACTCTTATGGTCACTAAATACTTCAAATCTAGAACCATACAGATAATGCCTCCAAATTTTCAGCACAAACAAAACTGCAGCAAACTCTAAGTCATGCGTAGGATAATTCTTTTCACGAGTCCTCAACTGCCTCGACGCATAAGCAACTACCTTCCCATTCTGCATAAGCACACCTCCTAAACCCATCTTGGAAGCATCACAATACACCACAAAAGATTCTCCCGGATTGGGCAACGTCAAGATAGGAGACGTCGTCAATATCTTCTTCAATTCGGCGAAACTCTCTTCACAACGAGCGTCCCACACAAAAGCTTTACCATTCCACGTCAGCTGAGTTAGCGGGAGTGCTAACTTTGAAAATCCTTCAATGAACCTTCTATAATAACCATCTAACCCCAAAAAGCTCCTTCTTTGGTTTCTGACACTGACTACTGATGTGTCCTCCTTCGCCACAGTTGAAACAAACCACTTCCTTATGCTCACACCCGGACGCCTCATGCCCGATCTTACCACAACGGAAACACCTCATCGGCTCAGCTTTGCACACATTACTCTTATGCCCAGCTTTGCCACATCTGAAACACACAATACCAGTCGGAGCATCTCCCCCACTAGTTCTCTTAACATCAGCGGCATTCGGTTTACCTCTTCCTGCAGGAGCATCATACGGCTTACCACGACTCGGATTCTTGCTCCTCTTCTCATTAATGATCTTATAATGAGCATTGTTATCCTCTTCATAGATCCTGCAGCTATCAATCAAATTGGAAAGGACACGAATTTTCGGATACCCAATTGCCTTCTTGATCTCTGGTCGCAACCCATTCTCAAACTTGATGCACTTCGAAAGAATTGCCATCAGGATTATACTTGCCTTTGAAAGTAGGCGGATACTCTCTTTGAAAGGTCGCCAAACTACGAGACCCAGCAAGCTCACTAGCATTCTGCTGACCCTCCACGGCTTGAGTCATAGCAGCCAACGCAGCAGCAATAGCAGCATTGTTCCTTCCAGCCATCTCAACTAATCACTACAACATAAACAACAGTTAGAACTAACTGACAATACTTGATCGTCAATGACACAATAACTTGACAACTTGGCCTGACAGACCGAAACTGCTCTGGTACCACTAATGTAACACCCCATTTCTACCCGACAAAATAATGCAAAAATATCAGAGTTCATAAGAATCCTTTTCAACAAACGATGGAGTGCCACATTTACTTCGTGAAAACAACAACGAGTTAATTCGCTTTTGAAAACATTTATATAACACGTTTGGATGAAACGATAAAACAACCACTTTAATCCACAGAAATAATTCATCTTTCAAAACTACGCAGCGGATTCACGACAAGTCAAATTAAATAATCGTCGCGTCCTAACAACTCAAGACAGCTCAGAAAACATCAAAATAGCAACATAACAGCTTAAAGCTCCAACAACGAAATAACAAGGAAAATAGTATCAAAACGCGTGTTCATTCCCCCCGAGTGTTACGTATCAGAGCGATGACACCGACTCGATCAAACGAAGGTGAACTGCCTTCATTCGGGATTTCCTGCACGTTACCAACATTGGGGTAACATTCAAACAGAAGGGGTGAGATATCACACTATATAATTGGATACATGAAAAACAATATATAATTCAGGTCAGTTCATCACTTAACAGCAGACAAAATCATCTCAATCACATAAGTATGCACATAATGCAAAATGTGACTCAACTCAGGGCCACCGCCCTATAATGCATGTGGTACCATAATTCAAGCCCATAAATAGGGGCATCAACATCGCAACATCGTCGTCGTGGTTTACCAATCCAGGCCATCGTGGTTTGAGCATAGCTCCATCGTAAAAATATGCTATGCATGCGACGCTATGTAAATGCACAAACAAATAACAACGGTTACATAGCAACGCAACAACATCGAAAAGCAACATTGGCCGTAGGCCTACAACACATCACCTGCCAATGAATAGAGGCAAATTCGTCTTCATACAACCTTCGTCGTCAACAATTTACAACTTAGCAATTTATAACATTTTGGCAACATCGCAATAATTTAGTAACTTTCAACATTTTGGCAACTTTGGGCCTAATCACATATTCAACATTATTTTAAATAACAATCGTGAGATTCACATTTGGGCAGCCACACTGGGCGCCCTTGGCGCCCACTGCGCCAAGCAACAAATTGGCAGCCAAACTGGCGCCCAGCAGCACAACGGGCAGCCAAACTTGCGCCCTTGGCGCCCATGGCGCCCAACAACGCAACACAGAACAAGGCAGCCTGATTTAGGCGCCCATGGCGCCCCTGCGCCAGACACAGCACGCAACAACAGCAACCGGGCAGCCAAATCTTGGCGCCCTTGGCGCCCATTGTAACGCCCCAAAAATTAATTTATTTAATTAATTAAATGAAATTGAGTGGTAGAAATAATAATATAATTATTATTTATTACTTAATAAAATAATTATAGGTGTTATTATATGTGAGCCTTAGTTGGGTTGGAAATAATTATTTAATTTGAAGGGAGTGGTGATGGTAATTCCGGATGTTAGGATTGGCCCAAGCCCAAGCCCATTGACTTAGGCCTAGGCGAATTAGTAAGGGTTGGAGGCAAGTGCCTCATTGGTGCAAAAGAAAGAAAAGCATTCGAAGAGAGGAGAGAAGAGAAGAGGAAGAAACTTGCAAAGAGGAGAGTGAGAAAGAAAGGGCGCGACGGTACTAGGGCAAAGGAGGAGAGCTTGGATCGATGGTGGTGTTGGTGAATTCTAGGGTGCCTTGCGAGTTCTCCACTTCAAGAGGTTAGGGGGCTTTGAAAACTAGACAAAATGATTTACTGTTTTGGCTGAAGTTTCGTGTTATTTGGGTTTGTTTTGGGCATTGTAGAAGAGTCACAATTTTGGACACAGTCGCTGCCCCATTTTCTGGACCAACTGCCTTGTTTGCGAAGACTGTGCTATTCGACTCATCATTTTGAAATTCTAAAAATATAGCCAGAAACTAGACTTCGTAAGTAATCCGTAGAGGGGTTGTTTGAAAAATCCCGATGTCGTTTGATAGGGTAAATAAATTGTTGAAGTTTATGTGAGAGTGCTGGAATTTCCTGCGTTGCTTAGTTTATGCTGTCATTGTAACGGAAAAATGTTTTTGCAATATCTTTTGACCCAGGAGCCCGATTTGAGTAAACTAAAATGTTTTGGAAAGCTTATTCAGAGGCCTAACTGAATATTCTAATTTCAAGGCAAAATTGACTGTTTCTGGTGTCGTTGATTTTTAGGCGTGTCGGTCGAATTAAATTGCTGTTGTGTTGTCGGTGGCTTAGAGCCCAAGTCGTTGTTGCAGTGTCGGCGCTTTGATGCCTGAAGTTGTTGATGTGCTATTGATTATAGGATTGTTGGTCCCGGGGTTGTCTCCGCATTGTTGCTTTGTTGTTGCGTGTGGTTGCCTCGTTAATAATGTTGATGTTTTGGTGTTGTCTTGGGTACCGCCGAATGGCCCAAGCTATATTGTTATTGATGATGTTGCTTTGCTGTTGGTTTGTCGTTGTTGATGTCACCTGAGTGGCAATTTTAGTTGTTGATGTCGCTTGAGTGGCAAAGTTGTTTGTTGATGTTGTTGTCGTGTTGCTAAATTATGAGGCTTCTTGTACGACTGTTATGCACCCTGTGAGTTTCGTCGTGATGCTGTGATGATCGATGTATTTCGTTATCCTTAAGGGTAGATGAGTGAGGTAGAATGCGAGCTAGTTTATCAGAGTAGCGCAGCGGAGTCTTAGCGTGTCGTATTGGAAAGGAACTTTAATAGAGCTTAGGGGGTGATCACGTGGTACCAACGTGATTACGCTCAAATCCCTATCAGAGATCCTTAGGGAGAGGATGTGTCTGATTGTTATTTCTCAAAGCTACCTGGCTGAATAAGTAGGAGGGACGGCCGCCCAATCACTTACCGCCGGTAATCAGAGAAATGATGATCAGCATGGTAGATAGAACTAGTTGCCTAGAGAGCTTAGTCGTTGGTGGGAGAGTGTTAGCCTTGGCGGGTAAAAATTTCGAGGACGAAATTCCTTTAAGTGGGGGAGAGTTGTAACGCCCCAAAAATTAATTTATTTAATTAATTAAATGAAATTGAGTGGTAGAAATAATAATATAATTATTATTTAGTACTTAATATAATAATTATAGGTGTTATTATATGTGAGCCTTAGTTGGGTTGGAAATAATTATTTAATTTGAAGGGAGTGGTGATGGTAATTCCGGATGTTAGGATTGGCCCAAGCCCAAGCCCATTGACTTAGGCCTAGGCGAATTAGTAAGGGTTGGAGGCAAGTGCCTCATTGGTGCAAAAGAAAGAAAAGGATTCGAAGAGAGGAGAGAAGAGAAGAGGAAGAAACTTGCGAAGAGGAGAGTGAGAAAGAAAGGGCGCGACGGTACTAGGGCAAAGGAGGAGAGCTTGGATCGTTGGTGGTGTTGGTGAATTCTAGGGTGCCTTGCGAGTTCTCCACTTCAAGAGGTTAGGGGGCTCTTCTTTTCGTTTTTAATAGTGTATGTGATGAGTATCGTATAGGGTTAGGTTTTAGAGTGATTTTCTTGAATGAATTGTGTATTTTGATGTTGTGGCTATGCTGAATTTTAATTGTGCAAAGATATGTTTGATTAGGTGTTGAATTGTACACAATAATGATTGAGCATGCCCATTGTTTGATGTTATGATTGAATGAAATTTTGGTGAAAAACATGATGGTTAGTCTTATATTGATATATTAAGGTTGGAGATTTAATTTGGGAATTTTTGGTGGCGAGGAACTCGAATTTGGTTGGCTCCTTAGGCTCCTAGGGAGTTTTGGGTGTTGCTGGAAATTCTGTCTAAGTCTGTGTCTAGCTCCTGGGAGCCAGGCGCCCATGTGCTGTGTCTGTGTTGCCTGTGTCTGGTTCTGTGTCAAGACACTGGGTGCCGGGTTCCCTTGTCTGCGCCACTGTGTTGAAGAATTGTGTTGCTCGTGTCTAGGCACCATGGGAGCCGAGGGTCCCGGAGATTGGATGCTCGGTTTGCTTTCAAATTTGGTATGGGAGTTCCTGGGCACAAAAAGAGTCAGTTTCAGGTGTTGGGTCAAAATTTTTCCGTGTTCCTTGTGCCATGGGCGCCAAGGGTCCCAACCTTATGTTGTTTATTTTGCGAAAATTGATACTGGGTTTTCATGTCCAAGTTAAATGGCTCGTGCAAAACAATTTTTGGAGTCATAGGAGTTGTGGTCTGTCGTGGCCCTAGGCGCCTAGTGCATGGGCGCCGTGTGCCCTGCGCCAGTTTGGCTAGGCGCCCTGCGCCAGTTTTGCTGGGCGCCAAAAATCAGGATGTTGCCCAAATTTTCCAAACTTGTTTTTAATGTAACTTTTGACTCGGTTATCCAAATTTAACGGTTCAAAATGCGTTTCGAAGCTAATTTCGGTGTCTATCCAAATATTCCAGTTTTATGCAAAAATGAGTTATTTTACTGGTGGTTCTGGACTGAAGTTATTCAAGGTGTCTAAATTCAATTTTTATTCACTTTCCCTATGTCGTGTCAAATCCTAAATTGGCCTAATTGAAATTGGTATTGGTGTGAGTGGTGGGTTGAGTGGGTGAGTGTATTATGGTGTGATTGGTGAGCAGAGGCTTCGGCCTAATTTTAATTTGGTGAGCTGATTAATACAATGACGAGAATATGAATAAATGGTGAGTTGATTAAATGGTGAATTGATGAATTGTGTGACGTGTTGTGGTGCATTTCCATAGCATCTCATGGAACATGTGCATCATTGGTGAGCAGAGGCTTCGGCCTAATTTTATTTGGTGAGCAGAGGCTTCGGCCTATTTGTATTTGGTGACGGATCCGACATGCATGTGCCCGTGGAGTTTGGGTTGCATTTCATGCATAACCATATATTGTGTAGTGTTGTTTGGAAATGTAATTTTGATGTGGTTGTTGCCACTGTTGTGAATCGGTGTGCTTAGTTACCTTTTCCTATGCAGTGCTTATTTCCATATGTTATTAATTATGAAAAGAGACTCACCCTACTGCTTTTATGTTGCTTCTTATGTCGGCAACGTGCAGGTAATAACAAGTGAGGGTTACCCTTATGCCTTCGTCTGGTAGGAAGTGTCATGCTCTGATACGTAGCACCGGGGGGGGGGGGGGTATTATGCTTATGTGTTATTGTCTTTATGCTGTTAGGCTATTATTGATGCTGTATTGGTTTTGTTTTCGAACTTGTTATTATTCCGCTGCGGTAGTGATGGTATTTGGTTGATGCGAACTAAACGGTATTTCATGGTGCTATGTATCTTGTGGTTTTAACCGAACTATGAAAAATTGAAGTTGTTGATTTAATGAAGTAAGTGTAGCACTCGCTTAGATTGTTTTCAAAAAAAAAAAAAACTCTGATTTTATTAAATAATAAGGTTGTTAGAAAAGGGGTGTTACACCCATGCGCCAGGAGACACAACAACATCGCAATCGGGCTGCCAATACTTGGCGCCCTTGCGCCAGGAAACGCAGCAACCTCAAAATCGGGCAGCCAATACCACTAATGTAACATGTAACACCCCTTTTCTACCCGTTAGTTTAATTGTAAAATCAGAGTTTCAAAATTTCTTTTCATCGCAAGGAATGTTACACATACTCAAATCAAAACGTCGTACTTCAAATAAATAGTTCAACATCAAATAATTGTGCAATACGTAGCACGCCCCCAATGGGGAAAAACTCAAACATCGGTCATGGTCACCACAACCGTGACATCAATAAAACCAATTACGCAGCGGAAAATATAAATAAGAGAAAAACCATCAAATAACATCTAACAACCAAAATAGTCTTAGAACATCGAGTTCGTTTCCCCCCTGAGTGCTACGTATCAGAGCATGACGACCCGACTCAAAATTAGTGAAGATACCTAGGTCCTCACTCGTGATCACCTGCACGTTACCGCATAGGGGTAACATTCAAACAGGTGAGTTCAATTCAATCCATATAATAAATCACATGATAAGCAATAAGTCAAGTCACAGCACTAGGGTAATCACATCACAAATCATCAATTACGTCATTACAACAACTCATCACGATGTCATGTGACTATATGAAATGCAACCCACTCCCGGGCATATGCATGAGGTACCTTTCATCATCGTCGCTTAGCCTTTATGGCCTCATCGTCGCTTAGCCTATATGGCCTCATCGTCGCTGGGTTCATGCACATGGAATACATGAGACACTATGACATGCACCACACACAAACACACAATCACAGTCAACTATGTGACCCGTCACTTACCAATTTGCCCAACAAGAGGCACAGCACCTGTTAGTTTATAATTACATACAACAACGTCGCTATATTTCATCGTCACTTATTATCATCGTCGCTTATCCATAGACGTCGTCAACAAACAATAGCCACTAAGGGCAAAACAGTCATGTGCACATCATCATCAATAATATTAGCCACTAAGGGCAAAAACGTCATTTAACTAGCCACTAAGGGCATCATCGTCATAATCACCCATTTTGACACTACAACGTTAAAACTGTTGGTTATACGCAAAAAGGATTCTTAAAGGACTCAATATGGCTTTACAACGTCACTATAATGACCACCGGGGACAGTCACTTGGGCGCCCGAGTCAAAAGATATAGCGAAAACAGTTTTTATAAAAAATTGGGAACATTCCAGTATTTTGCGCTTCACTCGCGCTCCCAGCGCCACTTAAGCGCAGATGAGGACGCTACATTGCAGTTTTCGCGCCTCAATGGCGCCTCGCGCGCAACTGCAGCCCGAATTGGCAGCGCCGAACACACACGACACACACACACACGCAACGCAGCGCACATAAGCAACACTCACCGAGACAACTCCAAAATGACACGTGCAAAAATAAAACCACTCGAGCCAGAATGTTTAAAATTGAATTTGGGCACGCAAATACAAAAGATGGCACGGTAAAATATGCCCAGAATTCGAAGTTCACCCAAAACACCCCATATGTGCACACAACACACGCACACAGCACACACTGGCAACCTATCATGAACATCTATTATATAGAAAGATAGAACTCCCCTTACCTTGGATTTGAAGAACGGAAGCCCTAGAGACAGTCACGAACGAAACCACAACAACCAAATCACGTCCTCCTTCCTCCTTGAGCTTGCGACTTCTTCTCCTCCTTCTCCTCTCCCTACGGCGCTCTCCCTCTCTCTTTTCTCCTCTCTCAGTTTCGCAAATGACCACACAAAACCCTAACCCCCAAAGACTTAGCCACTTCGCATTTTACATTGGATCATGGGCTTGGGCTTTTCACTTAAGCCCAAGTTCATCAAAGTGGCGCCTCCTTTTCCTAATACCACCAACATAAAATTAATATAATTTTAATTAATTAAATTATATCCAATAAATTTAAATAAATTTCTAAATACTTAATTAAATAACTTAATTAAATATTTAGGGTGTTACAACTCTCCCCCACTTAGAATATTTCGTCCTCGAAATTTACCTGATCAAAAAACTCTGGGTAGGACTCCCGCATCTTACTTTCTAGCTCCCAAGTCATACTCTCACCGGTAGCTCCTAGCCAAACGACTTTCACCAATGCAATCTCTTTGCCTCTAAGCACTTTCACTTCACGATCCTCAATCCGTACGGGCATCGTCTCCACAGTGAGATTGTCCCGCACCTCTACATCATCCATATGGATCACATGAGATGGATCTGAAACATACTTTCGAAGTTGCGACACATGAAACACGTCGTGCATATTCGAAAGATTTGGCGGTAAAGCCACCCTATAAGCCACATTTCCGATTCTCTCAGAAATCTGATAAGGACCAACAAAGCGAGGAGTGAGCTTCTTAGACTTCAACGCTCGACCAACACCGGTAATAGGAGAAACCCTCAAGAACACATGCTCGCCCTCCTGAAACTCTAAATCTTTCCTCCGCTTGTCATGATAACTCTTTTGACGACTCTGCGAAGCCTTCATCTTTTCACGGATCATCTTGATTTTCTCTGTAGTCTCCCGGACAATCTCCGGTCCCAACACAACGGCGTTCTACACTTTCAACCATACAATGCTGCAAACGGTGCCATCCCGATACTGGAATGGTAACTGTTGTTATAGGTAAACTCATTCAACGCAAGGTTGGAATCCCATGAACCCCTTTGTTCCAAGACACAAGCTCTCAACAAATCTTCTAACGACTGAATTGTCCTCTCTGACTGACCATCGGTCTGAGGATGATTTGCCGAACTCATTTTCAACTTTGAACCCAATTCCTTCTGCAAACCCGTCCAAAACTCAGAAGTGAACCTCGGATCCCTATCTGACACAATACTCTTCGGAACACCGTGCAACTTCACAATTTCTTTGACATAGACCTCTGCCAACCTCGACACCGGATAAGTGACATTAATAGGAATAAAGTGAGCAGACTTTGTTAACCTATCAACGATCACCCAAATAGCGTCATGACCCCTAACTGTATTCGGCAATCCCGTCACAAAATCCATCGCAATGCTATCCCACTTCCACTCTGGAACTTCCAACAGTTGCATCAACCCCGCAGGCTTCTGGTGTTCAACCTTCGACTTTTGACAGGTCAAACAGGCATACACAAACTGTGCCACATCTCTCTTCATACCATACCACCAAAACATCTTTTTCAGATCTTGATACATTTTTGTTGCTCCAGGATGGATACTCAACTTGCTACGGTGACCCTCCTCCAAAATTGCCTTTCTCATCTCCGCATCATCCGGAACACAGATCCTACCCCGGAACCTCAACACACCACGAGAATGCAATTTGAAATCTTCATCTTCAGACTGACCAACCCCATTCATTAAATCTACCAACTTGACATCTGACTTCTGAGCCTCTCTGATGCTGCCCAGAAAGTCATTATCAATCTTTAACATTCCCAGCTTGACACTACGAGGTGTCATCCTACAAACCAAACTCAAATCTCGGAATTCCTCAATCAACTCTAATTTTTTCAACATCATTGCCGACATATGGAAAGACTTCCGGCTTAAAGCATCAGCCACGACATTAGCTTTGCCGGGATGATAATTCAAACCGAAGTCATAATCCTTCAAGAGCTCCAACCACCGACGCTGTCTCATATTCAACTCCTTCTGATCGAACAGATACTTCAGACTCTTATGATCACTGAACACCTCAAACCTCGAACCATAAAGATAGTGCCTCCAAATCTTAAGCACAAATACCACAGCAGCCAATTCCAAATCATGCATAGGGTAATTTTTTTCATGAACCCGCAACTGCCTCGACGCATACACAGCGACTTTCCCATCTTGCATCAGCACACCACCAAGACCCATCTTCAAAGCGTCACAATATACAACAAACGGTTCCTCCGGATTAGGCAACGTCAAAACAGGCGACGTTGTCAATCTCTTTTTCAGTTCCATAAAACTTTCCTCACACCGAGCATCCCAGACGAAAACTTTACCCTTACAAGTCAACTGAGTCAACGGATGGGCCAACTTGGAGAAACCCTCGATGAACCTCCTGTAATACCCAGCCAAACCCAAAAAGCTTCTAATTTCTGTTGCGGATTTCGGAGCCTCCCACTCCAACACTGCTTCTATTTTTGTCGGATCAACTGCAATACCATTACCAGAAATCACGTGCCCAAGAAAACTCACCTCTTTCAACCAGAACTCACACTTTGATAACTTAGCATACAACTTTTTCTCTTTCAGAACTTCCAATACTGACTTCAGGTGCTCAGCATGCTCTTCCTCCGACTTAGAATAAACTAGAATGTCATCTATGAAGATCACCACAAACCGATCTAGGTAATTATGGAAAATATGATTCATATATTCCATAAATACACCAGGTGCATTGGTCACACCGAACGGCATCACTGAATACTCATAATGCCCATACCTTGTCCTGAACGCTGTCTTCTGAACATCTTCATCCTTCACTTTAATCTGATGATATCCGGACCTCAAATCAATTTTGCTGAAAACACGGGCACCCACTAACTGATCCATCAAATCGTCGATCCTTGGAAGCGGACACTTGTTCTTGATAGTTACCTTATTCAACTGACGATAGTCCACACACAACCTCATGCTCCCATCTTTCTTCTTCACTAACAATACCGGAGCTCCCCACAGTGATACACTCGGTCTCACGAACTTTTTCTCAAGAAATTCTTCGAGTTGCGTCTTCAACTCAGACAATTCAGACGCCGACATCCTGTACGGTGCCATAGACACAGCCTCGTAGCAGGTACAAGATCAATCGAAAACTCAACTTCCCTCTCCGGCGGCACACCCGGAATTTCTTCAGGAAAAACCTCAGGAAATTCGCGTACCACTTGCAGTTCTTCAATAACAGCCTGACTCTCAGCAGACAACGATGCCATCAACGAAATTAGCTGAACTCCTTCTTTCCTCCACTTCTTCAACTGACCCGCGGATACCAAAACAGAATCTTCTTCCCCGAAACTAACCGACTTGCTACGACAGTTGATATGGACGTGGTTATCCTCTAACCAGTCCATGCCCAAGATTACATCTAGACCCCTCAACGGCAAGCAAACAAAATTCACAATAAAGTCCCTGCCGAAGATCGACACGGGACACTGAGAACACACCTGGGACGTAATCACCGACCCCTTCGCAGGAGTATCGACAACCATATCCCCATACATAGCAGATAAAACAAGACCCAATCTTTCACAACAATCAACAGATATAAAGCAATGGGTAGCACCAGTATCAATAAGAGATTTCAGAGAAGTACCGTTAATGAAACACGTACCTCTAATAAGACCATCCTTCTCATCAGGCTCCTCTCCTGCCAATGCGAACACTTTCCCACTAGACCTTTCTTTCTTCAGCTTCGTACATTTTGCACTGATATGCCCAGACTCCCCACAGTTGAAACACACCACATCTTTGACCTTACACTCGGCCGCCATATGACCCTTTTTACCACAACGGTAGCAAACTCTCTCATCAGACCCGCATGTAGTACTCTTGTGGCCAGGTTTGCCACACTTAAAACAGACAATGCTAGCAGGAGCATCTCCCCCACTAGTCTTCTTACCTCCAGCAGCCCTCTGATAACTCTTACCCGCAGGAACATCATACGGCTTGCTTCGACTCGGAAACTTACCCTTTTCCTCAGACACAGCTTTGTAATGTGCAGTACTGTCCTCCTCAAAGATTCTACAACTATCAACCAGATCAGCGAACACACAGATCTTCTGGTAACCAGTGGCCTTTTTGATATCAGGCCTCAAACCATTCTCGAACTTGATGCATTTTGAGAACTCAGCTGTAGCCTCACTGTAGTGCGGATAGAATTTTGCCAATTCCACAAACTTCGCCGCATATGCAGTCACAGACATACCACCCTGCTTCAGTTCTAGGAACTCTATCTCTTTCTTTCCTCGGACATCTTCAGGAAAATATTTTCTCAGAAATTCTCTGCTGAATACCTCCCAGGTAATCTCTTCCTGCACAGCCTCCAACCTCTGCCTAGTAGCTAACCACCAGTCGTCGGCCTCCTCAGCCAACATGTGAGAACCAAAATGGACCTTCTGCTCAACAGTGCAGTCCATCACCCTGAAAATCCTCTCGATCTCTTTCAACCAAGCCATAGCACCATCTGGATCATATTTGCCCTTAAAAGTGGGCGGATTCTCCCTCTAGAAAGTAGTCAGACTCCGAAAACCAGCGTTCTCCCCAGCATTCTGCTGATTCTGCACAGCCTGAGCCATAGCTTGCAGCGCAGCAGCAAGAGCAGCATCGTTTCTCCCAGCCATTTCAAATTATCACTGCAGCACAAACCAAAAATTTAGAACTAATCTAACAATCTCCTAATTGTCATAAGACACTATGACAGGACAACATTGGCCGGACAGACCGAACTGCTCTGATACCACTAATGTAACACCCCTTTTCTACCCGTTAGTTTAATTGTAAAATCAGAGTTTCAAAATATCTTTTCATCGCAAGGAATGTTACACATACTCAAATCAAAACGTCGTACTTCAAATAAATAGTTCAACATCAAATAATTGTGCAATACGTAGCACGCCCCCAATGGGGAAAAACTCAAACATCGGTCATTGTCACCACAACCGTGACATCAATAAAACCAACTACGCAGCGGAAAATATAAATAAGAGAAAAACCATCAAATAACATCTAACAACCAAAATAGTCTTAGAACATTGAGTTCGTTTCCCCCCCTGAGTGCTACGTATCAGAGCATGACGACCCGACTCAAAATTAGTGAAGATACCTAGGTCCTCACTCGTGATCACCTGCACGTTACCGCATAGGGGTAACATTCAAACAGAATGGTGAGTTCAATTCAATCCATATAATAAATCACATGATAAGCAATAAGTCAAGTCACATCACTAGGGTAATCACATCACAAATCATCAATTACGTCATTACAACAATTCATCACGATGTCATGTGACTATATGAAATGCAACCCACTCGCGGGCATATGCATGAGGTACCTTTCATCATCGTCGCTTAGCCTTTATGGCCTCATCGTCGCTTAGCCTTTATGGCCTCATCGTCGCTGGGTTCATGCACATGGAATACATGAGACACTATGACATGCACCACACACAAACACACAATCACAATCAACTATGTGACCCGTCACTTACCAATTTGCCCAATAAGAGGCACAGCACCTGTCAGTTTATAATTACATACAACAACGTCGCTATATTTCATCGTCACTTATTATCATCGTCGCTTATCCATAGACGTCGTCAACAAACAATAGCCACTAAGGGCAAAACAGTCATTTGCACATCATCATCAATAATATTAGCCACAAAGGGCAAAAACGTCATTTAATTAGCCACTAAGGGCATCATCATCATAATCACCCATTTTGACACTAAAACGTTAAAACTGTTGGTTATACGCAAAAAGGATTCTTAAAGGACTCAATATGGCTTCACAACGTCACTGTAATGACCACCGGGGACAGTCACTTGGGCGCCCGAAAACCACCAGAAAATAATAAGTTTTTATTTTAAAAATGTGACACACAGGTAGACAACTGAAAAAGCTTCCCAACACTTTTTGAAACGTTTAAAACGGATGCCCGAGTCAAAAGATATAGCGAAAACAGTTTTTATAAAAATTTGGGAACATTCCAGTATTTTGCGCTTCACTCGCGCTCCCAGCGCCACTTAAGCGCAGATGAGGACGCTACAGTGCAGTTTTCGCGCCTCAGTGGCGCCTCGCGCGCAATTGCAGTGCGAATTGGCAGCACCCAACACACACGACACACACACACACGCAACACAGCGCGCATAAGCAACACTCACCGAGACAACTCCAAAATGACACGTGCAAAAATAAAACCACTCGAGCCAGAATGTTTAAAATTGAATTTGGGCATGCAAATACAAAAGATGGCACGGTAAAATATGCCCAGAATTTGAAGTTCACCCAAAACACCCCATATGTGCACACAACACACGCACACAGCACACACTGGCGCCTGGCGCCCAGCGCCCAACACACCTGCAGCAACAGAAAATCCAGCAACAATTCCAGCAACACAAGATCACACATATGGCGCCCTAGGCGCCCATGCCACAAATCATGAAGACCACATATATATCACTAACCAAACATGAAATTACACACAAATCAAAGACATGAATAGATCTAGGGTAACCCTAACTTACAACCTATCATGAACATCTATTATATAGAAAGATAGAACTCCCCTTACCTTGGATTTGAAGAACCGAAGCCCTAGAGACAGTCACGAACGAAACCACAGCAACAAAATCACGTCCTCCTTCCTCCTTGAGCTTGCGACTTCTTCTCCTCTCCCTACGGCGCTCTCCCTCTCTCTTTTCTCCTCTCTCAATTTCACAAATGACCACACAAAACCCTAACCCCCAAAGACTTAGCCACTTCGCATTTTACATTGGATCATGGGCTTGGGCTTTTCACTTAAGCCCAAGTTCATCAAAGTGGCGCCTCCTTTTCCTAATACCACCAACATAAAATTAACATAATTTTAATTAAATAAATTATATCCAATAAATTTAAATAAATTCCTAAATACTTAATTAAATAACTTAATTAAATAGTTAGGGTGTTACATAACACCCCATTTCTACCCGGCAAAATAATGCAAAAATATCAGAGTTCATAAGAATCCTTTTCAACAAACGATGGAGTGCAACATTTACTTCGTGAAAACAACAACGAGTTAATTTGCTTTTGAAAACATTTATATAACACGTTTGGATGAAACGATAAAACAACCACTTTAATCCACAGAAATAATTCATCTTTCAAAACTACGCAGCGGATTCACAACAAGTCAAATTAAATAATCGTCGCATCTTAACAACTCAAGATAGCTCAGAAAACATCAAAATAGCAACATAACAGCTTAAAGCTCCAACAACGAAATAACAAGGAAAACAGTATCAAAACGCGTGTTCATTCCCCCCGAGTGTTACAGATCAGAGCGACGACACCGACTCAATCAAACGAAGGTGAACTGCCTTCATTCGGGATTACCTGCACGTTACCAACATTGGGGTAACATTAAAATAGAAGGGGTGAGATATCGCACTATATAATCGGATACATGAAAAACAATATATAATTCAGGCCAGTTCATCACTTAACAGCAGTCAAAATCATCTCAATCACATAAGTATGCACATAATGCGAAATGTGACTCAACTCAGGGCCACCGCCCTATAATGCATGTGGTACCATAATTCAAGCCAATAAATAGGGGCAACAACATCGCAACATCATCGTTGTGGTTTGCCAATGCAGGCCATCGTGGTTTGAGCATAGCTCCATCGTAAAAATATGCTATGCATGCGACGCTATGGAAATGCACAAACAAATAACAACGGTTACATAGCAACGCAACAACATCGGAAAGCAACATTGGCCGTAGGCCTACAACACATCACCTGCCAATGAATAGAGGCAAATTCGTCTTCGTACAACCTTCGTCGTCAACAATTTACAACTTAGCAATTTTTAACATTTTGGCAACATCGCAATAATTTAGCAACTTTCAACATTTTGGCAACTTTGGGCCTAATCACATATTCAACATCATTTTAAATAACAATCGTGAGATTCACATTTGGGCAGCCACACTGGGCGCCCTTGGTGCCCACTGCGCCAAGCAACACAATTGGCAACCAAACTGGCGCCCAGCAGCCAAACTGGCGCCCTTGGCGCCCATGGCACCCATCAACGCAACACAGCACAAGGCAGCCTGATTTAGGCGCCCATGGCACCCCTGCGCCAGACACAGCACGCAACAACAGCAACCGGGCAGCCAAATCTTGGCGCCCATGCGCCAGGAGACACAACAACATCGCAATCGGGCAGCCAATACTTGGCGCCCTTGCGCCAGGAAACGCAGCAACCTCAAAATCGAGCAGCCAAGACTTGGCGCCCTTGGCACCCTTGCGCCAGGAAAACATCAACCGGCGCCCATGGCGCCCAGGAACAGCAACAACGGGCAGCCAGAATTAGGCGCCCTTGGCGCCCTATGCGCCAGGTACCTGCAAGACCGCAACACAACACAATAGGGTGGCGCCCTTGGCGCCCAACAACATTTTCAGGAACGGCGCCCATGGCGCCCAGGACACAACACACGCACAGAACGGCGCCTAGGAGGCGCCCAGCGACATAGACAGGGACGGCGCCCAGACAGCAACATCAAAAACGGCGCCCATGGCGCCCATGACCAGAATTTCGATTCCAAAACATCATCAGGCACATTCAATCATCATCAATCTTGTTCAATCATCATCAACCATGTTCAATAATCATCAATCATGTTCAATCATCATATAAAAATTCAATACCTACAACTAGGGTCTTCTAACTTAATCACACCTAGGGTTCCATTAACCTTTCTACATAGAGCCATTCATACACCCAATTATATGTTACCAAGTGGCTTCAGTTTCAAGAGGGGGGGTGAATTGAGTTTAAAAACTTTTTGTATCTTTTGAAAATCTTTCCCCTTTTTCAAATAGCTTTAGATCCGGTTTTTGCGCAGGTAGAGTGGAAGCGAAGGAATTAGATTATTTTAATCACAATAAAGCGGTAAAGCAGATTATAAGCACAACAGAGATATAATAAGAGAAAGCAAGTAAAGCACACAGAGATTTATACTGGTTCAGCCACCTCCTAGTGATCTACGTCCAGTCCTCACACCCTTGTGAGATTTTTCCACTAACCACAAGGCTTACGGGTGCCTTGGAAACCTTTACAGAGATTTGGGCACTCCTTCACCTAGGATACCCCACCTAATGAAGAGCCCACAAATCTACCCAACAAGAGATACCCCACCCTTGTTACAACACATGCAAATAGAAAGATACCCCACTTCCTAAGTACATGCAAATACCCTAGAGAGATACCCCACTCCCTAGTAACAGATCTACAGATCTAAAGTAACAATACAGTGAAACGAATATACCTCTTAGCAGGCGGATGTTACAACTTGAAGATCTCAACCCCACACTAACTCTTGCAATAGATCAGCTCTTTGACGGACCAACGGAACGAATAGAGCACCAGAGAAAATATAAGAGTTTTTGTAAAGAGATAGGAGATGATATGCGAATGGGTTGATTAATTTGAAGTGAAAATGATCTCCCTATTTATAGGGGTTTGAGTGAGAATCGATTCATGCAGGTTTGCAAGCATGAAGGAATCGATTCATGGTTCCTTTAGTTCCATTTCCATTTTCAAAAAACTTCCCTTTCCAAAGAGTGAATCGATTCATAGATTAGTTAAAATGTGAGTGAATCGATTCATGGCTTGTTAAAACAAAGGGGAATCGATTCTTGGCTTAGTTAAAAAGAGTGTGAATCGATTCATGACCTGTTTTGTTTCAGAAGGAATCGATTCATGCTTAGGTGAGACTTGGTGTGAATCGATTCATCACCTGAATTGTTTCAGAGGTGTGAATCGATTCATGCTTTAAGAGAATCGATTCTTAGTTTCCAAAAAGCCTTAGGACTTGGCATATAGGGATGAGAATCGATTCATGCTTTGGTTTAAATCACGGTGAATCGATTCTTTACTTTGTTTTTAGTTTGGAAAACTTGTTTTAGGTTTTTCAAAAATGCTTTTAGGGTTTTATATATTATGCATGCATTTTGAAAACCGCGAGACTTGAGATATGAGCCGACCTCTGCGAGAGCTTACAAAATTCCTAATCACTCACCCAAACCCTAAGGACTACCCTCAATTTTAGGACAACGCTAAAAAGTCTTCAATTCTTCATTCTTTGGGTTTGCCTTGACTTGGATGATTTGTTGCTTGATTGCTTTTCTTTTTCCTTTGCTCTTCTAGGTCTTCACTTGCTCATTCTTCTTTATCTTGTTTTTCGTCATCAAAATCAATTAGGACTCTTTGTCCTATAATAAGTTTCCTGCATACAAGGTATCCACATTCTCCCCCTTTTTGATGATGACAAAACATTGTTCGTCTCAAGGTGGGAGGTTAGTTCAAACAGATAATATATATGTTACTCCCCCTATCATGATGCTCCCCCTGAATTATTGACTAGATGCATAATATGCTCATATGTTCTATATGCTCATATGCAACCCTATATTTCTCTCCCCCTTTTTGTCATGATCAAAAAGGTCGACGTAAGATAGAGTTTGCGAATCGAGCGTCACAGCTATTTGAAGGATCATTGCGGGTTCATGAGTGATCATCAAAATCATAGAGAATTTATTTTTGAAATAGTTGTTTAAGCTTCACATTTCTTTACAGGATCACTTTGAGAAACATTTAATTTAAATAAAAAATCAGGTTTCCTTTTGCAATGGGTTTGTAAAAGTATCAACTAGCTGATTTTGACGATTCAACTTGCTCAATCATATTATCGCCTTTCTAACCATAACCTCTAAGAAGGTGATATGATAATTCTACATGCTCAGTTTTAGAGGGATGATCAGAATGCTTTATTTGTTTTCATGCCTTAAAAAAAATGTTCCCTTAGAGATGCATGAAATGCGGTTTAGAGATCAATTTGTTTCACAAGTCACATGTTTGACTAAGTAAACTATGATTTAAGCACATTTTCAGTTTAGAGGTGAATAAAACTTTTCTAACCTTTACCAGTGATTCTCCCTCTATTCATCACAAGTCACATGACAGATTTTTCTCCGAGGTGAGAGTTGATAACTTTATTGCGTTTCCGGTCATGTGCTTTGAGTCTTTGCTGTCAAGGTATCCACATGTCCCCATACCTTGCAGCGTACCTGCAATGATCTAAAACAAGGTTCTAGGTACCCAAATCTCTTTGGGTCCTTGTGGGTTAATGTTTGGTATGGTCCTTTTGGGAACCCATACCTTCTTCATAACTTGTTTACCTCTTATTCTGCAAACAGAAGCTGTATGTCCAGGTTTACCACAGTAATAACATTTAATGTATGGTCTAGTGGAAAAATTAGATTTGTAATGAACATGCTTTTCTATGGTTTTGATTCTAGATAGTTTTTCAATAGTCAACTCTAGTTCATGAACTTTCTTTTTGCTTTCAACACATTTATCACATGTATGGTTTTCTTTAAAGCATGCAAGACTATCGTTTTCTTTTCTAAGTTCTACTATTTCTTTGTTTAAAGAAGTGATGTCTTTTTCCAGATGAGTGATAGCTTTCTTAGATCTGTCTAACGCTTTAGCTAATTTTAATGATTTATCATGTAATTCAGTAAAAGCTTCATATAGATCATCATAATCATTTTGCAAAGTTTCAGAGTCAGAAGATACCTCAGTTTCACTTTTGCTGTCGTGGTCGGCCATGAGAGCAACTTGATCTTTTTCACTTTCTGAGCTATCTGATGAGTTCCTGTTTTCCCATGCTGTGTAGGCTTTTCTACTCCTTTTTCCTTTGGATCCCTTTTTCTCATCTCTTGGTCGTTTTCTTTGTAATTTTGGGCATTCCAATTTTATGTGTCCGGGTTTCCCACATTCGTAGCAGGTTAAAGGACTTAAGTAGTTTTGTTTGCCTGAGACTTCTTTGGTTGGAGAATTCTTTTCTAGAGACCTCCTTATGAACCTTTTGAATTCTCTTACCATTAGGTCTATATTCTCATCCTCTTCATCACTTTCACTTTGCGAGTCATCACTGTCGTCGGATGAACTTGAACTTAAAACTTTTAAAGCTAGGTTTTTCTTTTTCTTGACTTTTCCTTCATTCTCTGCTAGACGAGTGAGCTCTAACTCGTGCTCTAGTAGTTTCCCAAACAGAGTGGCAAGAGACATGGTAGTTAGGTTTCTTGATTCAGTTATAGCAGTTACCTTTGGTTGCCATTCTCGGTTTAGGCATCTTAGCACTTTGTTGATCAAGTCTTCGGGAGGGAATGACTTTCCTAATGAAGCCAACTTGTTCACTATGTGAGTGAACCTCTTTTGCATTTGATGTATGGATTCTCCTTGATCCATTCTGAACAATTCATATTCCCGGACCAGAGTACTTGTTCTCGATCTTTTTACCTCACTGGTACCTTCATGGGTGACTTGAAGAGTGTCCCACATTTCTTTAGCAGTTTTACAATTTGAGACTCTGAAGAATTCATCGGGACTAAGTGCGGAAGTGATAATGTTTTTGGCTCGGTAATTCAGCTGAACTTTCCTTTTCTCATTGTCTGTCCATTCATCTTTTTCTTTTGCTGTACGTGTGCCATCTACTATGTGTGTGGGAACAAAAGGACCATTTTCCACAGTTTCCCATATATCTATATCTACCCCTTCTATAAATATTCTTATTCTTTCTTTCCAATATGCATAGTCTTCTCCGTTAAATCCCAAGGGACGGAAAAGAGATGCACCCTCTTGCGTATACCAACCTGAAGCCATTTCTCTTGAAGCGGCTAAGCTCTTTATACAAGAGTCTAGCTCTGATACCACTTGTTACCAAGTGGCTTCAGTTTCAAGAGGGGGGGTGAATTGAGTTTAAAAACTTTTTGTATCATTTGAAAATCTTTCCCCTTTTTCAAATAGCTTTAGATCCGGTTTTCGCGCAGGTAGAGTGAAAGCGAAGGAATTAGATTATTTTAATCACAATAAAGCGGTAAAGCAGATTATAAGCACAACAGAGATATAATAAGAGAAAGTAAGTAAAGCACACAGAGATTTATACTGGTTCAGCCACCTCCTAGTGACCTACGTCCAGTCCTCACACCCTTGTGAGATTTTTCCACTAACCACAAGGCTTACGGGTGCCTTGGAAACCTTTACAGAGATTTGGGCACTCCTTCACCTAGGATACCCCACCTAATGAAGAGCCCACAAATCTACCCAACAAGAGATACCCCACCCTTGTTACAACACATGCAAATAGAAAGATACCCCACTTCCTAAGTACATGCAAATACCCTAGAGAGATACCCCACTCCCTAGTAACAGATCTACAGATCTAAAGTAACAATACAGTGAAACGAATATACCTCTTAGCAGGCGGATGTTACAACTTGAAGATCTCAACCCCACACTAACTCTTGCAATAGATCAGCTCTTTGACGGACCAACGGAACGAATAGAGCACCAGAGAAAATATAAGAGTTTTTGTAAAGAGATAGGAGATGATATGCGAATGGGTTGATTAATTTGAAGTGAAAATGATCTCCCTATTTATAGGGGTTTGAGTGAGAATCGATTCATGCAGGTTTGCAAGCATGAAGGAATCGATTCATGGTTCCTTTAGTTCCATTTCCATTTTCAAAAAACTTCCCTTTCCAAAGAGTGAATCGATTCATAGATTAGTTAAAATGTGAGTGAATCGATTCATGGCTTGTTAAAACAAAGGGGAATCGATTCTTGGCTTAGTTAAAAAGAGTGTGAATCGATTCATGACCTGTTTTGTTTCAGAAGGAATCGATTCATGCTTAGGTGAGACTTGGTGTGAATCGATTCATCACCTGAATTGTTTCAGAGGTGTGAATCGATTCATGCTTTAAGAGAATCGATTCTTAGTTTCCAAAAAGCCTTAGGACTTGCCATATAGGGATGAGAATCGATTCATGCTTTGGTTTAAATCATGGTGAATCGATTCTTTACTTTGTTTTTAGTTTGGAAAACTTGTTTTAGGTTTTTCAAAAATGCTTTTAGGGTTTTATATATTATGCATGCATTTTGAAAACCGCGAGACTTGAGATATGAGCCGACCTCTGCGAGAGCTTACAAAATTCCTAATCACTCACCCAAACCCTAAGGACTACCCTCAATTTTAGGACAACCCTAAAAAGTCTTCAATTCTTCATTCTTTGGGTTTGCCTTGACTTGGATGATTTGTTGCTTGATTGCTTTTCTTTTTCCTTTGCTCTTCTAGGTCTTCACTTGCTCATTCTTCTTTATCTTGTTTTTCATCATCAAAATCAATTAGGACTCTTTGTCCTATAATAAGTTTCCTGCATACAAGGTATCCACATTATAGAGATAGAACCCCACCCTTACCTTAGCCTTTGGAGAACTCGAAGCCTTGCCCTAGCTCTCTCTCCTCTTCGTCGCGCCTCTACTCTCTTCTCTTCCCTCGAATTCTATTTTTTTATCCTTCTAAATGAGCAAAACCCTAACCTAATCCATTTTATGCTCATTTAGTCCTATGGGCTTTTCCTTAGCTTATGCGACTTAATCATGGGCCTCACTAATGCTTCTCATTTTAATAATCCCAACCCCAACAATAGGTCCACATATACTAGCATTATTATTATTTTATTATTTTTCTACCAATTAAATTCCCAAACAATTCACTTAAATAATTAATTAAATTTTAGGGCGTTACAGATGCTAAAGAGGTTGAAGATACTAATCTCATTGACCAGCTGATAGAACAGTTTGAAGTGGACTGGGGAAGAAAAATCTTTCATGGCCCAGGTGAAAATTTGTTCGAGTATTTTTGTAGAAAATGTGCAATTCGAATCAAGAGACCATAGTATTCCCATGATGCAGTGCTGTTTTTGTTAGTAGGGAAGTCAGAGCCTTCGAAAGTTCTGAAATCAAAAGAAAGGTTGAAGAAGTTCGATGAGAAGGAAAAGGAGACTTGAATGCTCCTTCTAGTAAGCCTGCTTATTAAGCTCCCAAAAATAAGTGGGTTAGAGGCATGAATCGTTCTTCAACTAAACAATGGGTTACCACTAAGAACTATAAGCCTAAAAATGTCTATGTAAGAGGTTAAAGTTTGAATGTTGGATATACTGGGAATCAAAACTTTTGGTTTGAGATCCAAGGTACGAGCCGGACTCAAATAACAAGGGCTCGGAGGATTCAAAAATCCGCATACGAATCATATGAGATGAGACGAAGTCCTAGAGTAACTACAAAGCCCAAGGTTAAAAGCAGTTTAACTTCCCATAAGGAAGAAGGACGTCCAAAGGGTAAAAATCACAGAATGACAAAAAGAAGTTGGTTGAATATGATAATGAAGATGACCTCATGATAAATGTGTTTGATTCTAGATTCGATGACGATTTAAATGATATCTGCGTAGTAGTCTCAGTCTTTCCTGTAGATTACACCGAACAGGTGGTGAGTATTGAAGAGCTCGAAGATTACTTCAAAAAGATTGACGAGTTCCAAGGAAAAGCTCCTATTCTGTTAGAACCTCAAGCTTGGAATTCTGCAATTTTTGAACCACCAACGAATTGCATGAAGACACACCTCAAACCTCTGTTCATTCAGATAAGGATTGATGGTTGTATTGTTGTTAATAAGGTGCTCATTGACGGTGGGGAAGTAGTTAATCTAATTCCCGAAGGAGAAATGGAGAGGCTTAGAAAAACTGATGAGGACCTAATCCCTCATAATCTGGTAATCACAGATTTCAATGGAAAGAGTTCGAGGTTTAAAAGGATCATTGCCTTGAACATTTAGGTAGGGTCTATTTCCTGATACACGATGTTTGTGGTGGTCCCTTCAACCACCAATGTAACACCCAAAGTAATTAAACAAACTACTTTGAGTATTACCATGTTAACCTTTATTTAAAATATATGCTTGGATGATTGATTTGAACTTGATTATTATTTTTCTTCGTTGTTAAGACCCAAAGTACAAATTTAATTGCCTTAGGCAGTACCTTGTAGTAACATTAATTCGTTATTTGTTTTGGGCCCTTGGATGATTGGTGGATTAGTTGAGAAATGGGGTGTAATACTCAAAGTAAATGAAAATTTTACATTGGTGATTACATTATTGTTTTACGGCTATCTATATGTATGTCACATGCTTAATTGACAATTCTATGATTAATGACATTTATATATATATATATATATATATATGATTGTGATGGTATTTGGAAGTTTTAGTATAAGATAGGAGAAGGGCACCATTTGGTAGAGTTTGTAATACCCAAAGCAATTAGGGCGGTGCAAATAGAAACCCGAGTTTGTGCATTTTCAGCCCAAAACAAACCAATTTGATTCTAAACTCACATAAGCTCAATTGGTCCACATTATTTAGAGAGGGAAAGACATTCATTTACTTCATGTTCACCATCATCTCTTTACACCATACTCAACATTTTAGAAATTATCACTTTCCCAAAGAACACTAGAAGCTCTCTTTCCTTGCCTTTCATTCTTGACAACAATGGTGTTCCACACTAGTTCTCACCCATCCATTTGAAGATCAACTCCATCTTCATCTCATCCTCACCATTCTCGATTTGGCTAGGAGTTGAAAACCCAACTTCTGAAACTCTCCTCACTATTTTTTCGTGGGCTGTTATCGGTTTGCATGAGAATTTGGGGTTCAAGATCTTAAAATATAGGATGTAATCCCATTAGTTGGTTAGCAAGGCCCATTAGATAATAATGCCATTAGATAGTAAGGTCCAGTAGTTAATTAGTATATAAGGTAGATGATAGACTCATTTACTATCAACCCTTCTCATTTTGTATCTTCACTACTTTTGATATAATAGACCTTTAAAAGTTTTTCTCTCTAATTTCTATGGATGCTATGTTTTTCAACATGGTATCAGAGCAAACATGGTATCCTCCTTGAATTTGGCTGCATATCGGTCACTTTCTTTATTTTATTATTTTCTTCTTCATTCACTTTCTTTATCTCTTTCCCGATAAATTCCTTTTTCCATTTTTTTTCGTTTTATTTTGGATCTGAGTCGCTGGTCCACATCGCACCGTGTTCTTGCGTTTTGCGATTTTTTTTCTCTGATTTTGATCTGCCTTTCCTAAATCATCTTTGATTCCTGGATCGCATTGCAAGTCCAGATCACATTGTTTGGCTATTGCGATTCTGAGTCTTGGTGTGTGTTTCCTCTGGTTGAGCGCGCATCGTTCTCAATCTGTTCGATTTCCGTTTTTTGTTTGTCTGATCTGTTTCCCGTTTTCCCACTCTGGATTCATCATCTTCCACTAGATGCTTCGATCCACCAGTTCCCTTTCTCTCTGAAAAACCCTAAAAAACGGGGAGGTTTGCGTTCTCTTTCTCTTTCGATCTCTCATTTCTCTGTTCATCTCTGGTTTCTCTGTTTCCCGTTTCCCACTCTTTCTCTTTCAATTCCGATGGCGCTTGAGATTGAGGTTTGCGTTCACTGATTCACGACCTTCTTCTCAAAATTGCTTTAGTTTCTACTTCATCACTTAATTCACGATCCTCTGTTCTTTGATCTGCGTGGGTTGTTGCGGCCTGATCTGCGTGACAGCGTTCTCGACATTTTCTGATGTGGGTTCGTCTTCCTCTAATCCAGTGTTCGTCACCAGATTCAGGAAGATTGTTTTGAGGACTGAGCTACCGAATGCTGATTCGGTGTGGGTGTTTTTGAACAACGAGGATGCTTCCGAGTTGTAGTCTAGTAGATCTGGAGATCTGTGTTGTTTCGATCTTGATGTTGTATTTTTTGATGACTTCGGCTCTGTTTCAAATTGCTTCTAATCTAAAATAAATTGTTGTGTTGTTTCAAGAAATGCAATGCCTTGAGATGGAGCTTGATGTGTTCACTTTGGTTAGCTTGCTTTCGGTTTCCTTAAAAGACAGAAATTTGGATTTGGGAAGATTTGTGCATGTTTATATTGTTGTTACTGGAATGGAAATCGGTTTGATTGTGACCAATGCGCTCATGGATATGTAGCCATGTGCGGGGTACTTGAAATATGCTAAAAGTGTTTTTGATCAGATACATGATAAGGATGTAGTTTCTGGGACTTGTATGATTAATGCTTATGCTAATCATGGGTTTATTGGTAATGCTCTAAAAAAAATTTCTCAGATGCCTGTGAAGAATGTGGTCTCTTAGACTTCAACAATTTGGTGCCATGTTCAACAAGGGCTTTACGTGGAAGCTATGAAGCTTTTCTACAAGATGTGTGCTTTTTTGTTGTTGCTGCAGTACATGGTATGAGTTGCAGATTTCATGCTTATTTTATGGTTTTGTTGATATTTAGCCTTGTTGGGTAGTTGTTAGCTTCTGTTTATGGTGGTTAAGCGTGATGCTTCTGTCATGGATGGTTAAGCTTTGCTCTCTTTGTTGTTTGTGCTTCTGCCAAATGGTTAAACTTTGAGGTATAGTTTTTGTTTGGTGGTTAAGTCTTGGCCCCATGGCCTTGTTGATGTTTGCTTCTGCCCTATGGTGGTTAAGCATTTTGCTTCCTTCAAGTGATTAAGCCTTGAGTTGTGGCTTTTGTTTGATGGTTAAGCGTTGAATTGTTGCTTCTTTCGAGTGGTTAAATCTTGAGTTGTGGTTTCTGCTCGATGGTTAAGCATTTGTTGACTTCTTTGGCACTTGGATGGTTTTGTTGATTCTTTTGGAGTGAATGTTGTGGAGACGATGGAAGAAGTTTGAAGGGGCCCAAAAGTTGGTCGAATACTTCTAGGAGCTATGCACCTCAACTGTTACCAATTCGGATTGTTCTTTATTTTTCCTTATTTTTATGGTATCTTTGTATTACTTATCTCAAGCTGGAAGTGTTGTGAACACCGTCCAGCTTGCGGGAGGCTCTTAAAATATAGGATGTAAGCCCATTAGTTGGTTAGTAAGGCCCATTAGATAATAAGGCCATTAGATAGTAAGGTCCATTAGTTAATTAGTATATAAGATAGATGATAGACTCATTTACTATCAACCCTTCTCATTTTGTATCTTCACTACTTTTGATATAATAGACCTTTAAAAGTTTTTCTCTCTTATTTCTATGTATCTCCACGGACATTATGTTCAAGGATCTCTTCAGTATACTGAAGATTGCAGAGACCGACCTTGCGCCCTAGTGAAATCCCAATTTGTCCGGTTTCAACGGGGCCAGAGCCCGACCCCTGGGCTACGTCGAACTCTTGGTAACATACAGCAACAAATGCGTCCTACGCATAGTGAAATCCCAATTTCTAGTCCTACCCTGCAGGTCCCCCTACAACTGTATCCTGGGAGCCCGACTTTAGGAAGGTTGGGTGCGGTCGCTTCCACCGTCCACCTGAAAACGAAGTTTTACTCCTAGAAGAGCAAGGTGATCACACTAGCTGGCGACAATACAGCAGCAAAGAGATGCCACTGCCTCTCCATCGAGTTAGAACAAAACCCAAAAAAAGAACTCAAGGTAACTCGCAAGGGATCCGAAGTCAACTTGGCCGATCTCAACGCACGCTACGATTCATATAGTTCAGAAGATGAACAAGACGATCCACTCACTAGATAATTGAAAAAGAGGATTAAGCAACCCGAGCACGATGGAGAGTTCATTGAATTGCCACTAGGGAACGACCCAATAAAGACCTTGAAGCTCGGCGCCGACCTCCCATAAGACGTAAAGAGAACCCTCATCACGTGCCTCCGTGAGCACGCCGACATTTTTGCATGGTCCGCAGCCGACATGCCTGGTATCGCAACCGAAGTTGCCTGCCACCACCTCGCGGTTAACCCCGAAGCAAGGTGGGTTGCCTAGTGGAGGCGTGCTCAAAAAGAAGTCAAGGCCCTGGCCGCCGCCAAAATCGTCTCATCTCCACTGGGTTTGTCAAAGAAGCTAAATACATAACTTCGCTCTCCAACATCGTCCTTGAAAAGAAAAGCAACGGCAAGTGGCAAATAATATAGGCCTAAACAAGGCTTGCCCCAAGGACGCATTTTCAGTTCCGAGCATAGACAAGTTGGTTGACAGTGATTCCGATTTCTGCTTTTTGTCTTTTCTGGATGCTTACTCTGGGTATAATCACATACCGTTGTACCCTCGTAACGAGGAGAAGATATCTTTCATGACAGAAGAAGAAAATTATTGTTACCGTGTTATGCCCTTTGGGCTGAACAATGCCGATGCTACCTATCAGCGTATGATAAACAAGGTATTCTAGAAGCAGACCAACCGAGTAGTGGAGGTCTATTTGGACGACATGAACGTGAAGAGCAAGTCTGACAAAGGCCACCTAGACGACCTCACTGAAATCTTTGTCGAGGCAAGGAAGAACAATCTCAAACTCAATCCAGAAAAGTGCACTTTTGGGGTCCGGGCTGGGAGATTCCTTGGCTTCTGCTTGACGGAGCGAGGGATGGAGGCCAACCCGGATAAATGCAAGGCCGTGACGGATATGCGTTCGCCGACCTCAAAGAAGAAGGTTCAGAAATTAACAGGAATGATTTCCGCTTTGTCAATATTTGTCTCCAAAGTTGCCAAACAGATCATTGTCTTTCTTTAAGACATTGAAGAATGGGATCGAGTTCTAGTGGACTCCAGAATGCGAGAACGCCCTCACCAAGCTCAAGAAAATTCTCATGGAGCCTCCGATCCTCACAAGACTAGTAGAGGGAGAAACCCTCTACCTCTACTTGGTAGTGGCTAAGGAAACTTTGAGCATCGTTCTGGTTTGGGAAACCCAACTCGGGCGGAGACCAATCTACTTCATCAAAAAAGTGTTTTAGGGCCCAGAAACAAGGTACTAGAGGATCGAGAGGGTGGCCTTGGCACTGGTAATGGCAGTCCGCCGACTCCGACCATACTTTTGTAGCCCACGAAGTGGTGGTAAGAACAGACCAGCCCATCAGGCAGATCCTACATCGGCCCAACCTTGTCGGTTGAATAATTAAATGGGCAGTAGAGCTTTTCGAAGTCAAGATCAAATACGAGTCCAGGCCAGCCCTCATGTCTCAGGTATTGGCCGAATTCATCACCGAGATGACGCCACCCTCCCCCAAGGCCGAGACCCTGACCTGGAAACTCCATGTGGACGGATCCTCCAAAGGGAGCGATGCCAGACTCATCCTGGAGAACAACAAAGGTTTAGTGACAAAGGTTTCCCTCAGCTTCTCATTCCGGACATCGAAAAATCAAGCTGAATACAAAGCATGCATTCCCGGACTCCTCCTAGCTTGGGATTTCTACATAATAAGGATCGAACTTAACATCGACTCCTTGTTGGTAGTGTCCCAGATCAAGGAAGACTTCAGCACGAGAGACATCATTCTGCAAAAGTATCTGGCCCAAGTAAGAGAGTTGTTACAACTTTTCACCCAAGTCGAGGTAAGGCATGTACCACAGAAAAAAAATGCCAGAGCCGATGTTCTGGCCAAACTAGCCAGCACCAAGCCCTCCGACAATTACCTAAGTTTAATCCAAGAGACTTTAACCCAATCGAGCGTAGATTTCACCATGGGATCAACCTCGCCATATGCATCGTCGAATCCAAGGAAAGTCGGATTTCTCGATAAAAGACTACATTGAGCACGGCAGGGAGCTCCCCGATCCTAAGACGGCCACCCTCGTCAGGAAAAGGGCTCCTTCATATTCAGTGATTGAGGGAACTCTGTTCCGACGTGGCTTCTCAACACCTCAGCTCAAATGTATCAAAGGGGACGAGGTCGAGTACATTCTCGCAGAAATTCATGAAGGAATCAGTGGGCACCACCTGGGTGCACGGGCCCGAGCTAGAAAGACACTCAGGTCGGGATACTGCTGGCCCACCATGTCTAGGGACGTGTCCGACCTGGTAAAGAAATGTGATAAGTGTCAGCGCCACACCGACGTACATCTCGCTCCCCCATCCGAAAAACCACAATTTCGGCCTCATGGCCTTTCTCCTGGTGGGGGATCGACCTCTTAGGCCCTTTCCCTCTGGCGCTAGGGCAAGTAATGTATTTTACCATAGTGGTGGACTACTTCACAAAGTGGATCGAGGCTGAACCACTAACCAGCATTACGGCGAAAGCCTGTATCAAGTTCTTCAAGAAGAACCCCATGGTCCGGTTTGGCATCCATGAGGTCGTCGTCACGGATAACGGGACCCAATTCACAGACAAGCGCTTCCGGAAACTCAGGAAAGACCTCGGTATCAAGCATCACTTCACCTCGGTCGAACACCCACAAACCAACGGGCAGGCCGAGGCCGCCAACCGAGTCATATTGAAGAAAAGGCTAGACGAGGCCAAGGGCACCTAGGTCTACGAGATTCGGGCGCAACACCTTTTCACCTGACATACGTGACTGAGGCCGTCATCCCAGTTGGGACCGAAGCTGTCATCCCAGTCAAGGAATCTACACCCCCTGAGAAAGAAAGACAAAGAACAAGCAATCCGGGAAGAACTCGACCTCACCCAAGAGATTCGGGACCAAGGCGCTCTTACCGAGGCCATGGTTAAATAGAGAATTGCCAAGTGTTTCAATACGGGCAATCCCTTCCCCACCTCTATAAATACGCATCCACCCTCGGAAATCAGGTACGCTCTCTCACTAGTACCTCCCCTTCATTTCTGATTGGTTACTTTGGCATCAGAGTGTTTCCAGGTACACGCCATCCGTCCGACCTCGAGCTCGGGAGGGGACGACTTCAACTAACATCTCTACTAACTGCAATCTCGGATTCCGATCCTGGGAGCTAGGTACTGAATAGTTGTATCACTTGCATTTGCATGGGACCATTGGTATAAATATTCCTCAGCTTGCATAATTGTTTGTTTATGGGAACAAGTTTCTTTCTGCCAAACAAGATCATCTCTACGCCTCCATGTTCCCCACATCATCATCAGGTTTCTCTTAAGGAGCATGAACATTTTTTAAGGAGCATTTTTTTTAAGGAGCATGAACATTATTTCCTTGAATGTGTTACATTTTATGAATGCTTGATCTATGTGGTGCAGCAAACCAGCTTCCTCCCAGCATCTAAGGGATTCTCTACATCCAAAGAAAATATGAGTTTCCTCTTCTACTCCTTGATTACACTGTGAGCACAAAGTTGAGCATTCAACTCCTTTCCTCTGCAAATTAAATCTGGTCTGAAGGCAATCCCTCATGGCTCTCCAAGCTAGAATCTTAACTTTTTGTGGGACAACCACTTGAGAGAGGAGGGTGATTGGTTGTGTTTATGGATCAGGTACCTGCTTAACTAACAGTTTACATGAAAATTCAAATATGCTATTAAGAGTGAACTCAAGCTTTTGTAGCTTAGGTCCGAGTCTCATTTATTCAGTACTTTACAAAATATGTAAGAGATGTGTAGGTTATCCTAGGAGATGTTAGTCAGGTATAATGTTACTTCTAATTTAATATACACTTACGTAGAGAATGAATTGAAACTAAAAGACCATGCTAAGAAGCAGGTGATGCTTACTACCTGTTTGTATTTTATCATTTTAGTGATAAAATGAGGATTATATATATATATATATATATATATATATATATATATATATATATATATATTTGCTTTTTCTTTTGAAGTTGCTGACAACTAAGAATACATTTGAATTGGCTTATGAACATCTTGTTTGAGTTAATATATTGACCGAAGAACTTATCTGACTGTTTGTGAGAGTTTATGGAAATAAGTTAACATTTCTATAAGATTTTTTCGGCTTCTAAATTAATTTGAGTACTTTGATCTTATACCTCTAGTTAAGATGGCAATATCTTCTAAGTAATGGCTCTAACATTCACCGAATGCAGCAGCCTATATAAACAAGCTAATGGAAGAATGACATGAGTACATAATACATGTTTAATTAATGCTTGGTTTTGTTGTTGCATATATAGTTATTGGTGTTTCATTAAGTGATATTTTCCTAAAATTTTAAAGACAATTTTTTTAAAATTTTTTGTATGTAATTTCAGGTTACAAATTTACGTTCACCTACTGAAGCAATACGCTCTTCAAGTGCCATGCACCTCCACATCATAGGCCATCATCTACTCTTTATATTTCGGATTTGTTATTAACTAGTAATGTTGAAAAACATGTTTTATATTAGGGGAAACTTATACTCTTAAACCCCGTACCTTTTAATATTTTGGCACAACAATATCTTTTGATATTATTGTGTTATTTTACTTCAAAAGTATGAATGAAAGAACTTTTTGCTATTGTTTATGTAGGTTTATATAATTTGATGGATTCTTATAATATTTCATTTTATGTTTTTACATAATTTGAGGAAAAGTTGTTATAAATAACCAAAAATATTACTTTAGCCTTTAAAGCTGAAAGCAATTTCGTCCTTAGGTTTTAATTATTGAATCGCCGCAAGTTTTTGGCTAAGGATTATACAAACTTAGAAATTGTTTATTGACGGTTTTGAACCGCTGCAAACATCCCAAAAATCCCTGCAGATAGCTATGTATTATACTAGTTCAGAAACAGTTTAGTGGTGGTTCTGAACCGCTTCAAAATAAAAACTGTCGCAAAATTCCCGAAAACCGTTGCAGAAATATGGGTAGCATTGCATAACTCAAACTGTTTAGTTGCGGTTCCAAACCCCCGCAAATATAAAACTGCCACAAAAATCATCGCTAAAGTCTACTCCAGGCGGTTAGTCCAGCGGTTGCAAAAGCCGTCGCAGAGTTTCCTCGTGGCAGGGAAAACTACAGCAGTTCTGGAACCGCATTGAATAGAATTTTGCAGCTGTTAAAACCGCCGCAAAAAGCGTTTTCAACCACCACAAATTGCTTGCTTTGTTATAATGATGTTGAAGGAGTAGTACCTTCTACATTACATCCAAAGATGTTCATCATTCTCGAATTCGATCGCTTCTTCCTTCTTCTTAGATCTTTTGGAAGCTTGAGAATTGCAAGAGGAAGATCTCTTCTACTTGGGAGTACCCGCAGTCTGAGAACAAAGAGAGATGCATGAGCAAAAGTTGATACTAATCAGATATGAAAAAATAGGTTGTACTAACCTTAGTTCGTGGTTTGGAAACAACGCTATTTCTATATTTCATTAGAAAAATATATGGGGCCTTATCATGCCTAGGAGGGCGCTTGAAGTGAGCATACTTTTCTTCCTCAACGTCCAAATTTTCTCCAGTCTCTTGTCCCAATTCGGCTTGCCTCAAGTTAGAAAGTTGAATCGGGATGGCCTCTAAGTAATTAAAAGAGGACGAAGTCGAAAGCCGAGAATAAAAAACGATCTTAGAAGATAGAAGTCCATATACTTGCTTCAATTTCCATTATTCGACTGGAATAAGTCTGTACGTCAAAGGGGACGGTTCCTTGGCGACTAGCTATAGTGACCTGTTTTTCTTTAGGGAGTTTGTAAATTGAGTCAATTCTAAAAAGGTGCATTGGTTAAAGGAGGAAATTTTGGATAAGGTGATGCAATTATTTGTATTTTCAACAATGAAGTCTGTTTAGGCTTAGCGTGAAACCGTTCTGTGGCTGGGCGATGTTTCTCTCCTAAGACTTCTGAAGCTTCTATGACCGTTTTCTCTCTGTGAAGTGGATCATAGGGAGTCTTAAAATACTTTTCGATATTGAAAATTTTGGAATAATACATACCTTGATTTTTCGTCCCTAGATATCCAGTCTGCTTCAAAAAAGCATCATCAGGTATCTCCAAGAAACACTTCTTGAAGGGTTTTTGATTTGAGGAAAAATATCTAGACCACCAGTTATCAAAGTCAACAGTGGTCAAATAATAATGTTCAAACTTAAAAAATGAAAGACTGGGAGATCACTGATGCCAGAAAGATATCACAAAGGTAAAACTAGGACATGAAAGTGCGACAATTATTTGACCAAATTGACTTAGGCCAAATTGTCTAGCTACCAAGTTTGGTTGGTAAAGTGCGACAATTAACCTCCCGTCTCGAGGTACTGAGTAAAGAAATACCAAAGTTTGAAAGACTCGGGTTGATGACCAAGTTCTCGACAAGGAACTTCTCTAGTCAACCACTCGAGACCATTCTTCCAGAGATAGAAAACCACTGGTGGGTTTTAAAGGCATGTTTGGTATAATCTTTCCAACTGTTTGAAGTTCTAAAGATAGAAAATCACTGGTGGGTTTTAAACCAAAATGACCGACTACATCAAATAGAGTAACGGTCATCATTCCATATGGAAATTGAAAAGAGGAAGTATAAGGATTCCAGAAAAAGATAGAGCTCACTATTTGGGGCCGATTGTACAGCAAATTTTGTTTGTTGAGTTGTAAGGCGTCATAAATGCCAATCCCTAGCCATTGACCCACTTTGTAAAGCTCGATTCTTTTTAGCCACAAGAAATAATCTCCGAATCAAACTTTTGGAAGGAGGAATTTCACCTGGCATAGTGCGCCACGTATTCTCGAAAGATTCGAATAAGAGCCTAAGATCATTTGGCATTTTGAAAGCTAAGTGGGAGTTTTTTGCTAGTTAAAAGATGAACGGAAAGTTTTTATTTGCAATAAGCAGCAGAAATAAGAGGTCCTTAAAGGGCAAAAAAATTTGCACGAAGCCTGAAAAGGGACCAATACCTAAGACTCCCAAAGAGCCATTTCTTCGGCAGTACCTTTAGGGTTCCCTAAGAGAGGTCGGCCTTCTCTTCCAACAAGCTTTGCTGGATTAGAATCAGGTAACGACAAAGAAGAAGAACTCCTAGTACGCCAGAAGGACATGCTCAAGGCGTAGGCTTTGAAAAAGGAAAGACAAGTCTAAAAGAATCCGTCTAAACAAACACTTAGGTAAGATAAAACACGAGATAGTGAAAGGCATATGAATCCCTTAAATCTCTTATGAAGAGATAAAAATGATGGTTGAGTTGTTTAGACGTGACTAAAAGGACAGAAGTTAGTGACATTTCAAATGCCCCAAAATTAATTAAATAATTATTGATTCTTTTATTCAATTAATTGTCTAGGGTTTGGGTGTTATAATAGAAATTATTTAGGGATTTTATGTGATAGAATATTAGAAATAATATATGTCTATTATATTTTAGTGCGTTGGTACATGATAGGGTTAGTAGTGGCGAATTATAAGTAGGTAAGTGGAGGCCCATGATTAAGTCATTAGACTAATGAGAAAGCCCAAGGTGAGTGAGTAAGTCGAATAAGGGTTAAGTTAGGGTTTCAAGTCATGGTTAGAAAGAAAACAAAAACCTAATCTAAGGGAGAATAGAGAGAGGGCGACGGCTAGAGAGTGAGAAGAGAAGAAGAGGTGCGCTAATCACAAGAGAGAAAGAAGGAGAAAAGGGGCGTGAATCAAGACTAGAGTGGAGAGGGCTTGCGACTAGGAGGAAGAGAGAGACAAGGAATTCGTGGTCTTCTATAGCAAAGGTAAGGGTGCGGTTCTATCTTCCTAATAGGTCCTATGAAGGAGTCATATGTGGGGGTTAGGGTTTTTGACTTGTGAATTACAATATATGCTCATGTTATCTTTCTATATGATTTGAATTGCTATGTGAACATATGATGTCTTGATGATGATTTCGCATGCATATGAATTCCTACGTGTTACATGACCTTGTTGATTTAATTGTCATATGAATGACGTTCCCATGTCCTAAAAGTGATCCTATGCCTCGCCATGATTTTAAAGTAATTTGGTGTGATATGCTGAAAGTGGAGCCCTAGGCGCCCCGTGCCTGTCCCCGTTTCCTGTTTCGTTTGCTTTTGGTACAGATTCAGTAACTCTGATCGTAAGTGTTCTATTTGTCTAAAAATTATGTGGTTTGTTTTTCTGGAAACTAGACACAATTTTCTACAAATTAGGCACTGAGTTTACTCAATTTGGATAAGTATAATGGGAGAATTCTTGGTTGCAAATTGGGTCAAAAATCTGAGACGGTTTAGGATATATGTCCAGTTTTTGTCTAATTCTGAATGCCCTGATCCTCCAGATTTCGGGGGGTTTGTTTTGTTGGAAAGAAGACTTAATTTCCTACTCAATAGGCACTGATTTCGCTAAATTTCATTGAGAATTGAGGGAGAATATTTGATTTCAAAATGACTAATAATTCTGTCTGAATTTTGTGGGGTTAGTTGCTCCGAATTTTGTGGAGTTTGTTGCTCCAATTAAGTTGTCAATTATTAATTGTTAATTTGCTAAATTAGTTGGTTAATAATTGTTGGTTGTTGGGCGCCATGTGTGGCAGCCCTAAATTGACTGGTTAAGTTGTTGGTTGCTAAACGTTGTTGATGATTGAGAGGGCTGAGTTTCGAGTTGTTGGCTGTTCCTATTTTCTTGGGGTGGTTGTTGGCTGTTCTTATTTTGTGGGTTGTTGTCAATTTGTTGTAGCTTGGTGTTTGCTAATGTTGTTGTTAATGATATTGATGTTAATCATGTTAGTCGATTGTTACATACGTTGAATTGCCCATATATATATGAGCATGGATTATGTCGTTGCCGTTGAAGTTGATAAATGTTGTTGTGATTTGGTGTCGTAGGCCTATGGCCAGTGTGGTGACTTACGTTGTTGTTGTGCCGATATGTGATTGTGTTGACATGTTGTGCATACTCGTTGCGTCACATGCATATCATGTGGATTAGGCTTCGGCCAGCGTTGTGGATTAGGCTTCGGCCAGCGTTGTGATTTAGGCCTATGGCCAGCGTTGGGACTTGGTACCGCATGCATGTGCATTCCATACTGTATGATTGACTAGTGAAATTATGTGACTATTGTGACGAGATGAATGTGATAACCTGACCGAATGCATATTGCTTTTCATACGATTTATTAGATAGTGTGATATCTCACCCCTTCTGTTTGAATGTTACCCCTATGTTGGTAACGTGCAAGTAATAGCGAATGAAGGCGGAGTACCTTCATATAGTCGGGTCGGTGTCGTCGCTCTGATACGTAGCACTCGGGGGGATGAACGTTCATTTATATTCCTTATGTCGTTACACTCGCTGAACTTAAGTTTATGGCCGTTATGACTATTCATGTTGTGAACCTTTTGGAATTTTATCGTTAAGTTGAATCCTTAATTTTCCGCTGCATGTTAAATGAAAGTCAGTTATTTTTGAAGTATGATTTCGTTGGCGAATTTCAGTTGAAAACTGTAGCACTCAAAATGATTTTTGAAACTCTGATTTATTTAGTAATTTGCCGGGTAGATTTTGGGTGTTACATTAGTGGTATCAGAGCAATGGTTGGTCCGTCCGGCCAAGTCGTCGAGTTGTTGTGTCGGTTAAAGACCAACTGTTGTCTTTTAGTACTAACCGTTGTTTACATTGCAGGTTGTTCGAATCAGGTAAACTTTCGAGGACAAAATTCTTTTAAGTGGGGGAGAGTTGTAACACCCAAAAATCAATTAAATATTTATTGATTTGTTTATTTAATTAATTGTCTAGGGTTTGGGTGTTGAGAAAATAATAGAAATTATTTAGGGATTTTATGTGATAGAATATTAGAAATAATATATGTCTATTATATTTTAGTGCGTTGGTACATGATAGGGTTAGTAGTTGCGAATTATAAGTAGCTAATTGGAGGCCCATGATTAAGTCATTAGACTAATGAGAAAGCCGAAGGTGAGTGAGTAAGTCGAATAGGGGTTAAGTTAGGGTTTCAAGTCACGGTTAGAAAGAAAACAAAAACCTAATCTAAGGGAGAATAGAGAGAGGGCGACCGCTAGAGAGTGAGAAGAGAAGAAGAGGTGCGCTAATCACAAGAGAGAAAGAAGGAGAAAAGGGGCGTGAATCAAGACTAGAGTGGAGAGGGCTTGCGACTAGGAGGAAGAGAGAGACAAGGAATTCGTGGTCTTCTATAGCAAAGGTAAGGGTGCGGTTCTATCTTCCTAATAGGTCCTATGAAGGGGTCATATGTGGGGGTTAGGGTTTTTGACTTGTGAATTACAATATATGCTCATGTTATCTTTCTATATGATTTGAACTGCTATGTGAACATATGATGTCTTGATGATGATTTCGCATGCATATGAATTGCTATCTGTTACATGACCTTGTTGATTTAATTGTCATATGAATGACGTTCCCATGTCCTAAAAGTGATCCTATTCCTCGCCATGATTTTAAAGTAATTTGGTGTGATATGCGGAAAGTGGAGCCCTAGGCGCCCCGTGCCTGTCCCCGTTTCCTGTTTCGTTTGCTTTTGGTACTGGTTCAGTAACTCTGTGATCGTGAGTGTTCTATTTGTCTAAAAATTATGTGGTTTGTTTTTCTGGAAACTAGACACAATGTTCTACAAATTAGGCACTGAGTTTACTCAATTTGGATAAGTATAATGGGAGAATTCTTGGTAGCAAATTGGGTCAAAAATCTGGGACGGTTTGGGATATATGTTCAGTTTTTGTCTAATTGTGAATGCCCTGATCCTCCAGATTTTGTGGGGTTTGTTTCGTTTGAAAGTAGACTTAATTTCCTAATGAATAGTCACTGATTTCGCTAAATTTCGTTGATAATTGAGGGAGAAGATTTGATTTCAAAATGACTAATAATTCTGTCCGAATTTTGTGGGGTTTGTTGCTCCGAATATTGTGGAGTTTGTTGCTCCAATTAAGTTGTCAATTATTAATTGATAGTTTGCTAAATTAGTTGTTTGATAATTGTTGGTTGTTGGGCGCCATGTGTGGCAGCCCTAAATTGATTGGTCAAGTTGTTGGTTGCTAAACGTTGTTGATGATTGAGAGGGCTGAGTGTCGAGTTGTTGGCTGTTCCTATTTTCTTGGGGTGGTTGTTGGCTGTTCTTATTTTGTGGGTTGTTGTCAATTTGTTGTAGCTTGGTGTTTGCTAATGTTGTTGTTAATGATATTGATGTTAATCATGTTAGTCGATTGTTACATACGTTGAATTGCCCATATATATATGAGCATGGATTATGTCGTTGCCGTTGATGTTGATAAATGTTGTTGTGATTTGGTGTCGTAGGCCTATGGCCAGTGTGGTGACTTACGTTGTTGTTGTGCCGATATGTGATTGTGTTGACATGTTGTGCATACTCGTTGCGTCGCATGCATATCATGTGGATTAGGCTTCGGCCAGCGTTGTGGATTAGGCTTCGGCCAGCGTTGTGATTTAGGCCTATGGCCAGCGTTGTGACTTGGTACCGCATGCATGTGCATTCCATACTGCATGATTGACTAGTGAAATTATGTGACTATTGTGACGAGATGAATGTGATAACCTGACCGAATGCATATTGCTTTTCATACGATTTATTAGATAGTTTGATATCTCACCCCTTCTGTTTGAATGTTACCCCTATGTTGGTAACGTGCAGGTAATAGCGAATGAAGGCGGAGTACCTTCATATAGTCAGGTCGGTGTCGTCGCTCTGATACGTAGCACTCGGGGGGATGAACGTTCATTTATATTCCTTATGTCGTTACACTCGCTGAACTTAAGTTTATGGCCGTTATGACTATTCATGTTGTGAACCTTTTGGAATTTTATCGTTAAGTTGAATCCTTAATTTTCCGCTGCATGTTAAATGAAAGTCAGTTATTTTTGAAGTATGATTTCGTTGGCGAATTTCAGTTGAAAACTGTAGCACTCAAAATGATTTTTGAAACTCTGATTTATTTAGTAATTTGCCGGGTAGATTTTGGGTGTTACATTAGTGGTATCAGAGCAATGGTTGGTCCGTCTGGCCAAGTCGTCGAGTCGTTGTGTCGGTTAAAGACCAACTGTTGTCTTTTAGTACTAACCGTTGTTTACATTGCAGGTTGTTCGAATCAGGTAAAATTTTGAGGACAAAATTCTTTTAAGTGGGGAGAGTTGTAACACCCCAAAATTAATTAAATATTTATTGATTTATTTATTTAATTAATTGTCTAGGGTTTGGGTGTTGAGAAAATAATAGAAATTATTTAGGGATTTTATGTGATAGAATATTAGAAATAATTTATGTCTATTATATTTTAGTGCGTTGGTACATGATAGGGTTAGTAGCTGCGAATTATAAGTAGCTAATTGGAGGCCCATGATTAAGTCATTAGACTAATGAGAAAGCCGAAGGTGAGTGAGTAAGTCGAATAGGGGTTAAGTTAGGGTTTCAAGTCACAGTTAGAAAGAAAACAAAAACCTAATCTAAGGGAGAATAGAGAGAGGGCGACGGCTAGAGAGTGAGAAGAGAAGAAGAGGTGCGCTAATCACAAGAGAGAAAGAAGGAGAAAAGGGGCGTGAATCAAGACTAGAGTGGAGAGGGCTTTCGACTAGGAGGAAGAGAGAGACAAGGAATTCGTGGTCTTCTATAGCAAAGGTAAGGGTGCGGTTCTATCTTCCTAATAGGTCCTATGAAGGGGTCATATGTGGGGGTTAGGGTTTTTGACTTGTGAATTACAATATATGCTCATGTTATCTTTCTATATGATTTGAATTGCTATGTGAACATATGATGTCTTGATGATGATTTCGCATGCATATGAATTCCTATGTGTTACATGACCTTGTTGATTTAATTGTCATATGAATGACGTTCCCATGTCCTAAAAGTGATCCTATGCCTCGCCATGATTTTAAAGTAATTTGGTGTGATATGCGGAAAGTGGAGCCCTAGGCGCCCCGTGCCTGTCCCCGTTTCCTGTTTCGTTTGCTTTTGGTACAGGTTCAGTAACTCTCTGATCGTGAGTGTTCTATTTGTCTAAAAATTATGTGGATTGTTTTTCTGGAAACTAGACACAATTTTCTACAAATTAGGCACTGAGTTTACTTAATTTGGATAAGTATAATGGGAGAATTCTTGGTAGCAAATTGGGTCAAAAACCTGGGACGGTTTGGGGTATATGTTCAGTTTTTGTCTAATTGTGAATGCCCTGATCCTCCAGATTTTGTGGGGTTTGTTTTGTTTGAAAGTAGACTTAATTTCCTACTGAATAGTCACTGATTTCGCTAAATTTCGTTGATAATTGAGGGAGAAGATTTGATTTCAAAATGACTAATAATTCTGTCCGAATTTTGTGGGGTTTGTTGCTCCGAATATTGTGGAGTTTGTTGCTCCAATTAAGTTGTCAATTATTAATTGTTAATTTGCTAAATTAGTTGGTTGATAATTGTTGGTTGTTGGGCGCCATGTGTGGCAGCCCTAAATTGATTGGTTAAGTTGTTGGTTGCTAAACGTTGTTGATGATTGAGAGGGCTGAGTGTCGAGTTGTTGGCTGTTCCTATTTTCTTGGGGTGGTTGTTGGCTGTTCTTATTTTGTGGGTTGTTGTCAATTTGTTGTAGCTTGGTGTTTGCTAATGTTGTTGTTAATGATATTGATGTTAATCATGTTAGTCGATTGTTACATACGTTGAATTGCCCATATATATATGAGCATGGATTATGTCGTTGCCGTTGATGTTGATAAATGTTGTTGTGATTTGGTGTCGTAGGCCTATGGCCAGTGTGGTGACTTACGTTGTTGTTGTGCCGATATGTGATTGTGTTGACATGTTGTGCATACTCGTTGCGTCGCATGCATATCATGTGGATTAGGCTTCGGCCAGCGTTGTGGATTAGGCTTCGGCCAGCGTTGTGATTTAGGCCTATGGCCAGCGTTGTGACTTGGTACCGCATGCATGTGCATTCCATACTGCATGATTGACTAGTGAGTAAGTCGAATAGGGGTTAAGTTAGGGTTTCAAGTCATGGTTAGAAAGAAAAAAAAAACCTAGTCTAAGGGAGAATAGAGAGAGCGCGACGGCTAGAGAGTGAGAAGAGAAGAAGAGGTGCGCTAATCACAAGTGAGAAAGAAGGAGAAAAGGGGCGTGAATCAAGACTAGAGTGGAGAGGGCTTGCGATTTGGAGGAAGAGAGAGAGACAAGGAATTCGTGGTCTTCTATAGCAAAGGTAAGGGTGGGGTTCTATCTACCTTAGAGGTCCTATGAAGGGGTCATATGTGGGGGTTAGGGTTTTTGAGTTGTGAATTACAATATATGCTCATGTTATCTTTCTATATGATTTGAATTGCTATGTGAACATATGATGTCTTGATGATGATTTCGCATGCATATGAATTCCTATGTGTTACATGACCTTGTTGATTTAATTGTCATATGAATGAAGTTCCCATGTCCTAAAAGTGATCCTATGCCTCGCCATGATTTTAAAGTAATTTGGTGTGATATGCGGAAAGTGGAGCCCTAGGCCCCCCGTGCCTGTCCCCGTTTCCTGTTTCGTTTGCTTTTGGTACAGGTTCAGTAACTCTCTGATCGTGAGTGTTCTATTTGTCTAAAAATTATGTGGTTTGTTTTTCTGGAAACTAGACACAATTTTCTACAAATTAGGCACTGAGTTTACTTAATTTGGATAAGTATAATGGGAGAATTCTTGGTAGCAAATTGGGTCAAAAATCTGGGACGGTTTGGGATATATGTTCAGTTTTTGTCTAATTGTGAATGCCCTGATCCTCCAGATTTTGTGGGGTTTGTTTTGTTTGAAAGTAGACTTAATTTCCTACTGAATAGTCACTGATTTCGCTAAATTTCGTTGATAATTGAGGGAGAAGACTTGATTTCAAAATGACTAATAATTCTGTCTGAATTTTGTGGGGTTTGTTGCTCCGAATATTGTGGAGTTTGTTGCTCCAATTAAGTTGTCAATTATTAATTGTTAATTTTCTAAATTAGTTGGTTGATAATTGTTGGTTGTTGGGCGCCATGTGTGGCAGCCCTAAATTGATTGGTTAAGTTGGTGGTTGCTAAACGTTGTTGATGATTGAGAGGGCTGAGTGTCGAGTTGTTGGCTGTTCCTATTTTCTTGGGGTGGTTGTTGGCTGTTCTTATTTTGTGGGTTGTTGTCAATTTTTTGTAGCTTGGTGTTTGCTAATGTTGTTGTTAATGATATTGATGTTAATCATGTTAGTCGATTGTTACATACGTTGAATTGCCCATATATATATGAGCATGGATTATGTCGTTGCCGTTGATGTTGATAAATGTTGTTGTGATTTGGTGTCGTAGGCCTATGGCCAGTGTGGTGACTTACGTTGTTGTTGTGCCGATATGTGATTGTGTTGACATGTTGTGCATACTCGTTGCGTTGCACGCATATCATGTGGATTAGGCTTCGGCCAGCGTTGTGGATTAGGCTTCGGCCAGCGTTGTGATTTAGGCCTATGGCCAGCGTTGTGACTTGGTACCGCATGCATGTGCATTCCATACTGCATGATTGACTAGTGAAATTATGTGACTATTGTGACGAGATGAATGTGATCACCTGACCGAATGCATATTGCTTTTCATACGATTTATTAGATAGTGTGATATCTCACCCCTTCTGTTTGAATGTTACCCCTATGTTGGTAACGTGCAGGTAATAGCGAATGAAGGCGGAGTACCTTCATATAGTCGGGTCGGTGTCGTCGCTCTGATACGTAGCACTCGGGGGGATGAACGTTCATTTATATTCCTTATGTCGTTACACTCGTTGAACTTAAGTTTATGGCCGTTATGACTATTCATGTTGTGAACCTTTTGGAATTTCATCGTTAAGTTGAATCCTTAATTTTCCGCTGCATGTTAAATGAAAGTCAGTTATTTTTGAAGTATGATTTCGTTGGTGAATTTCAGTTGAAAACTGTAGCACTCAAAATGATTTTTTGACACTTGGATTTATTTAGTAATTTGCCGGGTAGATTTTGGGTGTTACATTAGTGGTATCAGGGCAATGGTTGGTCCGTCCGGCCAAGTCGTCGAGTCGTTGTGTTGGTTAATGACCAACTGTTGTCTTTTAGTACTAACCGTTGTTTACATTGCAGGTTGTTTGAATCAGGTAAAATTTCGAGGACGAAATTCTTTTAAGTGGGGGAGAGTTGTAACACCCCAAAATTAATTAAATATTTATTGATTTATTTATTTAATTAATTGTCTAGGGTTTGGGTCTTGAGAAAATAATAGAAATTATTTAGGGATTTTATGTGATAGAATATTAGAAATAATATATGTCTATTATATTTTAGTGCATTGGTACATGATAGGGTTAGTAGTGGCAAATTATAAGTAGCTAAGTGGAGGCCCATGATTAAGTCATTAGACTAATGAGAAAGCCCAATGTGAGTGAGTAAGTCGAATAGGGGTTAAGTTAGGGTTTCAAGTCATGGTTAGAAAGAAAAAAAAAACCTAATCTAAGGGAGAATAGAGAGAGCGCGACGGCTAGAGAGTGAGAAGAGAAGAAGAGGTGCGCTAATCACAAGTGAGAAAGAAGGAGAAAAGGGGCGTGAATCAAGACTAGAGTGGAGAGGGCTTGCGATTAGGAGGAAGAGAGAGAGAAGGAATTCGTGGTCTTCTATAGCAAAGGTAAGGGTGGGGTTCTATCTACCTTAGAGGTCCTATGAAGGGGTCATATGTGGGGGTTAGGGTTTTTGACTTGTGAATTACAATATATGCTCATGTTATCTTTCTATATGATTTGAATTGCTATGTGAACATATGATGTCTTGATGATGATTTCGCATGCATATGAATTCCTATGTGTTACATGACCTTGTTGATTTAAGTGTCATATGAATGACAATCCCATGTCCTAAAAGTGATCTTATGCCTCGCCATTATTTTAAAGTAATTTGGTGTGATATGTTGAAAGTGGAGCCCTAGGCGCCCCGTGCCTGTCCCTGTTTCCTGTTTCGTTTGCTTTTGGTACAGGTTCAGTAACTCTGTCATCGTGTGTGTTCTATTTGTCCAAAAATTATGTGGTTTGTTTTTCTGGAAACTAGACACAATTTTCTACAAATTAGGCACTGAGTTTACTCAATTTGGATAAGTATAATGGGAGAATTCTTGGTTGCAAAATGGGTCAAAAATCTGGGACGGTTTGGGATATATGTTCAGTTTTTGTCTAATTGTGAATGCCCTGATCCTCCAGATTTTGTGGGGTTTGTTTTTTTGGAGAGTAGACTTATTTTCCTACTGAATAGGCACTGATTTCGCTAAATTTCGTTGAAAATTGAGGGAGAAGATTTGATTTCAAAATGACTAATAATTCGGTCCGAATTTTGTGGGGTTTGTTGCTCCGAATATTGTGGAGTTTGTTGCTCCAATTAAGTTGTCAATTATTAATTGTTAATTTGCTAAATTAGTTGGTTGATAATTGTTGGTTTTTGGGCGCCATGTGTGGCAGCCCTAAATTGATTGGTTAAGTTGTTGGTTGCTAAACGTTGTTGATGATTGAGAGGGCTGAGTGTCGAGTTGTTGGCTGTTCCTATTTTCTTGGGGTGGTTGTTGGCTGTTCTTATTTTGTGGGTTGTTGTCAATTTGTTGTAGCTTGGTGTTTGCTAATGTTGTTGTTAATGATATTGATGTTAATCATGTTAGTCGATTGTTACATACGTTGAATTGCCCATATATATATGAGCATGGATTATGTCGTTGCCGTTGATGTTGATAAATGTTGTTGTGATTTGGTGTCGTAGGCCTATGTCCAGTGTGGTGATTTACGTTGTTGTTGTGCCGATATGTGATTGTGTTGACATGTTGTGCATACTCGTTGCGTCGCATGCATATCATTTGGATTAGGCTTCGGCCAGCGTTGTGGATTAGGTTTCGGCCAGCGTTGTGATTTAGGCCTATGGCCAGCGTTGTGAGTTGGTACCGCATGCATGTGCATTCCATACTGCATGATTGACTAGTGAAATTATGTGACTATTGTGACGAGATGAATGTGATGACCTGACCGAATGCATATTGCTTTTTATACGATTTATTAGATAGTGTGATATCTCACCCCTTCTGTTTGAATGTACTCCTATGTTGGTAACGTGCAGGTAATAGCGAATGAAGGCGGAGTACCTTCATATAGTCGGGTCGGTGTCATCGCTTTGATACGTAGCACTCGGGGGATGAACGTTCATTTATATTCCTTATGTCGTTACACTCGTTGAACTTAAGTTTATGACCGTTATGACTATTCATGTTGTGAACCTTTTGGAATTTTATCGTTAAGTTGAATCCTTAATTTTCCGCTACATGTTAAATGAAAGTCAGTTATTTTTGACGTATGATTCCGTTGGCGAATTTCAGTTGAAAACTGTAGCACTCAAAATGATTTTTGAAACTCTGATTTATTTAGTAATTTGCCGGGTAGATTTTGGGTGTTACACTAGTGGTATCAGAGCAATGGTTGGTCCGTCCGGCCAAGTCGTCGAGTCGTTGTGTCGGTTAATTACCAATTGATGTCTTTTAGTGCTAACCGTTGTTTACATTGCAGGTTGTTCGAATCAGGTAAAATTTCGAGGACAAAATTCTTTTAAGTGGGGGAGAGTTGTAACACCCCAAAATTAATTAAATATTTATTGATTTATTTATTTAATTAATTGTCTAGGGTTTGGGTGTTGAGAAAATAATAGAAACTATTTAGGGAGTTTATGTGACAGAATATTAGAAATAATATATGTCTATTATATTTTAGTGCGTTGGTACATGATAGGGTTAGTAGTGGCGAATTATAAGTAGCTAAGTGGAGGCCCATGATTACATCATTAGACTAATGAGAAAGCCCAAGGTGAGTGAGTAAGTCGAATAGGGGTTAAGTTAGGGTTTCAAGTCATGGTTAGAAAGAAAACAAAAACCTAATCTAAGGAAGAATAGAGAGAGGGCAATGGCTAGAGAGTGAGAAGAGAAGAAGAGGTGCGCTAATCACAAGAGAGAAAGAAGGAGAAAAGGGGCGTGAATCAAGACTAGAGTGGAGAGGGCTTGCGACTAGGAGGAAGAGAGAGACAAGGAATTCGTGGTCTTCTATAGCAAAGGTAAGGGTGGGGTTCTATCTACCTAATAGGTCCTATGAAGGTGTCATATGTGGGGGTTAGGGTTTTTGACTTGTGAATTACAATATATGCTCATGTTATCTTTCTATATGATTTGAATTGCTATGTGAACATATGATGTCTTGATGATGATTTCGCATGCATATGAATTCCTATGTGTTACATGACCTTGTTGATTTAATTGTCATATGAATGACGTTCCCATGTCCTAAAAGTGATCCTATGCCTCGCCATGATTTTAAAGTAATTTGGTGTGATATGCTGAAATTGGAGCCCTAGGCGCCCCGTGCCTGTCCCCGTTTCCTGTTTCGTTTGCTTTTGATACAGGTTCAGTAACTCTGTGATCGTGAGTGTTCTATTTGTCTACAAATTATGTGGTTTGTTTTTCTGGAAACTAGACACAATTTTCTACAAATTAGGCACTGATTTTACTCAATTTGGAAAAGTATAATGGGAGAATTCTTGGTTGCAAATTGGGTCAAAAATCTGGGACGGTTTGGGATATATGTTCAGTTTTTGTCTAATTATGAATGCTCTGATCCTCCAGATTTCGTGGGGTTTGTTTTGTTGGAAAGTAGACTTAATTTCCTACTGAATAGGCACAGATTTCGCTAAATTTCGTTGATAATTGAGGGAGAAGATTTGATTTTAAAATGACTAATAATTCTGTCCGAATTTTGTGGGGTTTGTTGCTCCGAATATTGTGGAGTTTGTTGCTCCAATTAAGTTGTCAATTATTAATTGTTAATTTGCTAAATTAGTTGGTTGATAATTTTTGGTTGTTGGACGCCATGTGTTGCAGCCCTAAATTGATTGGTTAAGTTGTTGGTTGCTAAACGTTGTTGATGATTGAGAGGGCTGAGTGTCGAGTTGTTGGCAGTTCCTATTTTCTTGAGGTGGTTGTTGTCTGTTCTTATTTTGTGGGTTGTTGTCAATTTGTTGTAGCTTGGTGTTTGCTAATGTTGTTGTTAATGATATTGATGTTAATCATGTTAGTCGATTGTTACATACGTTGAATTGCCCATATATATATGATCATGGATTATGTCGTTGCCGTTGATGTTGATAAATGTTGTTGTGATTTGGTGTCGTAGGCCTATGGCCAGTGTGGTGATTTACGTTGTTGTTGTGCTGATATGTGATTGTGTTGACATGTTGTGCATACTCGTTGCGTCGCATGCATATCATGTGGATTAGGCTTCGGCCAGCGTTGTGGATTAGGCTTCGGCCAGCGTTGTGATTTAGGCCTATGGCCAGCGTTGTGACTTGGTACCGCTTGCATGTGCATTCCATACTGCATGATTGACTAGTGAAATTATGTGACTATTGTGACGAGATGAATGTGATGACCTGACCGAATGCATATTGCTTTTCATACGATTTATTAGATAGTGTGATATCTCACCCCTTCTGTTTGAATGTTACCCCTATGTTGGTAACGTGCAGGTAATAGCGAATGAAGGCGGAGTACCTTCATATAGTCGGGTCGGTGTCGTCGCTCTGATACGTAGCACTCGGGGGGATGAACGTTCATTTATATTCCTTATGTCGTTACACTCGTTGAACTTAAGTTTATGGCCGTTATGACTATTCATGTTGTGAACCTTTTGGAATTTTATCGTTAAGTTGAATCCTTAATTTTCCGCTGCATGTTAAATGAAAGTCAGTTATTTTTGAAGTATGATTTCGTTGGTGAATTTCAGTTTAAATCTGTGGCACTCAAAATGATTTTTGAAACTCTGATTTATTTAGTAATTTGCCGGGTAGATTTTCGGTGTTACAACATTAAAGTCGTGCGAAAATCTTAAAAGACGTGCAAAATAATGAGACTGACACACGTCTGAGTAAGTTAAATCTGAAAAACGGTTTTCTCCAGTTCATGGATATTTGAAAGGCTTGATGACTATTTATGTTTCTAAAGATTAAGGATATTTCGGAACGCTCTACCAAAATGTAAAAATTCGAATAACAACTGAGGAGTTTTCACTGAAGGAAAGATAATAGATAATACATTACAATACAATGAGGACCTAATATCAACTAACCAAGAAAGAGGTTTTTAGAACATTCAGTAATTCTTCTTGAGTCTTCAGCAAGCGTTGTTCCAATAACGCCTTATCTTCGTCCAGCTCAATTTTTTCAGTAGACACACCTTCCTTGAAACATTTCAAATCATCGAGGTAACAAAGGGCATGATACCTATTCTCTAAAGTCCGTACCATATGATAATTTCGCCGAGCAATTTGCACTATGATTTCATTCCGACGTGAAGTGAGCAGTTCATGTTGGTATGGGTGGATGATAAGGGTACACTCAAAAGCTTTCACTTCAGCCTATAATCCAAATAGACAACGCTGATCATTTTGAAGATTCCCAGTAGCAGCATCTGCTTCCTGTCCAATCTTGAGAATATTTGCGTCCAACCGAACGCCTTCGAACACCAAGTTCTTAAACTCAGTGTTGTAGTTTTCCATTTCGGTATGGATAGCGATCAATCAGAAAATAAGAGCAGCAAGCCTTTGAAAATCATATTGCCTTGGCGAAGGAAGGTGCTCACGATAGACGTGAAATTTATTGACTAAACCTTGAAGACTTAGTTTAAGTCCCAACACCTAAGTGAGAGGGCCAAAAAGGGCATACCCATATCGTTCGAGATTCTCCCTTAGAAAATTAAAGTGGAGAAGGAAAGTTGTTTTCGGGTTTGAAGAGATGGGAACTTTATTGCTTACTCTTTGTGCCATTAACATTGCAAAAGAAGACGTAGTAAAGGCAAATAAGAGTAAGCGAGTATTGGGAAGATGGTTCAATGGTGCGAACTCATTAAAGGCGTACCTATTTATACAAGTTGAATACATGACCGAGTTATACCAAGGGGTGTGTTATACCAAATGAAACCGTGCAAAAAATAATAGGATTTCCTTGGGAACTGATGCCAGAGTTATGGGGTATTGTGCCCGCTATAAAGTGACTGAAACAACAACAACAACAACAACAACAACAACAACAACAACAACAACAACAACAACAACAACAACAACAACAACAACAACAACAACAACAACAACAACAACAACAACAACAACAACAACAACAACAACAACAACAACAACAACAACAACAACAACAACAACAACAACAACAACAACAACAACAACAACAACAACAACAACAACAACAACAACAACAACAACAACAACAACAACAACAACAACAACAACAACAACAACAACAACAACAACAAGATCGAGATACCATGCCTGAATGAGATACCTTCCCCGATAATGTCTTATCATCATCAACAACAACAATATTGGACCGGGTTACCTTGCCCGATAATTCTCTACGATGAATGACAACAATTGGACCGAGATACCTTGCATGATAATGCCCTACAAAGAACAACAGGACCGGGATACCATGCCCGAACGGGATACCTTGCCCGTAACTCCCCGAAGAACAACAACAACAGGACTATGAGGACCAGGATACCATGCCCGAACAGGATACCTTGCCCGATAATGCCCTACTAACAACAACAACAATAGGATGGACAAGCACGAACCTAGTCAGACACGATATCTAACAACGACAATGACGACAACGACAACAACGACAACAATAACTAAACGTATTATTTATCATAAGTAAAATTCATCAAGTGTCTCAATAGACTATTTCCACAACATACACACAGCAGGTAACAATGCACTTACACGCACATCAAGTACATTTTCTCAACAAATCAACTAGTACATCAACCAAATGCATTTACATTTAATCACAACATCATCGAGACATGCATATAATCAACTTATCCGAAAGTACAACTTATCATTATCATTTATTTCATTGCTCCTACAATGAACACATATTGAGACTTAAGTCACAGTTTATAGTTTGACTATTGCTCATACAATGGTTGCACATAACACATAGCACATAAATACAGGTCGGGGTCACAGGGTACCCAAACAAGGAAACACTCACCTTAGTCGATAGCGGTTACTTATGCAGTCTTTTCTTTTTAAAGTACTCAGATGCCACGTCGTTGTAAGCTTCACTCATTCTTGACCAAAAATCCTGCTTCTCCTTTTCCATCCTTAGCCATGATCGCCAATGCGTTGAAAAGGGGAACACCATAAACAATACAACCAATCCAGTATAGTTAACTATACAACTTCCTTCACAATGCCAAACTTATTTAAGAATGATATAGTAAAAAAACTGCTAACTAAATTATATTAAACCAATCTTAAATAGTTTTGAAACTAAAATATTAATTCATGAGTATACTCATATTCATGGGCAAGTTGTATTAATACAAGAAAGTCACAACTTTAATAATATATCATTTTGATTATATTCGGATAAGGCTTATAGCCATATAAACCAGACCCTTCTTTGGGCGATCGGTCCTCTTGTTGCAGTAAGTCTATCTGTGTTGGTGCCGACTTGGAGGCTTGGTGCCAGGTATTGTGGTCGTTCATGTATGAAGGCTGGTCGCGTACAGAGCTTCATCGGGGTGTACCTGCGATGGCACTCCAACGCCCAAGTCAGTGGGGTGATCTTTAGTATAATTGTATTGGGCAAAAACGTACCTGTCAGGTGATGTCAGGGACTCTTTATATAGTACCAGGGGCGCTGCAGGCGACCGCCGGATCCTGCGAGAATTCCTCTCCACCGTAGATCTTCCCATCGTGGGCATGAGGTGGCGCCTGGTCGCTATTGGGCCGCTGGCACAGGCCCAACATTCTAAACGGGTCGCGACCCGATCCAAATCGTCGTGTAACGCTGGCTGATTACTGGGCCGCTCGTCCTGGCCCAATATTCTTCGTGGACTGCGGCCCAGTCCAGAACAGTTGCACCCCAGGCCGAAGTCGTTCGTTGGGATGGGTTCAGGCCTAAGAGTCACATTTCTTTTGGTGAGGCGAGCTGCCTCTCCTTTGGTCGCCTGCGCTGAGACGACCTGAGCGTATGCCCGTTCAACGGAGCATGCTCGTGCCTTCTAGCGACGTGGTGTTCAGACAGACATGATGTTCTGAAGGGACAAGCGTGACGCTTCGATGGGACTGACATAATTCTTCACGCTTCCCAAGGGGGGCGCGCAATGATGACAGTTCATTTTTCGAGGAATGTCATTAATTCAGAAGGGGAAGAGACGTGCCCCTTCGCGTTCTGGATCTTCCTTCCTATAAATATGGGGCACCCCTTCTATTCCTTCATTTCCTTTCCGAAGTTCTTGCTCTGAGGGCGAGTTGTTTTCTCCGGCGAGCGACCAACTTTTTGGCTACCCTGGTAAGGTGTTTTCCGATCAGCGATTTCCAACTCCGGCGTGACCTTACTTCCGATCGCCTCATTTTGGTGATAGCCAGTGCAACCGATTTGTTTCCCGTTCCAGGTACTCATTTCCTTCCTTAGCTCTTAAGTTAAATTAAATCGGACTCTTTTAACACGGGCGAGGAGGTGGTGTCAAACCCGGGGTCGATCATGTCGCTCCCTTTCGATAGGTCATCTTCAATGGTCTGACTTTCATGCTCCCTTCTTGTAGGTTAATTTTTGTCATGGCGCGGACGATGCTAACCGCCCGCGTAATCGACAGCCCGCCACCTTCTTCTACGGATCCGTCTTCCAGCTCTCGCACGTCTACGGATTGGTCGGATTCTGAGAGCGGATTTACTTCTACGCTCCCTACAGAGGGGTCCGATCCACTTCGCCATGCGTCTTCCAGGAAGAGGAGAGTCATGATCCACCTTCTACCACCTCGACTCAGTCGGAGCCGGTTATCCAGCCGGTCGCCGGAGGAGGGGAACCCGACTGGAGAGGAGTATTAGGGGAAGATCGTTCCTGGATTTCATCGGCCGTGCTAGGCCGGGTACCTTCGATCTTTAACCCTGAGGATGAAGTGTTGCCGTTTTTCGCCAGATTCGTTGGTGACTCGGGTCAGATATGGGTGGTCGAAGGGCCTTCTTCAACAGAAAACGTAGCTATGATTCCGCCCACTCTAAAGTTTACCATGTATGCGACCGTACTTCGCGATATCGGGATCCGCCCGCCGTTTTCCTGTTTGCAACGCACTATTCTCCGCTATCTAGGGGTCGCTCCCTCGCAATTGCACCCTAACTCATGGGCCTTCATCAAGGTGTTCGATCAGTTGTTGAGGGTAATGGAGCGAGAGTGCACTTGGCAGGCGTTCTTTAAAATTTTTGAAACGAAACCGGTGGGAGCATCTGAGTCTGAAGGCCCAGTCGGACTACAAAATATTCAAGCCTTTTTCTGACTCGCTCAAACCCTGGAAGTCTTCTTTCCTATGGGTAGTCCCTGTTTGCGAGGAGTAACCAGCATGAAGTATTCCATAGCATGGACGTATGCTCACTTTCGCCGCATGCCTGCCACCTATAGGACCCGATGTCAGCTCAAGGAGGAGAATATTGAGACTTTGAGGCTGCTTGAAAACTTGGCTTCATGGATGGAGGACGACCTGATCAAGTGCTACCAGTTGGTGAAAATGGCCAACGATGCTGAGCTCAAAGTCGCTCTTGGTATGGGTGGTCGGCCCATATTTTTTTTAATCGTATTCTTTCCTTCTTTGCAGGTGAAATGGCTAGTTTAGGGTTTGCTGAGTTGATGAAGCGAGCTAAGAAGGGAAGAAAGACCCAACCCGGCGACTTAGAAGAAGAAGACATGAATTGTAAATGACAGAAATATAAATGACGGAATTTTAAAGTTGCGGAATTGAAAATGACTGAATGTAAATGGTGGAATGTAAATGACTAGAAATGTAAAGAAACAAATAGAGTGCAGAAAGTAAGAACAGAAAGTAAGTGCAGAAAAATAAAGAACATGAACTAATGATTGCTTAAAACTATAGAGAAATTTTGAAAGTGATTAGAAGTATGGAATCTTGCTTTAGCACTCAGAGTTTCGTGCTATTTATAGGCCTAGGGTCATCAAAGCTAATTTAAACCAATTACAAGCAATGAACAGGGAAAAGTAACAGCAATTGGTGACTGTTGAGAAAACATGACCGTGTTCTAGAAACACGGATGGCCGTGCTTATTTTTGGTTGAATGCTCAAAGGTTAAAATAGAGAATTTTTCATTAGCTTTCCAACGCATCAAAGAACACCTCAATCGGGTTCCCGGATTGTGAGATGTGACCAAAATGGTGTAAACAGGTATAAAACTGTTGAATCCGCGCTTGGACGTTTGAGTATGCTCTGTTCAGAGTCTGTACAAAAGATAAGCGCTAAAAAGACACGTAAAATGGAGACTCTGTTCATACTTACTTATAGGACCGAGGCGTTTATACCAATCGCGATCGGCGAACTATCTTGGAGGACCACTCATCCACACTCCCCAGAAGAAGTGAATGAACAAGTTGCGCAAGAAGAGATCGACCTCGTGGAAAAAATTCGCGATTAAGCGAATAATGGCATCACACATCAACCAAAAAATCATCTCTAGGGACTTTGAAGTCGGTGATCTTGTTTTACGTAGCGCCAACATCTTTCAGAAGAATACCTCCCAAGGGAAGTTAGCTCTGAAGTGGGAGGGCCCATACCGGGTCATTGCAAACACCGGGAACGGGGGAAACTAGCTCGAGAGACCGAGGAAGGAGGCAATTTTGAGAATGTGGAATGCCACTAAGTTGAAGAAATACTATAGTTAGCACTTGTAATCTGTAACACTTGAGATGCAAAGAACAAGTATTCCTAGCTACCCATCATCGTCACTATTTTAAAACCTGCTTTGTGTTTAAAATATTACAGGTACCTTGGCAACCAGCCTTCACTGGGAGTGTAGGCAACAAGACCTTAATTTTGCATCAAAATCTTGGTGGAAGGCATAGTCGCCCGAATTAAGTTGATGTTTAAATCATGGAAAAAGAGTTAAGTGTGCCACGAAATCGAGCTTGCTGGTAAAGGACGCATGATATACTCATTTGCGAAGAACCCTAAATGCCGAAGATAAAGGTTAGGAGGCTTACCGAATACGAATACGATCTCTTTGGTCCAAGTTAGGTTCGAGTCGAGACCTCATTAAATTGAACCAAAGGTGGACGGGTTCGTGCACAATTTTTTTTAACTTGGGTATGTTTAATGACCATGTTTTAATCATCTAACTGACATTTAAATAAAAAATCAAACTGAAGTAAAAGAAAGGACTTCTTCATTAACTTAATCTAGATAGGCCGGAACGACAGTTACAAAAGAAGAGTCACGATGAAATTATAACAAAAGAAAGCAAATTTAAAGACCTAAGGTGCAACTTAGACTTCGTATTTGGTCCACATTTTGTTGTACTCCACCAACTTTCCTTCCACCAAAACATAACCGATGTTGACCCTCACCACACGAAGTTGAACTTCGAGATTCAGAGAGACCATCTGATCCACCCCATTCTGAAAGTTGGCCAAGGCAGAAACTAAGGCAAGCTTTGAACCTTGGATCACAACTCTATCTCTTTCAACTTTCGCCTCGGTGACTTTGGACTCCAACTCAGAAACATTGGTCTTAAGGGCCTCATCTCTCTCGCGAAGGCTCCCTAGCTAGTAGTTGGCAATTTGGAGTTCAATGGCGTTTTTCTCAGCTTTCTTCTTTGTCGTGGAAAGAATTGTAATTTTGTCTAGAGCCTCATCCCTTGCCTTTTCAACACCCTTCAAGGCGTCCTAAACTTTCCTTTGGGCTTCCTCCACGATTTTTTCAGTAGCTTAGGTCGACCTCATCGCCTCCATGGAATCATCCTCTCCTTCTCCAGCGTTGTACGTTCTACAAGAACGTTCTCAAGCCTGACTTGCATACTTAAAAGTTCACCCTCTAGACAATATATGTAACACCCCGATAAATCCTAATATGTAGAATCACCGAAATGCACTAAATGGCATACATCAGAGTAACTTCCTGTTATTGAAATATTGAACACAACTAAAACTTTCGATAATACATACTAATGGTTCTCAGAACCTCATAACTTCCTGAAAATGCTTAAGTTTCAAAACTTAAGACTTGTACACAATCCTGGTGTTCAATACTCAAAACATAAAGTAGCGAAAACGATTTTACAACTTAAACAACGAAAGTTATACAATCGGAACATAGAAACAATAAATGGGGCAAACGTCTAAAACATGAAATTAGGTCTTTAATGACTCCAAGAGTCGCATCAGCTAACCGTGCTTTGTCGCCTTTGCTTTCCCCTGTTTCTCTGTAAAAACCACAAATATGAAGGGTGAGATAAACATTATCTCAGTGAGTCCTATCGAGACCCCTTACTAACTCTAGCGGTTCATTATGCCTTGCTTTGAACTCGTGGTCCTAAAAAGCAACCACGTGGAAATACATTAAGTTCCTGTAACCTTTATGCTCATGGCCCTCCTAAGCGACACATGAAGCATACAATCTTTTGTTCCATGTTTTTAGCATAACACCTCAGTCTACCTATTTTATAGGCACTTCTTTGACTTTGGTGAACCCATCCGCTATTTCTAGTGGGTGAAACAGTCTTGAGTCTAGGTTTTGGGGCTCATGACTTCCCCTCCCCTAGTATGCTAACCTCTAAAGGTCGTCACCCTTTTTCCTCTTGTATTTATTATACATTATATATCCATGTACCCGCAATGGACTATCAGTCATTTCAGTCAAGTACCATGTATAATATCAGTCAAGTACCGTGTACAATATCAGTCAAGTAACTGTGTATAATTATTGGAATATGTTCTCTCGCGTTCTCTAAGTACGGTTTTCCATTTCTTTCATAATACACAAGTTTTCTATCGAACATGTTCAATCTCATGCCATCGGAATCTTTACATTGTTGGGGGACCTTGGGGAATGGACTAGAAGAGGATTGGAATCATTTGGAATGGATAAAAAGGTACTTTGAATTTGAAGGTCAGAAAGTCTCACACGACCCGTGCGTGTAGGCGCACGACCCGTGCGTTGTTGAACAATTTGTAGAAGATTTCCAGAAAGATACGCACGACCCTAAGCGCACGATCCGGGCGTTATCCAATAAAATTGTAGAAAGTTCCAGAAACATACGCACGACCCGTGCGACTAAGCGCACGATCCGTGCGTGTTTAAAAAATCCAGTTCTTGTAGTATCAGATGGGGGCGCACGACCCGTGCTCAGAGGCACACGATTCGTGTGTCTCCATCAGTTTCCAGAAAATAGGTTTTTCATGCGTTATTCCATTCCGTTCCGATTCCAAAATCTGTTCCGATCGAGACCCAAACTCAAACACACATTAAAACAATATATTATATCCATCTCAATCAAGTACCCCCAAACAATCAATCAACAATTTATGATTTAAATCACAATCCTCTTGAGAAAACGGTTTTTAATAAGTTTCCTTTCGATAACAGAAACGCGTGACCATGGTTTTCGAAAAGAAGATTCAGAAACACAAACACATTCCCTAAGCGAGTTATAGAACTCACCTTATGGTGATGACAACCACAGCTCAACTCAGAAGCAAGGCTCCCGAAAGACCGAAATCCCACAAACGATCCCCGATAGGCTTCCAACTTCGAACTCGAACTCACCCTTATCGAAACAACCACTGAAACCTCTTCTAATCTACTCAAATACAGAAGGGGTAGCTACTTAAGGATGAGAAAAGACTCTTCTACCCTCCCTCATTAGCATTTCATTTAACTCACCACTAATCCTACACTTACACTCAAGTCTCCACACTTAGCATAACTACTAATTATGTTTAAACAAAATGTTATTTATCTATTTGATCCATGATACCATTTCATAACTAAAATAATTATGCTCACTAATCAACTTAACCTCGAGCTAATTTAATTAAATCTAATTAGCTAATTAGGGGATGTTACAATATACTAAAAGACGAAGCTTGTTAGCTTCTTTCCACATCTCGTTGTCCTCATCGGTCTATTTTAGCAGCCTAGTGCCAAAGTCAGGAACTTTATACATCAAGGAAAAAAGATCTCGGTGAAGTGTCTCAAGGTCGACCTCTTAAAAGTCGGCAAGAATGACTTTTTGGGATGGTATCTTTCTTGCCTTTATCTTTATGTTCCTTCTATTGGTTTTTAAGCGAAACCCTAAAACTCTAATAGCTATTTTTTTCAAATAGAAATAGCCGTTGGAAATAATGTAAAAAGGTCAATGTTTAACAGTTTGTTTACAGCCTGTGAAAGTTAGTTACTAACTAACTGCTAGTTTGTTAAACTGTTTAACAAACTGAGTTTGTTAGCTACAAGAAACTCTAACTAACAGCTAAGTTGACCAGTGAAAGCTATAAATATAGCGATGTACATACAGAATGAAATACATAGAGCAATAATAGTTTTACATTGAAAATTTTACAAGTTCTTTAAGTCTTCTTTCACCTTTTGTGCAGTTGCCTTTTCTGCATTCTGTGAGAGTTGGTGAGCCTACGTTGGTAAAGTGTACCTCGCATACACCGGGAACACAAACAGTGAGTGTTTGAGTTCAAGTTTCAAACAGATAAGAAGGAAAAACGAGAGAGAAAGTGAGAGAGGGAGAGATTATACCTTTACGTGCTTGTATTCTTGTAATCTTCACAGGTGGTGAAGATCCTTGCAAGATTAGTGTTGAAAAAGCTCGTTCATGCAACAAAACAACAAAAACCAGATTAGGGTTTTTCTGTTAAGAAATCAAACAGCAAACAAATTGAGGGTTTAAGAACAGTATACCTTCAAGAGTGCCTTCGCTGAGTTCTTGATCATGTTTGAAGTGTTCAACAGTTCATACAAGGCAGAAACTCAGATTAGGGTTTCTGAATCAACCATAAACAGTGAATAGAAAATATCAAGAAGAAGAGATATACCTGTTCGTAGGTCAGAAGTGCGATTTCGTGGAAATTTGTAACCAAAACCATAAGGGTTTTGGTGATACGTTGTTGTACTCTCCATTTGTGAGCGATTGAAGCAGATTTGAAGCTTCAATCACTGTGTTTTTGGTGAAGAAAGGAAAACCTAGCAGAGCGGTGTGAGAGGAGAAGGAGGAGAACGGCGTGGAACCTGAGAAGAGAGAGAGAGTAATTCTTGAAATTCTGGCATTTTTTTAGGGTTTACCTTTTATAAGACGGGTAGTGGAGCGGGTCGTTTAACCCGCGTGTTGCTACAGTGTCAAGTGGGTCTGGGTGCCGCATAACCCGTTTTGGTAGCAAAGGCTGGGCTGCTGTGTTTTTTTGGCCACTGTGGGCTGATTCTAGTGGGCTAGGAAATTGATAGTTGCACCCCTGGTAGTTCATTTTTTGCAACCTGAAATATAAATCATTATATGGTTATGAAAATACAACATGGTATCAGAGCTTGTAACAATCCAGGGAAAATAGGGAATTTCTAACTCTATCTCTTTCTTTTAGAATTCTTTAAGGTTTTTGTTAAGTGTCAACAAATTTCTGTAGTACATAGCAAGTGGCTGTGTGTGTGAGTCTTTTCTTAAAGCTTTCTTTAAATCTTTCCTACTTTTAAAGCCTGCACAGTGTGAAACTGTGCAGCAGCAGTGGCAAATTGTTTTTGTGTTTAAAGTTTCAGTTTGTAAGATGACAAGTGCAGGTTTAAACACACAAGTCCCTAAATTGGATGGGAAAAACTATGACAGATGGTGCATTCAGATGAAAACAGTTCTTGGTTGTCATGGGGTCTTGAGGATATTCAAAGATGGCTATGAGCCATTGGCTGAAGATCCTACTCCTGCCCAAACTAACACCTTTAATGAAAATGAGCAAAAGGATTTCAAAGCTTTGTATCTCATTCATCAAGGATGTGATGAAACCAACTTTGATAGGATAAGGAATCTAGAGACTTCTAAGGCTGCCTGGGAAGCCTTAAAACAATACTACACGGGGGCTGCTCCTATTAAAGAGGAGAAGCTGCAAGCCCTAAGAGCTCAATATGAAACATTAAGGATGAAGGAAGGGGAGTGTATTTCTGACTTCTTTACAAGGTTAAAGAAAATCATTAAAACTATGACAATGTATGGGGAAACTCTTACAGAAAAGGTGGTCTGTAAGAAAGTCCTAAGGTCCTTGACTAAGAAGTTTGGTTGGGTAGTCAACTGTATTGAAGATACAACTTCACCAGATGACTTTAAAGTGGAAGAACTTCAAGCAAAGCTTGAAGCAAAGGAGCTAAGGATCAATCTGCTAGAAGGTGAAGAAGAAGAAGACCAAGCATTATTCACCAAAGCTAAGGGTACGAAAGGAGCCAAAGACAGCAGCCAATCAGGTAAGACTAATTAGTCCAAGGGTAAGTCAGGTAAATCTAACTCTAAATCTGATTTCAATAATGGAAATAGCAATGAATCTAAAAGAAAAGACAAGTCTAAAGTGCAATGCTATAGATGCGATAAATATGGGCATTATGCTACTGAATGCCCTACTAGAAAGGACTCTAAGTCCAAAGAAACTGAAACTGAAGCCAATGTGGCTAAGGAAGATTCTATGATCATGTAGCTTTTAGTATGATTACTGATGAACCAGAGGAGATAGAAACTAAGGAAGTCTCTGTGATCACTGGTGAATTAGAAGAAACAGAAACTAAGGAAGTTTGTGTGTTCTAAAGATGAAACAGAAACTAAGGTAGTTTTTGTGAACTCTGAAATTGTGAATTCAGAATCTGTGAGTTCTGTGACTGAACCTAAAACGGAAACTAAGGAAGTTTCTGTGGTTACTAAAATTGAATCTAGGATAGATAAAAATTGTCAATTTGTTATCTTTGTTATTACAACTAATGATGGCAGGTTTTTTGAAGAAGTATGGTACTTGGACTCAGGTTGTTCAAACCACATGACTGGTCATAAGGAATGGTTAGTTAATTTTGATCCTAGTAGAAAAACTAGCATCAAGTGTGCTAGCAACAAACTTATTACAGCAGAAGGTATGGGGAACATATTGTTCAAAAAGGAAGATGGACAAGTAATATCTATACAAAATGTATTCTATGTTCCAGGTATAAGCTGTAATTTGTTTAGCTTAAGGCAATTACTAGAAGAAGGATTTTCTATTATACTCAAGGACCTAATGCTAAAGTTGTTTGATATTGAGGATAGGCTGATTTTAAGTACACCCCTTGCTAAGAATAGAACTTTCAAAATCAGCAATTGCACTGTTCAGGCAGAATGCCCAAGTACAAAGGCTGAATCTGAAGGTACATCTCAGCATAATAGATTAGGGTACTTAAACCTTAAAGGTTTAACTAACCTAAACACTAAGGAAGTGGTAAAGGGTCTACCTAAAATTGAAAGACCTATTGGAACTAGCACTATTTGTGTGCTAGGAAAACAGCCTTTGGAAAGGCTGAAATCTGAAATTAATAAAAGATTGTATGTTGCATATTCATCTATTTAACTTGTGTAGATGAATATTCAAAACTTTGGATCTATCTAATCAAACCCAAAGGAGAAGCTTTGGTGTGTCTAAATCAATTTCAGGAAATTACTAAGAGGCTAGGAAGCTGCCCTAAGGAGAGGAGCAGTCCTAAAGACACTATGATGGAGGAATTTAACTTTGAGAGAGACTTAGGGACTCTACTCTATGTCCTAGAGATAGAGTTCTTAAGGATACCCCAAGGCATCACTCTACAACAATACAAAATGTGCTCAAAAGGTCCTAACAAGGCTGGACAGGGCACAATGCAATTCTGCCAGCAACATAGCAGAATGCATTCTGGGTTTTGAAGCTACCACACTCAAGCAGCTTGGCTGGATTACTGCTCAACTAAGGAGCAGTTGGCTGACTTTTTAACAAAAGGCTTTAAAGAGTGAGTTTATGTACTAAGCATAGGAGACAGCTAGGGGTTATTATCTTCTAACTTCTTAAAGGTAATAACAACTGAAAGCTAAATATCCGGGGACTTGTCCCAGATCAATATTTTTTATGGGCTAACAGGGGGTTGTCCTAGTGTAGTATCTGTCTCTAAGCTTAAATCCTTCTAGGCTTATGGAAGGGTTCAAGTTTTAGGGTTTAGCTTAAGGAAGGGTATTGGTTTTTAAGCAAAACCCTAAAATTCTAACAGCTATATTTTTCAAACAGAAATAGCCGTTGGAAATAATGTAAAAAGGTCCCTGTTTAACAGTTTGTTTACAGCCTGTGAAAGTTAGTTACTAACTAACTGCTAGTTTGTTAAACTGTTTAACAAACTGAGTTTGTTAGCTACAACAAACTCTAACTAACAGCTAAGTTGACCAGTGAAAGCCATAAATATAGAGATGTACATACAGAATGAAATACATAGAGCAATAATAATTTTACATTGAAAATTTTACAAATTCTTCAAGTCTTCTTTCACCTTTTGTGCGTTTGCCTTTTCTGCGTTCTGTGAGAGAGTTGGTGAGCCTGCGTTGGTAAATCAACCATAAACATGGAATAGAAATGATTAGGGTTTCTAAATCAACCATAAACATGGAATAGAAAAGATCAAGAAGAAGAGATATACCTGTTCGCAGTTCCAATCGTGTTCTGATTTGAAGGTTTCAAGCAGTCTTGACCAGTGAACATACGGAACTCTGTTCGTAGGTCAGAAGTGCGATTTCGTGGAGATTAGTAACCAAAACCATAGGGGTTTTGGTGATACGTTGCTGTACTCACCATTTGTGAGTGATTGAAGCAGATTTGAAGCTTCAATCACTGTGTTTTTGGTGAAGAAAGGAAAACCTAGCAGAGCGGTATGAGAGGAGAAGGAAGAGAACGGCGTGAAACCGGAGAAGAGAGAGAGAGTAATTCTTGAAATTCTGGAATTTTTTTTAGGGTTTACCTTTTATAAGACGGGTAGTGAAGCGGGTGATAAGTCTATTTTTAGAGTCTTTTTAATAGTTATTTTATTAAGTCTTTTTAGTATTTTAATTATATTTTTGTTCTATTTTACTGCAAATGTTTACTTTTTATCTTCAGGTTTTATTTTGAAGCAATTTGGGCTGCCTAAGTCTCTGCAGGTCAGAATTCGACTGCATCTTCCAGATCTCGACTGGATCTCCCAGAATTCGACTAGATCTCTCAGAATTCGACAGCATCTGTCTTCCAGATTTCGACTGCATCTGTCAGAATTCGACTGCATCTGTCTTCCAGATTTCGACTGCTTCTGCTATCCAGATTTCGACTGCTTCTGCTATCCAGATTTCGACTGCTTCTGCTATCCAGATTTCGACTGTGCCTGCTTCTGCTATCCAAATTTCGACTGTGCCTGCTTCTGCTATCCAGATTTCTGCTGCATCAGTCGAAATTACCTTGCCCACTTGTTGTTGGATATTTTTGCCCACTTTTTGATGACCATGTGCTTTGACCACTTGCTCATGTGCATTGTCCACTTGAGGATGGCTCTTTGATGACTACCTTGGCCAACTTGATTTGCCACTTTTTCCTCTTTTGGACCATTTTGCCCCTCATATTTTCCTATAAATAGAGGCTTGATCCTCACTTGTACCTAAGCTTGAATTTTGTTAGAAAATCAATGACAAAGGCTCTCTAATTATTCATGACTTCAATTTACTCTTCATGCTTTTTATGATTCTTGTTTATTTACTTTCTTGCCCTTTAAATTCTTGCTATTTATTTTCCAAGTCATTTACTTTCATTGCTATTTAAATTCTCGCTCTTTACTTTCTCGCTCTTTACTTTTCGCTCTTTACTTTTTCGCTCTTTTATTTTCCCTGCTATTTACTTTCTTGACCTTTTATTTTTCAACTCATTTACTTTCATTGCTATTTAATTTCTCGCTCTTTACTTTTCGCTCTTTACTTTTTCGCTCCTTTATTTTCCTTGTTATTTACTTTTTTGCCCTTTGAATTTCCAAGTCAAGTAAACTACTGGCAAGTCAAGTAAATTACTGGCAAGTCAAGTAAATTACTGGCAATTTACTTTTCAAGCAATTTACTTTCTTGTCATTTACAATTCCGCTATTTATGATTTTGCACTTTACCGCTTTCTTTTATTTCTCGCTATTTAATTTTATGTTTTCTTCTTTTATTTTCTTTTCTCCTCTTTTGTCTACAATGATCATGAGTGAGTAGACTTTACTAAAATATTCCTTCTTTCCAAAAACACTTTCTTTTCAGTTAATCAACTTTGAAAAATTAGATTGGTATTCACCTAGGCTCTCCCTGTGGATCGATAACTCTTTTATTACGCGATACGACCCATGCACTTGCGGGGCTATCAGCGGGTCGTTTAACCCGCGTGTTGCTACAGTGTCAAGTGGGCCTGGGTTCCGCATAACCCGTTTTGGTAGCAAAGGCTGGGCTGCTGTGTTTTTTTGGCCGCTGTGGGATTCTAGTGGGCAATTGATAGTTGCACACCTGCTGTGGGATTCTAGTGGGCAAATGATAGTTGCACACCTGCTGTTTCATTTTTTGCAACCTGAAAGATAAATCATTAGGAGAATGTAGACATATTTGTTCTTGGAGTCCTTGACAAACTCAGTAGGCGCTGAAAAATTAGTTCTCCTGGTCACTCCTCAAACTCACCCATCCTTGTGAGTTCGCTTAGAACCCTTCTCTGGGTTCATGACTACATTGAACAAGATGAAGAACTGGTCCTCAATGCAAGGTTGGTCAAAGACTTTCATATCTATTTGGAATGCTTTCACAAACGCACTGCAATTGGGATGTAATTGGGAGGGGACCCCCTCAGGGTTTGAAGTATTTGTTGCTCAAACTCGGTGAATGGAGGGCGAGCTCTAAGCTCAGTAACATATGGCCTCGTCGTGAGGGACACCTAAAGTTTCCCACTCTTGGTCCTTCTTTCCAACCATAGATCGGAGGAAAAAGACGTCCGAGTTTGGGTTGTAATGGAAAATACTTTTCCTTCCGCGAAAATCATCTAAAACCTAGGAGTAAATACACCTGGCATCATCATCGACATCAACATCTCCTTCCAACTTCCCGGCGTCGTCGCTCCGAAATGATGATTCGACTTGCTGCTCGGCCGGATCTCACCCACCTCCTCGTCGACCTGATCTTCACTCCTCTCTTGCTCGGTTTGGTCTTTGATCACTTCCTGTTCGACGCGATCCTCGGTATCATTTCGACTTGGTCCTCGTTTGATGTTTACCATTTCAACCTCTAACGTTTTGTGCAACTCATCAGAAGGAATTATGCAGGTTGTCATCTTTGTTCTCTCCATCGATAACCTATAGGGAAAGAGCTTATTGTCAGGAAACCAATTCTTGACCTCACACCACCAATAATGCACTTAGACAAGGTTACCGACGCGCTTAAAGCGATACTCAAGGACAAGCTTAAAGGCGTCAAATCGAGATTGAGGAACGAGGAAACCACCTCGAGGAATCAAAGCCTCAATCTCGGTCAAAGAACCCAGTACAATGGAAGAAGACTTTAAACCTGACGAGCCCTCTCCCTCTAAGAAATCTCAAGATGTGTCGTGGAAGAGCTTGTCGCATGGGGACCAGACAAGGTCTCAACGAAAGGAATTTTCAAAGTGATAGGCTTAGGGTCCATGATGGAGAAAAAAACACGGCAAAAGAAAAGGACTCAGAATTACCTAACTGCTCGAGGTAGTTGTTCCTAGAAATGACGCATCATATATTTTCTGAAGAGCCGCCTGAAAGTTGAAAAACATAACCGGAAAACTTGAATGCGCGCCGGTAAACTTGACGTCGGATGGAAGAAAAAAGTTTGAAGAAATTTTGCAAAGTAAGAAATGACAAGGGGGGCTCTATTTATAATGGGCAAAGGGACACCAACGGCCCGAAGTCCAAAATGTCATAACCCTAAACACAATGATGACCCTGGCACCAAAAACAAGCCAATGTGGACATTGTCATAAGGACATATCCCCTAGTTAAATAAACGAATATCATATGCCACCAATCACATCAACGGATGACAACCAATCGTTATAGTAAATTGATGGTCATGATCTATATAAAAATAGTGACCCAGTACGTGAACTGACTGAGGAAAAGGTGGACGACCTCAATTTCCCTCCCTGACATGTTTAGGGGGGAACGCGTTCGGCCTACGTGTTACCTCGTGTTTGTGAATTATCAACTCAACGCGGTCGACTTTGATGTCCCATCTAGGAAAAACTGGGGGGGGGGGGGAGTCGATCGAGCTGACTTTGCCAATCAAAATAGTTCATTCAACTGTTGGTGAGAACAAGTTAGCTTTGAAGGCAAGGCCATTCCACCGGAAGTGGCCTCGGTTTAGGGGAAACTTTTTCAGACTAAGCGACACCCACTCCAGACTTGGGCCCGCTCCAGCTCCCCATATCCATGATTTTAGATATTAATTATGATCCATATAATTTTCAAAAAATAAAGCAAATAATATAAGAAATATAAGAAGCAATAGAAAGCAAAAAACTAGATAGAAAGCAAATATTTACATTAGAAATACCATTGGTTTTTAGTGACACATAAAAAACCATATAGACCTAAGAGTGCCCATAATTCTATTGGTGTTCGTATCTATTTAAGAAAATCCATCGACAACAAGGAAAATAAAAGCCAGTTTTAAAAGTGGTGAAATTAGTAAAATGGTGAGTTGTACGAGTTAGTGTCACGAAATTATTTTTTTCACCAAACCGATTATTGAGTAACAGATTTTGAGTATTTGAACCGGTAATTTTTCCCAAACTCTAAAGTACCCTAAACCACACCACTTAACATCGTACTTTACTTATTTTGTCACAAAATTATTATTTTTTTCACCAAAACGGTTACTGAAGAACGAATTTGCGTAGTTGAACAGTTAAATTTTTGTCTGAACTCTATAGAACACTAAAAGACACTGCTTAGTATCTCAATTTACGTATTTTGTAATGAAATTAATTTTATTTTCACGTAACCGGTTATTGTGAAACCAACAAAATGTGTTTGAATATCAAAAAATTTCCTGGACCATAAAGTACTACTTAAAATATGGAAAAGGGAAAAAAATATGGCTAAAGTACCACAAAACGCACTCTAGTTTAACATTGCACACTACGTATTTTTTCACGAATTTATTTTTTTGCTTCACCAAACCGGTTATTGAGCAAAGATTTACCCGTATTTGCACATTAATTTTTTTTCCAGAACTCGAAAGTATACAAAAACACATTGCTTAGCATTTCACTTTACGTATGTTGTCTAGAACTTTTTTTTTCATATAGTCGGTTATTGTGTAACGAACTTGGCACATTTGAACATCTAAAACTTTATCTACACTTTAAAGTACCAAGAACTTCCTACTTAGTATCGCACTTTGCGGACGTTATCACAAATTTTTTTTTCACCAACCTGATTATTGAAGAACGAATTACGCACATTTAAGCAGTGAAAATTTTTCTGAACCCTAAAATACGTCAAAACACACACCTTAAAAATAAAAAAACATTATTAAAGTTCACACACCATGTAACACCCCTTTTCTAATAACCTTACTATTTAATAAAATCATAGTTTTTTTTTTTTTGAAAACAATCTAAGAGAGTGCTACACTTACTTCATTAAATCAACAACTTCAATTTTTCATAGTTCGGTTAAAACCACAAGATACATAGCACCATGAAATACCGTTTAGTTCGCATCAACCAAATACCATCACTACCGCAGCAGAATAATAACAAGTTCGAAAACAAAACCAATACAGCATCAATAATAGTCTAACAGCATAAAGACAGTAACACATAAGCATAATACGCCCCCCCCCCCCCGGTGCTACGTATCAGAGCATGACAAATCCTACCAGACGAAGCCATAAGGGTAACCCTCACTTGTTATTACCTGCACGTTGCCGACATAAGAAGCAACATAAAAGCAGTAGGGTGAGTCTCTTTTCATAATTAATAACATATGGAAATAAGCACTGCATAGGAAAAGGTAACTAAGCACACCGATTCACAACAGTGGCAACAACCGCATCATAATTACATTTCCAAACAACACTACACAATATATGGTTATGCATGAAATGCAACCCAAACTCCACGGGCACATGCATGTCGGATCCGTCACCAAATACAAATAGGCCGTAGCCTCTGCTCACCAAATAAAATTAGGCTGAAGCCTCTGCTCACCAATGATGCACATGTTCCATGAGATGCTATGGAAATGCACCACAACACGTCACACAATTCATCAATTCACCATTTAATCAACTCACCATTTTATTCATATTCTCGTCATTGTATTAATCAGCTCACCAAATTAAAATTAGGCCGAAGCCTCTGCTCACCAATCACACCATAATACACTCACCAACTCAACCCACCACTCACACCAATACCAATTTCAATTAGGCCAATTTAGGATTTGACACGACATAGGGAAAGTGAATAAAAATTGAATTTAGACACCTTGAACAACTTCAGTCCAGAACCACCAGTAAAATAACTCAATTTTGCATAAAACCAGAATATTTGGATAGACACCGAAATTAGCTTCGAAACGCATTTTTAACCGTTAAATTTGGATAACCGAGTCAAAAGTTACATTAAAAACAAGTTTGGAAAATTTGGGCAACATCCTGATTTTGGCGCCCAGCAAAAACTGGCGCAGGGCGCCTAGCGCCCAGACACTGGCGCAGGAAAAACTGGCGCAGGGCGCCTAGCAAAACTGGCGCAGGGCGCTTAGCGCCCAGACACTGGCGCAGGAAAACTGGCGCAGGGCGCCTAGCAAAACTAGCGCAGGGCGCCTAGCGCCCAGACACAGAACTGGCGCAGGAACACCCAAAACTGGCGCAGAGCACACGGCGCCCATGCACTAGGCACCTAGGGCCACGACAGACCACAACTCCTATGACTCCAAAAATTGTTTTGCACGAGCCATTTAACTTGGACTTGAAAACCCAGTATCAATTTTCGTAAAATAAACAACAGAAGGTTGGGACCCTTGGCGCCCATGGCACAAGGAACACGGCCAAATTTTGACCCAACACCTGAAACTGACTCTTTTTGTGCCCAGGAACTCCCATACCAAATTTGAAAGCAAACCGAGCATCCAATCTCCGGGACCCTCGGCTCCCATGGTGCCTAGACACGAGCAACACAATTCTGCAACACAGTGGCGCAGACAAGGGAACCCGGCACCCAGTGTCTAGACACAGAACCAGACACAGGCAACACAAACACAGCACATGGGCGCCTGGCTCCCAGGAGCTAGACACAGACTTAGACAGAATTTCCAGCAACACCCAAAACTCCCTAGGAGCCTAAGGAGCCAACCAAATTCGAGTTCCTCACCACCAAAAATTCCCAAATTAAATCTCCAACCTTAATTTATCAATATAAGACTGACCATCATGTTTTTCGCCAAAATTTCATTCAATCATAACATCAGACAATAGGCATGCTCAATCATTATTGTGTACAATTGAACACCTAATCAAACATATCTTTGCACAATTAAAATTCAGCATAGCCACAACATCAAAATACACAATTCATTCAAGAAAATCACTCTAAAACCTAAGCCTATACGATACTCATCACATACACTATTAAAAACGAAAAGAAGAGCCCCCTAACCTTATGGAAGTCGAAATTACTAGGCAAGGCTCCAAGGAATTGCCAGACACCAACAAGCCTTCTCTTCCTCCTTGAGTGATTCGCGAAACTCCTCTTCCTTTCCTCTTGTAAGTCGCGACTTCCTCTTCTCACTCTCTCCATGGCCGCGCCTCTCTTCTCTCACTCCCCTCTCTAATTCACGTTTTCTTTCTTTTTGGCACAAATGAGCTACACCTCAATTTTCTAGCTTAAGTATGCGCCTAACATATTGGGCCCTTGGATCACGGGCCTGCTTCCACCACTTAAGCCCAAATGCTACACCCCACCCCTTAAATTAATTATTTCTAACCCAACCAAGCCTCACATATAATAACACCTATAATTATTTTATTAAGTAATAAATAATAATTATATTATTATTTCTACCACCCAATTTCATTTAATTAATTAAATAAATTAATCTATTATTTTTGGGGCGTTACAACTCTCCCCCACTTAAAGGAATTTTGTCCTCGAAATTTACCTGCCACGCCAACACTCTCCCTCTAAGGCCACCTAGACAACTAGGGCCATCTATATGCTGATTACTATTGCTTTGATTACCGGCGGTAAGTGCTTGGGCGGCCGTCCCTCCTACTTGTTCAGCCAGGTAACTTCAAGCAGTAATAATCAGACCCACTCTCTACTCCGCTGCGCTACTCTGATAAACTAGCTCGCATTCTACCTCACTCATCTACCCTTAAGGATAACAAAATACATCAATCATCACAACATCATAACGAAACTCACCGGGCGCATAACAGTCGTACCACAAGCCTCATAATTTAGCAACATGACAACAACATCAACGAACAACTTTGCCACTCAGGCGACATCAACAACTAGAATTGCCACTCAGGCGACATCAACGACTAAAATTGCCACTCAGGCGACATCAACAACGACAAACCAACAGCAAAGCAACATCATCAACAACAATATAACTTGGGCCATTCGGCGGTACCCAAGACAACACCTAAACATCAACATTAGTAACGAGGCAACCACAAGCAACAACAAAGCAACAATGTGGAGACAACTCCGGGACCAACAATCCTATAATCAGTAACACATCAACAACTTCAGGCACCAAAGCGCGGACACTGCAACAACGACTTGGGGCACTAAGCCACCGACGACACAACAACAACTTGGGCTCTAGGCCACCGACAACACAACAACAATTTAATTCGACCGACACGCCTAAAAATCAACGACACCAGAAACAGTCAATTTTGCCTTGAAATTAGAATATTCAGTTAGGCCTCTGAATAATCTTTCCAAAACATTTTAGTTTACTCAAATCGGACTCCTGGGTCAAAAGATATTGCAAAAACATTTTTCCGTTACAATGACAGCATAAACTAAGCAACGCAGGAAATTCCAGCAGTCACACATAAACTTCAACAATTTATTTACCCTATCAAACAACATCGGAATTTTTCAAACAACCCCTCTACGGAATACTTACGAAGTCTAGTTTCTGGCTATATTTTTAGAATTTCAAAATGATGAGTCGAATAGCACAGTTTTCGCAAACAAGGCAGTTGGTCCAGAAAATGGGGCAGCGACTGCGTCCAAAGTTGTGACTCTTCTACAATGCCCAAAACAAACCCAAATAACACGAAACTTCAGCCTAAACAGTAAATCATTTTGTCTAGTTTTCAAAGAAATTGGATTCATTCGAAAAGGAGTTCATTTGAAAACACCACAATCAAAACATTGACCCTACGCCCAGACGGTCCCTAGAATTTTACCCTAACTTGCGAAGCCCATAACTGGAGCTATACTACTCCAAATGCGACCAAACCAAAGCCAAAATGACCAGCGTTCAGTCTAGTTTCTAAAATTGTGTGCTACATAATTTATCAATTCAGTAAAACGGTCCTAGTTTAGCCGAAAGTCAAACCTACTCAAAGTGCCTACACAGTGAGCCTAGCAACAAATTAAGCATCCAAGCAGCCACCAATTTAGCCATCAAGCATAGTTTAAACTTTCCAATAATCATAAACATTCAAACATCATTTTCTTCAAAATTCAACCTTGCTACTTGTAAAACCAACTAGTACAACTCTCTAACTACTAAAAATACAGTTTAGCACCTTCTCAGAAAATAACCAAAAATCAGCTTCCTCTCATTAGTAATTAAAAGTCACTCCCCAAATAACAACAAGTTCATTTTTATAAGGTGTCTCCATTTAACTACAAACTCGGCTCTATAAAGTCTCTAAATTACTAACAATTCAATTATACGTCTTTACCGCCCAATTCGACTTACGCATGCATCAATTAATTTTAGTTCATCCTATTAACTCAATGCATTTATATACTAATAATGTTAGTCACAAGCAAGACTAACCTCTCGAATCAATATTTCTTATAAGTCAAACAACACATAGAGCACGCCAATTTTCATAACCAATTTAAACACCATTTTTACAGACTAGTCTTTGTGTGATTTAAATAACCAAATTCAACCTCATAGAGCAGCCAAGGTCCCATACATACTAATACATACTAATACACTTTTGCCCCCAAAGAAACCCAATAATAGTTTTCAAAATCGTGATCAAATCATTTTTGACAAGATTTTCAAAACCCACACCACCACAAGTCGCTACTCCTTTTTAAAATAAAACCAATTAGAGAAAAAGGTCATTTTTTCCAATTCCACAAAACTTCAACACCTACACTTCCTTCATTTAAAATCCTAAGTCCAAAATAATTCATTTCTTTCAATTTCTACAACAACAACACCTACGTTCCTTAGTTAAAGTAGATTTTATCACCAATATCAGTTTCCAACCGTAAAATCGTCCATTTGACTTTTCAAAAACAATTTCAGAAGCCCTTTTTCCTTTCAGATCACAAAATTACATAGCACACGGCATTAGTGTCGCTAAAATAAAACGGTTTTCAAAAACATCAATAATTAAACAGCAACACTAATCCTTAGAAAACAGTACAATATTTCCAACAACAGCAACATCGATCTTTTAAAACGGCAATTACACAGTAACAACAATAATATTTCCAGCTAACAGCAACAGTAGTTTAATGGTACAATAACCCAACTACTTAACAATAAACAAACAACAATGGCAATAACACAGTATTTACTTTGCAGCACAACAGTAACTTAATTTACAGCAGCAGCAATCACCAAAAGCACATAAGCACAACAACAGGGTCAAAATAAAAGTCACAACCAAACGACACAGGGTTCACACGGAGCACAACATAGCAAACAGCACACAATACCAGTAGGGGCGTCTCCCCCACTAGTTTACTTACCATAGCGGCTTCCGTCTACTTGTACCTGCAGGAACATCACTACAACACAAACCAATGGTCAAGACTAAAAGACAACAGTTGGTCGTTAACTGACACAACGACTCTACGACTTGGCCGGACGGACCAACCATTGCTCTGATACCACTAATGTAACACCCCTTTTCTAATAACCTTACTATTTAATAAAATCAGAGTTTTTTTTTTTTTGAAAACAATCTAAGCGAGTGCTACACTTACTTCACTAAATCAACAACTTCAATTTTTCATAGTTCGGTTAAAACCACAAGATACATAGCACCATGAAATACCGTTTAGTTCGCATCAACCAAATACCATCACTACCGCAGCGGAATAATAACAAGTTCGAAAACAAAACCAATACGGCATCAATAATAGTCTAACAGCATAAAGACAATAACACATAAGCATAATACGCCCCCCCCCCCCCCCCCCCGGTGCTACGTATCAGAGCATGACACTTCCTACCAGACGAAGGCATAAGGGTAACCCTCACTTGTTATTACCTGCACGTTGCCGACATAAGAAGCAACATAAAAGCAGTAGGGTGAGTCTCTTTTCATAATTAATAACATATGGAAATAAGCACTGCATAGGAAAAGGTAACTAAGCACACCGATTCACAACAGTGTCAACAACCACATCAAAATTACATTTCCAAACAACACTACACAATATATGGTTATGCATGAAATGCAACCCAAACTCCACGGGCACATGCATGTCGGATCCGTCACCAAATACAAATAGGCCGTAGCCTCTGCTCACCAAATAAAATTAGGCCGAAGCCTCTGCTCACCAATGATGCACATGTTCCATGAGATGCTATGGAAATGCACCACAACACGTCACACAATTCATCAATTCACCATTTAATCAACTCACCATTTTATTCATATTCTCGTCATTGTATTAATCAGCTCACCAAATTAAAATTAGGCCGAAGCCTCTGCTCACCAATCATACCATAATACACTCACCAACTCAACCCACCACTCACACCAATACCAATTTCAATTAGGCCAATTTAGGATTTGACACGACATAGGGAAAGTGAATAAAAATTGAATTTAGACACCTTGAACAACTTCAGTCCAGAACCACCAGTAAAATAACTCATTTTTGCATAAAACCAGAATATTTGGATAGACACCAAAATTAGCTTCGAAACGCATTTTGAACCGTTAAATTTGGATAACCGAGTCAAAAGTTACATTAAAAACAAGTTTGGAAAATTTGGGCAACATCCTGATTTTGGCGCCCAGCAAAAACTGGCGCAGGGCGCCTAGCGCCCAGACACTGGCGTAGGGCGCCTAGCAAAACTGGCGCAGGGCGCCTAGCGCCCAGACACAGAACTGGCGCAGGAACACCCAAAACTGGCGCAGAGCACACGGCGCCCATGCACTAGGCGCCTAGGGCCACGACAGACCACAACTCCTATGACTCCAAAAATTGTTTTGCACGAGCCATTTAACTTGGACATGAAAACCCAGTATCAATTTTCGCAAAATAAACAACAGAAGGTTGGGACCCTTGGCGCCCATGGCACAAGGAACACGGCCAAATTTTGACCCAACACCTGAAACTGACTCTTTTTGTGCCCAGGAACTCCCATACCAAATTTGAAAGCAAACCGAGCATCCAATCTCCGGGACCCTCGGCTCCCATGGTGCCTAGACACGAGCAACACAATTCTGCAACACAGTGGCGCAGACAAGGGAACCCGGCGCCCAGTGTCTAGACACAGAACCAGACACAGGCAACACAGACACAGCACATGGGCGCCTGGCTCTCAGGAGCTAGACACAGACTTAGACAGAATTTCCAGCAACACCCAAAACTCCCTAGGAGCCTAAGGAGCCAACCAAATTCGAGTTCCTCACCACCAAAAATTCCCAAATTAAATCTCCAACCTTAATTTATCAATATAAGACTGACCATCATGTTTTTCGCCAAAATTTCATTCAATCATAACATCAAACAATGGGCATGCTCAATCATTATTGTGTACAATTCAACACCTAATCAAACATATCTTTGCACAATTAAAATTCAGCATAGCCACAACATCAAAATACACAATTCATTCAAGAAAATCACTCTAAAACCTAAGCCTATACGATACTCATCACATACACTATTAAAAACGAAAAGAAGAGCCCCCTAACCTTATGGAAGTCGAAATTACTAGGCAAGGCTCCAAGGAATTGCCAGACACCAACAAGCCTTCTCTTCCTCCTTGAGTGATTCGTGAAACTCCTCTCCCTTTCCTCTTGTAAGTCGCGACTTCCTCTTCTCACTCTCTCCATGGCCGCGCCTCTCTTCTCTCACTCCCCTCTCTAATTCACGTTTTCTTTCTTTTTGGCACAAATGAGCTACACCTCAATTTTCTAGCTTAAGTATGCGCCTAACATATTGGGCCCTTGGATCACGGGCCTGCTTCCACCGCTTAAGCCCAAATGCTACACCCCACCCCTTAAATTAATTATTTCTAACCCAACCAAGGCTCACATATAATAACACCTATAATTATTTTATTAAGTAATAAATAATAATTATATTATTATTTCTACCACCCAAATTCATTTAATTAATTAAATAAATTAATCTATTATTTTTGGGGCGTTACACACCACATATTAAAAATAAAAAAACAAAACAAATGAAAAATGTTGCTGAATTTCACGCGTGGCAGACCAAGCCGCTTAAGTACCAAGTCTTTCGGCTGATAAAAAACAAAGAAAAAATGCGTGTTTTTCGGTAATATACCTATTAATCCGAGTAGGTTCCTGGGAAAGAGAAGTGGGTCATAATGGACACTCTTAAGTACCAAGTCTTTCCTAGCCATAACTTTCCCCAAACAACACTGGTTTCAAGAACAAGCCGAAGAGATTACTGGGATGAGCCGCGGACTAGGTTGCTCTCTCTTTAAGACGTTTCGTGGCACTGCTCCAAGGTGCAAGCAGGCTATCAACCACGACGTCCCCAGGATAAAACAGCCCAGTCGAAACTACTACAAAAGTTCACTGCACCGTGAAAATTCGCTCTAAGATATATGTAACACCCAAAATAATTTAATTAAATATTTGATTAAATTATTTAAGTGTTGCAATATTATTATTATTATTGTTATCATTATAATAAGTTATTAATAAGTTATTTTATTTTTTAAATTGAAGGGAGTGATGTGGGTAACTCCGGGGTGGTGAGGAATGGCCCATGAGGCCCAAGCCCATTAGCTTAGGCGCTCCTAGGCGTTTAAGGCATGATGCAAATCGCATCATTTGTGTAACACAGGGAAAAGAAAGAAAACGAAAGAAAGAAAGGAGAGAGAGAAGAGAGAAGTCGCGAAGGAGAAGAGGAAGGGAGGAGAGAGTTCGCAAGTTTTTCGTGAAGAGGAGATCGTTCGTGTTGCGGTGTTTTCGTGCGTGGCCATCTTCTTCGTGCTAGGAGCTTGCGCATTCGAGGTAAGGGTGAGCGTTTCGATTTAATATAATTGAGTATGTGATGGGTTTTGTGGGGTTTTTGGGGTTGATGTAGATTTGAGGTGAATATGTGTAAAATTGATGAAGAATTGAATAAATTATGATGTTGTTTGGTGAATTGTTGATGTTGTTATGTGTAATTTCTTGTGTTTGATGTTTGATGATGGTTGGGAAGGAATTATGATGTGATCATGCTGATTTTCGTGTAAAAAATTCTGCTGCATGTAAACTATTCGATGAAATGGCCATTGTGTGCACATGTGGGGTGTTTTGGGTGAAACTTCGAATTCTGGGCATATTTTACCGTGCCATCTTTTGCAATTGCGTGCCCAAATTCAATTTTAAACATTTTGGCTCGAGTAGTTTTATTTTTTTCACGTGTCATTTTGGAGTTGTCCCGGTGGGTGTTGCTGTGGCGTCATAGTGTGAGCATGTGAGGTGTTTTGGGTGAAACTTCGAGTTCTGGGCATATTTTACCGTGCCATCTTTGGCATTCGCGTGCCCAAATTCAATTTTGAACATTTTGGCTCGAGTGGTTTTATTTTTTTCACGTGTCATTTTGGGATGTCTGTTGAGTCGCTCTCTGATACTGTGACACCTAGGGGGCGTGGTTGAAGTTTGTTAATTAATTAACTAATTGTTTAATGATTATGTCGATGATGTGAGACGTGTTTGAGTGGTATTAGTGAGTTATTGTTTTATTCCGCGTTATGGATTGTACCGATGCTCAGAAGGTTCGTTATGGTACGCACATGTTGAAGAGAGAGGCTGATGACTGGTGGATGGCGGCTAGGCAGAGGTTGATGGTCGCCAATGAGGAGATTACTTGGGCTGTGTTCCAGAGAGACTTCAGGAGGAAATACTATCCCGAAGATGTCCGCAGAAAGAAAGAGGTTGAGTTTCTGAGGCTTGAACAAGGTAACATGTCGGTAACTGAGTATGCTGCAAAATTTACTGAGCTGTCCAAGTTTTATCCGCACTATGATGGAGAGGGTGCTGAGTTCTCCAAATGCATTAAGTTTGAAAACGGGTTGCGTGCCGATATTAAGAAAGCCATAGGGTATCAACAAATTCGTGTGTTCTCTCTGTTGGTTGATAGCTGCCGGATTTTTGAGGAGGACAGTAATGCCTTCTCCAGAGTTATGAAAGAAAAGAAAAAGAACTTCTCGAGTCGTGGTAAGCCATATGAGGTGCCCGCTGGTAAGGGCAAAGGGAAGTTTGTTGGTGGGTCTAAGCGAAGTGGGGGAGATGCTGCAGCCAGTATTACTTGTTACACGTGTGGGAGAGTAGGTCATAAGAGTCCAGATTGCCCAAGCGGGGATAAGAAGAGATGTTATCGGTGTGGGAAAGAGGGGCACATATCTTCCAGCTGTGATAAGAAGGAGGTGGTATGCTTTAATTGTGGGGAGGGTGGTCACCCCAGTACACAGTGCTCAAGACCCAAGAAGGATAAGTCTTTTGGGAAAGTGTTCGCTCTAGCTGGGTCTGATGTGGTGAATGAGATTCGAGGTACGTGCTATATCAATAATTTTCCTCTTATTGCTATTGTTGATACTGGTGCTACCCATAGTTTTGTTGCTGCCGCATGTGTTGAGAAACTAAGTCTTGTCTTATCTGATATGTTGAGAGAGATGGTTATCGATACTCCAGCTAAGGGTTCGGTAACTACCTCCGTTGTTTGTGCCAAATGTCCTGTATCTATATATGGTAGAGAATTTTTAGTTGATTTGATCTGTTTGCCGCTGAGTGGAATGGATGTCATTCTGGGTATGGACTGGTTAGTGGATAATCATGTACATTTCAACTGTCGCGAAAGGTCCGTGAGTTTCGCTTCGCCTGAAGAGAAGTCTGGTTTGCTATCTGCGGGTCAGCTGCATAGGGTGATGAGAGAAGAGGTTCATTTGTTTTCTCTGTTAGCGTTGTTGTCTGCTGAGAGCCAAGCGAAGATTGATGAGTTGCAGGTGGTGCGTGAGTTTTCCGAGGTGTTTCCTGACGAGATTCCGGATATACCACCAGAGAGAGGTGGAGTTTACTATCGATCTAGTTCCTGGCACTAAGCCTGTGTCTATGGCACCATATAGAATGTCTGCGTCTGAGTTGGCAGAATTGAAGGAGCAACTTGAGGATTTGTTAGAAAAGAAGTTTGTAAGACCGAGTGTGTCGCCGTGGGGTGCTCCAGTGTTGCTAGTGAAAAAGAAAGATGGTAGTATGAGGTTGTGTATAGACTATCGTCAATTGAATAAAGTTACAATCAAGAACAAGTATCCAGTGTCGAGATTGGCAGAGATCTATATTCAGGTGATTGTGAAGCTGCATGGCGTTCCTTGTGCATTGTGTCGGATAGAGACCCAAGGTTCACTTCGGACTTTTGGAGTAGTTGCAGAAGGAGTTGGGTTCGAAATTGAGGTTAAGTTCAGCTTATCATCCTCAACTGATGGGCAGACAGAGAGGACGATTCAATCGTTGGAAGATCTGTTGAGGTCATGTATTCTAGAGCAGGGAGGTGCGTGGGATACTCATCTTCCATTGATCGAGTTTACCTACAACAACAGTTATCATTCCAGTATCAGGATGGCGCCGTTTGAGGCGTTGTATGGTCGGAGGTGTAGGACTCCAGTGTGTTGGTATGAGACTGGGGAAAGTTTAGTACTTGGACCTGAGCTAGTCAGAGAAACCACTGAGAAAGTGAAGGTGATCCGGGAGAAAATGAAAGCGTCGCAGAGTAGACAGAAGAGCTACCATGATAAGAGAAGGAAAGATTTATAATTTGAAGCGGGTGACCACGTGTTCCTGAGGGTCACACCTATGACTGGTGTTGGGCGTGCGCTGAAATCGAAGAAGTTGACTCCTCGTTTCATTGGACCGTATCAAATTACGGAAAGAGTTGGAAGTGTTGCATATCGGGTGGCCTTGCCACCTAATCTTTCGAACTTGCACGACGTGTTTCACGTGTCGCAGCTTCGGAAGTATATTGCGGATATGTCTCATGTGATTCAACCAGACGATGTGGAGGTGCGGGATAATCTCATTGTGGAGAATATGCCTGTTCGAATTGAGGATCGTAAGGTGAAGACCTTATGAGGTAAGGAGATCAATCTGGTGAAGGTTGTTTGGTTTGGAGCAGCTGGTGAAAGTCTGACATGGGAGCTGGAGGATAAGATGCGAGAGTCGTATCCGGAGTTGTTTGAATCAGGTATGTTTTCGAGGACGAAAAATCCTAAGTGGGGGAGAGTTGTAACACCCGAAATAATTTAGTTAAATATTTGATTAAATTATTTAAGTGTTGCAATATTATTATTATTATTATCATTATAATAAGTTATTAATAAGTTATTTTATTTTTTAAATTGAAGGGAGTGATGTGGGTAACTCCGGGGTGGTGAGGAATGGCCCATGAGGCCCAAGCCCGTTAGCTTAGGTGCTCCTAGGCGTTTAGGGCATGATGCAAATCGCATCAATTGAGTAACACAAGGAAAAGAAAGAAAGGAGATGAGAGAAGAGAGAAGTCGCGAAGGAGAAGAGGAAGGGAGGAGAGAGTTCGCAAGTTTTTCGTAAAGAGGAGATCGTTCGTGTTGCGGTGTTTTCGTGCGTGGCCATCTTCTTCGTGCTAGGAGCTTGCGTATTCGAGGTAAGGGTGAGCGTTTCGATTTAATATAATTGAGTATGTGATGGGTTTTGTGGGATTTTGGGGTTGATGTAGATTTGAGGTGAATATGTGTAAAATTGATCAAGAATTGAAGAAATTATGATGTTGTTTGGTGAATTGTTGATGTTGTTATGTGTAATTTCGTGTGTGTGATGTTTGATGATGGTTGGGAAGGAATTATGATGTGATCATGCTGATTTTCGTGTAAAAAATTCTGCTGCATGTAAACTATTCGATGAAATGGCCATTGTGTGCACATGTGGGGTGTTTTGGGTGAAACTTCGAGATCTGGGCATATTTTACCGTGCCATCTTTTGCAATTGCGTGCCCAAATTCAATTTTAAACATTTTGGCTCGAGTAGTTTTATTTTTTTCACGTGTCATTTTGGAGTTGTCCCGGTGGGTGTTGTTGTGGCGTCATTGTGTGAGCATGTGAGGTGTTTTGGGTGAAACTTCGAGTTCTGGGCATATTTTACCGTGCCATCTTTGGCATTCGCGTGCCCAAATTCAATTTTAAACATTTTGGCTCGAGTGGTTTTATTTTTTTCACGTGTCATTTTGGGATGTCTGTCGAGTCGCTCTCTGATACTGTGACACCTAGGGGCGTGGTTGAAGTTTGTTAATTAATTAACTAATTGTTTAATGATTATGTCGATGATGTGAGACGTGTTTGAGTGGTATTAGTGAGTTATTGTTTTATTCCGCTGTGATGTGATTTTTGGAGTTTAACTTTCATGACGGGTGTTTTGTTGCACAAACCTTGATGGGTGCAGTTGATGAGTTTTTTTAATGACGATGTGGCATTTCTTTTCTACCAGTTAAATTAATATTTGCGAAAAAAGAAATTACTCTGATAAATGACGTGTAAATTATGGGGTAGAAAAGGGGTGTTACAATATACACCCTCAATATACTTATGAAAAACCACTCTTTAGAAACTAAGTTTGGAAATGCTTCAAGCTTTTTAAAGAAGAAAGAAATTTAGGGAGAAGAGAGAAAACTTGAGGAATGATTTATCGTCAAGTGGTGTGTGTAAGAAGTGAGGAGGGGTCTTCCTTTTATAGGCATAAGAAGAGATAGCCGTTGGAAGGAATTTAATAGTCAACGACTCTTTTGACCAAAACCGTTACGGTTTGACTTTGACCCGGTCAACATGACCGTGTGAGGCTTTGATTCAGTCAATATGACCGTTGGGAGACGTGAAAACTTAAAAAATTATTTTCGGAAAAATACACCACAAGGCCCAAGCCCGGCCCGGCCAACCCCGGCCGGCCGCTCGGACAGCGGCGGCGCGCGCGTGTGTGGTGGTCATTTTGTGTGCGTCCTCTCCCGTTCACAAAAATAGGCTACCCCTTAGGGTCCAAACCCATGTGTGAGTTTCCCACTTATAAACACTCTCAAAGTGTCTATTCTATCCAATGTGGGACTTTTTCAATTCACATATATAACATCAAAGTTCCAACAATCCCCCACTTGAATTTAAAAAGGAGTTTAATAAGTAGCGTCAATTGCTTCCATAAGATTGTGCATAAACAGAGGTGTCTTACGACTTGAACCTTTGCATAGCGGTTAGGATTTAGATTCAACAAGAGTGACTCGTAGTCTTGAACTCTATCTCTAACATCAAAATCACACACAACTTTTTTCATGGGTGTATTCTTATACGCCCGTGCTTTTATGGCCATGAACGCCTATCCCAGTTTAGTGAACGCTTTAGGAATTCTGCCAACGATTCCATAGGAAGCGGCCTACTTCCACATTCACAAAGGTGAGTCTAAGAGTACTTCCACATCCACATAGAGTATAGATCTCAACCTTACGTCACTTCAGGAATCATGCTTCTTTACCTATAATAGCATGTTCATCTCGTATCACTTCACAACTTGTTATTACCCATTGAACCTAATTCTTGGGATCTCCAGTCTTTTAGGTCGGATTACCATCGTTAGTGACTCATAATTCGAAAGGCAGTAGTCCCATCCTTTGAGATGTATTTTGGACTTTCTCCCTAGCTAATCCTTTCGTCAAAGGATCAGCTAAGTTCTGATCAGTGAATACATGATCCACTCTCACAGCTCCTTTTGAGAGACATTCTCTCACAGTGCAATGCTTACGACGTATTTGTCGTCTTTTACCGTTGAATTAACAGTTCTCTATTTTTGTAATAGCTGCAGTACTATCGCAGTGGATCAACACAGCTGGCATCGGTTTTCCCCATAAAGGGATCTCTACTAGTAAGCATCTCAACCAGCTAGCTTCTTCACTAGCGGTTGCCAATGCTATCATTTCAGACTCCATAGTGGACTGAGCCAATATGGTATGTTTCTTAGATTTCCAAGAGACAACACCACCAGCTATACTAAAAATATAGTCACTGGTTGCTTTGGAATCATCTGATAGAGTATTCCAATCTGCATCACTGTACCCTTCAAGTACAGCTGGAAAATAAAGCCAGTTTTAAAAGTGGTGAAATTAGTAAAATGGTGAGTTGTACGAGTTAGTGTCACGAAATTATTTTTTTTCACCAAATCGTTGAACCGTTAATTTTTTTCAAACTCTAAAGTACCCTAAAACACACCACTTAACATCGCACTTTACTTATTTTGTCACAAAATTATTATTTTTTCACCAAACCGGTTACTGAAGAACAAACTTTGCGTAGTTGAACAGTTAAATTTTTGTCTAAACGCTATAGAACACTAAAAGACACTACTTTGCATCTTACTTTACGTATTTTGTCATGAAATTAATTTTATTTTTACGTAGCCGGTTATTGTGAAACCAACAAAATGTGTTTGAATATCAAAAAATTTCCTGGACCATAAAGTACTATTTAAAATATGGAAAAGGGAAAAAAATATTGCTAAAGTACCACAAAACGCACTATGGTTAACATTGCACACTACGTATTTTATCACGAAATTATTTTTTTGCTTCACCAAACTCGTTATTGAGCAAAGATTTACCTGTATTTGAACATTAATTTTTTTCCAAAACTCTAAAGTATACAAAAACACATTGCTTAGCATTTCACTTAACGTATGTTGTCGTGAAATTAATTTTTTTTCATATAGTCGGTTATTGTGGAACGATCTTCGCACATTTGAAGATCTAAAATTTTAGGCTAACGTGCTCTGGGGGTCCCTTATCTTTATTTAAAGTAACGATTTGGCCATTTATCTTTTTTTGTCCCAAATCCGTCCTTTATGTTTTAAATTTTTGACACATAAATCCTTTTATGTCCCAAATCAGTCTTTTATGTTTTAAATTATTGACACTTAAATCTTTTTTTTATACATAAATCAGCACTGTTAACGGAAAAAGATTTATGTGTCAAAAATTTGAAAGATAAATGACTTATTTGGGACAAAAAAACATAAAGACTAATTCGTTACTTTAAATAAAGTTAAGAGACCCGGGAGCACTTTAGCCAAAATTTTATCTACACTTTAAAATACCAACAACTTACTACTTAGTTTCGCACTTAAAAGTGTAGATAAAATGATAAACACGGGTAAATCATGAAATGTTTTTTATAGTGGACTTCGCACAATATGATATGATATCATTATAGGGATCATGCCACCTAACGAATCTTATTGTGTCATCTCGTGTTATTATAAAAAACATTTCATGATTTAAAGCTTTTTTTAAGAGATTTTGTCCAATATCGGATGACGTAGGCCACAAAAATGATCTTAGCTGGAGCACGTGAACCTCGTGACTACTAATACTCAATAGTCGAATTCTCAGACTGAACGCTGGTATCGTGGGTAAGAGGCAGTCGGGTGCCGAGGGTGTCTGAAAGGTGCGATTGCAAAGGACCTCAAAATTTATGAGACACTAATTTTTTTTAATATATATATATATATATATATATATATATATATTAAAAAACTACATATTTAATACACTCATTTGTTAAGCAAGACTTAGACAAATAAAAAAGCACACGAAGCTTAACAGGTCGACCCACAAATACATATATACTAAAAAATTCTAATCATATATATTAACATAATTCTCTTAAGTCTTACCCAAAATTTCACTCACACTTTATAAACAAAAACCCTAGAAGAAGAGAAATCGGAAACGTGACCGTCATTGGGGTTGAAATCCTGGAAGTTATAATTAAACATCATTTTGAATTTGTCAATCACATTATTTTTATTACACTAAAAAGACATTATTTATGTTTACGATTCATTATTTTTTTGTTTTAAAATTCATTATTTTTTATACACGTAGATCAAGCAATTGGTTCACTTAATAGAAGATTTGAACAATATAACACATATGAGCATATATTTGAATTTTTGTTTAGTATTGAAAGACTTGGGTCATTATCTGATAGCAACAAATTATCTTGCATATAAACTTAGTAGAAACATGGTGATTTTTATGATTTGGGTGGTGAAATTTTATTTGTGAAATTAAGTGCCATCTGTGAGAGAGAGGTTTTGAGAGTTGACTCAAAATCAAGTTTTATGTTATTCTGTTCTTTTAAGACATTTTATTGTTTTCCTAATGATTCTCGTCACTCTAATATCAGCTGAGAAGAGCTTTTCAAAATTAAAGTTGTTGAAAGCATATATTCGTCATACAATGCGCGCGCTCAATTGGTAGTGGGAGGTGTGTTTAACTTGCACTTATGCCTCATGTGCAAGGTTCGATTGCACGGAAGGCAAAAATTCTACAAGGGGGATAGAGATGACCGTGATGTAATAGTGCCGGGGTGGCCAATGCGTTGGACCTGGGCTATTACCACTAGTGGAAAATGGGGATTCAAAGTCGGACCTTTTGGGCATTTAAAGTCGGACATTCACCCGACTTCTATCAAGGCGACTTAGAAAGTATGATTTTTTAAAGTCGGACCAAGGTCCGACTTAAAAAGTAAGATTTTAAGTCGGATTATTAGTGCGTCCGACTTTAATTATGGCCTGTGGAAAACCTTCAAAGTCGCATATTTAAGACTTTTAAAGTCGGATTGTGGTTTGACTTTAAAACTACGTTTTTAAGTCGGAGTATTGATGAGTCCGACTTTAATTATGATCTGATTCCTGCGACACTGACCTCTGTTGAATACATTTAAAGTTGGTTTTTCCTCAACTCCGACTTTATAAGTGTTATTTTAAAGTCGGTTGACATAAACGTCCGACTTTAAATGTGTCTTTTTTTCTGGGTTTATTTCAATTTTTTTAATTCTCCTTATAGATACAAATATAGAGTTAAGCTCTTCAAGATGATTCATACACTTAAATGTATGTTTCAGCACAACGAAGAGGGCTTTTTTTCCTGGGTTTGTTTCAGCACAGCCAAGAGGATTCTACACTTAAATATAGAGTTAAGCTCTTCAATTTCATACCAAAATGTATGTTAATGTACTACACTTTTATCTATGCAAAAAAACAAGGTACACAACTTCATATTCTAATAATATACCAAAATGTACTGTACGCTAATGTGTCCATCCACTTTTATCTATGCAAAAAAACAAGGTACAGCAACTTCATATTCCAACTACAATTTCACTTAAGTTTGTTTCTTCTTTCTTCCTTTCCAATTGGCATACGCTCCGCATACAACCTTAGAAAGAACTTCGCCCAAACTTGTCTAATTTGCTTCAATTCTTCCAATGTGAACGGACGAGTCGTATTGAATACCTATAATCATCATATTTATCATGAGTTAATCTAATATCTACTCAATAATAATTAATCAGCTTAAAAGTTGAAAAATTCAAGTACCTTTTTCCAATTGTTAGTGATAGTTGTGGAGACGATAGTCATCATATTTATCATCACATAATAGCCACAAGAATATCCATCATTTTGTTTTGCCACCTACAAATGAATATCAAATATCAAAATTGAATACAATTGACTGAATTAAATAGAAGGTATTGTACAATTAGGAAAACTAGAGGTCCACATCAACAAGTTGTTGCAGAGATAATTATTTTTAAATTTATGCTTTTCACTGTAGTGGGAAAATTATAGATGCAAGATGTTGTGATCATTAACTAGCTTAAAGAAATCAATGCATAAAGTGGTGAATTCAAAGTTGAAAGTATATGGCATTGGCATATACCCTAAAACTTAAAACTGAACATATTGAAGAAAATGTAAACTGATATTTTTCTGATTGATGATTTGAGATTACACAGAGATACAATATATATAGCAGCTATATGCAAGTATGCTAACAGAATTCAGTTTGACAGTTACACAAATTGTTATAACAGATCCAACTGACATAACAGAATAACAGATTCTAACTAAAATGATACACCTAATTAACTGCTATTTACATTCTCTAACAGTCCCCCCCACGAGATCAGTGTGCCACTTTGAATTTGTATTTTGGGATCAAGGACACATATATTTTCAAATATTGGTTTGTTTATGCTAACGAAAATACTTGCTATTACAATAAGTGTTGTTCCTATTTTCAAATCTGGAAGTTTATATGTCTTGCACTGCATCTTATTTTCATTTGTTTCTATATTTGTAGGCTGTCGATGCGTTGGTGCAAAGGGGTATATTGAGTACTACAAGAGTTAGGGAGGTATCTGTTTATATTTGCAAGTTAAATATTGTTTGAAATAATTGTAAAAGGAGAAGGCCCTGGTGGAAGCTTATGGTTTGGTTTTTGCTTCTAGAAAATTGTGAAAGAATATTTATCATCTTAATAAGAGCAGCACCAGGTAGTGGTGTTCTGATGCATATATGGTATAAGTGATGAAAGTTATTTGGTATTGCAAGTGGTGCCCATAGAGGCACAATATAAGGAATGGAGTGAACTGTGTTGTTTTAGCCTATGCTTGCTGAGTTGCTGTCATGTAGTTTTAGGGACTGCCCAATTTTGCCAGATCCATGATGCACCATATGTTGGTCCTGTTTCTTAGGATTTTGTTTGATCTATTAACAGCTTAGGTGTGGGGGCATTTTCTTTTGTTTTTTTAGGTGTATTTTGAAAGCACTTATTGGCGATTACTTTACATTGGTGTTTGTACGTCCATTGGTCTAGCTTTAAATTGCAGTATATTTGAGTAAGTTATTGAAAACTCAAATCTTATAATATAAATGGTTTGCTAAGGCAAGTATCCTGCTGTCAAGATTATAATGTTTATAATGCATTATTAATTCCTTCATTTGAGTTTTTGAGTTTGCTTTCTTTTGTCCCTGCTATCCATTTTTTAGCAGCTTTTCTATCCATTTATTCCAGCCTATTTTGTTTCATGAAATGGTCCTAACCATTTTTGCTACATGTTCTATTTGCAAGCTAAGATGCAAGCGACAATTACTCCTTCAAAGAGATTGTCAATTGAATTCCAGAATGATGAGGTGATTAGTCCAGAATGCTCTGCTCCAAAGTTCTCCTCAACAAAGTCAATCAAGTTTATCAATTCAGAGAAGTGATGAACTTGAAAGATTAGGAAACTAAGTAATTCAAAATTAGTTTAGAGTATGAGATCTGTACCAAAACATTCAATAGTCATCAGTTTTTGCAGAAAAACTGGATAACCGTAATGGCTCATAAAATTGAACCATGTTTTTTTTACGGGAAATTGAACCATGTTTACTATATATGGTGACAAATGGTTTGGCAGGTAATAAGAAAGGTGAGATGTGTTGACAGGTTTAACTGTAATTGTAAACATTCACTGTTTTGGCTTAGGATTGGAAGGAGCAGTAGGACTGCTCTGGTTCTAAATTCTGGGTTTGAATCTATCAGCCTAAACTAAATGATAGAACTAAATGTGGTGGGAAAATTATAGATGCAAGATGTTATGATAAAAAAACTTACTTTAGGTGTCACCCATTGAGGCTTTGGTTTTTTACGACCTTTCATCCTATTGTATACATCCAAAGCTCTGTGGTAACAATATAAATAGAAAGTTATAAGTCTAAAGTAAATTAAATCACAGAATTATGACCATTAGAAAAAGAAAAACATACTTCTCAACTATTCCAACCAAGTCCTCATCTGGAGGATTATGAAGCGAACACATCCAAACAACTGTATTAACAGTAGGACAAATTACAAACAACTGCCAATGATTCCTGCAAAATTAGACAACAATAATTAAATCATAATCAAACAAAGAATAGATACACTATACTTTTAGACAATTGATACTTTACTTCATCAAATATGGTGCTAGAAAGCATGTTTTGTCCTGGTCAATTAGCTTTTTCTGGATATATGTTTGGATGGCCTCTACTTTGTGGCCATAACTACCACAAACTTTGTATGGATCTAAAAATCCATACACATCACTAATCTCCCTTTCTATACATTGGCGATGCAAATACCTAAAATATTGAAAACAAATTATTCAGTAATTGTACTAGAAAGTATTTAGGAATAAGTTTTACAAATAACTAATATATACTTACGTGCAGCATATTCCCAAATGGCTCAACTCAAGATCAGCAACACCTTTAGCCATATCTACAATTTCCTTGGATCCAATGTAGAAATGTTCTTGGGGTTCATGGTCCAAGTCGAACTTAATATTTTCTGTCATGTCATAAGATGCAATATACAACTCTCTCAACCAATCATTCTTGAGCGGCTCCTCCACATGGGATGGTGAACAACTAGCTTTAGAACCAATTGTATTCTTCGTAGAATTCATGGCAGCCAACTTCTCTGAATCAATTTGGTTTAACTCCTCCCTCAACTCTCGCTTCAAATCTTTGTACTTATTTTCCAATTCTTGTTTGAACTCCTCCCACAACTCTTGCCTCATGGCAGCGAATTTCTCAGTAGATGAGGTGGAGTTAGTCTTTGAAGCACGTCCAAAGTATACTGCAAGACCCACCTCTCTACCAGCTGCACGCACACGACCAGGATGATCAGGTTTTCCAATGGCTGCAGTTAAGATATCTTGACGTCCATGTGGAACAAAACTTCCATGTGTGGCTTGATCAGCTAGCTCATCCTATAACAAAAACCACATTCACTTTAGGCAATATTCTAAATTGTATTTCGTAAGGCATTCGTGTTTGAATAGAAGTTTTAACTTACAATTTTTGAAGCAACATAAGCAGACTCATTTGTTGTAAAAGATCCTGATTTTCTTTGATGGGCCAACTTAAATAACTCATGACGTGGAGGAGGTGGAGGCTCTATTACTAAGCCTGGATCACCTGCCTCCTCACGCCTAGCTTCCACATAGGTGTTCTCCCACTTGGCCTTAGCCATATCATAGCCACCACGAGAGGTTGTGTGGTAGAAGTGATTTTGGGACTGAATTTCTTTGGCCCTTTCTCTTTTACTCTGTCACAAATAACAAACCAATATAGATACAAATATACATATAAAAAACTACAAAAAAAACAAAAATAATCAAAAGCCTATCAATAAATATCAATATCTATAGACTTAATTGATAGAAAATATCATTAGTCTCCATCAAATCGTAACAGTAATCGTAATATTATACAAATTTATAAAACTGATTTATATATACTTATATTTATATATACTTATAAATCATATATATATATATATATATATATATATATATGCATATAAAATAGCACAAGTAAGATAATTAGAACTTTAAATTACCCTTCAAACTTCCAAATACTAAGATAAATTAAAATTCATAGCAGTTTCTTTTTTTTAAAACAAAAAAGCAGTAATAGCAGTTTTATTTTACTGCAGTAATAATAGCACTGACAATTACTGACTACTATTACTAACTACTTACCAGAAACTTTTCTTCCATGCGACTCTTTACGAACAACTCCCAGGTTTCAGTTGTTATGCAACTGTATTTCTCAAATGGAGTAGTGTTACCCTGTTTGTCTCCAGAGCCAAAGACATAATCCCTAGTGAGTGTTGCCTTAAACTGCGTCCAACGTTCACCGGCATACGAAATCCAATGATTCTTCAACTTCTCGTCATTAGGAATGTCAAATGTTTGCTTATGTACAAAAAAGAAGACATTGTTAGTAATTAATAACCTTTAAAGTAATAAAATATATTAACACGATATATATATATATATATATATATATATATATATATATATATGGTGATAAAAGTTAATACCAAGATATCCTGCCAGATCAAGCTCTTGACCAGGCCATTCACATCTCCCCAAGTTTTCGCTAATATGCTTGCCTTGTTTCGTGCTAGCATAGCCACATAACTCTTAAATTTGGTAGCGAATTCACCCAAAGGCTTTCGGGTAACTTGATCAAATTCAAGCGGGAACCTATAACCTGTCAGTCGTCTTGACGTAAATTGTTGTAATGTTGTTGCACGTCTAGTCCTCTTCTTTGTTGGGGGGTCGGTAGATGAATCGCCCATGATTCCTGTTTAAACAAAACAAAGCAAAAATGTCAATAGATAAAAAAACACTTATATCAAATATGACAAACACTTATATCAAAAATGACAAGCACTTATTAAAAATGATTAAATAACCTACATGTACCTATAATTTCTTTCTAGGGTCAAATTAAAACATCTTCCCATATTCCTTCATTATGATCATCACGAGTCGCGTGTACACCATCCACATCATTGTCCTGAACAAATGTAGGCATTTGTGTAGTGAAAGAAGGAGTCTCAGAAATTTCAAGGGATGAATCTCCATCTTCATCATTACCATTTATGATTCTTCCTTGTAGGACTACCGACCATTTTTTGTTAGAAGGATCATGGACAAAAAAAACTTGTTTTGCTTGGTCAGCCATGATGAAAGGCTCATCCTTATAACCTACCTTGTCGAGGTCCACCAATGTAAATCCTAACTCATCGGTTTGTACACCACTTTTACTGTTAACCCACTTACATTTAAAAAGAGCCACTTTAAATTTACAGTAATCGAGCTCCCAAATATCTTCAATGACCCCAAAGTAAGCAATTGACGCGAGAATAGGGTTTTTATCCTTTGAAGTAGAGAAGTGCATTGAAGAAGCCATGACCATAACCCCACTATTTTGCCCAATGCTCTTATCATCTTGTGACTTTGTACAAAATGAAAAATTATTTATATCGTACCCAGACCAACACAAGACCTCAAATTTAGGTTCATATGCTAGCCACTTTAATGTATCAGAAGCACTATTATCCTTCATAATATTCTCTTTAAACCAGGTTGGGAATGTCTTGTTGTGCTCTTTCAACAACTCTATTTGATTCTTGTGAGGATTTTGGGCCTTGACAATCTTTTCATGAGTAGCTAAATAAGGTAATACCTCATCGGTGTTAATCAATACGTACATATGTGCTTGCAACATTTCCGCTCGATCAATACTCTTAACTCTTCGACCTCGTGTACCCTTACCTTGACACCTCCCTGTATGACGAGACTTTGGAAGCCCTATAGGTGTTGCTCCTGCCAAATAATCTGAACAAAACTCAATAGCTTCTTCAGTGACATACCTTTCAACAATAGATGCTTCGGGACGATATTGATTTTTCACGTAACCTTTCAAAATCTTCATGTATCGTTCAACTGGGTACATCCACCTTAAATAAATAGGGACACACAGTCTAATCTCTCTCACTAGATGAACAATTAAATGAACCATGATATCAAAAAAAGAGGGAGGAAAATACATCTCCAATTGACACAAGATAATAGCAGCCTCGTTTTCCAACTCATCCAATTTTTGAGGGTCAATGACTTTGACACATATATCATTAAAGAATAAACACAACCTAGTTATGGCATGTCGAACACTTTTTGGCAAGATGCCACGAATAGCCACTGGTAGTAGTTGTTGCATCAACACGTGACAGTCATGAGACTTTAAGCCAACTAATTTGAGATCTTTCATTGACACAAGCCTCTTAAAATTTGAAGAGTAACCTTGTGGAACTTTGATTCCATGTAGACACTCACACAAGTTTATTTTCTCTTTTTTTGACAATGTATAACATGCTGGGGGCAAATATGTACGTTTACCTTTTGGCTCTGGATGTAATTGCTCTCTAATGCCCATTTCACGCAAATCTAAACGAGAATTTATACCATCCTTTGTTTGGCCTTTATTGTTGAGAAGCGTCCCGATAACACTATCACAAACGTTTTTCTCAACATGCATGAAATCAAGGCAGTGCCTCACATAAAGACTAGACCAATACGGAAGATCAAAGAACACTGACCTCTTCTTCCACTTGCTTTTTTCATTGAGCTGCTTCTGCTTTTTGCCAAATACAACTTTGATGTCCTTAACCACTTGGTAGACTTCTTCTCCACTCAAGACATTCGAAGAAGAATTCTCTTGGCCCCCATTAAAAGCATTTTTCAACCTACGATACGAGTGATTACGTTTGAGAAATCTCCGGTGCCCAAGGTATACAGTCTTCTTTCCATGTTTCAGCTGATGGTAGCACGTGTTTTCTGCACAAATAGGACAAGCTTTATGTCCCTTAACACTATATCCAGACAAGTTCCCGTATGCTGGAAAGTTATTGATCGTACAAAATAACATCGCCCGCAGCTTGAAAGGTTCATTGGAATAACCGTCAAACACATCCACGCCCTCATCCCACATTTTTCTCAAGTCTTCAACCAACGGACTAAGGTAAACATCTATGTCATTTCCTGGCTGTTTTGGGCCCGAAATCATCATGGATAACATAACATACTTACGCTTCATGCACAACCACGGAGATAGGTTGTAAATTATAAGGAGAACGAGCCAGGAGCTATGATTCGTACTTAAGTTACCATATGGGTTCATCCCATCCGAAGCAAGTGCGAGCCTAATATTTCTTGGTTCAGCACCAAAATCCGGAAATAAAATATCAATGTTCTTCCATTGTAGAGAATCAGCCGGATGACGAAGCTGTCTGTCACATTTCCTCTCATCTGCATGCCATCTAATGTTCTTTGCGTCCTTTGCATTAACAAACAAGCGTTTGAATCTGGGAATTATCGGAAGATACCATAACACCTTCACTGGAGAGCCCTTTGTGTCGTCGCCATCACAACTAGATTCACAGACTTTACTTTGTAGCGCGATCTATTACACACAGGGCACTTATGCAGCTTCTCAAAATCATTCCGATACAATATGCAATCATTGGGGCATGCATGTATTTTTCTATACTCAACACCCATCGGACACTAAACTTTCTTCGCTTCGTACGTACGACACGGTAATGTGTTACCTTCTGGAAGCATGTCTTTCAACAACTCCAGCAACTCGGTGAAACTCTTATCAGTCCACCCATTTATTGCCTTTAGGTTGAACAACTTTATCACCGCAGACAATCGTGTGTGTTTTGTACATCCTAAATACAAAGGCTCTTCTTTATCTTTGCACAAAGTATCATAGGCATGTGCTTGCTTAAAAGATTCCGGACCAATATCACGTATCATGTCTTCCATTCGGTCATCCATATTTGCATCTACGAAATTCTCTCTTTCCGACACAATTGGGATATCTAACTTCTCACCATGCCATGTCCACGTTGTATAAGCACGACAAATCCCATCAACAAGAAGATGATCTTTAATCGTTTCAGCGGGTTGTGGTGTTAGGTTCACACAATTAACACAAGGACAAACCAAAATTCCACCACAACTTTCAAGGTTTGTTTGAGCAAACTTTAAAAACTCTTCCACCCCGTTCGCATACTCATCACTTAACTTATTACTTTGCATCCAACTACGATCCATAGCTACATTAAAAAAATAGTAAAAAGAACCATAAAAAAGACAAAATAAATATTAATGGCAAACAATGTAATTAATTCCAATAGAACTACAAAGACAAAATTTATTCCAATATTAATTCCAACATTAATATTTTTTTAAACCTCATTTAACACTGCATTGTGTATCAATTAATGACTCTCTTTATTTTTTATGTATGTCAGTTATGATGAAGTGTTTTTGAGTTATAAAAGAAGCATAGTAACTAAGATGGATAGACGTCCCTGCTGCCCCAAGGATATCAATAAATGTACTTGGTCTTGAGAAGAAGATGAAACTCTCTCCAAATATGTTGTCATTCAATAAATGTACTTACTTCATCTACTCTTATTTTTTTCTTTTTAACTTACGCATTCTACTCAACACAAGTCTCATAATATATACATTCTATGATTAGAAGTTCATATATACATTCACATACCACCAGAATTATATATAGATATATAAACTATGATGAGAAGTTCTTAATTCATTTTCTTTCATAATAATTCCTTTGTGATCAACAACTAATTAAAATTATGATTTTTGTTCTTATAGATGGGCTTTGATGGCGAAGAGGACCAATAATTAACAGATGAACATGGTCCTAAATATGAGAGTTATGACCAGGTATACATTTACCCGAGGCTGTTATTCGTCATAATAAATTATTAGCGCAGAAAAACATTACACTAAATAAAAGCATATTATCAACTTACATACAATTCTTTGTGCTGTCAATTTTGTCAGATTAATATTTCTGAATCTTTGAAATATCGACAACATTCTTTTGAATAGACACCTCAACACATTCTTTGTGCTTGGTCTACTTTTTAAAAAATCAAGTTAGTTTTTTGTCTTCTAAATTGATCACCTTTTAAAGATTGTGTTGACTTTTGAAAAAAAATGAATTCATGAGTGTGTTAAAAGAATGGGTGCTAGCATTACTCTCTGAATATTTGTAATAATAGTTAGACTGTAAATGACAGATAAACAAGCTAGTTGAAATAGCTCGTGCTGTTGCAAATGTGAACAACTGTGACTACAGTGCTTTGGAGTATATGATTGGTCGCTTGGAAGACCTGAGATACACAATTCAGGACAGAAAAGTGGATGCACTTATTGTGGAGACTTTTGGTCGACGAATAAAGAAACTTTTGCTGTAAGCATCTGCCACTACTCCGCATTTCTAGAACATACATATATTTTGGTGATTTTGAAAGTACAAATAAGATTTTTCCAGCATTTCTTTAGAACCCCTGCGGAGTAGTGGCAGATGCTTACAGCAAAAGTTTCTCATATTCAAATATGGCGAAGAGGACCAATAATTAACAGACTATATTGAAAACGATTGAAGGAATTTATTGTAGTGAAAGGACCAATAATTAACAGACGAACATGGTCCTAAATGAGTTGGAAGCCATATTTTGCAATACTCTATCTATAGTATATATGCATTAATATCTCAACTACAAAACATATAGCTAATGTACAAATTCATTGCTTCTCTCTCCCTAGATCATAACAGAGCATCCTAATAGTTATCCTAATAGTTTTAAGTAATTGTGACAAATGGTGAAGTCAAATTCATTGCTTTCATCCCTCAATTTTAATTACAATAATGCGCAGGAAAAGAACAACTAGCAAAATCACTGGAGATGAATTCAGTTGACACAATTATTGGTCTTATTTCCATACAATCAGTTTCAACCTTGTCACTAAAAAAAAGTTGAAAATCAGTGAAAAACATATGTTTGTACCTTTCCCCTTCTTCCTTTAGGGCAGCACCCACTTTTCCTTTAGGGCGGAGACCACTTTTCCTCCTCACCCATCTATCATGTTGCCTTTCCCCTTCTTCCTTTAGGGCAGCGACCACTTTTCCTCCTCACCCATCTATCATCTTGATCTGTTAAGTAAAATAGAACAAGAGAACCTCAAATTAGAGAGAGAAGATCATTTTTATAGCAAAAAGAAAGAAAATATATGGTGGGGAGACATTTTTGTGGTATGTATCGTGAGATCACATTTTTGTGGGGAGACATTAAGAGATTCATGAAGAGTGATAATTTGGTTGTAAATATAGATTTATATGATTTAGATAGTTAAAATCAAGGTAATCAAAACCGGACCGGACCGGCCGGTCCGACCGGTTGAACCGGGAACCGGACCCCTGTCCGGTCCAATTGGACCACAGAACCGGATACGCGCAGAACCGGTGGAAAAACCGGAAAACCGGTCCAGAACCGGGAAAACCGGCCAGAACCGGTCAAGAACCGGTCAAGAACCGGCCAGAAACCGGTTCTGAGAAATGACTTTTTTTATTTTTTTTTTTATTTTTTTTTATTTTTTTTTTATTTTTTTTAACTGAAATAAAAAAATTTAAACTATTTTTTGTAAAACAAAATGAGTGTCAGGGCTCTATTTATATATTTTATATATTATGAAAGCCAAGAATCTCACTTATATTTTGCTGTGCACACTCTAGCTCTATTTATAGAGAAACACAGCTCATTCTTCTTATTTGCCATCCGATGTGGGACTAGATATTCACCTTTCAACAACATTAGCTTCATTGTTTGCAATTTTCTTACATGATGTGATCTTTTCTAAATAAAGCGACATTAGATTCTTTCTAAATAATGCATTAAAATATATATATTTTAAACATGTCAAACTTTGAGTTTTTTTATACCTACCAATTTTATGTGTAACTTTAACTAATGACTTGGATATTATATTGTTGAGCCTAAGTTAAGCATAATTTAATTGTTTGTGGTGTGAAATTTTGGGTATTATGGTTTTTTATCCTTTATATATTGTAATAAAAATATTAAATAATATATTTAATTAATTCCGGTTGAACCCCCGGTTCAACCGGTTGAACCCAAGAACCCCTGAACCGCCACCTCTTCCGGTTCAATGTCCGGTCCGGTTTTGATTACCTTGGTTAAAATACATACTATCTAGTCCTAAACAGATACTAGTCCAAATATGCTAGATGCACAATTTGATGCACCATTGAATGCATCTAAGTCAAATGTTAATGCTTAATAATAATAATAATAATAATAATAATAATAATAATAATAATAATAATAATAATAATAATAGCAATTTTATAGAAATTAAAATTTCTCCAGACACACCGAGTAGCTAACAAACTGGTTGAAAATGCTGCTGTCCTAATAGTAAAAACAGAACCTCTGAACTTCCACACAAATAGAGGCAATGACATTTCACATAAAGACAACCAAACAGTGCAGACTCACATTCCTGTTATCACATGACAAATAAGAAATATTATTTGTGGTTGGGTGGGTGGAATGAGGAAAGCACAAATGAAAGCCAAAAATAATGCTCAATACTATATATACCTATAATGTCTTTCTATGTTAACATATCAATCACCCAACTCTCCCCAAAAGAAACTCAGGTAGAAGAACAACATTGTTTTATTCTCTTCTCTATTCCTTTTCCAAGAAGGAATCCTGGGGATATACAAATTATTTGACATATTTTCATTTTGACAGGTTGGTTCTCCATCCTGGAATGTTCATCCTATTTACAGCAGGTTGGTTCATCTTTTTGCCTTTTTCATAACTATTAACTATGTTATCAATGTTATATCATTGGCACTAGCATACTACCTTGCTGAAAATGCATCCATTTATTTAGTCTTTAGGCAGCAATCCGTAGGGGAAATTTCCATATTGTTTCAAGTTTTTTAATATAAGAAATTGAATGCAGCAACATTATTATTCAAGGCATTACATGTTAGAAGAACATATATGTTAGAAGAATGACTATGAAAACCATGAAATGGGCATTTTGGATGACAGGAAATTATGGTTCTCATGCTGATAACAATTATGATCCTAATGCAATTCCAATGATTCAGAATATTAATTATTGCGATATGGTTGCTGAAAATGTGACTATGGCAGCAAGGTTGGAAGGTATATCTGGTGCACCATTTACTGGAATTTGCATATCTAATGTAACCATTGAACTTGCAAGGAAGGCTAAAAAAGTTCCTTGGACTTGTACTAATGTTGCTGGGATTTCAAGTGGTGTGACTCCTGTGCCATGTGACCTGTTGCCAGACCAGGGAGAAGAGAAAATTGGGGCATGTACCTTCCCAGAAGACAATTTACCCATTGAAGATGTCCAGGTTCAAACATGTACTTACAGAGGGAAATTGTGATAGTATAGAAGGAATGGATCAGCTCAACTTCTCAAGGGAACAACAATTCAAACAATGTAATACTTCAAAAACTGTTTTTATTTAAATCATTGGACTATTGGAGACTTATAAAAACTCTTAACAAAGGTGCAACCCCAACAAGGAAACCAAACCAAGTCAATAATAAATACATGTTAACGCCATCTGTTTGTCAAGTTCATTGGCAAAAACTTTTATTTTGCCACAAATGCAAGAGAAAGCCAATTAGAAACTGATGGACTCATACAGAAGCATGGACTCATACCCATTTCAAAGACACAGGAATCAAAACGCAGGCTTTTTTGTGGTCCCTCAACATTTACTATGAATGGCGTCAAATCAATTAAATAAGAAAGATTGCAAGGTGCTTACTACTGAACCTGATTCTTGCAAAATTAGAAAGGTAAAACTATCAATTCTTAAAACTCAGTCAAAAAACATTAAACCCTAACAAATTTCACAAAAAAATAAGGCATATAACAAAACCCTAAGAATGTAACGAGAGATATGAATTCCTTTAATTAAATCAAACATAGAAATAGCTCTCATCTTAATGAAGATTCTCAACTCATGAAATGAATCAGAAAAGAGTTGTTGTTTACCTTTCAGAAAAATCAGAAGAAAGCCAACCAATGAAGTTGACGGTGAGAGGAAGAGAGACGTTGACGGTGAGAGGAAGAGAGACGTTGACGACGAGCTGGATGGAGATCACGGCAGAGAGGAGAGAGCGATGAGGGAAGACGGCGAGCTGGCAGAGGGAGGGATCTTCGGCAGAGAGAGTGATGGGTAGAGCAATGGAATGGAACGGTTGTTTTGGTTGAGAGAGTGATGGGAAGAGCGTCGAAACTGTTGCGTTTAGGGTTCACTGTTGCGTGTTGCGTTTAGGGTTCAATGTTGCGTGACGGCGAATTGGCGGAGAGACGGAGCTTCGGCAGAGAGAGTGATGGGTAGAGCAATGGAATGGAACGGTTGTTTTGGTGGGTTGATTTCTGGATTTCTGGAAACTGATTTTAGGGTGGGTTGTTTTGGTGTGTCGAGAGTGATGGAATGGAAGGGTGTCGAGAGTGATGGAATGGAAGGGTTCACTGTTGATTTTTGCTAAAAAAAAATACCTAACGCAATATAAAAAAAATACTAAATTCAAGTAATAAAAAAAACTTGCAGCGCGCTTGCCAAAAATAGATTACACATTTAAAGTCGGACGTAAGGGTTGCCCGACTTAAAAGGGTGAACGCCAGAATTTTTTTCGCGTGTTTATTACAAAATTGCCACCGCCTCCACCATTTAAGTCGGATATTTGGGAGTCCGACTTAAAATCACCAATTCTTTTCTTGTTTTTACACTAGTGTACACCATGGGCGCCTTGTTGCGTTTGTCGCAGGATCTGGCGCCCACATGGGCGCCATGGGTGCCTTGTGCCCGGCCTCCTGATGTTGGCGCCCTCCTGTGAAACATGTTTTGGCGCCCTCTAGGGCACGTTGGTGCCTTCCTGGATGTGCTTGGTGCCACCGTGCGAAACATGTTTTGGGGCCCTCTAGGGCGCCTGGGTGCTGGCCTGGATGCGCTTGGTGCCATCCTCCAGAAAATGTTTTGGCGCCCTCTAGGGCGCCTTGGTGCCAGCCTGGATGTGCTTGGCGCCATCCTGCGAAACATGTTTTGGCGCCCTCTAGGGCGCCTTGGTATTAGCGTGGATGCGCTTGGTGCCATCCTGCAGAACTTGTTTTGGCGCCCTCTAGGGCGCCTTGGTGCCTATCCGCTGGGTGTCTCCTCGTGGAGCAGATTTTGCGAGACAAGGTTTTGTGCCCTCATGGGTGCCTATACGTCGGGTGTCTCCTCGTGGAGCAGATTTTGCGAGACAAAGTTTGGTGCCCTCATGGGTGCCTATACGTCGGGTGTCTCCTCGTGGAGCAGATTTTGCGAGACAAGGTTTTGGCGCCCTCATGGGCGCTGGTTCCTTCCTTGCCAGGCGCTCTCATGGGCTTTAATTCCCCCATTGCTAGGCGCCCTCATGGGCGCTGGATTGTGTGGACATGTTCTTGGCACTGCACTTTTTTGTTGCTCATCTTGTCTCTTAGTTTACTTTTCTTCTTGATGAAATTTCAGGGCTTGCTTGGTGCCGAGGGGAATTTCTTCTTCCGTCCTCACAATTATCTATTTGACATCTCCATGATCTTTTAATTTGATCAAGAGGTTCTGGCCGGAAGGCTTGTCACATACCGACCCAATGGGGTTGACTTCGATGTCATTGCCCCCTGATTTTTTATGTTTCATTTTGAAACATCCATGCTTACTTTTTGTCAGGCTTGTATCTTATACTTATAACGGGCACGTGTAAGATGGCCTTGGGCGCTAGTCATCGCCTTGAGCATCTAAATGGATGATCTCATACCCGCTTCTTTGTTCACGTGCTTGTGCACTATTTTATTTTCTTTCATGCTCATGCACTCACATGCTCCTGCCTCATGCGCCTTGTTGCACAGTGCTGTCTGCCCCCTTGTGAAGGATTTGCTTCCAGACCACATTCTGTCAGGCGCCCTCATAGGCACTGCCTGCTTTTTTATTGGTGCCCTGCCAGGCGCCCTCATGGGCGCTGGCTGCTCTTCACTTGGCGCCCTACCAGGCGCCCTCGTGGGCGCTGGCTGCTTTTCACTTGGCGCCCTGCCAGGCACCCTCATGGGCGCTTGCTGCTTTCACTTGGCGCCCTGCCAGGCGCCCTCATGGGCGCTGGCTGTTCACTTGGAGCCCTGCCAGGCGCCCTCATGGGCAATGGCTGCCTTCACTTGGCGCCTGGGCGCTGGTTGCTTCTACTTGGCGCCCTGCCAGGCGCCCTCATTGGCGCTGGCTATTCACTTGGTGCCCTGCCAGGCGCCCTCATGGGCGCTGGCTGCTTTCACTTGGCGCCCTCATGGGCACTGGCTGTTTTCTTATTCTGGAGGCAGTTTGTCAGAGGGGTCTGAACCTAACTTGCCCATCAGAGGTTGCGATATATCGCTTCGTGCCCCGTGGCAAAGTCAACTCCAGTGGCAGTTTATCAGAGCCCAGTCTGAATTTAACTCGCCCATCAGAGGTTGCGATATATCGCTTCGTGCCCCGTGGCAAAGTCAACTCCGAGGGAAGTTTATCAGAGCTCGGTCTAAATTTAACTCGCCCATCAGAGGTTGCGACACGATTAAAGTCGCTTCTCACCTCGCGGGACTCTGGGGGCAGTTTATCAGAACTGGGTCTGAATTTAACTCGCCCATCAGAGGTTGCAACACGATTAAAGTCGCTTCTCACCTCGTGGGACTCTGGGGGCAGTTTATCAGAACGCGGTCTGAATTTAACTCGCCCATCAGAGGTTGCGACACGATTAAAGTCGCTTCTCACCTCGTGAGACTCTGGGGGCAGTTTATCAGAACTCGGTCTGAATTTAGCTCCCGTCAGAGGTTGCGACACGTTTAAAGTTGCTTCGTGCCTCGTGGAAAAGTTAACACCTCGTGGTGACTCTGGGGGCAATTTATCAGAATCGATCTGAATTTAACTCGCCCATCAGAGGTTGCAACACGTTTAAAGTCGCTTCACGCCTCCTGGAAAAGTTCGATATTGATCTGTGTTGGTCGGGGGTTCTCCTCGACGGCGATCCCCGGTGGTGCCTCTGGTGGATATTGACCTGGTTCCGCCGTTACCCACCAAGTCGAGATTATCCCGGGGGACGGTGTTGACTTGACGTTGTCGCTTAGGATGCCCTCGTAGGTTAGGTTGCCCTTATGGCTCGTGCCGTCGTCGGGTCTGCTAATTTTTGTCAGAAGGTCACAGCAATTATCTTGCTCGTCTATTGGTATTTTTCCCTGACTTGCCTTGATCGAGGTGATTGATGGTGAGTATGGGTGAGCAACACCACATTTTCTTTTCCTCTTTGCTCACGTGCTCGTGCACTATGTTTTTTTCTCACGTGCTCGTGCACCATTTAATTTTCTCACGAGCTTGTGAGTGCCGTCAGCTTGTTTCCCTTCCTGGGTGCGGAGACGTATGAATTGGCTTTCAAATTTAACATGGGAATTGTAGCTAAGCTTCTTAGCTTTCCAACGCATGATCACACGCCTGCATCGAATAAGTATGGACGAAGTTACGGACTACAGACTCAAACCCCTTCCCGCGTGTCGGGTGACAAGGTGCAACATCCTGAAGTTGGCGCCCTCCTCCTGGGCGCCTTGAGCCAAAGTGCAACATCCTGATGTTGGTGCCCTCCTGGGCGCACTGCGCCATGATGCCGCTTTTTGATGCTGGCGCCTTCATGGGCGCCTTGTGCCACGTATCCTGATTTTGGCGCCCTCCTGGGCCAAGATGCTGCGTCTTGATGTTGGCGCCCTCCTCCTGGGCGCCTTTTCTCGTTGCGGAGACGTCCGAATTGGATTTTGAGCTTAACATGAGAGTTGTAGCTCTTCTTCTTAGCTTTCCAACGCATGCTCACACGCCTCCACTGGATAATCATGGACGGAGTTATGGACTGTAGACTATAGATCACCCTCGTAGGTGGGTATCTCTGGTGTCTGTGACCTCATGGTCTCGTCATTTGCTTGACTTCCGCGCCTTTCTTAGCGCTTGCTACCCAAGACATCGTGGTCTCATACCTTGGATCCCTGCCCGGTGGGTGCTGTGAACTTGGCTGCTTTGCTTTAGGAAGATGAGCGCGCCATCACACCCTAGACTCCCCTACTTGGAGAGATGAACTTGGCTTTGAGCTAATGTTGAGGTTGCCCCCGCGATCCAGGCAGGCCCTTCTTGCATGGGATGTTGGGTCTCAAGCTTGCCTCGCTCCACTCCTAACTATGGAGTTGGACCCTTTTTCCTTTCTTGATCATAAGGAATTTTCCTTTGGAACCGGTGTTAATGCTGGTGAGCTAGAGTAAAAATTGTAATTGCAAAATGAATTTTTGTTAATCATTCATATTGAGCTTTTACATTCTGCATTCCTGTTTAAACAACAAAATTCATAACTGGGCCTAGCCCTAGGTTCAAGTCCTGATGCCCTGCTCCCTATTCGGAGTCACGAGTTTCATCCTCTTCCACCTTGTTGCCAACCTTGGCTTCCTCTTGGTACGCCAAGTTGTCTTCTTCATAGTCCATGTACTTTTGTGCCTTCCGAAGGAACTCGTACAGGATTCGGGGTTTGTTAACTGTAACACCCCTTTTCTACCCGTTAATTTAACTGGAAAATATCAGAGTTTTCAAAAATTTGTTTGGCGCGAGGAATGTTACACATACTTCAATAAAATAATGCTTCTCATTAAAACAGCTCAAACACAATAATCCTGCATCACACAGCACGTCACAAAGAGGAGAGCCTCAAAAACACAGTTATCATCGCAAATAAACTTAACGTCAATAAAAACCAACTACGCAGCGGAATAACAAAACAAAACAGAATCGTCAACAAAGCATAACAGCTGAAATCATTTATAAACATCAAGTTCGTTCCCCCCTGAGTGCTACGTATCAGAGCGTGACGACTCGACTCGAAATAGTGAAGGTACCTAGTCCTTCACTCGTGATCACCTGCACGTTACCGCATAGGGGTAACATTCAAACAGAAGGGTGAGTCCAATTCAATCCATATAATAAATCATATGATAAATAATAAGTCAAGTCACAGCTCTAAAATAATCACATCACAATCATCAATTACATCACTACATAAACTCATCACTATGTCATGTAGGCATATGAAATGCAACCCACTCGCGGGCATATGCATGAGGTACCTTTTCACAAACGTCGCTTAGCCATTATGGCCTCATCGTCACTTAGCCTTTTGGGCCTCAAAACGTCACTGGGTTTATGCATATGGGAGGCATGAGACACTATGACATGCACCACGCACAAACACACAAATCACAGTCAACTATGTGACCCGTCACTTACCAATTTGCCAAATAAGAGGCACAGCACCTGTCAATTTACAATTTGCACACACAACAACATCACTTAGCCTTTTAGGCCTTAACATCACTTAGCCTTTCGGGCCTCAAAACGTCACTGGGTTTTCATCGTCACTTATTCATAAACATCATCAATTCAAACAATAGCCACTGAGGGCAAAAACGTCATTTACTAGCCACCAAGGGCATCATCGTCATTTACACATTAATATTAACAACATTGGCCACTAAGGGCAAAACGGTCATTTAACTAGCCACTAAGGGCATCATCGTCATTTGCACACCAATATCAACAACATTGGCCACTAAGGGCAAAAACGTCATTTAACTAGCCACTAAGGGCATCATCGTCAAAATCATCACTTTTGACACTAAAACGTTGAGACCACTGGTTTTATACAAAAGAGGATTTTTAAAGACACCAAAACGATTTTTCAATGTCACAGCAACGACCACCGGGGACAGCCACTTGGGCGCCCAGCAACCTTCAGAAATTATAAGTTTTTATTTTTAAAAATGGGACACACAGATAGACAACTGAAAAAGCTTACCAACACTTTCTGAAACGTTCAAAACGGATGCCCGAGTCAAAAGATATAGCGAAAACAGTTTTCATAAAAAAATTGGGAACATCCTGAAAAACTGGCGCCCTGGGCGCCTTGGCCACTTCGCATATGACATGAGTCATGGGCTTGGGCTTCTCACTTAAGCCCAAGTCCATCTAGTTTGGCGCCTCCACCTCCTAATACCACCTACACAATTTTTAATATAATTTCCAATAATTAAATTATATCCAATTAATTAAATCAAATTCCTAAATACTTAATTAAATAATTTAATTAAATATTTAGGGTGTTACAACTCTCCCCCACTTAGAATATTTCATCCTCGAAATTTACCTGATCAAATAACTCTGGGTAGGACTCTCGCATCTTGCTCTCTAGCTCCCAAGTCATACTCTCGCCGGCAGCTCCTAGCCAAACCACTTTCACTAATGCAATCTCTTTGCCTCTAAGTGCTTTCACTTCACGATCCTCAATCCGTACGGGCATCGTCTCCACAGTGAGATTATCCCGCACCTCTACATCATCCATATGGATCACATGAGATGGATCCGAAACATACTTCCGAAGATGCGACACATGAAACACGTCGTGCAAATTCGAAAGATTTGGCGGTAAAGCCGCTCTATAAGCCACATTTCCGATTCTTTCAGAAATCTCATAAGGACCAACAAATCGAGGAGTGAGCTTCTTCGATTTCAACGCTCGACCAACACCGGTAATAGGAGAAACCCTCAAGAACACATGCTCACCCTCTTGAAACTCTAAATCTTTCCTCCGCTTGTCATGATAACTCTTCTGACGACTCTGCGAAGCCTTCATCTTTTCACGGATCATCTTGATTTTCTCTGTAGTCTCCCGGACAATCTCCGGTCCCAACACTACACTCTCTCCCGACTCATACCAACACAATGGCGTTCTACACTTTCGACCATACAATGCTTCAAATGGTGCCATCCCGATACTGGAATGGTAACTGTTGTTATAGGTAAACTCAATCAACGCAAGGTAGGAATCCCATGAACCCCTTTGTTCCAAGACACAAGCCCTCAATAAATCTTCTAACGACTGAATTTTCCTCTCTGACTGACCATCTGTCTGAGGATGATATGCCGAACTCATTTTCAATTTTGAACCCAATTCCTTCTGCAAACTCGTCCAAAACTCAGAAGTGAATCTCGGATCCCTATCTGACACAATACTCTTCGGAACACCGTGCAACTTCACAATTTCTTTGACATAGACCTCTGCCAACCTAGACACCGGATAAGTGATATTAATAGGAATAAAGTGAGCAGACTTCGTTAACCTATTAACGATCACCCAAATAGCGTCATGACCCTTAACTGTATTCGGCAATCCCGTCACAAAATCCATCGCAATGCTATCCCACTTCCACTCTAGAACTTCCAACGGTTGCATTAACCCTGCAGGTTTCTGGTGTTCAACCTTCGACTTTTGACAGGTCAAACAGGCATACACAAACTGTGCCACATCTCTCTTCATACCATACCACCAAAACATCTTTTTCAGATCATGATACATTTTCGTTGCTCCAGGATGGATACTCAACTTGCTACGGTGACCCTCCTCTAAAATTGCCTTTCTCATCTCCGCATCATCTGGAACACAGATCCTACCCCCGAACCTCAACACACCACGAGAATCTAGCTTGAAATCTTCATCTTCAGATTGACCAACCCCATTAATTAAATCTACTAACTTGACATCTGACTTCTGAGCTTCTCTGATGCTGCCCAGGAAATCATTATCGATCTTTAACATTCCCAGCTTGACACTGCGAGGTGTCATTTTACAAACCAAACTCAAATCTCAGAATTCCTCAATCAACTCTAATTCTTTCACCATCATTGCCGACATATGCAAAGACTTTCTGCTTAAAGCATCAGCCACGACATTAGCTTTGCCGGGATCATAATTCAAGCCAAAGTCATAATCCTTCAAGAGCTCCAACCACCGACGCTGTCTCATATTCAACTCTTTCTGATCGAACAGATACTTCAGACTCTTGTGATCACTGAACACTTCAAACCTCGAACCATAAAGGTAGTGTCTCCAAATCTTAAGCACAAATACCACAGCAGCCAATTCCAAAACATGCGTAGGGTAATTTTTCTCATGAACCCGCAACTGCCTCGACGCATACGCAACGACTTTCCCATCTTGCATCAGCACACCCCCAAGACCCATCTTCGAAGCGTCACAATATACAACAAACGGTTCCTCCGAATTAGGCAACGTCAAGACAGGCGACGTTGCCAATCTCTTTTTCAGTTCCATAAAACTTTCCTCACACCGAGTATCCCAAACAAAAACTTTACCCTTACAAGTTAACTGAGTCAACGGAAGAGCCAACTTGGAAAAACCATCGATGAACCTCCTGTAGTACCCAGCCAAACCCAAAAAGCTTCTAATCTCTGTTGCGGACTTCGGAGCCTCCCACTCCAACACTGCTTCTACTTTTGCCGGATCAACCGCAATACCATTACCAAAAATCACGTGCCCAAGGAAACTCACCTCTTTCAGTTAGAACTCACACTTTGATAACTTAGCATACAACTTTTTCTCTTTCAGAACTTCTAACACTGTCTTCAGGTGCTCAGCATGCTCTTCCTCTGACTTAGAATAAACTAGAATGTCATCTATGAAGATCACCACAAACCGATCTAGGTAATTATGGAAAATACGATTCATATATTCCATAAATACACCAGGAGCATTGGTCACACCGAATGGCATCACTGAATATTCATAATGCCCATACCTTGTCCTGAATGCTGTCTTCTGAACATCCTCATCCTTCACTTTAATCTGATGATATCCGGACCTCAAATCAATTTTGCTGAAAACACGGGCACCCACTAGCTGATCCATCAGATCGTCGATCCTCGGAAGCGGATACTTATTCTTGATAGTTACCTTATTCAACTGACAATAGTCCACACATAACCTCATGCTCCCATCTTTCTTCTTCACTAACAATACCGGAGCTCCCCACAGTGACACACTCGGTCTCACAAACTTTTTCTCAAGCAATTCTTCAAGTTGCGTCTTCAACTCAGACAATTCAGACGCCGACATCCTGTACGGTGCCATAGACACAGACCTCGTACCAGGTACAAGATCAATCGAAAACTCAACTTCCCTCTCCGGCGGCACACTCGGAATTTCGTCAGGAAAAACCTCAGGAAACTCGCGTACCACTTGGAGTTCTTCAATAACAGTCTGACTCTCAGCAGACAACGATGCCATCAACGCAAATAGCTGAACTCCTTCTTTCTTCAACTTCTTCAACTGACCAGCAGATACCAAAACTGAGTCTTCTTCCCCGAAACTGACCGACTTGCTACGACAGTTGATATGAACGTGGTTATTCTCTAACCAGTCCATGCCCAAGATTACATCCAGACCTCTCAACGGCAAGCAAACAAAATTCACAACAAAGTCCCTGCTGAAGATCGACACGGGACACTGAGAACACACCTGGGACGTAATCACCGACCCCTTCGCAGGAGTATCGACAACCATATCCCCACACATAGCAGATAAAACAAGACCCAATCTTTTACAACAATCAACAGATATAAAGCAATGGGTAGCACCAGTATCAATAAGAGATTTCAGTGAAGTACCATTAATAAAACACATACCTCTAATCAGACCATCCTTCTCATCAGACTCCTCTCCTGCCAATGCGAACACCTTCCCAGTAGACCTTTCTTTCTTCGGCTTTGTACACTTTGTACTGATATGCCCAGACTCACCACAGTTGAAGCACACCACATCCTTGACCTTACATTCGGCCGCCATATGACCCTTTTTACCACAACGATAGCAAACTCTCTCATCAGACCTGCATGTAGTACTCTTGTGGCCAGGTTTGCCACACTTATAACAGACAATGCTAGCAGGAGCGTCTCCCTCACTAGAATTCTTACCCCCAGCAGACCTCTGATAACTCTTACCTGCAGGAACCTCATACGGCTTGCTTCGACCCTGAAACTTACCCTTTTTCTCAGACGTAGCTTTGTAATGTGCAGTACTGTCCTCCTCAAAGATTCTACAACTGTCAACCAGATCAGCGAACACACAAATCTTCTGATAACCAATGGCCTTTTTGATATCAGGCCTCAACCCATTCTCGAACTTGATGCATTTTGAGAACTCAGTTGTAGCCTCACTGTAGTGTGGATAGAATTTTGCTAGTTCCACAAACTTCCCAGCATATGCAGTCACAGACATACCACCCTGCTTCAGTTTTAGGAACTCTATCTCTTTCTTCCCTCGGACGTCTTCAGGAAAATATTTTCTCAGAAATTCCCTGCTGAATACCTCCCAAGTAATCTCTTCTTGCACAGCCTCCAACCTCTGCCTAGTAGCCAACCACCAGTCGTCTGCCTCCTCGGCTAACATGTGAGTACCAAAACGGACCTTCTGCTCAACAGTGCAGTCCATCACCCTGAATATCCTCTCGATCTCCTTCAACCAAGCCATAGCACCATCTGGATCATATTTGCCCTTAAAGGTGGGCGGATTCTCTCTCTGGAAAGTAGTCAGACTCCGAAAACCAGCGTTCTCTCCAGCATTCTGCTGACCCTGCACAGCCTGAGCCATAGCCTGCAATGCAGCAGCAAGAGCAGCGTCGTTTCTCCCAGCCATTTCAAACTAACACTGCAGCACAAACCAAGAATTTAGTACTAATCTATTGTCATAAGACACTATGACAGTACGACATTGGCCGGACAGACCGAACTGCTCTGATACCACTAATGTAACACCCCTTTTCTACCCGTTAATTTAATTGGAAAATATCAGAGTTTTCAAAAATTTGTTTCGCGCGAGGAATGTTACACATACTTCAATAAAATAATGCTTCTCATTAAAACAGCTCAAACACAATAATCCTGCATCACGCAGCACGTCACTAAGAGGAGAGCCTCAAAAACACAATTATCATCGCAAATAAACTTAACGTCAATAAAAACCAACTACGCAGCGGAATAACAAAATAAAACAGAATCGTCAACAAAGCATAACAGCTGAAATCATTCATAAACATCAAGTTCGTTCCCCCCTGAGTGCTACATATCAGAGCGTGACGACTCGACTCGAAATAGTGAAGGTACCTAGTCCTTCACTCGTGATCACCTGCACGTTACCGCATAGGGGTAACATTCAAACAGAAGGGTGAGTCCAATTCAATCCATATAATAAATCATATGATAAATAATAAGTCAAGTCACAGCTCTAAAATAATCACATCACAATCATCAATTACATCACTACATAAACTCATCACTATGTCATGTAGGCATATGAAATGCAACCCACTCGCGGGCATATGCATGAGGTACCTTTTCACAAACGTCGCTTAGCCATTATGGCCTCATCGTCACTTAGCCTTTTGGGCCTCAAAACGTCACTGGGTTTATGCATATGGGAGGCATGAGACACTATGACATGCACCACACACAAACACACAAATCACAGTCAACTTTGTGACCCGTCACTTACCAATTTGCCAAATAAGAGGCACAGCACCTGTCAATTTACAATTTGCACACACAACAACATCACTTAGCCATTTAGGCCTTAACATCACTTAGCCTTTCGGGCCTCAAAACGTCACTGGGTTTTCATCGTCACTTATTCATAAACATCATCAACTCAAACAATAGCCACTGAGGGCAAAAACGTCATTTACTAGCCACCAAGGGCATCATCGTCATTTACACATTAATATTAACAACAGTGGCCACTAAGGGCAAAACGGTCATTTAACTAGCCACTAAGGGCATCATCGTCATTTGCACACCAATATCAACAACATTGGCCACTAAGGGCAAAAACGTCATTTAACTAGCCACTAAGGGCATCATCGTCAAAATCATCACTTTTGACACTAAAACGTTGAGACCACTGGTTATATACAAAAGAGGATTTTTAAAGACACCAAAACGATTTTTCAATGTCACAGCAACGACCACCGGGGACAGCCACTTGGGCGCCCAGCAACCTTCAGAAATTATAAGTGTTTATTTTTAAAAATGGTACACACAGATAAACAACTGAAAAAGCTTACCAACACTTTTTGAAACGTTCAAAACGGATGCCCGAGTCAAAAGATATAGCGAAAACAGTTTTCATAAAAAAATTGGGAACATCCTGAAAAACTGGCGCCCAGGCACTTGGCGCCCAGCACCCAGCAACACGTAACACACACGCACACGGGCGCCCAACGCCCAGCGCCTTAGCGCAACACGCAATACGCAACACACGGGCGCCCAGCGCCCAGCGCCTTAGCGCAACACGGAACACGCGCACATGGGCGCCCAGCGCCTACACACACACAGCAACACGCAACACTGGCGCGCAGCGCCAATGGGCGCCCAGCGCCTGCAACACTTCCAGCACATGAATTTCAGCACAATTACAACATATATATTTTTTTTCCTTCAAATTTTTACATGACCCATCACAACACCTATTTACCACAACTCATTAACACGTATAGGATCATCAAATTATCCCCCAAACATCAAAAATCCAACAACATCACAAGCACACACATGGCGCCCTAGGCGCCCATAACCCCAACAACGGATCTTTGAGCAACAATTTGCCAAACAACAAGTCAATCGAGAACAACAACATGAAATCGTACATACACATGCTCATGGATTAAATCTAGGTCATCTCTACTTAAAACCTATCATAGGAATCATTATAAAAATTGATAGAACTCCCCTTACCTCGAATTTGAAGAATAGGAGCCCTAGAGACGGTCACGAACGGAACCACGGCAACAGAATCACGTTCACCTTCTCCTCTCTTCCTTTTTCTCTCTACGGCTCACTTCTCCTTTCTTTTCTCTCTTCTCAATTTCGCAAAATGCTAACAAAAAACCCTAACCCCTAGGCGCCTTGGCCACTTCGCATATGACATGAGTCATGGGCTTGGGCTTCTCACTTAAGCCCAAGTCCATCTAGTTTGGCGCCTCCACCTCCTAATACCACCTACACAATTTTTAATATAATTTCCAATAATTAAATTATATCCAATTAATTAAATCAAATTCCTAAATACTTAATTAAATAATTTAATTAAATATTTAGGGTGTTACATTAACCCCCATGTCCCTTTGAAACAGGCTTCCCTTCTTGAGGCCATCCTTCATCCAAAAGAGCCTCCTCTTGTCTTCAAGGTCCATGACGTTGGTAGCCTCCTTGTTGAACCTTTCCAGATATTCTTTAAGTGTTTCTTTCTCTCCCTGCCTGATTGCCCTAAGAACCTCTTCGGATTTGGGTTTCAACCGGGAGGCAATAAAACGAGCTGTGAACATTCTCGCCAGCTGCCCCCATGAGGAGATGGAGTTCGGCCTTAGCTCTTGAAACCACTCTAGTGCGAAATTTTTGAGAGGGAGGGGGAAGATTTTACAGTGAACAGACTCCCTGGCGCCACTATAGCACATCATCAGGGATAAGTGTGCCAGATGGCGGTCTGGATCTCCGGTTCCGTCATACATCTTGAGGGTTGGCAGCTTCTCCAAGGCCCTTGGGATTCGGCATTCATCCACCCTTCGAGTGAACTGTCCTTCTTCCGAAAACCCTCCTGAGTTTTGGGGGGAGGTGTCTTCATAGTCCAACTCATGATACCTGCATCGATCGGGGGATCTCTTCGATGGCGATCCCCGGTGATGCCTTCGACGGGTATCGACCCGGTTCCTTGACCCCCCACGAGAATTAGGGGATGCGCATGAGAAGGTCCTGGAGTGGGAGTCGCGAGGCCGGTAGATATCATCTGAAGGGTATGGAGGGGTCCTCGGAGGTGAGCCTGATCCTCCATGTCCGCGCCGCTGAGGGGGAGAGTGATGTATGTGCCTTCGCATTGGGGGAGAACGATGGACGTGATGTCTTCGGGGAGGAAAACGATGGACGTGATGCCTTCGAGGGGGAGACCGATGCACGTGCCTTCCCCAGCTGGGTGGAGGCTGCACTGGCAGGGAAGCCACATGTGTTTTCCTGATGCAGCATAGCTTGAGTGCGATCGGTCAGGAGATCCAGAAGCTGACTCATATTCGAGGGCTGGTTAGGCTGACTGGTACCCTCGTCAAGTAGGGTCACGACGTTGCCCTCAGGAGTACCCTCTGGTCGGGGTGCGGGTATGGCAATACTTTGACCTGGGGTCTACCTCTAGGAGCCATGGAGTAGCAAGACAAAAGTTCGAGTAGTGATGATGTGAAAGATAGAAATCTCCCACTGTGGTCGCCAATGTTCTGTACCTAGCAGTATTTTGGTAGGCTTCTGTTGGTAGGTCTCTTGCTGCCCTGGCAGGAGGTCAGTGAGAATAAGCTAGTGAATTTGCAAGGGAAGAGTGTGTACCGTATAAATGGCTATGCAAGCCGGTATTTATAGGAAATCGATGCTCGTTGTGGATCTTCGGATCAGTGGAGGCGATCTGAACCCTTCAAGCATATTGGGCTTGTATGTTGTGGATATGGGCCGAATCGGTTGGGCTGATCCATATCCAATTGCTAAACGCACCCCCTGGTTTTGCTAATGGACCTCTTGGTCCAGTCCAGAACAACCTCCATCACCGTGGAAGTATCCCAACGAAGGAAAATGATGTTTGGTTTCAATGTCCCATTTCTGCCTTCTGTAGGATGAAAAAGGGCTTCACATTCTCGGAGTTCATGGAAACAACAGAGATGAAGGTCTGAGAGGGGAAATTTCCTAGACAGGTAACTAGTATTATTTACTGCAAACCTGGTTATGGAGATAACGATAGTATTCGCTATACAACAATAGATATTCGAACTGACGACAACGTGCGCGCCATGATGGAAACACATGCCCAATTTTTAAGAGTTGGTCCGTTGGAGCTATATTTCAAAACCATACGGACTAAAGACGAGAATTTTTTTTTTCAACAGGGTCTTTAAAATAATTGTAACCAGTTGTTTGTTAATTTTGTAGTTCGTTACGTTTGTTTTGTGATGTACGATTATGCACTTGATGAATAAAGTTCCAGTGTAAAATAAAAATAGACCGATAAATTAATTAACTATAAATAAACGAGTTACAATTAAACAATACAAACATCGCAGATCGCGTATAAAAATAAAAACTGATGTACGCATAATTCATACAAAATAAAAATCCTAAAAAAAATCTAATGTGTCTGCCACCGGCCTCGCCAATGTCTCCACTGGTAGACACACCCTACAAATCGGAGAATGGCCTCACCAAGGTTTTCAGCCGCTCGAGTATGCCTCAGGCACGCATCTATCGGGGAATAAGTCCATCCAGTGTCTTCTCCAACTCTGTAACCAAACCGAGTATCCCCGACATTAGCTGTGAGACAGAATAAAGGTACCAACATATGATCATATTTAGTAAAATAAGACAATACATGTAAAACACATACCTAAATAGCATGCGACTCATCCAGTGTGGGGTAATTGGCCGGAATTAGGTATGGGTGCGAGACCCTCCTAAACCAATCAAAGTACCCGTCGATGGTGTCTCGGATACCTGGCATGGTCTGGTGACCGCGCTGTATAAGATGGTCGGCGAACTCCGCCCACATTTGGTCAACCTCTGGTAAAATCACAAGCGTCAGACTTCAAGATCTTGGGTCAGCTGGGATCCTCTGTAGGTAGCCAAACCACCTAACGACACAGTCTAGCATATATTGCATCATGCACGTAGCATGGTGTACAAACCCCCTAAACAAGGAAATCGCTGGAAGGCCTTTTTTATTCAACAAGCGCTTGGTATGTAGATTCTCTTCATTATATGTAGGCTCAATTTTGTCCGGCTTAGGTCCAAACCCTAACTTTCAACACAAAAATTACATAGTAGATTTAATTTATTTTTCTTGTTACAATATCTTTAATTAAAAAAACGAAAATAAAAAATAAAATAGATAAGAAATAATACAAATTACAAAAGAAAATAAAAAAGGGGAGGTGCAATAAAAGATTATTATTACAAAAAAGGAGAATGTCCATGTACATGACTTGGCCCAAGAATGCCAAAGTTACAAAAATATAAAAAATAAACCAAGTACCCAAAACTGCAGCTACTTTGCAAAGGTGATTTTTCTCTCTTCGGACATCATTTCGACGATCCGACCGGTGAAAGTGAAGATGGATGTCTCATGAACTTGGTGTCAAAAAAACAACGATGATCCAATGGTTAACGAATCCAGAATCGCACTTGTATGGTGGCTGGTTTGAGAAAAACGGGAGTTGTTTTTTCTACTTTTGCGAAGGCAATTTCTCTCTCCTCAGACCTCGTTTCGACGATCCGAACGGTAGAAGTGAAGATCGATGTCTCATGAACCTGGTGTCAAAAAACAACGATGATCCAACGGTTAACGAATCCGAAATCGCATTGTCAATATGGCTGGTTTGAGAAAAACGAAAATTGCTTTTCTATGTTGTTTTAGTCCCACATTGCTTGGGAGAAACAAGAACTACCTAGCCTTTGGCTATAAAAGAGATGGAGATGCAAAGGCTATGGACATGGGTGATTGATGGGGTAAGTGATCTTTTGGGCTAGCATTTGCAGTCCATTAGATTAAAAGCCTGTCTTTAATTCTTTTGGACTAGCTTTTGCAGTCCATTAGATTGAAAGCCCGTCTTTAGTTATTTTTGGGATGGCCGTTGAGGTCCTTTACTTGGTGGTTTTCGGGTGAAAACGGACCAGATAGGAGTCTGGTTCGCGGTTGATATGGTCAGATTGCTCGGTCCGTTTCGGCGTTGATCGCATTGATCAGCTGGAGGTTAGTTTTGCATTTATTTATTTAATTTATTTATTTATTTTTGTATATATTTATTTATTATGTATACTGTTTATTTATGTACATACTTATTTATTATTTATATTGTTTATTTATCTATGTAAATAATTATTTATTATTTATTCATTTATTTATTTATATGTATAGTTATTTATTTATTAACTTTACGCTTTATTAATTGTTAGTGTCGTCATTAATTTTTTTTAAATACACAAATTATTTTATAAAAATTTCAAAAATATAAATAGGGGATTAAGTCGACTGTACAGTCGGATTAGTCAGTTTTTAGGACTACAAATGAACTGTTACGGATCATGTCCTAAAATCCCTATTTAAAACAAACAATTTCTAAATTAAAATAAATACAAACATACTTCTTTCCCCTAGGTAAACCTTTTTCTCACCAACCTTTTTTTCAAAATAACAGATTTTCTTTTCCATAAACGAGAATCAATCCAATTGCGAAAACTCATCAAAATCAAACTTTGTTAAGTAGTCTTGCGAAGCCTTTGCTTGCATGATTATTAACAATGAGGTACCAGTGGCGATCACTTGGAGCCTTTGCTCAATTGATCATCATGAACGCCTAATTTTCATAAAGATTTTCACTAAATCAAAAACTTTGTTAGTAGTCTTGCGAAGCCTTTGCTTGCATGATTATTAACAATGGAGTGCTAATGGTGGTCACTTGGAGCCTTTGCTCAATTGATCATCATGAAAGCTCAATTCTCACAATTAAACAAGATAAAAAACAAAAACCGTTTTCCAAACAAAGAAGAACTACGTAGCTTTGAATTCTCCATCGCACCAGGAGATACGTAGGAGCGGGTCACATCCCGTCAAGCATAACAAATAAAAATCATTTTCACAATAAGTTTCCAACAATTATTTTCAAAAGAACCTAGAACTACGTCGCCTTTGATTCTCTACCCGGAGATACGTAGGAGTAGGGCCACGCCCCTGTCAAGCGCAAAAATAAACAATTTCTAAAATTAAATAATATACAAACAGATCTCCTTCCTTTCAAAAGCAAAAGTCTTATTTTCAAAGTAGGGGATTAAATCGGTCGTACGGCCGGGTTAATCATCGTTTTAAGATAAGTGAACTGTGGTCCCTCAGAGCCCCAGCGCTCCTTCAGCCCTCAGTGGCCCTTCAGAGCCATAGTGCTCCTTCAGACCCCCAGTGGTCCTCTAACACAGATCACACAGTCCTAAAACCCCTACATTAAAAAACACCAACCCACAAACATTTTCTACACAGAAGAACTACGTAGCTTTGAGTTCTCCATCGCACCTGGAGATACGTAGGAGCGGGCCATGTCCCGTCAAGCACTTTTTTTCTAAAAAACCATTTTTCCCCCTTTTTCATAATAAATAAAGATTTTCATTAAGATTTTTTCAATAAGAAGTAGAGAGGCAAAATTAAGTAATTTCAAGTCAACACACTAAAAACCACACATATAATTAAAGGTTCCCTCTCAGTAGAGAGGACGTGTGGGGTGCTAACACCTTCCCTGCGCGTAACCGACCTCCGAACCCTATTCTCTAGTTTCGCAAGACCAATCGCTTTCCAAAAAAGGTTTTCCTAATATTTTCCTTAATAAATATTGGTGGCGGCTTCATTGTCTTAGGAAAAGTTGTGAACGAGGAAGGTTTTCCCTCGGGGACTTTTTCGGGCGCAACAGCTGGCGACTTCACTGAGGACACTAAAAAACATTTTTTCAAAAGTGGGTTAAGCCTAATTAATTAAATGTGTGGTTTATATGATTGATTTGAATATCTTGCTTTGCCTCTCTTCTTTTTCCTTTTTCATAAGCATGTTACATCCATGTGCATTCTTATTCTATGTTTGCTTTTGCAATAGATAGTTACTTCTTTGCTTAGTTCCCTCATGCATTTCTTCCCCTTTCTTATCATGTCCCCTTCTTCTCTGCTCCCTTTCCTATGATAAGCACATGCATACTTCCCCTTTCTTATCATGTCCCCTTTTTCTTTGCTCCCTTTCTTGAGGTAAGTAGTGCATTGTTATTGGACCCTAGATTAGTTTATATTGGATCGATATTGAGCCCTAGGATAAACAACATGCTATTTGTCTGGACTGCTCTGGATTTTCATTTGCAGGTGAGGAAGGGTAGTTATTCCTAGGTGTTGTGCCCTCGACACACACTCCACATCCTATACTTGTGAGCATTGAGTGGGGCCTAAAACCCAAGGTCTGAACAAAAACCTAGGAGAGTGGGAACGATTAGTGACTGCCATTCGTAGACTTTTGTCTGTATGGCTCTCATGAAAGTTCCGCCCAAGAGTGCGCTTTATCATGATGCCTCACACTCGGTAGCTTTCTACGATTGTGGGTGCCATCATGAGAGAGACTTTAGCTCTTGGTTGCCATTGTAAGGAAGTGATTAGAACCTACATGGGAGGATTACCCCTTTCGTCGACTTTAGACCCTAGGATTCCCACCCTTTGTAGGACACGGGGGCACGCCTTTGTTTGTTGCATTAGTTTAGGCATTCCTTTTTCTTAAAATCGTAGAAAATAATATCCTTATTTTCTTACCCTCTTTTTATGTAAATGACACATCATTTCGCATCCACATCATTTCGCATCCACATCATTTCGCATTCACATCGTTTCGCACCATTGCATTTGCATCTAACAAAAGTTTGAAAAAAAATTTCATCTTGCATTCCCTTTCATTACATAAAGATAAAACAAAAAAAAACAATTATCATCTGCATAGCATAAGCATTTCATTTATAATCATGCAAAAAAAATCCTCGTCAAGTTCATCCAAGATGAGACACTCATGCATAAGCATTATTTCAAAAAAGACACAGTAGAACTACGTAAGCTTTGATTCCTCATTACAATGGGGATACGTAGGAGCGGGTCATACCCCGTCAAGCACATTTTTCTAAAACCCTTTTTTTCAATAAATCATTTGCATCTCCAAATAATTTTCAAAATCATGTTCCAAAACTAAAAAACAAAAAAAGAAAATCATTGTGAGTATCATGCATTTCATTGCACAAAAAAATGAAAACAAGAAAGCATCTCATTCATAATCATGAATAAAAATCATCATCAAATGTAGCATTCATGCATCATTTCATTAACCTCATCACTCTAGTTCAAATACATCATTCCTCCATACATGCATCTTTCAAAAAAAGGAATGGGCGTTGGCATTTCATACTTTGCCTTGCCTCTAAAATCAGCATTTAGAAAAAAACATCATTCCTGCATCTTTCATCATTCAAAATGAAAAAGGGGCATTGGCATTTCATACCTTGTCTCGCCTCTAAAAAATAAAAAAATAAAAAATCAAAATCAAAAACCATTTTGAAAAAAAAAAGGGGGCATCATTCTTGCATCATTCGCATTGGCATTCCATGTTTTGTCTTGCATTAAAAATAACAAAATTATTTAGAATAAGGTACGCTCTTCGAGTGGTCATTCTCCACGCATTTGCATCATACTTGCATATCATAATTTGTTCATTCATTCATTACCTTAAATAAGAGTTGTGATGAGAAGCGAGACGTTCTTGCGAAACAATCAACCTTTTTGAAAAAGTTTATCCTTACTTGGTTGCAAACTCAAAGTGTTCCAAGGCACTCAGTTTTTTCAAATCAATAGCTCATTCGCATTTCTTTCAAAACACTGCATCCCATCCATTCTATGACAAAAGACTGAAATAGTGTATCAAAGAAAAAACAAATTTTTAACTGATGTTAACTCTCTGTGAAGCATTCTTCTAATGAGCGTGCATGCTATGAGTACATTCTCTTGTTTGAGTCCGTTGGTTTTCCTCCCTTACCACAGTTTCCCGTCCAAGTCTAGTCCCGCCCCGTCCACCCATAAAGTGCATATTCTCCCCATCAGTGCGTATTTGACTTTTGGTTCAAGTCCTCCATGCTGGGGCAAGTCTGTGATCATTAATTCCCCTTGATTAATATCATATTCCTTCAGTGCAAGTCTCTCAAAATAATAATAATAATAATAATATAATAAACAAGAAAACAAGCTCGCTAGGTTGAAAACCCGCAAAAGGCGGCCTAGGCAAAAAAGAGCGCCCGGTGGACTGAAAACTCACAAAGAGCGGTCCAGGCAAAAATTAGGGCACGAAAAAAAAAAGAAGAAAAAAAAGAGCAAACACATGAAGATAGATAAATTATTGTTCTAAAGTTAAGTCTTATAGAAATAAGCAATCGGGATTTGAAATGAAGTTTGGCCATCTCCTCAAAAACCCCAGAAAGTCCCTTTCCTACCCACCTTGAGCCAAGAAAAACCAAAATCCATAAATCACCCTAGACAAGTATCACCCCAAATAAAAAAAACAGTGCATCACTTTTTATCAGCTCACCCGAGTCGGAAAAAAAAAAAGAAAGTAAAAGAGAAAATCAAAAAAAGGGGATTCAAAAATGAAAATCCCGAAACAAAAGAAAATACAAAAGAAATGTAAGTGGTGAGCTGGTACATGTTACCACAAAATACAAGAGATCCTTGTCTAAATAAACCTTCAAACACTTCATCATCCCAACACCTGATTCCATAAACCTTCAAACACTTCCTTTGGCCTCAACATCAAACCCCTTAGTCATTCTACCATGAGACACGAATTTGCTTTAATAGAGCCCAAACAAGCCCAATAACCATCTTCCTCGTAGACCATTAACCGTCAATCAACGCCAAACAAAACTCATCCTCCCATTAGCCTCAAACACTTCATTAAGCCTAACCCTCCTTCCTCCACAAAACACCACAATCCCGAAAAGTCCATTCCGATCAATGACCGGTTGCTTTGGTTCACTCAAATTCTAATCTTAGGACGAACAAGCTTATCTATGTACAATGTGTTTGCTCAAAAGAAAAACAAACGATCAGAAAAAAAGAAAGTTGATCAAGAAAGAATAAGCCCTCAAAAAAAAGAGAACTGAGGAAACAAAAACGAACAGTCAGAAAAAAGAAAGCTGACAAAATAAAAAAGAGGGACTTGCACTCCAAAACACATTCAAGATGCATTAAAACAAGGTTTAGTGATCACCAGGTAAGGATTCTTTCGCACCAAAAGTCAAGACATCAATAGAGAACCAAAGATTTGCACTGAGAATACCACTCAGACCCAAAGTTGGGGCATTCTCTTCACCACCCACACACCCTAGTCTTGGGAAAGTCTGTTCAATGCCCATCCCATGTCACTCCAGTTGTCAATGTCATTCCAAAGTGGGGCGAGTGCATTCCCATTCCTTCACCTCATTCGTTTCCATAAAAACCTCACCGGGGCAATCTCTCAACTCACTATCCTAAACAAGACCTTGTCATTCTGATTGGGGAAGCTTTGTCCTTGTTATGACTGGGGCAACATCAAATTCTGTGGGTTGAAGCAAAACCCCTTTCATTCCAGCTTTCATCCCAAGAGCCGAAGCGTTCCCAATTCATTATCTTCTACACCCCTGGTTGTTGTCACCACTAGACAGGGGCAAGTTATTCACTCGTCAAAGACCTGAATTGGGGAAATCTTGTATCTCTTGGTCCCTCATAAGCTTCGGCAATAACCATGTCTGTCATTCCTTCACTTGCCATAAATGTCCATGCCCTAAACCAATTCCAAGTTAACTGACTCATTCATTCACATTTGCACTCCTATGCATGCTTACTAGATAATGCTTCAAAGGAGAGAACACAAGTTGTTTACGTGATATCTAAAATTCAGTCATCATGGAAAGAAAGAGAAAACAAGTGAGTTTGTTTGTAAATAAAAACCTTGAGAACACCAGAGTTTGAATCAAATTCAATTTTTCAACAGAATGGTCAATAATCATCTCAATTCCTTGCATTCGAAGTCTCGCATCTCATCATCACAAAAATGTTTACCTCATGCATCTAGGCATTATAGCATGTGCATCAAAGCACTACATTTGCATCTTCACATTTTGTGCATTCATCACATAGCAAAAAGAAAAAAAAACGTTCCACGTCAGTTGCACAGAAAAAGCAGAAACCTTTTCATTGCATTGGCATCATATTAATGTTCGCACTTCATAAAAAAAAAAGAACAAAATCATTGCATGTCATGCATCACTAGAGCATTACATTTAGCATCAGATATTTCACAGAAAAAGCAAAAAGAAAACGAAGAAAAGAAACCACAAAAGCAACACAAAAGCAGTCCATGTCATTCATCATTTCACAAGCATTCCTTTGTCATTCAATCATCAAACATTAAAGCAGTGCATATGCATCATAATAACGTTAGCATTTCCATAAAAAAAAAGAACAAGAATCATTGCATCAAACATCAGAGCATTGCATGATATTAATGTTTGCATTTCATAGAAGAAGCAAAAAGAAACAAACAGAAGTTAGAACAGGAGCATTTCATTCATCAAAGCATCAATCACCGCATACATTTGCATTCAAACATCAAAGCAATACAGTTGCATCACATTAATACTTGCATCTTGTAACACCCTAAAATATTTAATTAATTTATTAATTAAGTATTTAGGAATTTATTGAATTTATTGGGTATAATTTAATTAATTAAAAATTATATATTTAGATGGTGTAGGTGGTATTAGGGGAGGAGGGCGCCAATTAGTTAGACTTGGGCTTAAGTGGAAAGCCCAAGCCCATGATCCAAGATCATATGCGAAGGGGGCAAGCCAAATGGGGGTTAGGGGTTTGTGTTGGCAATTGCGAAATGGAGAATAGAGAGAAAGAGAGAAGGAGGGCGCCGTAGGGAGGAGAAGAGAAAGGAGAAGGGCGCTAGTTCAAGGAGGAGGAAGGGACGTGATCGTGTTGCCGTGGTTTAGATCGTGACTATCTCTAGGGCTTCTATCCGTCAAGTTCGAGGTAAGGGGATGTCCTTTTCAATTCCTATAATGATTCCTATGATGGATCCTAAGTAGTGATAGCCTAGATGTTAGTTGTGATTGTTAGGATGTGTACGAAATCATGTTCTTGATGTTGTTATATGCGTGACCCATGTGTGATTGGAATTGTTGTTGAATCCGAATTGTTGTTGACCCATGGTTACGAATTAGTGCATGATTTTGGCGATTTTGATGTGTATCCATGGTGGATGTAATGTGTGTTGTAATTGAGTCAAGAGACTATTTGAGAAAAATGATGTTTTTGCTGAAAATTGTGTGAAAATCTGGGCTGGGACATGATCTGGGCGCCAGGCGCCCTGGGCTGGGCGCCAAGGGCGCTGAGTGTGTGTTGCTGTGCGTGTGACTGGAGCGCTGGGCGCTGGGTGCCAGCGCTGGGCGCTGAGCGCCCGTGTGCGTGTGTGGCGCTGGGCGCTGAGCGCCCATGTGCGCGTGTTGCTGTGTTGCGCCTAGGCGCTGGGCGCTGGGCGCCCGTGTGTGTTGCTTGCGTGTTGCGCCTTGCTGGGCGCTGGGCGCCCAGGGCGCCAGTTTCAGGATGTTCCCAAATGTTTTCGAAAACCGTTTTTGCTATAACTTTTGACTCGGGTGTCCGTTTTGAACGATTCAAAAAGCGTTGTGAAGCATTTTCAGTTATCTATCTGTGTGTTCCATTTTTAAAAATAAAAACTTATAATTTCTGAGGGTTGCTGGGGCGCCCCGAGTGGCTGTTCCCGGTGATCGTTGCCGTGACAATGAAAAGATGTTTTGAGTGTCTTTAAAAATTCTCTTTTGCGCATGACCCGTGGTTTTAACGAAGTAATGTCAAAAATGACGATTTTGACGATGATGCCCTTAGTAGCTAGTTAAATGACTGTTTTGCCCTTAGTGGCTAATGTTCTTTCTAATGACGAGTAAATGACAGCTTTGCCCTTAGTGGCCAATATTATAGATAATGAGGTGTAAATGACGATGATGCCCTTAGTGGCTAGTTAAATGACTGTTTTGCCCTTAGTGGCTAATATTATTTATAATGACGTGTAAATGATTATTTTGCCCTTAGTGGCTATTATTATTTATAGTGACGTGTAAATAACGATGATGCCCTTGGTGGCTAGAAAATGACGTTTTTGCCCTCAGTGGCTATTGTGTGAGTTGATGACATCTGTGTAAGAGTGATGATGAAACCCAGTGACGTTTGAGGCCCGAGAGGCTAAGTGATGTTAAGGCCTAAAAGGCTAAGTGATGTTGTTGTTGTGTGAATTGTGAAATTGCAGGTACTGTGCCTCTTATTTGGCAAACCGGTAAGTGATGGGTCACTTAGTTGACTATGCTTTGAGTATTTGTGTATTTGTGTGTTTGTGAGTGGTGCATGTCATAGTGTCTCATGCCCATATGCATAAACCCAGTGACGTTTTGAGGCCTGAGTGGCTAAGTGACGATGAGGCCTTAATGGCTAAGCGACGTTTGTGAAAAGGTACCTCATGCATATGCCCGCGAGTGGGTTGCATTTCATATGCCTACATGACATAGTGATGAGTTATTTTAGTGACGTAATTGATGATTGTGATGTGATTATTTACGAGTTATTGTAGTGACGTGATTGATGATTGTGATGTGATTATTTACGAGTTATTGTAGTGATGTAATTGTTGATTGTGATGTACTCATCTTAGAGCTGTGACTCGACTTATCATTTATCATATGATTTATTATATGAATTGAATTGGACTCACCCTTCTGTTTGAATGTTACCCCTATGCGGTAACGTGCAGGTGATCTCGAGTGAAGGCTTAGGTATCTTCACTAGCTGAGTCGGGTCGTCTGCTCTGATCATGTAACACTAGGGGTGGGATGACGTTGTTTAAGTTATTTATGACCATCGTTGTTATTAGTTTTTACTATGGTGAGCCTTGCATAGTTGCAACCCCTTTTTGTGATTAAACTGGTCGGATTTTCCGCTGTGAAGTTGTATTTTAATTGACGATGACGTTTGAAAGTATTATAAGACTGTTTTTGAAAAGTTGAATAATTTGGCGAGTGATGTTTAATGAAGTAAGTGTGACATCCCTTGTGGTGTAATTAAATTTTGAAAACTCTGATATTTTTCCATTTAAATCAACGGGTAGAAAAAGGGGTGTTACATTAGTGGTATCAGAGCAATGGTTGGTCTGTCCGGCCGAGTCGTCGAGTCGTTGTGTCAGATAGTGACCAACTGTTGTCTTTCAGTGCTGACCGTTGTTTGTGTTGCAGGTACACCGGAAAGTTTCTATTGGTAAGTGAACTAGTGGGGGAGATTTCCCTACTAGTGCTGTGTGCCCTATTGCGTATTCAGTGTGAGAACTGTGTTTTGCTGTGGTGATCATTATTGTTGACCTTATTGCTGCGTGCTTCTAAATGAATTGTCATGTTGTTTAAATGTTCACATGTGTTTTAGTTGATATTGAGCTCTGTGTGTTTTACATAAAATGTCGAATTAAATTGCTGTTGCTGTGGATTGTTAAGTCGCATGTACTTTCTTATGTTGATATGTCCGAACTATTTTAAGAGGTCGACGCTGAGCTTTTACGAAAAATCCAGTGAACACGTTAGATGTTTTGAAAAACCGAGTGCGTTGTGAAAATGCTATTTCTGTAAACTATCTCAAGCTGTTGCTGCACTAATAACTGCCGTAGTGTTTTGACCACTTCGAGAGGAAATGTTTTCATTCGAGTGCTATGGTTTGTCCTCGATTCTTTTCGAAGGATTTCAACTTGGTGTAAAAAGATTTTTACTATTAAATGTCAATATCGGCGTCAAATGTTTATTTTGAATGGACTCTAACTTTGTGAAAAGTTTTACTATAGTACACTCCTGATTTGCACAATTATGCTATACGCTGAGTGCCTAGTGAATCGGTCTTGCCGATTGCGTTAGGATGTTTTTACTGCCTTGGCTGCAGCGCACGATAAAATTTTTGGTCTGGATATCACGACTATTGTTTTCTTCTTTTGTACGAATCCATGAAGTGATTTTAAAAGTGGACTATATGTTATGTTGCTAGTATTATCCCACGTACCTTATCCCATTCGGTCCTTTGCCTAGTTTTCCTCAACATGCCGAATCTTTGCGAATTGTTTCGTGACCGTGAACTGTAAATTTCCCAATACTCAGTTCTGCATGATTTTACTTGACTGTTCCGTGTGTCTTATTATTTCTATTATGTTGTCGCTGCAAGTCGGCGCCTCAGCGCCTACGGTTGTTAGATGTGTTGGTGCCTCAGCACCCGACTGTTGTGACTAGGTTGCCAGTCCCGACATTGTTACTATTGATGGTGTTGTTACTTGTGATGTTGATGTTATTATTGTCATCCTGGTTGTTGTGCTTGCGTTGTTACCTACATTGTGCACCTATGTTGTCGATGCCTGTGGTTGCTGTTGTATGTCGGCGCCTTATCGCCTAGAGTCGTTGTTATTACATGATAGCGTCTTAGCGCCTATGTTTGTTGATGTTGCTTGTTGGGGCCTTAGTGCCCGTAGCTGTTGTTACGATGCCAAGGCCTTAACGCCTGTTGTTGATTATAGGATTGTTGGTCCCAGAGTTGTCTCCGCATTGTTGCTTTGTTGTTGCTTGTGGTTGGCTCGTAATAATGTTGATGTTTTGGTGTTGCCTTGGGTACCGCCGAATGACCCAAGTTATATTGTCATTGATGATGTTGCTTTGCTGTTGGTTTGTCGTTGTTAATGTCGCCTGAATGGCAATTGTAGTTGTGGATGTCGCCTGAGTGGCAATTGTAGTTGTGGATGTCGCCTGAGTGGCAACTGTCGTTGTTGATGTCGCCTGAGTGGCAATTGTAGTTGTTGATGTCGCCTGAGTGGCAAAGTTGTTTGTTGACGTTGTTGTCGTGCTACTAAATTATGAGGCTTGATGCACGACTGTTATGCGCCCGGTGAATTTCGTTATGATGCTGTGACGATTGATGTATTTTGTTATCCTTAAGGGTAGATGAGTGAGGTAGAATACGAGCTAGTTTATCAGAGTAGCGCAGCGGAGAAGAGAGTGAGTCTGATTATTACTGCTGGAAGTTACCTGGCTGAACAAGTAGGAGGGACGGCCGCCCAAGCACTTACCGCCGGTAATCAAGGCAATAATAATCAGCATGATAGATAGCACTAGTTGTCTAGGTGGCCTTAGAGGGAGGATGTTGGCGTTGACAGGCGAATTTCGAGGACGAAATATTCTAAGTGGGGGAGAGTTGTAACACCCTAAAATATTTAATTAATTTATTAATTAAGTATTTAGGAATTTATTGAATTTATTGGGTATAATTTAATTAATTAAAAATTATATATTTAGATGGTGTAGGTGGTATTAGGGGAGGAGGGCGCCAATTAGTTAGACTTGGGCTTAAGTGGAAAGCCCAAGCCCATGATCCAAGATCATATGCGAAGGGGGCAAGCCAAATGGGGGTTAGGGGTTTGTGTTGGCAATTGCGAAATGGAGAATAGAGAGAAAGAGAGAAGGAGGGCGCCGTAGGGAGGAGAAGAGAAAGGAGAAGGGCGCTAGTTCAAGGAGGAGGAAGGGACGTGATCGTGTTGCCGTGGTTTAGATCGTGACTATCTCTAGGGCTTCTATCCGTCAAGTTCGAGGTAAGGGGATGTCCTTTTCAATTCCTATAATGATTCCTATGATGGATCCTAAGTAGTGATAGCCTAGATGTTAGTTGTGATTGTTAGGATGTGTACGAAATCATGTTCTTGATGTTGTTATATGCGTGACCCATGTGTGATTGGAATTGTTGTTGAATCCGAATTGTTGTTGACCCATGGTTACGAATTAGTGCATGATTTTGGCGATTTTGATGTGTATCCATGGTGGATGTAATGTGTGTTGTAATTGAGTCAAGAGACTATTTGAGAAAAATGATGTTTTTGCTGAAAATTGTGTGAAAATCTGGGCTGGGACGTGATATGGGCGCCAGGCGCCCTGTGCTGGGCGCCAAGGGCGCTGAGTGTGTGTTGTTGTGCGTGTGACTGGAGCGCTGGGCGCTGGGTGCCAGCGCTGGGCGCTGAGCGCCCGTGTGCGTGTGTGGCGCTGGGCGCTGAGCGCCCATGTGCGCGTGTTGCTGTGTTGCGCCTAGGCGCTGGGCGCTGGGCGCCCGTGTGTGTTGCTTGCGTGTTGCGCCTTGCTGGGCGCCCAGGGCGCCAGTTTCAGGATGTTCCCAAATGTTTTCGAAAACCGTTTTCGCTATAACTTTTGACTCGGGTGTCCGTTTTGAATGATTCAAAAAGCGTTGTGAAGCATTTTCAGTTATCTATCTGTGTGTTCCATTTTTAAAAATAAAAACTTATAATTTCTGAGGGTTGCTGGGGCGCCCCGAGTGGCTGTTCCCGGTGATCGTTGCCGTGACAATGAAAAGATGTTTTGAGTGTCTTTAAAAATTCTCTTTTGCGCATGACCCGTGGTTTTAACGAAGTAATGTCAAAAATGACGATTTTGACGATGAAGCCCTTAGTAGCTAGTTAAATGACTGTTTTGCCCTTAGTGGCTAATGTTCTTTCTAATGACGAGTAAATGACAGCTTTGCCCTTAGTGGCCAATATTATAGATAATGAGGTGTAAATGACGATGATGCCCTTAGTGGCTAGTTAAATGACTGTTTTTCCCTTAGTGGCTAATATTATTTATAATGACGTGTAAATGATTATTTTGCCCTTAGTGGCTATTATTATTTATAGTGACGTGTAAATAACGATGATGCCCTTGGTGGCTAGAAAATGACGTTTTTGCCCTCAGTGGCTATTGTGTGAGTTGATGACATCTGTGTAAGAGTGATGATGAAACCCAGTGACGTTTGAGGCCCGAGAGGCTAAGTGATGTTAAGGCCTAAAAGGCTAAGTGATGTTGTTGTTGTGTGAATTGTGAAATTGCAGGTATTGTGCCTCTTATTTGGCAAACCGGTAAGTGATGGGTCACTTAGTTGACTATGCTTTGAGTATTTGTGTATTTGTGTGTTTGTGAGTGGTGCATGTCATAGTGTCTCATGCCCATATGCATAAACCCAGTGACGTTTTGAGGCCTGAGTGGCTAAGTGACGATGAGGCCTTAATGGCTAAGCGATGTTTGTGAAAAGGTACCTCATGCATATGCCCGCGAGTGGGTTGCATTTCATATGCCTACATGACATAGTGATGAGTTATTTTAGTGACGTAATTGATGATTGTGATGTGATTATTTACGAGTTATTGTAGTGACGTGATTGATGATTGTGATGTGATTATTTACGAGTTATTGTAGTGATGTAATTGTTGATTGTGATGTACTCATCTTAGAGCTGTGACTCGACTTATCATTTATCATATGATTTATTATATGAATTGAATTGGACTCACCCTTCTGTTTGAATGTTACCCCTATGCGGTAACGTGCAGGTGATCTCGAGTGAAGGCTTAGGTATCTTCACTAGCTGAGTCGGGTCGTCTGCTCTGATCATGTAACACTAGGGGTGGGATGACGTTGTTTAAGTTATTTATGACCATCGTTGTTATTAGTTTTTACTATGGTGAGCCTTGCATAGTTGCAACGCCTTTTTGTGATTAAACTGGTCGGATTTTCCGCTGTGAAGTTGTATTTTAATTGACGATGACGTTTGAAAGTATTATAAGACTGTTTTTGAAAAGTTGAATAATTTGGCGAGTGATGTTTAATGAAGTAAGTGTGACATCCCTTGTGGTGTAATTAAATTTTGAAAACTCTGATATTTTTCCATTTAAATCAACGGGTAGAAAAAGGGGTGTTACACATCTCAAAGAAGAAAAGAAAGCTAGAACATCCCATGTCATTCATCATTTCATGTTATTCATCATTTTTCCCAAAAAAAAAAAAGGGGGAAGAGAAAGTTTCCTTTGCATCAAAATACATGAGCTTTGCATTCGCATTCTTAAGAGAGCAAAAAGAGAAGCCAAAAGAGAGAAAAGAAAAGAGCCAAGAGAGCAACAAAAAGAAAAGAAAAGAAAGAAAAAGAAAGAAGAGAAGCTAGAGAAAGAGAAAAAGCATATAAGAACAGTAGAAAATCATGCATTCATAAGCGAAAGAAAAAGAAAAATCATGCATTGCGTACAGACAAGAGAAGAAAAGGAAAACCATTGCATTCATCAAGCATATAAGAACAGTAGAAAATCATGCATTCATAAGCGAAAGAAAAAGAAAAATCATGCATTGCGTACAGACAAGAGAAGAAAAGGAAAATCATTGCATCCATCAAGCATATAGGAACAGTAGAAGATCATGCATTCATCCGACATAGACAAAGGAAATAAGAAACTCATCATTCATCATAAGAAAAAAGAAAACAACAATCATGGCATTTGCATTGCATGCATTTGTTCATTTTCAGCTACAGGTACAAAAGAGGATGAGCACTTCGGTGTTAGCCCTCGCCCCCAGATTCCAGAAAATGTTCCCCAAGTTGGGAGTTCAGAAAGAGAAAAAAAAGAAAAGAGAGAAATAGAAAAGAAAGAGAGAAAAGAAAAGAGAGCGCTCAAGCGCGCATTGCGGATCGGAGCACAGAGATCATCGCTCCCTTCTGCCCAGGTCTCACATCGTGTACGAGCAACGCGATGGACCGCAGCCCCATGTGAGGTTCAACGGAATAGTTGTATCAAGCCTAAGATACAGCGGACGCCGTGCATTGATCAGTATATCAGTTCCGGAGCTGATAACGATCCCCTCGGTCGCTCGAAAAGGCCAACAGGAAGAGCGTGCTCCTCAAAGCCACGTGCAAACTCGGATTCGTCAAGAGTTCGTTTAAGGATTACAGGTTTTTAGGCAGTCTGGGAAATTTACCGCTTTCTGCACGCCAAGTGCCCATTTTACTTTTCTGTCTGCACGCCAAGTGCCCATTTTACTTTTCTGTCTGCACGCCAAGTGCCCATTTTACCTTTCAGTCCGCACGTCAGTGTTCATTTAGTATTTTCGCACCAACACGAAAGTGTCTATCTTTCCAAAAAAAACAAAAAAAAAAGAAGAAAGAAAATTCGGATTTCTCCAAATGGACAAAATTGGTATAATTTCTGAATTCTTTATTTCTATTTTACCTTCGAAATATGTCTCGCGCAATTCATATTTCTTGGTAAAATCCAAATAAAGAGGGGCAGCTGTCATACCCCAATTTTGTCCGGCTTAGGTCCAAACCCTAACTTTCAACACAAAAATTACATAGTAGATTTAATTTATTTTTCTTGTTATAATATCTTTAATTAAAAAAACGAAAATAAAAAATAAAATAGATAAGAAATAATACAAATTACAAAAGAAAATCAAAAAGGGGAGGTGGAATAAAAGATTATTATTACAAAAAAGGAGAATGTCCATGTACATGACTTGGCCCAAGAATGCCAAAGTTACAAAAATACAAAAAATAAACCAAGTACCCAAAACTGCAGCTACTTTGCAAAGGAGATTTCTCTCTCTTCGGACATCATTTTGACGATCCGACCGGTGAAAGTGAAGTTGGATGTCTCATGAACTTGGTGTCAAAAAAACAACGATGATCCAATGGTTAACAAATCCAGAATCGCACTTGTACGGTGGCTGGTTTGAGAAAAACGGGAGTTGTTTTTTCTACTTTTGCGAAGGCAATTTCTCTCTCCTCAGACCTCGTTTCGACGATCCGACGGTAGAAGTGAAGATCGATGTCTCATGAACCTGGTGTCAAAAAACAACGATGATCCAACGGTTAACGAATCCGAAATCGCATTGTCAATATGGCTGGTTTGAGAAAAACGAAAATTGCTTTTCTATGTTGTTTTAGTCCCACATTGCTTGGGAGAAACAAGAACTACCTAGCCTTTGGCTATAAAAGAGATGGAGATGCAAAGGCTATGGACATGGGTGATTGATGGGGTAAGTGATCTTTTGGGCTAGCATTTGCAGTCCATTAGATTAAAAGCCTGTCTTTAATTCTTTTGGACTAGCTTTTGCAGTCCGTTAGATTGAAAGCCCGTCTTTAGTTATTTTTGGGATGGCCGTTGAGGTCCTTTACTTGGTGGTTTTCGGGTGAAAACGGACCAGATAGGAGTCTGGTTCGCGGTTGATATGGTCAGATTGCTCGGTCCGTTTCGGCGTTGATCGCATTGATCAGCTGGAGGTTAGTTTTGCATTTATTTATTTAATTTATTTATTTATTTTTGTATATATTTATTTATTATGTATACTGTTTATTTATGTACATACTTATTTATTATTTATATTGTTTATTTATCTATGTAAATAATTATTTATTATTTATTCATTTATTTATTTATATGTATAGTTATTTATTTATTAACTTTACGCTTTATTAATTGTTAGTGTCGTCATTAATTTTTTTTAAATACACAAATTATTTTATAAAAATTTCAAAAATATAAATAGGGGATTAAGTCGACTGTACAGTCGGATTAGTCAGCTTTTTAGGACTACAAATGAACCGTTACGGATCATGTCCTAAAATCCCTATTTAAAACAAACAATTTCTAAATTAAAATAAATACAAACATACTTCTTTCCCCTAGGTAAACCTTTTTCTCACCAACCTTTTTTTCAAAATAACAGATTTTCTTTTCCCTAAACGAGAATCAATCCAATTGCGAAAACTCTTCAAAATCAAACTTTGTTAAGTAGTCTTGCGAAGCCTTTGCTTGCATGATTATTAACAATGAGGTACCTGTAACACCCCTTTTCTAATAACCTTACTATTTAATAAAATCAGAGTTTCTTTTTTTTTTTGAAAACAATTTAAGCGAGTGCTACACTTACTCCATAAAAATCAAGAGCTTCAATTTCCATAGTTCAATTAAAACCACAAGATACATAGCACCATAACAAGGAAAACCGTTTAGTTTACATCCACTAAACACAGTCACTACCAGCAGCGGAATAATAATTAAGTTCGAAAACAAAACAATACATCACCAAAAATGGTCTAACAGTATAAAGACAATAACATTAAAACATAAGACGCCCCCCGGTGCTACGTATCAGAGCATGACACTTCCTACCAAACGAAGGTATAAGGTAACCTTCACTCGTTATTACCTGCACGTTGCCGACATAAGAAGCAACATAAAAGCAGTAGGGTGAGTCTCTTTTCATAATTAATAACATATGGGAATAAGCAGTGCATAGGAAAAGGGAACTAGACACACCAATTCACAACAAAAGGCAATAACCATATCACAATTACATTCACCAAACAACAATGCAAAAAGGTATGGTTATGCATGAAATGCAACCCAAACTCCACGGGCACATGCATGTCGGATCCGTCACCAAATACAAATAGGCCGTAGCCTCTGCTCACCAAATAAAACTAGGCCGAAGCCTCTGCTCACCAATAATGCACATGTTTCATGAGATGCTATGGGAATGCATCACAACACGCCACAATTCAATCAAATTCACCATTTTAATTCATATACTCACCATAGTGCATTAATCAGCTCACCAAATTAAAATTAGGCCGAAACCTCTGCTCACCAATCTCACCATAGCACACTCACCAATTCAGCCCACCACTCACACCAACACCAATTTCAATTAGGCAAATTTAGGATATTGACACGACATAGGGAAAGTAGATAGAAATTGTCATTTGGGCACTTGAACACTTCAGCCCAGAAAATACCAGTAAAATAAATCATTTTTGTATAAAATTGGAACATTTGGATAGACATCGAAATTAGCTTCGAAACACATTTTGAACCGTTAAATTTGGATAACCGAGTCAAAAGTTATGATTAAAACAAAATCGGAAAAATACTTAGACATTCTGAAAAACTGGCGCCCAGCAAAACTGGCGCAGGGCACCTGGCGAAACTGGCGCAGCGCCTGGCAAAACTGGCGCTGGGCGCCTGACAAAACTGGCGCAGGGCGCCTAGCAAAACTGGCGCAGCGCCTAGCAAAACTGGCGCTGGGCGCCTGGCAAAACTGGCGCAGCGCCTAGCAAAACTGGCGCTGGGCGCCTGGCAAAACTGGCGCAGCGCCTAGCAAAACTAGCGCTGGGCGCCTGGAAAAACTGGCGCAGCGCCTAGCAAAACTGGCGCTGGGCGCCTGGCAAAACTGGCGCAGGGGAACACAGCGCCCAGGCACAAGGCACCTAAGGCCAACATGCAAGAAAACTCATTTTACTTCGAAATTGATTTTGCACGAGCCAAATACTCAGAATATGAGAACCCAATAAAAATTTTGTCAAAAAGTGAACAGAATTTTTGGCTCCCATGCACTATGCGCCTAGCGAAAACACGCAACCCAACTATTTTGGTGCCCAAAATCATTTTGCACGAGCCATTTTACTTGAATATGAAAACCTGAAACCAAATTTTACAAAACAATCACCAGAACATTGGGGCCCTTGGCGCCCATGACACAAGCACCTAGCGCCAAAACTGGCAGCACAGTGACACAGAACACAGCAACACAGGGCAACAGAAACAGCAACACAGGGCAACAGAAACAGCAACACAGTGGCAACACAGTGGCAGAATTTCCAGCAACACACACACACCTAGGGCGCCTAAGGCTCCATCAATTTTTGAGTTCTTCTCAACCAAAATTCACCAAATTAAATCACCAATGCCAATTCATCATATGAACAGTAACCATCACCTTTTTCCACAAAAAAGATTCATTCAATCATAGCATCAAACAATGGGCATGCATCATTCCAATTGTGTACAATTTCAACACAAATCAAACATCTCTTTGCACAATTAAAAATTCAGCATAGCACAACATCACAATATACCAATCGTTCATAGAAAATCACCCTAGGACCTAATCCTAAGCATTACTAATTCGCATAAGGTATTAAAGATAAAAAGAGGACCCCCTAACCTTTAGGAATTCGAAATGCAAGGCACCCCTCCAAGAAAATCACCAACAATTTCTTCTCCCTTGTTTGAGCTTCCACCAAATGCCTTCTCTTCCCTTTGTTTTTCTTCAAATCCGTAGCTCCCTCCTTCTTTTCTCTCAACCCGTAGCCTCCTCTCTCTCTCCCTTTCTATTCTTTTTCTTTCTTTTGGCACACAAATGAGCTAAGCCTAATTTTCTAGCTTAAGTATGATTGGGCTTGGATCACGGGCTTTCTTCCACCACTTAAGCCCGAACGCTACACACCCCCCCTCAAAATAATTATTTCCAACCCAACTAAGGCTCACATATAGTAACACCTATAATTATTTTATTAAGTAATAAATAATAATTATATTATTATTTCTACCACTCAATTTCATTTAATTAATCAAATAAATTAATCTATTATTTTTGGGGCGTTACAGTACCAGTGGCGATCACTTGGAGCCTTTGCTCAATTGATCATCATGAACGCCTAATTTTCCTAAAGATTTTCACTAAATCAAAAACTTTGTTAGTAGTCTTGCGAAGCCTTTGCTTGCATGATTATTAACAATGGAGTGCTAATGGTGGTCACTTGGAGCCTTTGCTCAATTGATCATCATGAAAGCTCAATTCTCACAATTAAACAAGATAAAAAACAAAAACCGTTTTCCAAACAAAGAAGAACTACGTAGCTTTGAATTCTCCATCGCACCAGGAGATACGTAGGAGCGGGTCACATCCCGTCAAGCATAACAAATAAAAATCATTTTCACAATAAGTTTTCAACAATTATTTTCAAAAGAACCTAGAACTACGTCGCCTTTGATTCTCCACCCGGAGATACGTAGGAGTAGGGCCACGCCCCTGTCAAGCGCAAAAATAAACAATTTCTAAAATTAAATAATAAACAAACAGACCTCCTTCCTTTCAAAAGCAAAAGTCTTATTTTCAAAGTAGGGGATTAAATCGGTCGTACGGCCGGGATAATCATCGTTTTAAGATAAGTGAACTGTGGTCCCTCAGAGCCCCAGCGCTCCTTCAGCCCTCAGTGGCCCTTCAGAGCCCCAGTGCTCCTTCAGACCCCAGTGGTCCTCCAACACAGATCACACAGTCCTAAAACCCCTACATTAAAAAACACCAACCCACAAACATTTTCTACACAGAAGAACTACGTAGCTTTGAGTTCTCCATCGCACCTGGAGATACGTAGGAGCGGGCCATGTCCCGTCAAGCACTTTTTTTCTAAAAAACCATTTTTCCCCCTTTTTCATAATAAATAAAGATTTTCATTAAGATTTTTTCAATAAGAAGTAGAGAGGCAAAATTAAGTATTTTCAAGTCAACACACTAAAAACCACACATATAATTAAAGGTTCCCTCTCAGTAGAGAGGACGTGTGGGGTGCTAACACCTTCCCTGCGCGTAACCGACCCCCGAACCCTATTCTCTAGTTTCGCAAGACCAATCGCTTTCCAAAAAAGGTTTTCCTAATATTTTCCTTAATAAATATTGGTGGCGGCTTCATTGTCTTAGGAAAAGTTGTGAACGAGGAAGGTTTTCCCTCGGGGACTTTTTCGGGCGCAACAGTGTGTACGACCGAGCAGCATGCTCTCATTGCCACTCCTAGATGGGTGCAGGGTATAGCATGTTCTTTAGCCAGCTGATTTGCATGTACAACCCTTTGGCTGCAATCTGCTGATGTGCATCCTAAGGGTCCATTGCTAAATACTCAACACATTCCTAAAACTTAGTGTAGTCCAGCATGTCGTAGAACCTACCGACAATCAGGATGTGCAACAAGACTGAGACGTCACTAAGTATGACAGTCATCTCACCAACCGGAAGGTGAAAGCTAGAGGTATCTGGCTTCCACCGCTCCAAAAAGGCGTCAATAGCTCTTGTAAGCACGTGGACAAACCTTAAGTCCCTAATAGGATAGAGCCGAGATATCTCCACATAGCGTACAATCTCTGGGTTGATGTGAATCTTCAGAGTGCTCCACCCGTGCGAAATTATTTTTAGCGGCTCATGGTCCTGTATTGGTCATGGTCTCTGTTAGTCACCCATTCAGAAACACATAACATTTAAAATAAATATTAAAATACTTATGACAGTGTGCCATAGTTCTTCTACTACGTGTGCCACAGCCAGTCAAGACAGCCTCGTCCTCCCGACCGCCGGGGTACGGGTATGTAGATGCTAGTGTGGAAGGGTCATCAGCTGGAGCGGGCTGTTGCTGATGATCGGGAACAAGATGAGCAGCATCATGATCAATATCATCATATTCAATATCAGCATCAATATCCTCTTGTGGTGGGTCTTCAATACATATGCGGGTTCGGGCACCCCGGCCACGCATCCTCCTATGGCCTACGGAAGTTGTAGGCCGCTCCTCACGCTCCTGTGGCTGAGAAGAATAACCACCTCTAGTTTTTTCCATCCCTAAAGCAGCAATTAAACCGTACTAAAACCAAAAAAATGAAAACAGCGGCAATTTCCAGCGGGTAAAAAACCACATTGGAATGACAGTATAGCACCCAATTTGTATGGTACTATAGTGTCGAACATTGTTTTTAAAAAAATTGAAAAAAATAAGGTACGACACTATAGAAGTGTACCAGTTCGGTACTATAGTTTCGGACCTTGTTTTTTCAAAAAAATTTAAACGGTTCGGTAACATAGTACGGGACCATGCCCAAATCTAGAAAGAAAACATGATTTCAGAACAAGAGAAAGAGAAATAGAGCAAATGTGTGGTACCCGGAGTGCTGAGAAGGTGAGAGATGGAGTTTGGGTGTGAGAGAGAGTGGGTCAAGGGGGGGGGGGAGAGATAAAGGAGAGTGAGAGAGGGAGACTGTGGGAGGAAGGGTCTTGGGGAGGGGTATTTTTGGGTTTTCTAGGGTTTAGGGGTGTGTGGTGCGTAAGGGGAGTTTAAAAAGTATGGGCCAAGAAACATACTATATGAGCTTATTGAGTCGTGTCGTATTTACTCACTCATATCACTGAAAATAATTGAAGGGGGATGGTTTTCCAAAAAAAGAGCTTTAGAAGGAAGGAATTAAGGAAAGACCAAAACTTATTAAACACCTCTAGCTAATAACCAACACCTCCCACTTTTAAAAATCCCAAAAATACCCTAACGCTTCCACGCTCCCAAATCCACCCCCACTCTTGGTTTTAGGTCGGTACATTACCTTAGTACCGAACCCGTTCGATACTAAAGTACCGTCCTTGTGATGAGAAAAAACAGAAAATGATACTATTCCAATTTATAAAAGCAAAATACCATGTTATTATGACCCATCACAGCATCATGTAGTAGGACCTCCAGGGATGATAATGGGAAAGCCAATTGATCAAGCTGTGTTATATTCTTCCCAACAGCCTCGACCTCTTGGGGCTTTCATGCCATGGCCACATGCACAACCCCAAAAACATCAGCCACCACAACAACAACAAACATATTCTTTAGAATTTGGGCATTTCAATTAAGTTGCTGAGTAGAGTTAAGATTTTGATTATAAAAGTTAACTGTGTCTTTCATTCAGAATAAGACCTATTCACAATGGAAACCGCTAGTTAAGAAGCTAGCTGGTTAAGATACTTACTAGCAGAGATCCCTTTACGGGAAAAACCGATGCCAGCTGTGTTGATCCACTGCGATAGTACCGCGGCTATTGCAAAAATAGAGAACCGTTATTTCAACGGTAAAAGACGACAAATACATCGTAAGCATAACACTGAGAGAATGTCTCTCAAAAAGAGCTGTGAGAGTGGATCATGTACGCACTGATCAGAACTTAGCTGATCCTTTAACGAAAGGATTAGCTAGGGAGAAAGTCCAAAATACATCTCAAAGGATGGGACTACTGCCTTTAGAATCATGAGTCACTCACGATGGTAACCCGACCTAAAAGACTGGAGATCCCAAGAATTAGGTTCAATGGGTAATAACAAGTTGTGAAGTGATAAGAGATGAACATGCTATTATTAGTAAAGTAGCATGATTCCTGAAGTGATGTAAGGTTGAGGTAATAGAAACTCTTAATGAGATCTATACTCTATGTGGAGTGGAGTACCTAGCTACAGGAGTACTCTTGATAGACTCACCTTTGTGAATGTGGAAGTAGGGCCGCTTCCTATGGAATCGTTGGCAGAATTCCTAGAGCTTTCACTAAACTGGGATAGACATGCATGGCCATAAATGCACGGGCTTATAAGAATACACCCATGGAAACGGTTGTGTGTGGTTTTAATGTTAGAGATAGAGTTCAAGACTACGAGTCACTCTTGTTGATTCTAAATCCTAACCGCTATGCAAAGGTTCAAGTCGTAAGACACCTCTGTTTATGCACAATCTTATGGAAGTGTTTGACGCTACATCTGAAACTCCTTTTTAATTTCAAGTGGGGGATTGTTGGAACTTTGATGTTATGTGTGAATTGAAAAAGTCCCACATTGGATAGAATAGACACTTTGAGAGTGTTTATAAGTGGGAAACTCACACATGGGTTTGGAACCCAAGGGGTAACCAATTTTGGGAATGGGAGAGGACGCACACAAAATGACCACAACACACGCGCGCCGCCGTAGTCTGACCGGCCGGTCGGGGTTTGCCGGGCCGGGCTTGGGCCTTGTGGTGTATATTTCCGAAAATTATTTTTTATTTTTTCGCGTCTCCCAACGGACATATTGATCGAGTCAAAGTCTCCAACGGTCATGTTGACTGGGTCAAAGTCAAACCGTAACGGTTTTGGTCAAAAGATCCGTTGGCTATTAAATTCCTTCCAACGGCTATCTCTTCTTATGCCTATAAAAGGAAGACCCCTCCTCACTTCTTACTTACACAACTTGACGATAAATCATTCCTCAAGTTTTCTCTCTTCTCCCTAAATTTCTTTCTTCTCTAGAAAGCTTGAAGCATTTCCAAGCTTAGTTTCTAAAGAGTGGTTTTTCATAACCAAAAATTTCTTTCTTCTTTAGAAAGCTTGAAGCATTTCCAAGCTTAGTTTCTAAAGAGTGGTTTTTCATAACCATATTGAGGGTGTATATCTTAGAGCAAATTTTCACGGTGCAGTGAACTTTCGTAGCAGTTTCGACTGGGCTGTTTTATCTTGGGGACGTCGTGGTTGATAGCCTGCTTGCACCTTGGAGCAGTGCCACGAAACGTCTTAAAGAGAGCGACCTAGTCCGCGACTCATCCCAGTAATCTCTTCGGCTTGTTCTTGAAACCAGTGTTGTTTGGGGAAAGTTCTGGCTAGGAAAGACTTGGTACTTAAGAGTGTCCATTGTGACCCACCTCTCTTTCCTGGGAACCTACTCGGATTAACAAATTGTTACTAAATCCTTTACCAATGAAATGAACAAGGTGGGTATCGCATGTTTGAAGTGTCACTAAAGCCTATAGAGATTGCGATTTAGCCGTGGGTATAGCAAAATAAAATCAGTTATTAACATCTATACCAACGGAAACATAGCCGTGGCTATAGGAATAAGGTTTTGTCCAACACGTGTAAAAACCATCACTAAAGACTATAGGAATACTGTGTTTTTAATTGACGGTATTCATCCACTTTGTGAATGATTAATCAAAGTTGGGAAACCTGACTACCTATATGTTTACCCACCTTTGTTGGTCGGTGTAGTTCTCTCATCTCAATAAAAAAAAATTTTGACAGATCTCAATAAAGTTTTTATCACACCCAAAACTTCAACTCAAAACATTAAAATAGGATCCAAACCCAATTATATGTTTACCAAATGATGATTACTCCCCTGTGTCACCTTGATACAAGACTTAAAAGCACATCATGTGTCACTGATCTTCCAATGAAGGCTCTAGTCACTTCACAAATAGAAAATGCAGAGCATAAAGTTCCAGAAAATATTATCTTTCCATATATAACTAGTGGGATGACCCGTGCGATGCACGGGGTCAAAGCTTTAGGGATCGCATAATCATTATAATACTAAAATTAGCTTAATAGAAATGAAAGACAAATTCTAACAATTAAAATGTGCTTAGTAGATTCAAAAGGATAGAAACCAAAGAAAATGCAAACTTAAGCCCTAACGGCAAAGCACATCAAAGAGAATTAAGGAAAAACAATTAGTAAATAGATCAAGAGGCAATGACTAAAAGCTGCTAGAACATCAAAGGAAAAAAACAGATTGTTTCAAATAGATGAGAAAGACTTGGAACTAACAAATGAGTATATATAGAGAACCAAAAACAACTGATAAAAAACAAAGAGTCTAAAAAATCCAAAACAATTGATGGGAAATAAAGAGAGCAAACAGATTACATTGTGATGTCAAATCTACTAAACTACCAACCACATGGCAGTCAATCTATTTACTGTAACAATAGAGGTTTCTGACAAATGCATTAGATGGCTTATCCAAAATGAAACAAAACACATGAATTATAATTAGAATAAAGTTAACATACAAACAGAGTTAGATTACAAAGAAATTAATTTCATTGATTAATTGCGAAGATTACAAAAGCATTGCCCATCAACCATGTCCAAATCCAACTACAATGAAAACCAAAGCTTCTTAATTGGAATGGTGAACGCTAACCAAAACAGCTCATAAGAGATAAATCCAAAATGGCCCAATTACATAGCAAAAAAAGGAACATCCAATCCCTAAAAGGCATAATCAAGAGCCTAGTTACACACAAAATAGGGAGTACAACTTTTCTGCTAAACAGAATGCTTGACAGGCCTAAAGGACCTTCAGAAAGACATGCTTCTTATTTCTCTTGGCAACTCCAAGCTGCAAATTATCCCCTTCGGTAAGCCCATTCAACCCACGAAAAATAGCCCAACCATCAGTCACAGCACAATAACCACGCCTAGAACTGCTCCATTCAAGCTTGCATTCCCACTTCCTCCTCAAAAATTCACCAAGACAATGGAGGCACATCCTAAAGAAAAAGCGATTTGACAAAATCCAACATGAAGGAACTGCAAAGTAAAAAAGGAAAAAATAATCAGTCTTTTAACAAAGGGAAAAACAAAACAAAAAATAGGAGAGCAACTAAAAATGAGAAGGGAAAACTGAAGATCACACACACACACACACACACACACACACACACACACCAGAACAGAAAAATTAACCTCCTTAGCAGACACCGTCTTAAAACAGCCATGGTGAAAATGAACAGCAGGAATGAACAAAAACCTGTACCTCTGAGAAGGAGTTGGATATCTCACCTATTTGCCCATCCTATCCCTAACGTCCATATGAAAAGTAGTAGAGTGGGCAAAACAAAGTGTGACCCAACCACCAGAGAAAAGGTTATAGACCTCCCCAATGCGTGTCGAACCATAACGCATAAAGGGTTTGCCCTTATTTTTCTTGAGAGAAACCACAAACTCAAAATGATATGATAGAGTATCCATCTACACATTAGAGCATGGACTTTAGCAAGAGCAGCAAGAAAAAATGAAAGAAAATTTTAAAAAATGCGAAAAAATTTAGCAAAACAAAAGGTAATCAAGAGAGATTACAAATATATTTTGAAACTACATTCTGAATAGGATAACCTGACCTCATTTCCAGAGCAAACAATAAGAAGGAAAAGCAAGAGAGATTACAAAAATCCTCCCCTGCAATGCAAAAAGTATCAAATGAGAAACAGTGATAAATAATAAAGAACATAATCTATAAGCAAAACCAACTATCTTCAAAACATATTTTGCCAGAGAGGAGCAACTTAGCGACAGAACAGGTCCCTCGCTAATGGGCATTAGCGACGGATTTGGGGCATTTAGAGAGGGAATAATCCGTCGCTAATACCCTGTTTTTTTGTAGTGTACATTTCCTTGATGAACAGACTGGTGTGGATATTGAACTTGAATAACTTAAGCTAAAATCAAAACAATAAAAAAGGTAGTTTGAAAGTTAAGTTAAGAAAATCATTCTAAAAAAAAATAGAACATGATCATATAATGGGATTATATAAAATGTAATAAGCAAAAGGTATGTTTCATAGATATGATGTTCTTGGAAAGGCATTGTTTATGTGTGAAAGCAACATTAGTCAGCTGCAGTAGAAGGACCATAAATCTGTATATACAAAAACCCAAGGTCCTTCTTTTAGTGCTAATGTAAATTAAAGGGTAAAAACAATATAAAATATATTGTCTAATAAATATAACTAATTCATAAAACAAATTAAAGAGTTGGAACATAATCCACATGACCAAATACATTAAAACCATACACATAATCTATTGGAATCTATACGGGTTATTCAAAGGCACATTACTACGAAAAACATGTAGATATTACAAAACCTCAATTGAACATCTTCTTGCAGCCACATTTGTATATGAGTGCCTTTACATTCTATAATGCAGCCACCTAGCATCAAGAAAGAATCACTTAAACAATAAAGTAAAAGAAGATTACTACATCTCTATATTTACATCTTGTGTACTCTGCTCAAACAATATACTATTCACATGATTATATAGTTTACCAAGCTGGTGATAACCCTTAGTTTGGTACATTATCACATTAAAACTTTGAATCAAAGAATAAACATATTCTATCTTATTGGTGTAAGGGTCACAAACAAAAGCAATTTCCACTTTATCCAAGACTATGTTAACAATCTGATGTGGCAATCTATAAACACTAAAGGAATATACCATCAACTCTCTTGCAAATATATGGGACAATTAAGATAATGTAACCTTTGTTAAGAAAAGAAAAAAGTGAAGCTATTTCCTTCAGGTGCAGTGACACTGACACAACTCCAAACAAAATAAGCATTAGATCTCCTACCCTCATAACCTATTCTCAATTTTGAAAACAACACGATCATTACAAATACAATCAATCGATAGAAATCATATTAGGGTGAACAGTAAGACGCGGTAAGCCAAAACCATTTGACTTACAGCAAAGATGACAATAATATTAACAATATTCTTCAACCCTCCAAAGCAAAACAATAAAAAAGATGATCTGGAAACAAAAAAATGAGATGACTTTGCTTTTTAATCATTCATCAAAAATATATAACAAAGAGTAAATTAAAAGGGAAAAAAATGGCACCATCCCATTAAATTAATCAACCAAATCCTAACTGAAAAATATATGACAACCAAAAGCACACATGCAATTAACTTTTTATAGTTTATAATTTCAACATTTGCAACTTCGACAAAACTATTGATTCAAAAATAGAATGAGGTTTCAATTTACTTTTAGGTTCAAACTAAAATTCATAACCTGTCTGGGAGAGGGAATCAAAATGCTAATTTGGAGAATGACTTTCCTTGAAGGTATGGCAAAACTTGCTGCTCTAGCATTAGAAGCAGCACCTTAAGATTTAGCACCATTGGTTTTAGGTGCAACAATGGAAGTTGAGTCACCCTGAACCTGAAAACTCATTGTATAAAGTAAGCCACTTGGAGATGAATCATTTAAAGAAAGAAATGCATAGAAGAACAATGTGGACATGCACTTTCATGAACATCAATACCTCTATTCAGCAATATTCAACAATGCTACAAAACCAATTACATTAGAAAACAATTTATTTGTTGATGTAAAAACCAGAAAACTAAGTATTAGAATAATGGGACTTGCTGATTAAGTAAATGAAGAAGTCATCATAATGATACATGTATTTTCTAGTAGAATTAGAACTATTTTTAACCATCATCTTCACCATATACATATACTCACCATTCAGTTAAAAAGATTGAGAAAACAAAGAGATGCATTTACCTGTGCAAGGAAGTCACCTTTCTAGAGTTATTTAAAAATAAAATCCTATGAGTAAAACACATTGTACACTACAAAAAAACTAGTCATTAGCGAGGGACAGTTCCCTCGCAAAATGACCTGATTCCCTCACTAATGGTCATTTGCGAGGGACTTAGCGAGGGACTGGTTCCCTCGCTAATTCCCTCCTCGCAAATGGGATTAGCGAGGGAAGTTGGATCCCTCGCTAATTAGCGAGGGACTATGCCGTCGCTAGTTCCCTCGCTAATGACTGCAGCTTTTCAGGTGATGGGACTCAGTTGCAGGGGTTGGTAAATGCGCAGGAATTAGCGAGGGAATTAGCGAGGGAACTGTCCCTCGCTAATGACTGCCCTCGCTAATTCCCTCGCTAATGACTGCAGTTTTCAAAAAAAAAATGACACGTGTCCAGTGCTGAATGGCTTGTTTTTTTTTATATATATTAATTAATGAATATTATATTATATTATTAATTTTGTGGTGATGTATGGTGGTGGTGGTGGTGGCGTGGTGGTGGTGTGGTGGTGGTGGTGGCGTGGTGGTGGTGATGGGTGGTTTAGAGTAGAGAGAAGGAGAAGAGTAAGGGAGAAAGAGAGAGAGGAGTGAGAGTGGTGGTGGTGGCGTGGTGGTGGTGTGGTGGTGGTGGTGATGGGTGGTTTAGAGTAGAGAGAGAAGGAGAAAAGTAAGAGAGAGAGAGAGAGAGAGAGAGAGAGAGAGAAGAGTGAGAGTGGTGGTGGTGGGGTGGTGGGTTGGTGGTGGTGAAGAGTAAGAGAGAGTGAGTGAGAGTGGTAGGAGGTATGTGGTGGTGGTGGTGTTAGAAGAGTGAAGAGAGAAGAAGAGTGTGAGAGGAGGTGGTGATGATGGTGGTGGTGGTGGTGGTGTTGGAAGAGTGAAGAGAGAAGAAGGGTGTGAGAGGAAGTGGAAGGGGGAAGAGGAAGGGAAGAGGAATGGTGAAGAGTGAGTGAGAAAGAAGAGTGAGGGTGTAAACGGATATAAAGGAAAAAAGAAAAAAATTTGCGAGGGAATTAGCGAGGGAACTGTCTCATCATCTGAAAAGTTAACGTTAGCGAGGGAATTAGCGAGGGAACTGTCCCTCGCTAATTTCTGCACCTTTACCAACCCCTGCGCTGAGTCCCATCATCTGAAAAAGCAAAATTTAGCGAGGGAATTAGCGAGGGCAGTCATTAGCGAGGGACAGTTCCCTCGCTAATTCCCTCGCTAATGACAAAAAAATTGACAGCTCTATGCCCTCGCTAATTCCCTCGCTAATGACTGTTTTTGCGAGGGACAACAAGTCCCTCGCTAATGTCCGTCGCTAATCAGTGTTTTTTTTGTAGTGGTAAATATAGTTAAAATAGCAATGAAGGAGATGCATGGACCAAACTACACATTATTTATACAGGTTTTTTCATATTTAGCATCTGTGACACAATATTTATCCTAACATTAAAGAGTTTTTAAGAAACTTATGGAAAGAAGTAAATAGATGTTATCATAAAGTGCTAATCCTTTGATCTTTGGCAAGCCAACCAATATAAGACACGAACAAATTATAGCTACTCCAAAGTCCAAACAACCCATAAGAGAGAATGCGATTTTTTTTCCTCCTACAGAGATACAAAACCGTATGTCATGGTTTTGTATCTTATCACATTAATTAGTCTTGATCAAGATAGAAATATGTTCAAGTCCTTTTGCGGGATATTGTTTTTAATGTGATCAAGATAGAGATGATTAATCACCAACTTCCTCTTTCCCCATAAAACATATTTGCATTTCAATCACCAAAATTCTGGCATTAACATAAAGTTGGCAGTAATATGCAATCAAAGTAGAGCAAACGATGTCTTTTGTTGTTCAGCTGAGCAAACCATGTCTGATCCCATAATGTGTTGGACATTTTAGTGTAATTGATCTCTTTATTATGTTAAAATAAAAGTGCACGCTTGTTTTAATGTAATAACGAGATGTTCGGTTTAGGCAAATTTTGGAAACTACATGGAAGTGACTTTCTGGTCGTTGGCGCTAAGCGGCGCGCTCCAACGACCAGAAAGTCACTTCCATGTAATTTCCAAAATTTGCCTAAACCGAACATCTCGTTATTACATTAAAACAAGCGTGCACTCTTATTTTAACATAATAAATAGATCAATTACACTAAAATGTCCAACAAACCTCCCCCATTTTAGTGTAATTACCGATCAAATCACCAAAGGCATAACATACAACAAACTACTGCATAGATGAAATATCGTGACGATTGAATTTCATCTTAGCAAATTACACGTTTCAAATATTCGAATATCAGGGTGTCTCTAAGGATTGAACCCTTTCTATTCATAATGAATACATAAAGATAATCTGCACAATAGTTTATAACATTACTCTTGCTCGACACTAGTTTACTAGCCTGTGTCCCTATCCTTCATAAGCATATCAAAGCCAAGTCCCAGCTTCTTGAAGCGGCTAAACTTCATGCTTATATAGGTAGTCCTTTTCTTTCTTGCACCTGCAAATGCAATTTTTCAAAAGAACCATTGAGAAGTTATACTTCAACCTCCTTAACTTACAGAACCAAACACATACCTTTTGGGATACTTTCGATAATGTGTTCCAATCTCTACATGTTAAGCTTTCCACATTGAATTCGGCACCTAATGTCATATTAGATGGGAATTGGGTATCTCAGATGGACTTTAATCCTAATCCCACAGCCGACCTTTTCACGAGATCTCTACTTAACCCTTTGGTTAAATGATCGGCCAAATTATGCTGAGTTCTCACAAACTCCACTGATATCACACCATGCATGATTAACTCCCGAACCATGTTGTGTCTAACACCCAAGTGTCTAGACTTCCCATTATACACTTGACTATATGCCTTAGCCAAAGTAGCCTGACTATCGCACCTGATAGACATGGGAGGTATAGGTTTGGGCCACAATGGAATCTCATAGATCAGATTTCTTAGCCACTCAGCTTCTTTACCAGCTGCTGCTAAAGCTACAAATTCAGATTCCATTGTTGAATTTGTAATGCAAGTCTGTTTCTTGGATGCCCAAGAGATAGCACCTCCTCCAAGGAGGAATACCCAACCACTTGTGGATGAATAATCTTCCATATTGGTTATCCAACTTGCATCAGAGTAACCTTCAATAACCGAAGGAAATCCAGTATATGTTAAACCATAGTCAATGGTTCCCTTTAAGTACTTGAATACTCTATTCATAGCTTCCCAATGATGAGAACTGGGATTACTTGTAAACCTACTAAGTTTAGCAACAGCATAAGCTATATCAGGCCTAGTACTAATCATTGCATACATGAGTGATCCTATCGCCCTTGAGTATTCAATTTGAGACACTGCTACACCTTTATTAGGTAATAGCTTCAGGTTAGGATCAATGGGAGTACTTACCGGAGAACAATCTTTAAAATTAAATTTCTCCAATATCTTCTCAATATAATGTGATTGAGAGATGGAGATGCCATTGTTTCCACGTTTGATCTTTATTCCTAAGATCACATCCGCCTCCCCCATATCTTTCATATCAAACTTAGAAGACAAAAATGCCTTAGTTTCATCAACTTGATCTTCGTCGGTACCAAAGATCAACATGTCGTCTACATACAAACAAATTATAACTCCTTTGCCATGAGTATCAAACTTGCTGTATAGACATTTATCTGCTTGGTTTAGAACAAAACCACTAGACAACACAACCTCATCAAATTTTTGATGCCATTGTTTAGGCGCTTGTTTCAAGCCATAAAGAGATTTCATCAGTTTACACACCTTATTTTCATTTCCTGGCATAACAAACCCTTCAGGTTGTTTCATGTATATCTCTTCATCCAATTCACCATTTAAGAATGCAGTTTTCACATCCATTTGGTGAATCACCAGATTGTGGATAGCAGCAAGTGCTAACAACAGTCTAATAGTGGATATCCTAGCAACAGGAGCATATGTATCGAAAAAATCAATACCCTCCTTTTGTCTAAAGCCTTGGATAACCAATCTGGCTTTGTACTTGTCAACAGTACCATCCACTTTCATCTTTCTCCTAAAGATCATCTTACATCCTAATGGCTTACATCGAGGAGGTAAATCAACCAATTTCCAGGTATTATTTTGCAAGATGGAATCCATCTCACTTTGGATTGCTTCTTTCCAGAATGCAACATCCCTTGAAGCCATTGCTTCACTAAAAGTCTTTGGATCTTCCTCAACATTAAGGCAATATTGATATTGAAATTCAATATCATTCCTTGACCCTTCAACCAAATAAAGTTGAAAGTCATCACCAAATGACTTAGCCTTTCTTACTCTCGTACTCTTCCTAGTTTCATTACTAGTTGAAGGTGTATCCTCATTATTAACTGAGACTTTCGACATGGAATTCATGTCCTTTGGCCTAGGTATAGATGTAAACCTTTGTTCATCAAAGATAGCATCCCGTGACTCTATAACCGAGTTCACAGCAACAGAATCATTAGATTCTAGCACATAGAATCTATATGCTTTAGAATGTTCAGCATATCCAATAAATATGCAATCTATACCTCTTTCACCTATGGTTTTCCTTTTAGGTTCTGTAAGCCTGACTACAGCCATACATCCCCAAATTTTGAGATAACTCAAATTTGGTGTCTTTTTGAGCCAAAGTTCATATGGGGTAACCTTATTCCTTTTGTTAGGAATTCGGTTCAACAAGTAACAGGCTGTCAACATAGCCTCGCCCCAAAATCCTTCACTTAGACCCGAATAGGATAACATAGAATTCACCATTTCTTTCAAGGTTCTATTTTTCCTTTTGGCTACACCATTTTGTTGTGGTGTATAGGGAGCTGTTGTTTGATGTATTATTCCAGTAGATTGAAAATAAACCGGATCATAATACTCACCTCCCCTATCCGTACGAAGAGTTTTGATTAGCCCATTTTGATGAAGTTCTACCTCTTTCTTATAAATTTTAAATTTATCAAGAGCTTCATCTTTTGTAGTTAATAAATATACATAAAAGTACCTAGATGCATCATCAATAAAAGTAACAAGATATTTTGTATGACCTAATGATGGAGTAGCATGCAAATTGTAACACCCCCCTTCTATATCAACTATTATTATATTACTATATCAGAGTTTAATAAAAAAAAATTTCTTTTGAAAGGAAGCGTCACATTTCACCGCTTGTAAAACAACCAGATTAAAACAGTGACATACGGTCAACAATCTAACAGCATGATACATAGCACGATAGTTAGGGACGGGCCCAAAAAGAAACCTGTTTAGTTTACAGCACATAATAAAATTGTTTCTAACACAGCGGAAATTCGTAAAAATACATCAATAATAATAAAAATGTCTACTACGCCCTCCCCCTGGTGCTACATATCAGAGCTGACACCACTACCTAACAGAAGGCACAAGAAGGCCTCATTCGCGATCACCTGCAAGTTGCCGACATAAGAAGCAACATAAGGCAGTAGGGTGAGTCTCTTTATACAAATAATAATCAGTAAGATAGGCATTATATTCAGGAAGGCAACAGACAACACCCACTCACGGAAATCATTACATACTTCATTTAACTTACAACCATCCACAGATATTTATCAACATAGTATGAATATATATACTTATATGCATGTATGCAACATGCATGAGGATCCATCATCACCACTTTATGCCTTGAGGGCACTCACCACTTTGGCCGAAGCCACCACACCACTTTGGCCGAAGCCCACACCACTTTATGCACATGAGTCATGAGACACTATGACAATGCACCACAACAATTATTTAAACTCACCACTTTTCACTTTTCAATTCAACATCATCACATATAAGCCTTAAGGGCATCGCACCACTTTGGTCCGAAGTCCCACACCGCTTTCACATCTTCAATGTATTTACAGCTCAGTTTGTATCCTTAGGTTAGCTATTTAATTCATCAAGTTCATCACACCACTTTTATTGGACCAAACACACAGCAAGGATTAAAATGACGCACTAAGGACCAAACTGTCACACGGGGACTAAAACAGCACCACAAGGGTCAACAGTAACACAATCAACAATTTAGGCATACTTGGGCATGACACAGTACATAGTGCTGAATTTCCTACAGCAGTGCACCTACTTCGGTGAATTAATTAAAATAGCAAACGACATCGGATTTTAACAAATGACCACTCATTGGAAAGATCTTTGTGTGTAGTTTCTATCTATGATTTTTATTCTTCAAAATAAGTAGCCAATTGGTACAGTTTTTCGAAATACTACACGGTGGTACCAAAACTGGGCAGAATTTTTCACTCAACTTGCAACTCAATTTTCTTTCTCATTTCTCAATGAAATTTTGTAAAACCAGTGCTCATTTCGTAGAGAATTCAGCCTACTTTCCAAATAAACAAGAATCATTCAAAACGGAGTTCATTTGAGAACTTGAAACCTGCAAAAACTGAACCTACTCACAGTTTTATTTCAGAAAATTGACCTAACTTTGGAGACTTATAACTTGAGCTACACAACTCCAAATTTTACGAAGCCAGCGGCAAAACGACCGGCGTTAAGTGTATTTTCAAAAACAATTAACCACATAATTTTTGGACCAATCTAACATTCCCAGTTCTCAGAAAACCGAAACAGTGTCAGGATTCGCAAAACCGTAAATAAGTAAAATTCATCAAAACACCCCAATGACAACTTAGTGACATGGATTAACCAATTCAAACTCAAACACAACAACAAACATGAAATTGCCCCAACAAATCAATCATTCAAACACACTAACACCTAACCCACACACAAATACTCATCATACAATTCCTACAACCTAACCTAACATATCACTTATCCTAATAATTATTATAGGTACAAAGTGAGCCCCCTAACCTTGATAATTGAAGAATTTCGCCACCCTCAAGCCACAAAAACGAAAATGCAGCAGCCCCCTTCCTCTACTCTTACGCAAACCGTGGGCCAAAGCCATGGAGAACAACACAACAATGGAAGAAAAATAAGGGATTGAAACTACTACTTGAAGGAGGAAGAAAAATGGAAGGGAAAGGATCAAAGAAGCTTACCTAAGGCCAAGATGAACCAAACCCCTCTTCTCCTTCTTGCTGGAAAATCGTGAGCCTCTTCTCCTCTCACCCTCTCAGTTTCGTTGTTCTTTCTCTCTTGGTGGGAATGAAAGAAATTTTAGGTTTTTGAGACAATTGGAATGGGCTTGGATCAACATTGAAATTGGGTCCATTTTCACACCACTCTTCTTTCTCTTTTCCCCTTGATGGCTGTCGCTGTTTCTTTCTTTTATTCCTTCTTTTATTTCTTCTTTCTTTACTCCTTTCTTCCTTTGACTTTTCTTCTTTCTTTCTTTTATTTATTCCTTTCATTTCTCTTTTTTTCTTCTCCTTTCTTCTTTCTGTTTCCTTTCTTACCCAGCGCCCTCCCCTTCCTCCACTTCTAATCCCTTTCTTTGATCCAATTAAACCCTAGGCTCAATAATGTTTGGGCCCTACTTGCACCTCCTATTTCACTTAATCCCACCACTCCCTAATTACTTATACACCCCTTTAATAATATAACTCCAAATTAATTAATTCACTTAAATAATTACTTGTAAGTCCTAAATAGCTTAAATAAATAATTAAATTATTTTGGGGCGTTACAACTCTCCCCCACTTAGAATATTTTCGTCCTCGAAAATCGCGCTAATCCCAACAACAAGATGAATCTAGCTCGCACTTAGTCTCTTCGAAAGTTCACACGATTTAAATCCTAATATTAACCTCAGTACACCCACCTACTACCCTTTCAAAGTTCTATTCCTTGGTCTGTGAAACACTAACGTATGCGCTTACCTCTCCTCATGAGTCTCAACCTAATATATTGACTCCACCTCTTATGTCACATAACTGTGCACTTTCATTCTAAGCATAAATCGCCACTACAGGTTCAAGAATGACACACAAACTGAAGTAAGGTATAAGATAAATTCCTACCCTCAAGGCCTACACATAGAGGAACACACAAGCACTTGCAACACACATAAGTATCTAGAATTTGCTAATCAACTCTCGCATCGTCATGCAACTCGAGAAAACAATCTTTATAACATATCATAATTAAATTAGGGGTATCTGCTAGTCAACACATAGCCCTGAAACCCAATGATCTAATCATATTTAAACAATGAAACCTCAAAAACAATAATCACATAAAAAAATAACTAAATACTCAGGCATCGTTTTTAATCTATTTATCAGAAGGCAGCAGTTAGCATGTGGTTTTACTACTCTTCATGGAAGTTAAATGAAACATATACTTCTACCAAGACAAGTTATCGCACACCGTAGTGTAAAATCAAGACACAAGTAAGCTTACTTCAGTCCTATATATCAAGTTTATTTCTAGTAAGCTCCTATAAGGGTTCTAGACTCGTTATTAGAAAAAAAAATTACAAGACAATGCACATACACACTTATATGCTCAATACTTAGTTTCGTAAGCTCACTTAGAAGAATCTACAAAATTAGATAATCATTTTAAACTTCGTTAGCACGCACTTAGCACAATTCAAGATACATAGATAAAATAACTTCCAATTATATTACTTGTTTAGTAAACATATGTATCTTCACAGCGAAACACGTTCACCACATCACATATTGAGAAAAATTTGAACAAGTGAAATAAATGAAACGAACATAGGGTGAAGATGCTCTTTAACACATTCCAATCAAATAGTACTCAAAACAAAACCATTAGTTATTGTCTTATTTACACATTGTCAAAATATAATTAAAACACGAATACAAACATCACTGGTCTAACTTTAGAAGTTTCCTACATAAAATTGTGTTCGGAAAAGTTACTACAACATCTCTAGGCCCCTATAGAGACAGAAACAAGATAACACCATGCATTAGAGTAAACGCTATTTCATATACTAGTGGGTTCACAGCATCCCAGTTTGGGAAAATTCAAGAAATCAAGTGAAACAAAGTAAGGTGAATGGAGATGAAAATAGCATGTTAGTCCAGGAATGGCACCTAAAACAATCAGTGAAATAACTCCACAAATCACTTAGCCTAGAGCATCAACATAAGTGATGAAAACACGTTATAAAAAAATTGATTTTATACAACCATTTTAAAATAAATGAATACCTTTGAAAGCATCTGACAATAATAGATAATTTAATAGAAGTGCACAATTTTAATCTAAGTTTTCAAAACCACCTAGCACAAATTATATATAATCTCGCTGATAACAATAAAAGAAATTAGTAATTGTAGTCATTTAGGCGAGGAAATTATACTCACAGTAATCACATTATCACAACATCACACATCCAAGAAATTCAAGAACCTAGAGCAAGACAACACGTAAGACAACCTATTTTATGCGCAACAACCGCAGCAAAAACGGCAACATTAACAACATAAAAACGGTACACTATTAATCTCAAAACAAAACATCAACTGTAAGCAATATAACCAACACTTTAATTTTGGGGAAAATGCACGTCGAATTTTAGTAAACATTCTCGTGAGGTTTGAGTAAACGGTACGCCTCCAATTGAGTACTCAGTGCATTTAATTTGGGAAAACAGTACTCCTTTTTACTTATAAAAACAGCGATAAACCACGCCCCTTTAAGTCATAAAACAGCAGAAAATTCAGTTCAAAAAAATAGCAACATTAAATTGCACAAACAGCAGTAGGAGTAATCCCAAAAACAGCAGCAAACTCGAGTGAAAAGGAAAGCACATTTACAACATGAAAACAGCACCTCTTTTTGTAGAACAACAAGTAGCATCAGTATCAACGATAGAAATCATACCGTCTGACCAATTCAGCTAATCACGGAAACACAAATTATGGTTAGAACGAGTACTAAGACTCGAGAGATAACTAGACTCGACACTGGACAACTTGGCCGGACAGGCCGAACTTCAGCTCTGATACCACTAATGTAACACCCCCCTTCTATATCAACTATTATTATATTACTATATCAGAGTTTAATAAAAAAAAATTTCTTTTGAAAGGAAGCGTCACATTTCACCGCTTGTAAAACAACCAGATTAAAACAGTGACATACGGTCAACAATCTAACAGCATGATACATAGCACGATAGTTAGGGACGGGCCCAAAAAGAAACCTGTTTAGTTTACAGCACATAATAAAATTGTTTCTAACACAGCGGAAATTCGTAAAAATACATCAATAATAATAAAAATGTCTACTACGCCCTCCCCCTGGTGCTACATATCAGAGCTGACACCACTACCTAACAGAAGGCACAAGAAGGCCTCATTCGCGATCACCTGCAAGTTGCCGACATAAGAAGCAACATAAGGCAGTAGGGTGAGTCTCTTTATACAAATAATAATCAGTAAGATAGGCATTATATTCAGGAAGGCAACAGACAACACCCACTCACGGAAATCATTACATACTTCATTTAACTTACAACCATCCACAGATATTTATCAACATAGTATGAATATATATACTTATATGCATGTATGCAACATGCATGAGGATCCATCATCACCACTTTATGCCTTGAGGGCACTCACCACTTTGGCCGAAGCCACCACACCACTTTGGCCGAAGCCCACACCACTTTATGCACATGAGTCATGAGACACTATGACAATGCACCACAACAATTATTTAAACTCACCACTTTTCACTTTTCAATTCAACATCATCACATATAAGCCTTAAGGGCATCGCACCACTTTGGACCGAAGTCCCACACCGCTTTCACATCTTCAATGTATTTACAGCTCAGTTTGTATCCTTAGGTTAGCTATTTAATTCATCAAGTTCATCACACCACTTTTATTGGACCAAACACACACCAAGGATTAAAATGACGCACTAAGGACCAAACTGTCACACGGGGACTAAAACAGCACCACAAGGGTCAACAGTAACACAATCAACAATTTAGGCATACTTGGGCATGACACAGTACATAGTGCTGAATTTCCTACAGCAGTGCACCTACTTCGGTGAATTAATTAAAATAGCAAACGACATCGGATTTTAACAAATGACCACTCATTGGAAAGATCTTTGTGTGTAGTTTCTATCTATGATTTTTATTCTTCAAAATAAGTAGCCAATTGGTACAGTTTTTCGAAATACTACACGGTGGTACCAAAACTGGGCAGAATTTTTCACTCAACTTGCAACTCAATTTTCTTTCTCATTTCTCAATGAAATTTTGTAAAACCAGTGCTCATTTCGTAGAGAATTCAGCCTACTTTCCAAATAAACAAGAATCATTCAAAACGGAGTTCATTTGAGAACTTGAAACCTGCAAAAACTGAACCTACTCACAGTTTTATTTCAGAAAATTGACCTAACTTTGGAGACTTATAACTTGAGCTACACAACTCCAAATTTTACGAAACCAGCGGCAAAACGACCGGCGTTAAGTGTATTTTCAAAAACAATTAACCACATAACTTTTGGACCAATCTAACATTCCCAGTTCTCAGAAAACCGAAACAGTGTCAGGATTCGCAAAACCGTAAATAAGTAAAATTCATCAAAACACCCCAATGACAACTTAGTGACATGGATTAACCAATTCAAACTCAAACACAACAACAAACATGAAATTGCCCCAACAAATCAATCATTCAAACACACTAACACCTAACCCACACACAAATACTCATCATACAATTCCTACAACCTAACCTAACATATCACTTATCCTAATAATTATTATAGGTACAAAGTGAGCCCCCTAACCTTGATAATTGAAGAATTTCGCCACCCTCAAGCCACAAAAACGAAAATGCAGCAGCCCCCTTCCTCTCCTCTTACGCAAACCGTGGGCCAAAGCCATGGAGAACAACACAACAATGGAAGAAAAATAAGGGATTGAAACTACTACTTGAAGGAGGAAGAAAAATGGAAGGGAAAGGATCAAAGAAGCTTACCTAAGGCCAAGATGAACCAAACCCCTCTTCTCCTTCTTGCTGGAAAATCGTGAGCCTCTTCTCCTCTCACCCTCTCAGTTTCGTTGTTCTTTCTCTCTTGGTGGGAATGAAAGAAATTTTAGGTTTTTGAGACAATTGGAATGGGCTTGGATCAACATTGAAATTGGGTCCATTTTCACACCACTCTTCTTTCTCTTTTCCCCTTGATGGCTGTCGCTGTTTCTTTCTTTTATTCCTTCTTTTATTTCTTCTTTCTTTACTCCTTTCTTCCTTTGACTTTTCTTCTTTCTTTCTTTTATTTATTTCTTTCATTTCTCTTTTTTTCTTCTCCTTTCTTCTTTCTGTTTCCTTTCTTACCCAGCGCCCTCCCCTTCCTCCACTTCTAATCCCTTTCTTTGATCCAATTAAACCCTAGGCCCAATAATGTTTGGGCCCTACTTGCACCTCCTATTTCACTTAATCCCACCACTCCCTAATTACTTATACACCCCTTTAATAATATAACTCCAAATTAATTAATTCACTTAAATAATTACTTGTAAGTCCTAAATAGCTTAAATAAATAATTAAATTATTTTGGGGCGTTACACAAATCGCACAAATCACTATGAATAAGGTCTAAGATTTTAGTCTCACTTTTAACATCCTTAAAAGGTTTCCTAGTGATCTTGGTCAACATGCAAGTTTTCCATTTTTCAATGTTCATATCAAAAGGAGGAATCATACTTGTTTTTGACATATCTTTTAACCTTTTGTAATGAACATGTCCTAATCTAGCATGCCAAATTTCTGATTTTGTCATATTAGTTATAGAACTACACGAGGCCATACAAACAGATTCATGAACAAAAGGAACATCAATGTTTAATTTAAACATTCCATTACAACGATAACCAAATCCAACAAACGAACCATGTCTTGACAAGATGTACTTGTCACTTTCAAGTACTTGCTTGAAACCACAATTATTTAAAACCATACCAGACAATAAGTTCTTACGAATACCAGGTACAAATAAGACATTATCCAAATACAAACTTTTTTCGGAAGTAAAAACTAAATTTACACAACCTAATCCTAGGATTGGTTCAGTCGCAACATTTCCCATCTTCACAATAGAGCCATCATCGATTGGTTTAAATTCCTTAAACCAACGACGATCTTTGCACACATGGCTTGTTGCTCCCGAATCAAACCACCAAGCAACGTCATCATCCTGCACATAGAATGCATCAGATATTAGTGATAGATAATTTGAATTCGAATTAAAATTATTCACAACAATCTGACCTTGTTGCTTTTCAGGATCATTCGACCCACTTGGACCAGCCTTGTTCTTTTCTTTGAACACCCGGCAATCCCTCTTTAAATGACCAGGTTTCCCACACTTCCAACATGACAATTTTGTCTGTTTGTTTGGACCTTTGTTCTTATTTCCTTGAAATTTTCGTTTCTTACCTTTAGCATTGGAATTTTGCTTAATTGTTCCACTTTCCTCTACCATATTAACGGAAGAGGAACCTGCTACGTTTTTATCATTGACTTTGTCAATTTCCTGAGCCCTCAGCGACTCCTCAATCATGAAATGACTACCGAGTTGAACCAGAGTCAACTCTTCCTTCTTATGTTTCAAGCTATGCTTGAAATCTTTCCAAGAAGAAGGCAGTTTATCAATTATAGATGAAACTGCAATGGATTCATCCATTTTCAAATCATGTTGAGTAAACTGACCCAAAATTCGCAGCAGTTCATTATATTGTTCCATAACAGGCCTCGAATCCACCATTTTGTAATTAAAGAAATTACTAACTAAGAATTTGTTACTTGAGGCATCTTCTGCCATATACTTGGTTTCTAGAGAGTCCCATAATTCCTTAGCAGACTCAACATTTTGATAAATATCAAAGAGAGAGTCAGACATACCGTTCAGAATGTGTCCACGACAGATGTAATCGTCGTTCTCCCATTTCAAACGCTTCCTTGTTTGATCCAGAGATTCGGCTTCCATATACACCGGCATCGGTGTACTCAGCACATACACCACTTTCAATGTTGTCAAGAGAAAGTGCATCTTCTTCTGCCATCTTCTGAAATCCTGCCCTTCAAATTTGTCCAACTTCGCAAACTTGCTTGTCATCTTTGAACTATCGTTCGTCATCTCGAAAGAATTTGATTCAATCTTTTGTTGGTTAGTTGGTTAGAAATCGAGATGATACAGGATAAATCTGAAGTCGTGTATAACACTTTCAGATTGAATCAAATTTCGGGGTTTAACCAAAATTGTTCAATCGGATAAAATCAGAAGATTATAATTCAAGAGTTTTTGTTCTGGTCTTGTATGTTTTTACACCTGTTATGCTTTTTGAACCAGAATGATTATTTATGATCAAAGAACAGATGGTTTTTGGCGGTTGATGGAAGTTTTATCTTTTAAACTGCCTTTTTCGGTCAAATGGCGCGTAAGTGGCGCACAGTTCGCGCTCCACGCGCAACTGGGCAGAACATTCTGCCAATTCGCGCGTAAGTAGCGCACAGTTCGCGCTCCGCGCGTGCCATCGACCAGAAAGTCACTTCCATGTAATTTCCAAAATTTGCCTAAACCGAACATCTCGTTATTACATTAAAACAAGCGTCCACTCTTATTTTAACATAATAAAGAGATCAATTACACTAAAATGTCCAACATAATGTTCACATAAGCTTACCTTTCGTTATTTAACATATAGAAGTTTTGCTTTGACAAAATATAATGAACAAAAAAGCTGTCAAATTTCTTCTTTCTTCGAAGAGGCTGAGACATCAATGCATGATAGAAAGGGATAATGATGCACCAGAATACAAATTTGCAATATATGAGACTAATCAGACTTCTGCTTCTTCAAGTTATAATACTAACTTGGTAATATAGCCAACAAAAGAGAGTGAGAGAGTGAGAGAGATAGATAGAAGGTTTGCAGTTTTTCTTCAATAACAAATCCAGAAGTTGAGAGAATCAACCACAAGAATCATTAGACATGGAATGCAAGCGCTTCCTCCCAAAGAAGCATGGTCCACCATGAAGCTATTGTTATCATCAAAAGAATCATTAGATCTGAAACCCCAAGTAAGCATGAGTTGTTGAACACCCTCCGAAGCCACTTTATGCAGGAAAATGACAACGCCATATATAATTTATGCAGGATTCTATTGTATATTGGCTTAAAAATAATAAAGACAAAATAGTATTTAATGAAGACAATCAAACACACAAAAATAAAAAAACAGTGAATATCACCAATTAGGTAAGAAGATGAACAATTCAACACATATAAGGAAGATGCATCTGAGGAAATCTCTTCCCCCCAAATTTATATACCCCAAATTGAAACCATCCTCCTCAATCGTTCCGTTTCTTCATTTTATGCATTTCTCTCAATCTAGCTTTATAATGCTTACTAATTTGAGGATCAACATTTTCCCCACCCTACAGCAAAAAAGTAGCAGAAAAGAAAAGATAAGTTTGACCTAGTCATTGTCTTCACGGTCTTCAGCAGCTGTGGCATCTTCATTTGTATCCCATGGAATGAAGGTTGTCTTCTCTCCTTGTCTCTCTCTCCCTCTCTCTCTCGTTTTTGTCTCTCTGAACGCGTTCGCAGCTTCCATCTCTTCTCGCGCCTGTATAGAAAAAATTCAATTCTGAAGGTAAGTGTGGGCTTTTGACAGTGAGACCAATAAAAGCAAAGGCAAAGTGTGTGAAATCCCTAAAACTCTTGTCGGCACCTCTTCACGACCACCATGGCAGAGGTGTGTGCACTGAAATGAGTCGCGGCGCTCCACGCCGCAATGAGAAAGGCGCAGCTGCTGAAGCAAGAATGTGAAGAGATGAGAGTGAAGGAGAGCCTCAAAACCAAACATTTGCACACACACGGAGATATCAAGACAAACTCATAACTGAGAAATTAATAAACTAAAAAAAACAAAAGAAAGTGGAGAAGTTGAATCAAACCTCTCAATTCTTTGTGATTCATTTCTTTGCGCATACTCCCATGCTGTAGTGAAGTGGTGGAGCATCATGCATTATAGCCTCAAATATTAAATCCATCTATCTTCTTCCTGTCATATAAAGACAAAACAAATCTATCATAGTCACATTTGCAAACTTATTCCAAAAATTAGAGAAATACATCCTAAAGCTACTCAATCATGTTGATATAATTATATACATTCATCTATAGCCATATTTGATTTCTTTCCTAATTATTTTATGTTTCCCTTCTTATCTATCATATATAAGAAGTGTCTATGAATACAAATGGATCTATGAATTCTCTTCATTTTTGCCCCTACAACAAACTGATGAACAAACACAAAATCAAAGTAAAAAGCATCATACTAAAGAGTTTTGTGTATTTCTTACAATTAAACTTTTATAAAGAGTTTTGTGTATTTGGTCATGATTGATCACAACTACCTTACGATTTTGCTTCGAACCGGCCAGTCACATCGCATCTCAGACACCTCTCTCTTTGAACTTGTTTCCTCTAAGTCAATTGATAAACTGATAAATATAGCAGTTCTTCTAATGTAAATTGTTCTTCTTCTTCTTGGCATTTAATCAAACACCTCATGTCTACCATAGTTGATGCTGAATTGTCTGACTAACTAACAAAGAAAAAAGTGCATACAATAACAAAAATGCAGATTAAAAGAAGATGATATAGACATAAAGACAACTACGGAAAACTTAACAATGTGGCATTTACCAGATATTAGTGTAGTTTTAGCTTCAATTGGACATGTTGGACAAATCTGAAAAAATGGAGATTAACAAACTATGTCACCAATAGTTAACTTAAAGAAAATGATAGAAATGTGAGATGGTGAGAAAAAAGCAGTTCAATAGCAGATTGAAGAATGAAATGAACCTAATTTGCACTGAAGGAAAGAACGGTGACTTGTCGACGGTGTCCGCAGAGTCGTCATCGAAGTCGAAAGGAGGAACCACAACTCTTAAAAAACCAGAAATCCATGAAAAAAGTAGATATGATTCTTCCCATGCATGAAAACAACCCAGAACCCAAGCATGAAATTAAACACAAAAAACCTAAAACCAAAAAGGAAAGGTAAAGGAAATTGTAGTTACTCACCCACACCCACAAATGCTTGGAGCCGAAGCTTTGGCCGTTGCTCCGTCAAAATCCCTCTCCCTCTCGCTTCCCTAATTTCCTCTCCACTCGCCTCTCGCACCTCTCTCCGTTTCTCTCTCCCTCTCTCTCTGATTGTTCTCTTTCTCTCTCTCTGATCGCTATCTCTTTCTCTCCCCCGCAACTTTTTCTCTCTAACCCTCAACATCAATCTTCTCTTTGCAGTTGTTCTGATCTCCTTCCTTCTCTCTCTCTCTCTCTCGCACTTTGCAGTTGTTCTGATCTCCTTCTTTCTCTCTCCCGCAATCCCTCTTTGTGTCAGGCATGATGAAACGTGTCGCTGGTGCTTCAGAAATTGAAGGGTACGCGGTTAACATGCACTGAAAAGAGAAGGAAGAAGGAGTTAATAGAGATGATTAATCACCTCATCATCGAAAGCATGGAGAAGCTGAAACGATAAGCTAGAAATCACGAAGAGCATTGCAAAGATCCGCAGAGGGATTTCATGACCAAAAATATACCTGGTTCCCTTCAACAGTTGTCACTTCAACAGTTCCCAAACACATCGCCGCCGCAACAACCACCGTGGCTTCCCCATTTCACTGTCAGCACCACACCCCCTTTCATCGCCACCGCGTGGCGTCGTCGAAAACGGCGTGAGCTCCCTCCGTCGCGTCGTCCTTCAACCACCGTCGCACGCTCTCTCTCTCTCTCTTTCTTTCTCTTCGGGTACGAGAGAAACGGCGCTGAAGAAAGTAGAACTGAAAACAAAAACAATGTGTGAGAAGAGAAGAGAGTGTAGAGAAGAGAAGAGAGAACTGTGAGAGAGAGAGAGAGATGAGAGTGGGAAGAGAGAAGGGAGTGTAGAGAATCGGGAGATTACAGAAGAGGGAAGAGAAAGTGGAAGACGTGTTGCGCATGCAAGAAAAGAAAGGGGAAGGGCAAGACACGTGGTGGACACATGGCGGCCATCAATTGGCTGGAGAATTGGAGGGAAAGAGGGGGGGTGAGGCTGGAAGGCTGACGTGGAGAGTACCATCGGATGTATATATAGAGATATTCATTTTGAAATCCGCAACTTAAAATAGTTAATGCAATGTCTCCTATAATATTTTTTAATTAAACTATTAATAAAAAAAATTTGGTCGGGAAAACTTATAATAAATGCTCTAAGTCTCTAACGAAGTAGGAACAAACACACTTTTTATCATAAAAAATGCTTATATAGATATTAGTAAATACTTAACCATAAAGCCATATTCATAATCATCATTTGTTAGTTTCTTTTATGACTTCTGGAGTATAAAGAAACATTGATTTGCATTACAAATTTCTTTGGTACAACATTTTCAGTAAGATGACGCATTTATTACACACATGATGAAGAAGAACTTACAGATGCAAACAAGCATGATTTTACATGCCAAACTTCACACTAATTATAAAGATAAACACTTACACACAAAGCCAAATCCATAACTCCTTATTTCTTATTTTCTTTGTGACTTTTATATATATATATATATATATATATATATATATATATATATATATATATATATATATATATGGAGCCATCTATGCCTTGAGAAGATTAGCATCAATGTCTTTAGTGCATTTGCTAAGGTAATCCATGTAGGCATTTGGAGGATCAATATCCTCGTTGAGCTTCTCATATTCAACAGTCCATTTAACAGCATCATGACCAGTACCCTTGTTATCAATCACTTCAAAGATGAACTTAAACACCTTATAGTGCTTATCAATATCTTCACCGAAGAGCCTATAAGTTATTTTTTTGTTTTGTTCATCAACATCCTCAATTTTCTCCAGACATTTGTGGACTTTGCCGTCTGTTATTTCATGGGGGGAATAAGATCAATAACAATAAAATAATTGAAAATAGTTATAGAGTAAGACAATGATTATATGTTATGAAAACTAAAATGGTATTTTTTTAAATTACAAAAGTAATATGTTATCTTGCTTTTATTTTATTGTTGATTATTGATTTCAAGTATTTATCTATCAAATTAGTCCATTATATTTTCGGAAGCCAAACTGTTAAGAGTCACACATCAGATGTGATATGGCCTGAAAAAGAGTTTATAAGTGGAAAACATCCCACACCTTACAAGCCGATTTTGTCGGGTTGAGTTAGGCCTAATCCACATTCTATGATGGTATCAGAGCCTATCCAAGATCCGTTGGGCCACCCATTGTTGGGTCATGCTTCCTTGGCCACTCGGGTCACGCTCCAGATGTCTATTTCTGGGCGTGAAGGGGGTTTGTTAAGAGTCCCACATCGGATGTGATATGACCTGAAAAAGAGTTTATAAATGGAAAGCATCTCTCACTTTACAAGCCGGTTTTGTGGGGTTGAGTTAGTCCTAATCCATATTCTAAGACAACCAAAGAATGCTCTCTCTTTGAAATATATCTTGTAATTATCTTAGCGAGACTAAATTTAATTTTTTAATGATTATTTGCAACTCTAGTGTATCATTTATGTCTACCATAAATGCTTAAATTCTGAAACCGAACAAATAAAAAATGCAAATATTTAATTATTTCCAAACCAAATCAATCAACTTATCTGCCTCTCTTAAACTTAGCCGCTTCTTTTGACTTTCTCTCTACTCTCCTTCTTTGCTCACCCAATATTGAGGGTGGGTTTAGGTCGGTTTTTGGTTTGGAATCACCCTGTAAATTGTTTTCAAGTTTTTATACCTAAATAAGTTGGTACTACATTATTATAAAAAAAGTGGTTAGCACATAGATCTGACTTTTATTTCATATTATTTTGTTGATTTTGTCGTTTGAGTGCGGCGTTAATGTTGTTTGTTGTCTTGGTGCGGGGTTTTTTATTTCCTATCTGGTTGCAATGTTCCTTTGGTTCACATCGATAGGTCAACTTTAATTTATTGTAGATTCAACTAATAATTAGGGCTTCAAAGTTATAGATCCGGAAGCATGAGTACATCGGTGACTTTTATTTTGTCAAATTTGTAAGCATTTTGCTGTTCTATGCTATTAACTTGAGTGTTGAGTTTGTTTGCAAAATCACCCTTTATGTTTTTAGCAATACTAAATTTGTATTATTATCGATTTAATTGATGAATTTGATGAATGAATAAATATCGTTTTAGTAAAAAAAAAAACAAAATCAATCGATTTCAGTTGGCATATGACTTAAATTAGAAACATGATTACCTATGACATATGTCCAGTGTTTAATCGAATCTGGTCCATGCCAGTGATCACCTTCATGGAGCTTGGTTCCATGCACTCTTTCACAATGGTCTTGCACGTTATGAAGTTCTGTTGCAAAGAGGTTGAAGAATTTGGCAGCTGGTGATTTGATGCCAAGTTCTGTACTGAGTTTTCCAGCGAGTACCATGACTGTAGAGAGTGAAACAATCAACTCGATAGAAACAAGAAATGAACCAAATAAAATAAGGATATTGAGAGGAGGTGCAACGAGTAGAGATCTCGCCATCCCTTAAATAGAAATTATGCGGCCCACCTAATAACTAGCTGTCAGAAAAAATAAAGACATATATATCTTCAGAAAATTAAAAGCCATCTTTTTATATGTAACTCAACTTGTAGAAACTTGTAGAAACTGGTTATTCTTGTGTTAAGAATATTATTATTAATTATTAATAAAATAAGTAAAGACAATTTTCAGTAAAATAATTTTTCACCATCTTTTCTAAATTAAGAATTTATTTTATGTTTTTGTTGTGAAAGTTTTGTAAACTAGTGTTTTCAAACTTAGTTATTCTGAGTATCGACTAACAACTATCAAACTTTGATTCGTTTTTCTTTAGGCAATTACACTGGAAAAAAACTTCGTTCCTCAAATATGGGTTTCTCACTACAAGAATTATTGGTTTTTCCGGCCCGGAGTTTCCGGCGGATATGGATCCGCCGCAAAGTTACCGGCGGAATCTACGCATTTCCGGCGGATTTTATCCGCCTCAAAGTTACCGGCGGAATAATTGACCGTTGCGGCGGATTAAAATTCGTCTTGGATTTTGCGGCGGATTTAACGGTTCTTGCGGCGGATTTGGGTTCACAATTTTTTTTTATGAGATTTTAATTAACCGCCGCAAATGCACCTCCGTCCGCCGCAAATCCCTTAAGTCCGCCGCAAATCCCTTAAATCCGCCGGTAACTGTCGTTTCCGGCAGATCTTGCCTTTTGACCGTTTGACTTCGTTTCTCCTATATAAACCCCTTCTCCCCTTCTTCTTTTTTCACAACTCTACCAATACTCTCATTCTCTTGATACGGCACTCGATCTCTTAATACGGCACTCTCTTGAGCATTGTCGGCAGCGGGGTTCCAATAGAGTGGCGTACGTCTCCATTTTTTTGTAAAAAAATTTCCACATTGTCTTGAAGACCCCTTCATCTTTTTCGTTAAAAGTAACCCCTTTATCAGCATAAAGTTCATCCTCATTATTTTCACCACAAGAGACATATACGCTCATCAAACGCTCGGTAGCATCCTCCAACTTAACAACCCGTCCTTGCAGTTCCTCAAACTTTCTATTTAGAGATTCAATCATCTTTTCAAAAGATGGTTTCTTGTGAAACTTTCTATTTTGAAAATATGGTTGAATCTCTAAATAGAAAGTTTGAGGAACTGCAAGGACGAGCTGTTAAGTTGAAGGATGATACCGAGCGTTTGATTAACGTATATGTCACTTGTGGTGAAATAATGAGGAGGAGCTTTTTGCTGATAAATGGGTTACTTTTAACGAAAAAGATGAAGGGGTGTTCACGACAATGTGGAAATTTCTTTACAAAGAAATGGAGACATACGCCACTGTAATGGAGCTGCTGCCGACAATGCTCAAGAGAGTGTCATATCAAGATAATGGCGTAGGTCTCCGTTTAGGAGTAGCAGACATTAAATATATATTTTACTGTTTTTTCCAATTTTTATTGCTTTAGATTATTTTATTTTTTTGTTTAAAATATTTTATTAATTGTATGGATATTTTTTTGGTGATAATATTTTACTGCTTTTCCCAATTTTTATTTTTTTAAATTAAAAATTTATTAGTTATTGGATTTTATTTTTTTATCAATAATTAAAAAAATTAATAAAATAATATATATTTTTAATTAAAACGATTTTTTTAAAAAAATAAAATTTATTTTTTAAAAATATTAATAATTTTTTAAAAAAAATAATAATTTTTTTTTAAAAAAAATGGTACTTTGCGGCGGATTTGTGTTTTTTGCGGCGGATGTTGAGCATTTGCGGCGGATCTTTGCGGCGGATTATAGCTTTTGCGGCGGATTATTTGGTGTTTTTAAAAAAAAAGGCGCGATATTTTAATTTGAATATCCGCCGCAAAGTACCACGAATCCACCGCAAAGCTCCGTAAATAAAAAACCCGCGGATTTGAAATTTCAAAATCCGCCGCAAACCTCCATAATCCGCCGCAAAGCACCGAAAAAAAAAACCCGCGGATATTGAATTTCAAAATCCGCCGCAAACCTCCAGAATCCGCCGCAAATCCCTTTTGACCGTTGGGCTACGTTTTTCTATATATATCCATTCCCCACTTCTTATTCTTCACACTTCTAACAATCCTCCCATTCTCTTCTTAAAATTTCTCTTTTACTCTCTCCCAAATTCTCTCCTTCTCTACTAAATCTGTTTTTGAAGTGTAGCGCTTCCTCCCTACGAATTCTCTTCTGCTCTTATTGGGAAATTTCTTCAAGGTATGTTTTTGATATTAGTTAATAGTTTTAGTTTTTAATTTTTTTTTTAATATTCGTTCTTAAATTATTTTATAATAATATGAATTTGTTACTAATTGTGTTGTTTTTTTTGTTTAGGTATTTTTTGGGTTCCTCCTTTTTCCTCTCTGCTTTTTCCTCTCTGCTTGAGTTCAGGATAAGCTTCAAGCCAGAGCCTTCTCTTCACTACGGTTAGTTGTTAAAGTAATTAATAAAATATTACTTACTTCACTATTTTTAGTAAAATTTTGTTTAGTATTTTGTTTGCAATAATAATACAAATTAATTTATATTGAAAAAACTTATTTATTAAGTTCACTTATAAATTTTATTAATATATATTGTCTTATAAAAATTGAAATTTAAAATTAAATTTGGAATTATTATTTATAATGTTTAAATTATTTGTATATAACATTATTAAAAAATTAATTCTGTTGCTTGTAATTAATTGGTAGTTTATTGAAATATCAAAATAAAATGAGTAATATATAAATATATATATCAAAATATGAAGTAATTGATAGTTTATTTTATTTATATTGTAGTGTAGTATACGTATAGTTCTTGAAAATGGATCGGAGTTGGATGTATGATCGATTGTATCCTGGAAGAACTGGTGTAAAACGACGTTTTGTAGAAGGAGTAGAAGAGTTTATTTTTTGTGCTAAGTACATTGATCATGAAGAATTTGGGCGACAAGGCGGTATTAGATGTCCGTGCTTGAAATGTTCATTTCGAGCTATAAAAAATGAACATGAAGTTAGACTTCATTTGTACAATAATGGGTTTAGGCCAAATTATTGGACATGGAGTCGTCACGGGGAAGGAGCGCCAGGGGTAGCTGCAGTTCCTGCGGTTAATGTTCTGGTTGAAGTAGTAGATCACACATCAAGTAGTTATCCAGTGACTACGACATCTGAAGGATGGGGAATACAACCGTTAGATGTTTATCAGGGAATGATATCTGACGCTGTTGGAGTAAATTTGGATTTTGAAGAACCAGATGCTGAGGAAGTTCCAAATGAGGAAGCTCAAAGGTTTTATATGTATTTGAGTGAGACAAATAAACCCATATTTGAAGGATCTACAGACTCAAAATTATCAATGTGTGTTCGGTTGTTGGGTCTTAAGTCTCAATTTAATGTTGCTGAGTTGTGCATGGAATATATGACCAAAATGATGTTGGATGCAACCCCCATTAATAGAGGGAGTTTACCGCAAAGTTATTATGAAGCTAAAAGAGTGGTATCGAAGCTTGGCTTAAAATCTAAAAGGATTGATTGTTGTGTGTCTGGTTGCATGCTCTATTATAACAATGAGTTTGGCATAAATGATGGAGAGTTGTCGGAATGCAAGTTGTGTGGACAACCACGCTATCGTGTCAGTAGATCAGGGATGAGCAGAGGCAAACCGGTTCCACGAAAATCAATGTTCTATCTGCCTCCTATTCCAAGGCTACAGAGGATGTTTACTTCAATGGAGACCGCAGGTAAAATGACATGGCACCATCAAAATAGAAATAATTCTGGTGAATTACGTCACCCATCTGATGGTGAAGCTTGGAAGCATTTTGATCGTGTTCATCTAGATTTTGCCAGTGATCCACGCAATGTTCGGCTTGGTTTGTGCTCTGATGGTTTCACACCATATATTCAAGCCTCGCCATCACCGTATTCATGTTGGCCAGTTATTGTTACCCCATACAACATTCCTCCAGAAATGTGTATGTCCAAACCATACATGTTTTTAAATTCTATTATTCCAGGGCCAAGTAATCCAATAGCTGGTATTGACATCTATTTGCAACCTTTGATTGATGACCTAAAAAGGTTGTGGAATGGTGTTTTAACTTATGATGTGGCACGCAAACAAAATTTTGTGACGAGGGCGGCTTTGATGTGGACCATAAATGACTTCCCTGCCTATGGAATGTTGTCTTGATGGGGGACACATGGTAAGATGGCGTGTCCGATTTGCATGGTTGACACAAAGGCTTTTAGTCTTAAATACGGAGGAAAAGTTTCATGGTTTGACTCGCACCGTAGGTTCTTACCTATGGATCACCCATTTAGAAAGCAGAAATATGCGTTCATCAAGGGAAATGTTGAAACAGCTGGACCTCCTCGTCAGTTGACACCAGAGGAAGTTTGGAATAATGTTAGGGATATCCCTCCTGTGGAAGTCGTAGCCGGTGTTGTTTCTCGTCCAGATGGCTATGGACAATGGCACAATTGGACAAAAAAAAGTATTTTTTGGGAACTTCCCTATTGGAAAGATAATCTATTGAGACACAATCTCGATGTCATGCATATAGAGAAGATTTTTTTTGACAACATATTTAACACTGTCATGAACGTGAAAGGCAAAACGAAAGACAATGAGAAAGCTAGGAAGGATATAGATCATTTCTGTAGACGAAAGGATTTGTTGTTGGTTGAGCAAGGTACTAGGATTTTGAAACCCAAAGCCAATTATACTTTATCTACCGAACAAGCGAAAGCAGTTTATCAGTGGATAAAAGAGTTGAAAATGCCAGACGGTTATTCTTCCAATTTATCTAGATGTGCGGATGTGGATAATGGGAGGTTGCATGGGATGAAGAGTCATGATTGTCACGTATTCATGGAGTGCTTACTTCCTATCGCTTTTAGTTCGTTGCCAACACACGTTTTGAATCCGCTCATTGAAATAAGTCAATACTTTAAGAATTTGTGTTCTGCAACGCTAAAAACTGATGATCTTTCAAAAATGGAACAAGATATCCCACTTATCTTATGCAAGTTGGAGAGAGTATTTCCACCTGGTTTCTTTGATTCTATGGAGCATCTACCGGTGCATCTCGCATATGAAGCTAAACTTGGCGGACCTGTCCAATACAGATGGATGTATCCGTTTGAAAGGTCAGCTAATTTTTAATTATAATAATATAAGAAACAAGTTTAAATTAAAATATATGACTATTAATATATTAATATCATATTCTCTAGGTTCATGGGTGATTCAAAAAGATCGGTGAAAAACAAAGCTAGAGTTGAAGGATCGATATGTTCTTCTTACCTACACCGTGAAACAACACATTTTTGTTCTCATTATTTCAAGAATCAGTTTGCTCCTGGTAGCAGTCGAAATGAAGTGGATACTGAATGGCGACATCCTTTGGCTTTGTCTGTCTTTTGTCTACCCGGTCGTCCATTTGGGAAGGAGTCAACTCACTGGCTAACAGATGAAGAGTTAAGTTCAGCACATGTTCATGTGTTGATAAATTGTACTGAGGTGCAACCATTTATTGAGTATGTTCCTCAACATTAACAATCGATCTTAATTAGTTAATATAGTAGACAAGTGTAACAATTAAATCATTTCTTTTTAGGGAGTTCTTGTCATCAGAGGCAGTACGTGAAGACCAATCTTCTGCTCATATTCATGCGCATTTTCCAATGTGGTTTAGTCAATATGTGTATTCCCTCCCGCCAAATGTAACGCCCTAAAATTATTTAATTAATTTATTTAATTAAATAATTGGGGATTTAAATTTAATTATTTGATGTAATTCGATTAATTAGAATTTTATTTATTTTTGGTGGTATTAGGAAGGAGTGGAGGCGCCACTTGCATGACTTGGGCTTAAGTGAAAAAGCCCAGGCCCATGATCTCCAAAGTGTGCGAAGGGGGTTATGTTGTTAGGGGCTAGGTTTTGTGGCCATTCGCAAAAATCAAGAGAGAAAACGCAAGAAAGAAAGAAAATAGCGTGAGGTAGAGAGAGAGAGCAAGGAAGGGCGCCGTAGGAGAGAAGAGGAAGAGGAGGGAAGTTGCAACCAAGAAAGAGCAAGAACGTGATCTTGTTGCTGTGATCCTGTACGTGACTACCTCCGGAGCCTCCGTTCTTCAATTTCGAGGTTAGGGGAGCTCTATCACTCTATCTAATAGTTTATATGATGGGTTCTAGATCTAGGATTTGTATTAGAACCGTATGTTTCTTGATGTTCTTGGAGTGTTTGATGTTCATTACGTTCTTGACGTTCTTGATGTTAACTTTCGTATATATGTATATCATGAGTCTATGCGAATTTATCTATTGCTTGGGTTGATCCATGAATTTCGTTATTGGTGATGTTTTGCGTATGTGATGAGAATTAAAATGTTAATCTATGCGTTGGTTGTTGAAGGATGTGGTCGCATAAGGGGTTGTTGATGTTGGGCGCCTAGGGCGCCATGATGAGGCTAGTGATGTTGTTTGGTTTTAATTGAATTTTGATGAAATTGAGTTTTAGTGTTTTTTTTGAACGAGATAAATGCGTTTTAGTTGCTGGGAAAAATTGGAGTTGTATGTTTTAAAATTGTGAAGAAAACGAATTTTTAGTTGTTAAAAAGGTGTTGGACAAATTCTGGATGTTGTTGCTGGTTTCTGGGCGCTGGGCGCCTATGCTGGGCGCTGGGCGCCTGTTCTGTGTTGTTGTTGCGCGTGGGGGCGCGCCTGGGCGCTGGCGCCCGTGTTGTCTGTGTGTGTGCGTGTGCGCGCCTGGGCGCTGAGCGCCTATGGCGCTGTGTTGTGCGCGTGTTCCCCTGGGCGCTAGGCGCCCGTGCTGCGTTGCGCTGCGCTGTGCGCGCGCGTTGTTGCTCCTGGGCGCTGGGCGCCCGTGCTGTGTTGTGTGCGTTGTTGTTGTTGCCTGGGCGCTGGGCGCCTGTGCACTTGTTGCCTGGTTGCCTGGGCGCCTAAGGCGCCTGTTCCCAGGATGTTGCATAATTTTTCCAAAATTGTTTTTATCATAACTTTTGATTTAGATGTCCGTTTTGAACGATTCGAAAAGTGCCGTGAAGCTTTTTACGTTGTCTATTCATGGGTTCAATTTTTAAAATGAAAAATTGTTATTTTCTGACTGTTTGTGGGCGCCCAAGTGGCTGTCCCCGGTGATCGTCCCAGTGACATTGAAGAATGACGTGGGACCCTTTAAAATCCCTTTTGGTGTATAAACAACAGTTTTAACGTGGTAGTGTCAAAATGACTGTTTTGCCCCTAGTGGCCAAAGTTAATGATAATGATGTGTAAATGACGAGGATGCCCTTGGTGGCTAGTCAAATGACTGTTTTGCCCCTAGTGGCCAAAGTTAATGATAATGATGTGAAAAAGACGAGGATGCCCTTGGTGGCTAGTCAAATGACGTTTTTGCCCTCAGTGGCTAATGTTTGAGTTAAATGATGTTCATGTGTAAGTGTCAATTGGGGCCTGAGTGGCTAAGTGGGGTTAAGGTCTAAGTGGCCTAGTGGTGTCGTGTGATGATTATGAATTTGGCAGGTGCTGTGCTCCGTGCGAGCAAACAGGTAAGTGATGGGTCACATTGTTGACTATGATCTGAGTAATTGTGTGATTTTGTGAAGTGAGTGGTGCATGTCATAGAGTCTCATGCCCATATGCATAAAACCCAGTGATGTTTTGAGGCCTGAGTGGCTAAGTGATGATGAGGCCTGAGTGGCTAAGCGACGTTTTGTGAAAAGGTACCTTCATGCATATACCCGCGTGTGGGTTGCATTTCATAAATCTATATGACATGAGATGAGTTTTTGTACATGATGTGAATGATGACTATGATGTGGATGTCTGTGCATTGGATGTTGATTGTTCTAGTGCGTAGCCTATGATTAGTGCTTATCATATTTTCTATTATATAGACTGAAATGATGCTCACCCTTTCCTGTTTGAATGTTGCCCTCGTGTTGGTAACGTGCAGGTGATTCCCAGTGAAGGTATTAGCTTCACTTTTTGAGTCGAGTCGTCATGCTCTGATACGTAGCACTCAGGGGGGAAAACGAACTCGGCCTTTATTAATGATGTTTGATTATTATGTCCATGTGGACTATTTGGTTATGTTTTACTAATTTCCGCTGCGTAGTTGATTGTGTTATGAGGAGTGTTATAAGTGACGTTAACCATGAGGCTTGAGTTTTTGATATTGTGATGTGCTACGTGGACGTTTGAATTTGAGTTAAACTGTCTTTTAAAGTTTGATAAGCGACGTTTGATTTGAGTATGTGTAACATTTCCTATGAACGAGATTTTTTTTTTTTTTTTTTTTTTTTTTGAACTCTGATTTTTATAAACAAAGTGACGGGTAGAAAGGGGTGTTACATTAGTGGTATCAGAGCAGTTCGGTCTGTCCGGCCAATGTTGTCCTGTTATAGTGTCTTATGACCATAGATTAGTTCTAAATCTTTAGTTTGTGCTGCAGTGATAGTTCGTAATGGCTGGAAGGAACGACGCTGCTCTTGCTGCTGCATTGCAAGCTATGGCTCAGGCTGTGCAGGGTCAGCAAAATGTTGGAGATAATGCTGGTTTTAGGAGTCTGACAACCTTTCAGAGGGAGAATCCGCCCACCTTTAAGGGCAAATATGATCCGGATGGTGCTATGGCTTGGCTGAAGGAGATTGAGAGGATTTTCAGGGTGATGGACTGTACTGTTGAGCAGAAGGTCCGCTTTGGTACCCACATGTTAGCCGAGGAGGCCGACGACTGGTGGTTGGCTACTAGGCAGAGGTTAGAGGCTGTGCAGGAAGAGATTACTTGGGAGGTATTCAGCAGGGAATTTCTGAGGAAATATTTTCCTGAAGACGTCCGCGGGAAGAAAGAGATAGAGTTCTTAGAGCTGAAGCAGGGTGGCATGTCTGTGACTGCCTATGCGGCAAAATTTGTGGAGCTAGCAAAATTTTATCCACATTACAGTGAGGCTACAGCTGAATTTTCTAAATGCATCAAATTTGAGAATGGGTTAAGGCCTGATATTAAACAGGCCATTGGTTATCAGAAGATTCGTGTGTTCGCAGATCTGGTTGACAGTTGCAGAATTTTCGAGGAAGACAGTACTGCTCGCTACAAAGCTACTTCTGAGAGAAAAGGCAAGTTTCAGAGTCGAAGCAAGCCGTATGAGGTTCCTGCGGGTAAGAGTTATCAGAAGGCTGCTGGAGGTAAGGGTCCTAGTGGGGGAGATGCCCCTGCTAGCATTGTCTGTTATAAGTGTGGCAAGCCTGGCCACAAGAGTACTACGTGCAGGTCGGATGATAGGAATTGCTACCGTTGCGGTAAAAAGGGTCATATGGCAGCCGATTGTAAGGTCAAGGATGTGGTGTGTTTCAACTGTGGTGAGTCTGGGCATATCAGTACGAAGTGTACAAAGCCGAAAAAGGAAAGGTCTACTGGGAAGGTATTTGCATTGGCAGGAGAGGAGCCTGAGGATGATGATGGTCTGATTAGAGGTACGTGTTTTATTAATGGTACTTCTCTGAAATCTCTTATTGATACTGGTGCTACCCATTGTTTTATTTCTGTTGATTGCTGTAAAAGATTGGGTCTTGTTTTATCTGCTATGTGTGGGGATATGGTTGTCGATACTCCTGCGAAGGGGTCGGTGATTACGTCCCAGGTGTGTTCTCAGTGTCCCGTGTCGATCTTCGGCAGGGACTTTATTGTGGATTTTGTCTGTTTGCCGTTGAGAGGTCTGGATGTAATCTTAGGCATGGACTGGTTAGAGAATAATCACGTTCATATCAACTGTCGTAGCAAGTCGGTTAGTTTCGGTGAAGAAAGTTCGGTTTTGGTGTCTGCTGACCAGTTGAAGAAATTGAAGAAAGAAGGAGTTCAGTTATTTGCGTTGATGGCTTCGTTGTCTGTTGAGAGTCAGGCTGTTATTGAAGAGCTGAAGGTAGTACGCGAATTTCCTGAAGTATTTCCTGATGAAATCCCGGGTGTGCCACCGGAAAGAGAAGTTGAGTTTTCGATTGATCTTGTACCTGGTACGAGGCCTGTGTCTATGGCACCGTACAGAATGTCGGCGTCGGAATTGTCTGAGTTGAAGACGCAACTTGAAGAATTGCTTGAGAAAAAGTTTGTGAGACCAAGTGTATCACCGTGGGGAGCTCTGGTATTGTTAGTAAAGAAGAAAGATGGGAACATGAGGTTATGTGTGGACTATCGTCAGTTAAATAAGGTAACTATCAAGAATAAGTATCCGCTTCCGAGGATCGACGATCTGATGGATCAGTTAGTGGGTGCTCGTGTTTTCAGCAAAATTGATTTGAGGTCCGGATATCATCAGATTAAAGTAAAGGATGAGGATGTTCAGAAAACGGCGTTCAGAACAAGGTATGGGCATTATGAGTATTCAGTGATGCCGTTCGGTGTGACCAATGCTCCTGGTGTATTTATGGAATATATGAACCGTATTTTCCATAACTACCTAGATCGGTTTGTGGTAATCTTCATAGATGATATTCTAATTATTCTAAGTCAGATGAAGAGCATGCTGAGCACCTGAAGTCAGTGTTGGAAGTTTTAAAAGAGAAAAAGTTGTACGCCAAGTTATCGAAGTGTGAGTTCTGGCTGAAAGGGGTGAGTTTCCTTGGGCACGTGATTTCTGGAAATGGTATTGCGGTTGATCCGGCAAAAGTAGAAGCAGTGTTGGAGTGGGAGTCTCCGAAGTCCGTAACTGAGATTAGAAGCTTTTTGGGTTTGGCTGGGTACTACAGGAGGTTCATCGAGGGTTTTTCCAAGTTGGCCCTTCCATTGACTCAGTTGACTTGCAAGGGTAAAGTTTTTGTTTGGGATGCTCGGTGCGAGGAAAGTTTTATGGAACTGAAAAAGAGATTGACGACGTCGCCTGTTCTGACGTTGCCTAATCCAGAGGAACCGTTCGTTGTGTATTGTGACGCTTCGAAGATGGGTCTCGGTGGTGTGTTGATGCAGGATGGGAAGGTCGTTGCGTATGCGTCGAGGCAATTGCGGATTCATGAGAAAAATTACCCTACGCATGATTTAGAGTTGGCTGCTGTGGTATTTGTGCTTAAAATTTGGATGCACTACCTTTATGGTTCAAGGTTCGAAGTGTTCAGTGATCATAAGAGTCTAAAGTATCTGTTCGATCAGAAAGAGTTGAATATGAGACAGCGTCGGTGGTTGGAACTCCTGAAGGATTATGACTTTGGTTTGAATTATCACCCCGGCAAAGCTAATGTCGTGGCTGATGCTTTAAGCAGAAAGTCCTTGCATATGTCGGCAATGATGGTGAAAGAATTAGGGTTAATTGAGGAATTCAGAGATTTGAGTTTGGTTTGTAAAATGACGCCTCGCAGTGTCAAGCTGGGCATGTTAAAGATCGATAATGATTTCCTGGGCAGCATCAGAGAGGCTCAGAAGTCAGATGTTAAGTTAGTGGATTTAATTAATGGGGTTGGTCAATCTGAAGATGAAGATTTCAAATTAGATTCCAGTGGTGTGTTGAGGTTCCGGGGTAGGATCTGTGTGCCTGACGATGAAGAGATGAGAAAGGCAATTTTAGAGGAAGGTCATCGTAGCAAGTTGAGTATCCATCCTGGAGCGACGAAGATGTATCAAGATCTGAAAAAGATGTTTTGGTGGTATGGTATGAAGAGGGATGTAGCGCAATTTGTGTATGCCTGTTTGACCTGTCAGAAATCTAAGGTAGAGCATCAGAAGCCTGCAGGGCTAATGCAACCGCTGGAAATTCCAGAGTGGAAATGGGATAGCATAGCAATGGATTTTGTGACGGGGTTACCGAATACAGCTAAGAGTCATGACGCTATTTGGGTGATCATTGATAGGTTAACGAAGTCTGCTCATTTTATTCCTATTAATATCACTTATCCAGTGTCGAGGTTGGCAGAGGTATATGTCAAGGAGATTGTGAGACTGCACGGTGTTCCGAAGAGTATTGTGTCAGATAGGGATCCGAGGTTCACTTCCGAGTTTTGGAAGAGTTTGCAGAAAGAATTGGGTTCTAAGTTAAAAATGAGTTCGGCGTATCATCCCCAGACCGATGGTCAGTCCGAGAGAACAATTCAGTCGTTAGAGGATCTGTTGAGGGCTTGTGTATTGGAACAGCGGGGTTCATGGGATTCATACCTTGCGTTGATTGAGTTTACTTATAACAACAGTCACCATTCCAGCATTGGGATGGCACCGTTTGAAGCATTGTATGGTCGAAAGTGTAGGACGCCATTATGTTGGTATGATTCGGGAGAGAGTGTAGTTTTGGGACCGGAGATTGTCCGGGAGACTACGGAGAAGATCAAGATGATCCGTGAGAAGATGAAGGCTTCGCAGAGTCGTCAGAAGAGTTATCATGACAAGCGGAGGAAGGATTTAGAGTTTCAGGAGGGTGAGCATGTGTTCTTGAGGGTTTCTCCTATTACCGGTGTTGGTCGGGCGTTGAAATCGAAGAAGCTCACTCCTCGATTCGTTGGTCCTTATCAGATATCCGAGAGAATTGGAAATGTGGCTTATAGAGTGGCTTTACCGCCAAATCTTTCGAACTTGCACGACGTGTTTCACGTGTCGCAACTTCGGAAGTATGTTTCGGATCCATCTCATGTGATCCAAGTGGACGATGTAGAGGTGCGGGATAATCTCACTGTGGAGACGATGCCCGTAAGGATTGAGGATCGTGAAGTGAAGGCGCTTAGAGGCAAAGAGATTGCATTAGTGAAAGTGGTCTGGCTAGGAGCTGCCGGCGAGAGTATGACTTGGGAGCTAGAGAGCAAGATGCGAGAGTCCTACCCAGAGTTGTTTGACCAGGTAAATTTCGAGGACGAAATATTCTAAGTGGGGGAGAGTTGTAACGCCCTAAAATTATTTAATTAATTTATTTAATTAAATAATTGGGGATTTAAATTTAATTATTTGATGTAATTCGATTAATTAGAATTTTATTTATTTTTGGTGGTATTAGGAAGGAGTGGAGGCGCCACTTGCATGACTTGGGCTTAAGTGAAAAAGCCCAGGCCCATGATCTCCAAAGTGTGCGAAGGGGGTTATGTTGTTAGGGGCTAGGTTTTGTGGCCATTCGCAAAAATCAAGAGAGAAAACGCAAGAAAGAAAGAAAATAGCGTGAGGTAGAGAGAGAGAGCAAGGAAGGGCGCCGTAGGAGAGAAGAGGAAGAGGAGGGAAGTTGCAACCAAGAAAGAGCAAGAACGTGATCTTGTTGCTGTGATCCTGTACGTGACTACCTCCGGAGCCTCCGTTCTTCAATTTCGAGGTTAGGGGAGCTCTATCACTCTATCTAATAGTTTATATGATGGGTTCTAGATCTAGGATTTGTATTAGAACCGTATGTTTCTTGATGTTCTTGGAGTGTTTGATGTTCATTACGTTCTTGACGTTCTTGATGTTAACTTTCGTATATATGTATATCATGAGTCTATGCGAATTTATCTATTGCTTGGGTTGATCCATGAATTTCGTTATTGGTGATGTTTTGCGTATGTGTTGAGAATTAAAATGTTAATCTATGCGTTGGTTGTTGAAGGATGTGGTCGCATAAGGGGTTGTTGATGTTGGGCACCTAGGGCGCCATGATGAGGCTAGTGATGTTGTTTGGTTTTAATTGAATTTTGATGAAATTGAGTTTTAGTGTTTTTTTTGAACGAGATAAATGCGTTTTAGTTGCTGGGAAAAATTGGAGTTGTATGTTTTAAAATTGTGAAGAAAACGAATTTTTAGTTGTTAAAAAGGTGTTGGACAAATTCTGGATGTTGTTGCTGGTTTCTGGGCGCTGGGCGCCTATGCTGGGCGCTGGGCGCCTGTTCTGTGTTGTTGTTGCGCGTGGGGGCGCGCCTGGGCGCTGGCGCCCGTGTTGTCTGTGTGTGTGCGTGTGCGCGCCTGGGCGCTGAGCGCCTATGGCGCTGTGTTGTGCGCGTGTTCCCCTGGGCGCTAGGCGCCCGTGCTGCGTTGCGCTGCGCTGTGCGCGCGCGTTGTTGCTCCTGGGCGCTGGGCGCCCGTGCTGTGTTGTGTGTGTTGTTGTTGTTGCCTGGGCGCTGGGCGCCTGTGCACTTGTTGCCTGGTTGCCTGGGCGCCTAAGGCGCCTGTTCCCAGGATGTTGCATAATTTTTCCAAAATTGTTTTTATCATAACTTTTGATTTAGATGTCCGTTTTGAACGATTCGAAAAGTGCCGTGAAGCTTTTTACGTTGTCTATTCATGGGTTCAATTTTTAAAATGAAAAATTGTTATTTTCTGACTGTTTGTGGGCGCCCAAGTGGCTGTCCCCGGTGATCGTCCCAGTGACATTGAAGAATGACGTGGAACCCTTTAAAATCCCTTTTGGTGTATAAACAACAGTTTTAACGTGGTAGTGTCAAAATGACTGTTTTGCCCCTAGTGGCCAAAGTTAATGATAATGATGTGTAAATGACGAGGATGCCCTTGGTGGCTAGTCAAATGACTGTTTTGCCCCTAGTGGCCAAAGTTAATGATAATGATGTGAAAAAGACGAGGATGCCCTTGGTGGCTAGTCAAATGACGTTTTTGCCCTCAGTGGCTAATGTTTGAGTTAAATGATGTTCATGTGTAAGTGTCAATTGGGGCCTGAGTGGCTAAGTGGGGTTAAGGTCTAAGTGGCCTAGTGGTGTCGTGTGATGATTATGAATTTGGCAGGTGCTGTGCTCCGTGCGAGCAAACAGGTAAGTGATGGGTCACATTGTTGACTATGATCTGAGTAATTGTGTGATTTTGTGAAGTGAGTGGTGCATGTCATAGAGTCTCATGCCCATATGCATAAAACCCAGTGATGTTTTGAGGCCTGAGTGGCTAAGTGATGATGAGGCCTGAGTGGCTAAGCGACGTTTTGTGAAAAGGTACCTTCATGCATATACCCGCGTGTGGGTTGCATTTCATAAATCTATATGACATGAGATGAGTTTTTGTACATGATGTGAATGATGACTATGATGTGGATGTCTGGGCATTGGATGTTGATTGTTCTAGTGCGTAGCCTATGATTAGTGCTTATCATATTTTCTATTATATAGACTGAAATGATGCTCACCCTTTCCTGTTTGAATGTTGCCCTCGTGTTGGTAACGTGCAGGTGATTCCCAGTGAAGGTATTAGCTTCACTTTTTGAGTCGAGTCGTCATGCTCTGATACGTAGCACTCAGGGGGGAAAACGAACTCGGCCTTTATTAATGATGTTTGATTATTATGTCCATGTGGACTATTTGGTTATGTTTTACTAATTTCCGCTGCGTAGTTGATTGTGTTATGAGGAGTGTTATAAGTGACGTTAACCATGAGGCTTGAGTTTTTGATATTGTGATGTGCTACGTGGACGTTTGAATTTGAGTTAAACTGTCTTTTAAAGTTTGATAAGCGACGTTTGATTTGAGTATGTGTAACATTTCCTATGAACGAGATTTTTTTTTTTTTTTTTTTTTTTTTTTTTGAACTCTGATTTTTATAAACAAAGTGACGGGTAGAAAGGGGTGTTACACCAAATCCTACCAACCAACACTTGAGGAACGTATCAGACGGTCCTCGAAGATGTGTTAAAGAATGGCACACATACTTTGTCAATGGATACAAATTTCACACCAATGAATGGACACAGGGCAGAGAGACAGTCAATAGTGGAGTGTGCATGAAGGGGGTCACTGGAGGAGGTGAATATGATTTTTATGGTGTGGTTCAACACATATATGAACTTCAGTACCCCCATCTAGATTTTAGTCCAAAGGTAGTGGTTTTTTATTGTAATTGGTTTGATCCGTCTGCTCGAGAAACAAAGGTGAATCCAAAGTCAAATACAGTGGACATTAAAATGAATGGTAGATATCGACCGTATGATCCGTTCGTCATTGCACAAAATGTGAGACAAGTCTATTATGTCCCTTATCCATCAATGCGGACTGATAGGCGTGGTTGGTGTGTCGCAATTAAAACAAAACCAAGAGGTCGCATTGATCAGACAAATGATGACACGGTGGAAGATATTATGCCATATCAAATGGAAGAGATGTCTAATGTAAATGAAGTGATTCAAGTTGAACCCATTGTTCGTTTATGTGATGAGCCAAACACCGGCGATGAAGTTGTTGATGACGAAGATGCTGATGGTGATGATGCAACAGACCACATTGGTGTATCAAGAATTCACTCCTCCGATGATGATGATTTTGAGAATGAATGGGATTCAAATTAGAATGAATGTAATTTATGTTTCAACAATTCTATTTTTAATGAAGATGTTATTTTTAATGAAGGATGTTATTTGTTTGAGAATGAATGGGATTCAAATTATTTATTTTAATGCATGAGTTTTCTATATGTTTATATATGTTAACCTTGTTTAGTATATGTTTGTTTTGTTTAAATGTATATGTTTAGCTAGATCTATACAGATATGGCATCTCATGATGACTTGGGATCCGATCATGACGGCGCATATGTTCCTCCTCCACCTCCCGATGCCGCCAGCACTAGCAGGCGGAAGACATCTACTCGCCTAGGGCGCCGTGTTCAGCCTACGCGTGTTGTTGTTACTACTGGCGGATATTTGCCACCACCTGTGTCTGAGGATGGTGCTAGTACTAGTACTGCAGGGGGCCCATCGATTCCTGTTGGTACTGAGGGCTTATCCCTGACACATGTTGATGCGGATGGGGTACGCACATTCATTGATGGGACTGAGGTGATTAGGGTTACACCTGATGGGCGTATCATATTGCAGATTGTTGGCGATTCGTAAGTCTATATATATATATATATATATATATATATATATATATATATTATTAATTTATATTTTTGTTGCCATTTATATATATATATATAACTTATATTTGGTGTAACAAAATTCATCTTTTTTTAATGCAGTTTTATTCCTTCGAAGGCTTCAGCTACCGCCATCACAAAAACAATCAAGGAGAATTTTACCAAGAGTTGGAAGAATTGGACGGAAGTTAGAAAAGATAAGGATGCAAATAAGAAGATGTTAAGATCATTTTTTGTAAGTTAATTTGATTCTACGAAATAATTAATTTGGTGTATTATCTTTTATATTGACTTGATTAATTAATTAATTATTGCCTTATAATTAACAACATTATTGTAAATTTCTTAAATAGGAAAAATGTACATGGTATCCAGGGGAGCAAGCCGCAGTTGAGAGAGTGTTCCATAAGAGATGTTCTCATTGCTATTCTGAATTGATGCGGAGGGCGCGCAATACGGGTACGAAGCCATCTTATATGGGAGACTCAACTTGGGCTGAGTTTAATGAGTATTGGGAGAAAGATGAAGGATTTAAGAATTATTGTGAGAAAGCCAAGAAGAACCGTGCTTCTGAAAAAGGTGGCTGCACACACACGGGGGGGAGTGTTAATACTGCAACGCATTACATACGTTTGGTAAATTTATTACTTAATTTATTACTTGATTAATTAATTAATTAATTATAATAATTAACTAGTCATTTTCAATATGTGTATTTAATTAATAATATATATATTTATGTACATATATATATATATATATATATATATATATATATATATATATATATATAGGTGGAGAGGGAACAAAGGCCAATCACTTTGCCTGAGTTGCATTGCCACATGCATATGGTGGAGGAGACTGGTGAGTACGTTACAGATCGGGCGAGGCGTATTCAGGTAAAACTACTTTTACAATTATATATATTAATTAATGTTTATTATTTATATTAATAATTAGTTATTTATTTGTTGGGTTATTTTTTCAGGAGAGCTTCGAGGGTGGGATGGCTGAGTATCATCAGTCACAACAGGGCAGTGGGGCAGTTGTCGATCCAGTGGAGGAGGATAGAGTAGCTCATGATGTTTGGGAGAGAGCAGTTGGTCCCCAAAAGACTAATCGTCTGGTAGGATCAGGTGGTATTGGACCGGCTGCTTTTCGAACAAGCATTATTCCGAGTCTATCAGATTCACATTCTGGATCCTCGACTGGTCGCAATTATGTTCCCAATGCTGGTGAGTTGAATGAGGTTAGGCAATTGATGCAGCAACTGAGCGAGGCTCAGCGTCAGATTGCCGAGCGGCAGCAGCAAAGCGATCGGGAAATTCAGGCAATTCGGGATCGAAGTGATCGGGAAATTCAGGCGATTCGGGAGCAGACTAGGGTAGCTGAGGAGCGCATGGAGGAGCGCTTTAAGTTCTTGCAGGATCAGATGGTGTCTCAGCACTCGAGGCCATCCTCATCAGCATCCTACCCGCCGCCGCCACAGCAGCATTACTACCAGCAGCAGTATGCACCCCAGTATCCCCCGCCGTATGCATCCCAATATCCCCCGCAGTATACACCGCAGTATGCGCCGCCATTCCAGCCATACCAGCAGCAACATCAGTCACCCCGCCAGCCATACCAGCAGCCCCAACATCAGTCACCCCTGATCCAGCCTAACCAGCAGTACCCCCAGCAGCGGTCACCCTCGCTGGACATTGATCTTAATGTCCAAATGTCATCGCTCAGTGCTTTACTTCAAGATGATACATATTATAATAATGTTGATGACATTGACCGGCAGGCACCCCAGTAGCTTTAGATTATTTTATTTATTTATCTGGATATTTTATTAATTGTCTGGATATTTTATTAATTGTATGGATATTTTTACTGCTTTTCCCAATTTTTATTTTTTTAAATTAAAAATTAATTAGTTATTGGATTTTATTTTTTTATCAATAATTAAAAAAATTAATAAAATAATATATATTTTTAATTAAAACGATTTTTTTAAAAAAATAAAATTTATTTTTTAAAAATAATAATAATTTTTTTTAAAAAAAATTGTACTTTGCGGCGCAAATTTGCGGTGGATTTTGCGGCGCCACTAAATCCGCCGCAAACTTGCGGCGGATAATCCGCCGCAACGCGTTTGCTTCGAGCTGGCTACCGGCGAAAAACTTCCGCCGCAAAGTCTAAATATCCGCCGCAAATTTGACTTTTGCGGCGGATTTAGCCCGCCGCAAAGTCCAGCTTTTCTTGTAGTGTCTTAACTATTTCAAAAAGTGTTACATTCAGGCGGTGAATGGTTTGAATACGTTGTACAAAGCTGTGAAGATGCTTAAGGTATAAAGGAAAGCTATATTGCATGAAATTACATTTGTATTTGATTGATTGTAGATGTAAAATCATTTACAAGCATAGTCAGAAGACTAGTCACTACTGGCAACGCCTAAATTTGCAACGTTTAAAAAACCGTTCTGAGATAACAATTGCAATGGTTCTTTGTTCCCATTGCTAAATTGTTTTGTTGTTATGTTTTACTAGGCAATGCGTAAAAACTTTTCTCGAAAGCTTTGTGGCAACGATATTTAATCCAACTTTTTACTGAATGGTTTAAACTGCTCTCCTAGAGTTCAATAATTATATTAGTTCACCTTAATTAACAAGGGCTACATCCACTCCTCACAGCAAGCAAGTATTTCCACTATTTTTTTTCCAAATAGCTTACAAGCACTACAAAAAAATTGCCCATTAGCGAGGGATTTTTCCCTCGCTAAATGCCCCAAATCTGTCGCTAATTCCCATTAGCGAGGGAATTAGCAACGGAATCAGTCCCTCGCTAAACTGCTCCTCGCTAGTGGTAATTAGCGAGGGAATTTGAATCCCTCGCTAATTAGCGAGGGAATATTCCGTCGCTAATTCCCTCGCTAATTAGCGAGGGAATATTTCGTCGCTAACTCTGACAGCCACGTTTTTTTTATATTAACCTATTTTTTTATATAGTTATTATTATTATTATAATAATTATTAATATTATTATTATTATTATGGTGTGGTGGTGGTGGTGTTGGGGAAGGGTATTAGGGTAGAGAGAGAAGGAGAGAGAGAGAGAGAGAGAGAGAGAGAGAGAGAGAGAGAGAGAGAGAGAGAGAGAGAAATGAGCTATGTGGTGGTCGTGGTGGTGGTGGTCGTGGTGGTGAAGGGTATTATGGTAGGGAGAGAAGGAGAATAGTAAGGGAGAAGGAGAGAAAGAGAGAGAGAGAGAGAGAGAGAGAGAGAGAGAGAGAGAGAGAGAGAGAGAGAGAGAGAGAGAGAGAGAGAGAGAGAAACAAGTGGTGGTGTGGTGGTGGTGGTGGTGGTTGATAAGTCTATTTTTAGAGTCTTTTTAATAGTTATTTTATTAAATCTTTTTAGTATTTTAATTATATTTTTGATCTATTTTACTGCAAATGTTTACTTTTTATCTTCAGGTTTTATTTTGAAGCAATTTGGGCTGCTTAAGTCTCAGCAGGTCAGAATTCGACTGGACCTCTCAGAATTCGACCAAGATCTCTCAGAATTCGACTGGATCTCCCAGAATTCGACTGCATCTTCCAGATTTCGACTGGATCTGCCAGAATTCGACAGCATCTGTCTCAGCAGGCCAGAATTCGACTGCTTCTATCTCAGCAAGTCAGAATTCGACTGGATCTCCCAGAATTCGACTGCATCTTCCAGATTTCGACTGGATCTCCCAGAATTCGACTGTGCCTGCTTCTGCTGGCAAGATTTCGACTGTATCAAGCTTCTGCCACCCGATTTCGACTGTGCCTCAACTCTGCTATCCAGAATTCGACTGAAACAGTCAGAATTCGAATTTCCCACTTGCTGATGGATATTTTGCCCACTTGCTGATGGATATTTTGCCCACTTGTTGATGGATATTTTTGATGACTACCTTGGCCAACTTGATTTGCCACTTTTTCCTCTTTAGGACCATTTTGCCCCTCATATTTTCCTATAAATAGAGGCTTGATCCTCACTTGTACCTAAGCTTGAATTTTGTTAGAAAATCAATGACAAAGGCTCTCTAATTAGTCATGACTTCAATTTACTCTTCATGCTTTTTATGATTCTTGTTTATTTACTTTCTTGCCCTTTAAATTCTTGCTATTTATTTTCCAAGTCATTTACTTTCATTGCCCTTTAATTTCTCGCTCTTTACTTTCTCGCTCTTTACTTTTCGCTCTTTACTTTTCCGCTCTTTTATTTTCCCTGCTATTTACTTTTTCGCCCTTTTACTTTCCAAGTCATTTACTTTCATTACTATTTAAATTTCTCGCTCTTTACTTTTCGCTCTTTACTTTTTCGCTCTTTTATTTTCCTTGTTATTTACTTTTTTGCCCTTTAAATTTCCAAGTCAAGTAAACTACTGGCAAGTCAAGTAAACTACTGGCAAGTCAAGTAAATTACTGGCAAGTCAAGTAAATTACTGGCAATTTACTTTTTCAAGCAAGTTACTTTCTTGTCATTTACAATTCCGCTATTTATGATTTTTGCCCTTTACCGCTTTCTTTTATTTCTCGCTATTTAAACTTCATGTCTTCTTCTTTTATTTTCTTTTCTCCTCTTTTGTCTACAATGATCATGAGTGAGTAGACTTTGTTAAAATATTCCTTCTTTCTAAAAAACACTTTCTTTTCAGTTAATCAAACCTTGAATACTGTGGAACTCTCAAATTAAATGGGGTACCTCCGGATGCCATAAGACTAAAACTCTTCCCTTTTTCATTAAGGGATAGAGCTAGAGCATGGCTACATTCTTTGCCTTCGGAATCCATTACCAACTGGAACCAGCTGAAACAAGCTTTTCTTACTAAATTCTTTCCCCCGAGTAAGACGGCTCAAATGAGAAATCAAATTACTCGATTTTCTCAAAACGACGGGGAATCTCTTTATGATGCTTGGGAACGTTTCAAAGAAATGTTAAGGCTATGCCCCCATCATGGACTAGAGAAATGGCTTGTTGTTCACACTTTTTATAATGGATTACAATATGCAACAAGAATGACTGTTGATGCAGCTGCAGGTGGAGCTTTACTGAACAAAAATTTTACCGAAGCCTATGCACTCGTTGAAGATATGGCTCAAAACCATTGTCAGTGGACAAGTGAGCGAGCCATAACGAATAAGCCAGCCACATCAAAAGAGCCAGGTAAGTATGAAATATCTGCTGTTGATCATCTTACCTCAAAAGTGGACGCACTTTTTCAAAAATTTGAAAAATTAAATGTAAGTGTCGTCTCACAAACTTCTTCTCCTATTACTCCACCATGTGAATTATGTGGGGTTGTTGGCCATATTGGAGCTGAACGCCAGCTTGAGGCGTCTAGTGCTGGAAACGAGCATATTAATTATGCTCAAAAGGAAGATCCGTTTTCAAATACTTATAATCCTGGGTGGAGGAATCATCCAAATTTTTCTTATAAAAATCCTCCACCCAATCCAGCACCTAGACCACCTCCTGTCTTTCAAAATCAAAGGGTTTTTAACAACCCACAAAACAACGCACAAAAGTCGAACTTGGAATTTTTGATGGAAAAATTTGTGTCGTCTCAAACAAAACAAAATGAAGAATTCAAAAATCAAACTGGTTATTTGAATGACACACTTATCAAATTAGTATCAAAAGTCGACTCTATCACCACTCATAATAAAATGCTTGAAAATCAAATAACTCAAGTGGCAACACAGGTAGCTTCATCCTCTAAGACTTCAGGGGTATTTCCTGGGCAACCAGAACAAAATCCAAAAGGCCAAATAAATGCCGTCACCCTTAGAAGCGGAAAACAATTAGAGGAACCGAGAGCAAACCAAGAAAAAACTGTGAGTGAAAAACATAATTTACCAGGTGAGCTAGAAGAGAAAGAAAAAGGGAAAGAACCAGAAAAAGAAAGAGAAGAACCACACATCCCCCCTCCACCATACAAACCACCCATTCCTTTCCCCCAAAGATTTGCAAAAAGCAAAATTGACGAGCAATTCAAAAGGTTTGTCGACTTGCTTAAAAAGCTTTACATCAACGTTCCTTTCACTGATGCATTGTCTCAAATGCCGTCTTATTCTAAATTTTTGAAAGAAATTTTGTCCAAGAAAAGAAAAATAGACGACTACGAGACAATTGCATTAACAGAGGAATGTAGTGCAATTATCCAAAACAAGCTGCCACAAAAACTCAAAGATCCAGGTAGTTTTTCCATACCTTGTGTGATTGGAAGCGAAACTATAAATAGAGCGATGTGCGATCTAGGAGCCAGTGTAAGTTTGATGCCTCTTTCTCTTTGCAATAGACTAGGGATAGGCGAACTCAAACCCACAAAAATGACAATACAGTTGGCAGATCGTTCCGTTAAATACCCCACTGGAATCTTAGAGGATATCCCTATCAAGGTAGGGCAAACTTTTATACCGGTGGACTTTGTTGTAATGGAAATTGAAGAAGACTCCCAAATTCCTATTCTTCTGGGGAGGCCTTTTTTAGCTACTGCAGGGGCAATAATTGACGTTAAAAACGGTAAGTTGGTTTTTAATGTGGGGGATGAAAAGGTTGAGTTTGAAGTTTCAAACTTCATGAGAAGTCCATCTGTAAAAGACTCATGCTGCAGGATTGACATTGTAGACTATTGCGTGCGAGAATGCTCTTTAGCATCATCTTCACGAGATAGTCTGGAAGATTGCCTTTTAGGCAACACAAATACAAATGCAGCAGGGGAAACCCAATTCTACATAAAACTTTTGGATGAAAATCCACCATCAAAAGAATTGGGTACTGAAACCTTGGGTGAGGAAAAGCCTCAGCCTCTCCCAAAAGAAACACCAAAAATAGAACTGAAGCCCTTACCATCATCTCTCAGGTATGAGTTTCTTGGCCCTAATTCTACTTTTCCAGTAATTGTAAATGCAAATTTGAAACAAAATGAGACTGAAAAATTACTTAATGTTCTCAAGAAGTATCCCAAAGCCATAGGGTATACTATTGAGGACATTAAGGGAATAAATCCGTCAATATGCATACACAGAATACTACTGGAAGAGGACTATAAACCTTCTATCGAGCATCAAAGAAGATTAAACCCAAACATGAAAGAGGTTGTTAAAAAGGAAGTTTTAAAACTCCTTGATGCTGGGATAATATATCCTATTTCCGATAGCAAGTGGGTTAGTCCTGTTCAAGTAGTACCTAAGAAGGGAGGCTTAACAGTTATTAAAAATGAAAAGGATGAATGCATTTCCACAAGGACAATCACGGGATGGAGAATGTGTATTGATTACAGGAAGCTTAACAAAGCTACCCGGAAAGATCACTTCCCTCTCCCGTTCATTGATCAAATGCTAGAAAGGTTAGCGCGGCACTCACATTTCTGCTATTTGGATGGTTATTCGGGATTTTTCCAAATTCCCATCCACCCTAGCGACCAAGAAAAAACAACTTTCACATGTCCTTTTGGCACTTATGCCTATAGAAGGATGCCCTTTGGTCTATGTAATGCTCCCGCTACCTTTCAAAGGTGTATGATGTCCATATTCTCAGACTTTGTTGAAAACATAATGGAAGTGTTTATGGATGATTTTTCCGTCCATGGGTCAAATTTTGAAAACTGTTTAGCCAATCTGGAAAAAGTCTTAGAGAGATGTGAGAAGGTGAACCTAGTTCTAAACTGGGAAAAGTGTCATTTCATGGTTAATGAAGGAATTGTCCTAGGGCACTTAATTTCTCACAGAGGTATTGAGGTAGACCATGCAAAAATTGAAGTGATTGAAAAAATGCTACCTCCCACCACAGTAAAAGAGGTGAGAAGCTTTTTAGGCCATGCGGGTTTCTACCGTCGGTTCATAAAAGACTTCTCAAAAATTTCAAAACCTATGACAAGTCTGCTCCTTAAGGATGCAGCATTTATTTTTAACGATCTTTGTCTTGAAGCTTTTAACAGGTTGAAAAAGGCTTTAGTTACTGCCCCGATCATACAGCCACCAGACTGGAATCTTCCGTTTGAAATAATGTGCGATGCAAGCGACTATGCAGTTGGGGCAGTCCTGGGACAAAGAAAAGAAAAAAAATTGCATGCGATATACTATGCAAGCAGGACCTTAGACGAGGCACAAATGAATTACGCCACAACTGAAAAAGAATTATTGGCGGTAGTTTTTGCCGTTGATAAGTTTCGATCATATCTGGTAGGTTCAAAAATCATCATTTTTACTGATCACTCGGCCATAAAATATTTGTTAAACAAAAAAGATGCCAAGCCGAGATTGATCCGATGGGTTTTACTCCTACAAGAATTTGATCTTGAAATAAGAGATAAAAAAGGCGTTGAAAATGTTGTGGCTGATCATTTGTCCCGTCTACAAGGAACAAAAGAAGAAGAGTTGCCGCTTAATGATACATTTCTGGATGATCAACTCTTCTCGTTGATCAAAACTGAAGCACCATGGTATGCAGATTTTGTAAACTACCTTGCAGCAGGAGTACTCCCCCCAAATTTAAATTATCAGCGGAAGAAGAAATTCTTCCATGATCTCAAACAGTATTACTGGGACGAGCCACTGCTTTTTAAAAGGGGAGCTGATGGGGTGTTCAGAAGATGCATTCCGGAAGAAGAGGTAAGTAACATTCTATACCATTGTCATTCTTCTTCCTATGGCGGCCATGCCAGTTCTTCAAAAACTGCTACGAAAATTCTACAATCTGGTTTTTATTGGCCGTCCCTTTTTAAAGACGCGCATCAATTCATTTCTAAACGCGACCAGTGTCAACGCACCGGAAATATTTCAAAAAGAAATGAAATGCCCTTAAATAATATCTTAGAGGTTGAAATTTTTGACGTCTGGGGTATCGATTTCATGGGACCGTTTCCTTCTTCTTTTGGAAACCAATATATTTTGGTAGCCGTTGACTATGTGTCAAAATGGATCGAAGCCATTGCTTCTCCTACAAACGATGCAAAGGTAGTCATAAAACTTTTCAAAAAAATAATTTTTCCAAGATTCGGGGTCCCTCGTGTTGTCATAAGCGACGGATGTAACGCCCCAAAATAATTTAATTATTTATTTAATTAAATTATTTAAGGCTTACAATATTTATTTAATTTAATTAAATAATTCGAGTTTAAGTATTTTATTTTATTTTATTTTATTAGGAGATGGTGTCACTATTTAGGTGGTGCGAGCAAGGGCCCGTGATCCACAATTAGGCCCGTGGCCCATTGCTTAGTCAAGTAATTCGACTCTCAAGGGGTCCTTGAGGCTAGTTTTCATTTTGACTCAAGTGGAAAAAGAAAAAGAAAAGAAAGTAACGTAGAGAGAGTGAGAAGAGAAAGTTGCGAAGAGAAGGAGAGAAGAAGAGGAGAAGGGGCGAAGCTCAAAGAGAAGAGGAGGAGGCTCAATTGTGATTCGCATTTTTCCCTTGGAGCTTGGCTATCAAATTCGAATTTCACAAGGTTAGGGGGTCCTCTTTTTATCTTTAATGGCTTATGCGAATTGTAGTGCCTAGGGTTAGGTTCTAGGATAAATCATATGAATGAATTGTGTGTTGATTGAATTAATCGTAGTGTTGTAATATATGATCATGGATTGCCTATGTTGAAAATCGCATGAATTGATGTTTGATTATTGCAAAATGTGAATTGTATGTCATATGTTTGAATATATGACTTGTTGACACTTGTGGTTGAAAATTGAGAATCATGGTGACCCTTAGTATCATATATGTAATTGGGTGTTTTGGTGAATTTTAATTGGTAATTTAAAGTGAGAAAATTTCTGTTTGGATGCCCTATGCGCCTTAGGCGCCATATGGATTGTTGCTGAAAATTCTGTTTTGCGCCATGGTCATGGGCGCCAAGTGCCCAGCAGTGTGCTGCGCCAGTTTTCCAAAATTCTGTGTCACTGTGTTGCCTGTGTTGCTGTCCCTGTTGCCTGTGTTGCTGTCCCTGTTGCCTGTGTTGCCTACTGTGTTCCCTGTGCTGCCAGTTTTGGCACTTGTTGCTTGTGTCATGGGCGCCAAGGGCCCCAAAGTTCTGGTGATAGTTTTGTGAAAATTGTATTCAGGTTTTTATACTTGGGTAAAATGGCTCATGAAAACTGATTTTGGTCAAGAAAGGAGTTGAGTAGCGAAATTTCACTAGGTGCCTAGTGCATGGGCGCCAAAATTAAAGTTCAGTTTTTGAGAAAATTTTTATTGATTTATCATGTCCTGAGCATTTGGCTCGTGTAAAATGAATTTCGAAGCAAAATGAGTTGTGTAGCATGTTGGCCTTAGGCACCTAGTGCTTGGGCGCCATGTTGCTGCTGTTCCCTGGATGTTGCTTCTGGGCGCCAGCGCCTATGTGCGCGTGTTGCCTCTTGGGCGCCTAGCGCCTGGGCGCTGTTGCGCGCTTGTTCCCCTGGGCGCCTAGCGCCTGTGCGCTGTTGCGCGTGTTGCTCCTGGGCGCCAAGCGCCTAGCGCCTGTGCGCTGTTGCGTGTTGCCTCTCCTGGGCGCCAAGCGCCCATGCGCCAAGCGCTGTGTTGCCCCTGGGCGCCCAGCGCCCATGCGCCTGTTTCCAGAATGTCTAACATTTTTCCTAAACTGTTTTTAACATAACTTTTGACTCGGTTATCCAAATCCAACGGTTCAAAATGCGTTTTGAAGCTAATTTCAGTGCCTATCCAATAGTCTCAATTTTATGCAAAAATAATTTATTTTCACTGGTGTTTCTGGCTGATGGTGTTCAAGTGTCCAAATGGCTATTTTTACCCACTTTCTCTATGTTGTGTCAATGTCCTAAGCTGGTCTATTTGAATTGGTGTTGGTGTGAGTGGTGAAATGAATTGGTGAGTGTGATAGGGTGAGATTGGTGAGCAGAGGCTACGGCCTAATTTTAATGTGGTGAGCTGATTTATATACAATGGTGAGATCATGAATTTTAAATGATGAATTGCTTGGACTTGGTGTGTTGTAATGCATTTCCCATAGCATCTCATGGACATATGCATTATTGGTGAGCAGAGGCTACGGCCTAATTTTGATTTGGTGAGCAGAGGCTACGGCCTATTTGTATTGGTGACGGATCCGACATGCATGTACCCGTGGAGTTTGGGTTGCATTACATGCATAAATCATATATTGTGTGGTGCTGTTTGGAAATAAAATATTGATGCGACTGTTCTATTATTGTGAATTGGTGTGCCTGACTTCCTTTTTCCTATGCATTGCTTAATTTTCATATGTTATTAATTATGAAAAGAGACTCACCCTACTGCCTTTATGTTGCTTCTTATGTCGGCAACGTGCAGGTAATGATGAGTGAAGGTTTCCTGTATGCCTTCGTCTGGTAGGAAGTGTCACGCTCTGATACGTAGCACCAGGGGGGTGTCTTAGGTTTATGCTTTATTTTCTTAAAACTGCTAGACTTTGTTGGTGATGTATTGGTTTTAATTTTGAATTGATTATTATTCCGCTGCTGATGGTGATTGGATTTAGTTGATGCGAGCTAAGCCTTTTTCTTATGGTGTTATGTATCGTGATTTTTATGAAGTAAATGTAGCACTCGCTTGAATTGTTTTCAAAAAAAAAAAAAAAAGAGACTCTGATTTTATTAAAAGTAAAGTTATTAGAAAGGGGGTGTTACATTAGTGGTATCAGAGCAGTTCGGTCTGTCCGGCCAAGTCGTCTTGTCATAGTGTCTTATGACAAATAGAATTGTTAGATTAGTTCTAAATTTCTGTTTGTGCTGCAGTGATAGTTTGAAATGGCCAGACGGGACGATGCTGCACTTGCTGCTGCCTTGCAGGCTATAGCCGGGGCGATGGGTAATATACCCGGTGCTGTTAATGATGGGACGCGCAATTTGGCTACGTTCCAGAGAGAGAATCCACCTGTCTTTAAGGGCAAGTATAATCCAGATGGTGCTTTGGCATGGCTGAAAGAGATTGAAAGAATATTCCGGGTCATGGATTGTGATGATGCGCAGAAGGTCAGGTATGGTACCCATACGCTGGCAGAGGAAGCTGATGATTGGTGGATGGAGGTGAGGCAGAGATTAGAAACTGCCAATGAAGAGATAACTTGGGCTGTTTTCCGTAGAGAGTTCTTGCAGAAGTATTTTCCTGAAGATGTGAGAGGTAAGAAAGAAATAGAATTCCTTGAGCTGAAGCAAGGAAGCATGTCAGTGACAGAGTATGCTGCCAAGTTCACTGAATTGGCTAAGTTTTATCCCCATTATACCGATGCTGATTCTGAGTTCTCAAAGTGTATTAAGTTTGAGAATGGGCTGAGGGCTGATATTAAGAAGGCTGTAGGGTACCAGAAGATTCGGGTATTCGCTAATTTGATCGACAGTTGCAGGATATATGAGGATGATAGTAATGCTCACTCCAGGGTCATGAGGGATCTGAGGGGTAAGTTTCAGAACCGGGGAAAATCGTATGAGGCTCCAGCTGGTAAGGGTAAGCAGAGGTATGCTGACAATAAGAAAGCAAGTGGGGGAGATGCCCCTGCGAAGGTTGTGTGCTACAGGTGTGGCAAACCGGGTCACAAGAGTTTTGACTGCTCAGATAATAAATGTTTCAAATGCGGTAAAGAGGGTCATGTGGCTGCGAAATGTGAGAAAAGGGATGTGGTGTGTTACAATTGCGGGGAATCAGGTCATATTAGTACTAAGTGTACTAAGCCGAAGAAAGAGAAGTCCCATGGAAAGGTGTTTGCTCTCGCAGGATCAGAGGACACTAATGAGATTCGAGGTACATGTTTTATTAATGGTATTCCTTTGATTGCTATTATTGATACTGGTGCTACGCATTCGTTTATTGCTGCTTTGTGTGCTGAGAAATTGGACCTTGTTTTATCTTCTATGATGAGGGAGATGGTTATTGACACTCCAGCTAAGGGTTCAGTAACTACCTCTCTTGTGTGTGCTAAGTGCCCTCTGTCAATCTTCGGCAGAAATTTTCTAGTTGATCTTATTTGTTTGCCGTTGGGAGGGTTGGATGTCATTCTTGGTATGGACTGGTTAGTATTTAACCATGTGCATATTAATTGTTTCCGGAGATCTGTGAGTTTCCTTCCTCCCGAAGAGGAAGAATCGGTGTTGTTGCCTGCTGGTCATTTGCATAAGGTAATGAAGGAGGGAGTTCATCTGTTTGCTTTGATGGCGTCATTGTCTGCTGAGAATCAGGCAATCATTGAAAGGGTTCAAGTAGTGTGTGAGTTCCCTGAAGTGTTCCCAGATGAGATTCCAAGTGTTCCGCCAGAGAGGGAGGTTGAGTTTGCCATTGATCTTATACCTAGTACTAGGCCTGTGTCTATGGCACCGTACCGAATGTCAGCCTCAGAATTGTCTGAATTGAAAAAGCAATTAGAAGATCTGCTTGAGAAGAAATTTGTAAGACCAAGTGTGTCACCGTGGGGTGCTCCGGTATTGTTAGTGAACAAGAAGGACGGGAGTATGAGACTTTGTGTCGATTATAGGCAATTGAACAAAGTGACAATAAAGAACCGGTATCCGCTTCCCAGAATTGATGATCTTATGGACCAGTTGGTAGGTGCTAAGGTGTTTAGTAAAATCGATTTGAGGTCAGGTTATCACCAGATCAAGGTAAAGGATGAAGACATTCAGAAAACCGCTTTCAGAACGAGATATGGGCACTATGAGTATTCTGTGATGCCGTTTGGTGTTACCAACGCGCCGGGTGTGTTTATGGAGTACATGAATCGTACTTTCCATAGTTACTTGGATCGGTTTGTCGTTGTGTTTATTGACGACATTCTGGTGTATTCTAAGACAGAAGAGGAGCATGCAGAACATTTGAGGTTAGTGCTAGAAGTGCTGAAAGAAAAGAAATTGTATGCAAAATTGTCTAAGTGTGAGTTCTGGCTGAATGAAGTAGGTTTCCTTGGTCATATTATCTCTGGTAATGGTATAGCTGTGGACCCAGCCAAGGTTGATGCTGTGTCTCAATGGGAGAGCCCGAAGTCAGTTACTGAAATCAGAAGCTTCTTGGGATTAGCTGGTTATTATAGGAGGTTTATTGAAGGTTTCTCGAAGTTGGCACTTCCGTTGACTCAATTGACGTGTAAGGGAAAAGCTTTTGTGTGGGATGCACGCTGTGAGGAGAGCTTCAATGAGTTGAAGAAGAGGTTGACTACATCGCCCGTTTTGACTTTGCCTGTTCCTGATCGACCGTTTGTAGTATATTGCGATGCTTCCAAGATGGGTTTGGGAGGTGTATTGATGCAAGAGGGTAAGGTAGTAGCTTATGCGTCCAGACAGTTGAGGACCCATGAGAAGAACTACCCTACTCATGATTTGGAGCTAGCTGCAATTGTGTTTGTGCTGAAAATTTGGAGGCATTATCTGTATGGTACCAGATTTGAAGTGTTTAGCGACCATAAGAGTCTGAAATACTTGTTTGATCAGAAGGAGCTAAATATGAGACAGAGACGTTGGTTAGAATTGCTGAAGGATTATGATTTCGGCTTGAACTATCACCCCGGCAAAGCTAATGTCGTGGCTGATGCTTTAAGTCGGAAGAGTTTGCATATGTCGGCTATGATGGTGAGAGAGTTAGAATTGATTGAGCAGTTTCGAGACATGAGTCTGGTTTGTGAAGTGACACCGCAGAGTGTCAGATTGGGGATGTTGAAGATTGGAAATGAATTTTTGGTTAGTGTCCGAGAAGCACAAAAGTCAGATGTAAAGTTGGTAGACCTGTTGCTTGTGAATGATCAAGATGTGGGTGGAGATTTCAAGTTAGATTCCCAAGGTGTATTGAGATTCAGAGATAGGATCTGCATTCCTGACGATGCTGAGATGAAGAGAATGATTCTTGAGGAGAGCCATAGAAGCAAGTTGAGTATTCATCCCGGGGCTACAAAAATGTACCAAGATTTGAAGAAACTGTTCTGGTGGCCTGGTATGAAGAAGGATGTGGCACAGTTTGTGTATTCTTGTCTGACTTGTCAGAAGTCTAAGGTTGAGCATCAGAAGCCTGCGGGGTTGATGCAACCATTGGAGATTCCGGAATGGAAATGGGATAGCATTTCCATGGATTTTGTAACTGGGTTGCCAAATACAGTGAGAGGGTTTGATGCTATATGGGTGATTGTAGACAGGTTGTCTAAGTCTGCTCATTTCTTACCAATTAATATGACTTATTCAGTTCCAAAGTTGGCAGAAATCTACATCAAGACTATTGTGAAGTTGCATGGCGTTTCGCTTAGTATTGTGTCTGATAGAGATCCAAGATTCACCTCTGAATTTTGGAAGAGTTTGCAGGAAGCTTTGGGTTCTAAGTTGAGGTTGAGCTCCGCTTATCATCCGCAGACAGATGGTCAGACGGAGAGGACTATTCAGTCGTTAGAGGACTTGTTGAGGGCATGTGTTCTTGAGCAGGGAGGTTCATGGGATTCTCATCTTTCGTTGATAGAATTCACCTATAACAACAGTTTTCACTCTAGTATTGGTATGGCACCGTTTGAGGCATTGTATGGTCGGAGATGTAGGACTCCGTTGTGTTGGTATGAATCTGGGGAGAGTGCAGTGTTGGGGCCTGAGATTGTGCGAGAAACAACTGAGAAGGTAAAATTAATCCGTGAGAAGATGAAAGCGTCGCAGAGTCGACAAAAGAGCTATCATGATAAGAGAAGGAAGGATTTAGAGTTTCAGGCCGGTGATCATGTGTTTCTGAGAGTCACTCCGGTGACTGGTGTTGGGCGTGCCTTGAAATCTAAGAAGTTGACTCCCCGTTTCATTGGTCCGTATCAGATTACGGAGAGGGTGGGAAGTGTTGCCTATAGGGTGGCTTTGCCGCCTAATCTTTCGAACTTGCATGACGTGTTTCACGTGTCACAACTTCGAAAGTATGTTCCGGACCCGTCTCATGTAATTCAGATGGACGAAGTAGAGGTACGGGATAATCTCACGGTTGAGACTATGCCTGTGCGGATTGAAGATAGAGAAGTAAAGATTCTGAGAGGGAAGGAGATTCCGTTGGTGAAGGTGGTGTGGTTGGGAGCTGCTGGTGAGAGTATGACTTGGGAGCTGGAGAGCAAGATGCGGGAAGCATATCCGGAGTTGTTTGATTCAGGTAATTTCGAGGACGAAATATTCTAAGTGGGGGAGAGTTGTAACGCCCCAAAATAATTTAATTATTTATTTAATTAAATTATTTAAGGCTTACAATATTTATTTAATTTAATTAAATAATTCGAGTTTAAGTATTTTATTTTATTTTATTTTATTAGGAGATGGTGTCACTATTTAGGTGGTGCGAGCAAGGGCCCGTGATCCACAATTAGGCCCGTGGCCCATTGCTTAGTCAAGTAATTCGACTCTCAAGGGGTCCTTGAGGCTAGTTTTCATTTTGACTCAAGTGGAAAAAGAAAAAGAAAAGAAAGTAACGTAGAGAGAGTGAGAAGAGAAAGTTGCGAAGAGAAGGAGAGAAGAAGAGGAGAAGGGGCGAAGCTCAAAGAGAAGAGGAGGAGGCTCAATTGTGATTCGCATTTTTCCCTTGGAGCTTGGCTATCAAATTCGAATTTCACAAGGTTAGGGGGTCCTCTTTTTATCTTTAATGGCTTATGCGAATTGTAGTGCCTAGGGTTAGGTTCTAGGATAAATCATATGAATGAATTGTGTGTTGATTGAATTAATCGTAGTGTTGTAATATATGATCATGGATTGCCTATGTTGAAAATCGCATGAATTGATGTTTGATTATTGCAAAATGTGAATTGTATGTCATATGTTTGAATATATGACTTGTTGACACTTGTGGTTGAAAATTGAGAATCATGGTGACCCTTAGTATCATATATGTAATTGGGTGTTTTGGTGAATTTTAATTGGTAATTTAAAGTGAGAAAATTTCTGTTTGGATGCCCTATGCGCCTTAGGCGCCATATGGATTGTTGCTGAAAATTCTGTTTTGCGCCATGGTCATGGGCGCCAAGTGCCCAGCAGTGTGCTGCGCCAGTTTTCCAAAATTCTGTGTCACTGTGTTGCCTGTGTTGCTGTCCCTGTTGCCTGTGTTGCTGTCCCTGTTGCCTGTGTTGCCTACTGTGTTCCCTGTGCTGCCAGTTTTGGCACTTGTTGCTTGTGTCATGGGCGCCAAGGGCCCCAAAGTTCTGGTGATAGTTTTGTGAAAATTGTTTTCAGGTTTTTATACTTGGGTAAAATGGCTCATGAAAACTGATTTTGGTCAAGAAAGGAGTTGAGTTGCGAAATTTCACTAGGTGCCTAGTGCATGGGCGCCAAAATTAAAGTTCAGTTTTTGAGAAAATTTTTATTGATTTATCATGTCCTGAGCATTTGGCTCGTGTAAAATGAATTTCGAAGCAAAATGAGTTGTGTAGCATGTTGGCCTTAGGCGCCTAGTGCTTGGGCGCCATGTTGCTGCTGTTCCCTGGATGTTGCTTCTGGGCGCCAGCGCCTATGTGCGCGTGTTGCCTCTTGGGCGCCTAGCGCCTGGGCGCTGTTGCGCGCTTGTTCCCCTGGGCGCCTAGCGCCTGTGCGCTGTTGCGCGTGTTGCTCCTGGGCGCCAAGCGCCTAGCGCCTGTGCGCTGTTGCGTGTTGCCTCTCCTGGGCGCCAAGCGCCCATGCGCCAAGCGCTGTGTTGCCCCTGGGCGCCCAGCGCCCATGCGCCTGTTTCCAGAATGTCTAACATTTTTCCTAAACTGTTTTTAACATAACTTTTGACTCGGTTATCCAAATCCAACGGTTCAAAATGCGTTTTGAAGCTAATTTCAGTGCCTATCCAATAGTCTCAATTTTATGCAAAAATAATTTATTTTCACTGGTGTTTCTGGCTGATGGTGTTCAAGTGTCCAAATGGCTATTTTTACCCACTTTCTCTATGTTGTGTCAATGTCCTAAGCTGGTCTATTTGAATTGGTGTTGGTGTGAGTGGTGAAATGAATTGGTGAGTGTGATAGGGTGAGATTGGTGAGCAGAGGCTACGGCCTAATTTTAATGTGGTGAGCTGATTTATATACAATGGTGAGATCATGAATTTTAAATGATGAATTGCTTGGACTTGGTGTGTTGTAATGCATTTCCCATAGCATCTCATGGACATATGCATTATTGGTGAGCAGAGGCTACGGCCTAATTTTGATTTGGTGAGCAGAGGCTACGGCCTATTTGTATTGGTGACGGATCCGACATGCATGTACCCGTGGAGTTTGGGTTGCATTACATGCATAAATCATATATTGTGTGGTGCTGTTTGGAAATAAAATATTGATGCGACTGTTCTATTATTGTGAATTGGTGTGCCTGACTTCCTTTTTCCTATGCATTGCTTAATTTTCATATGTTATTAATTATGAAAAGAGACTCACCCTACTGCCTTTATGTTGCTTCTTATGTCGGCAACGTGCAGGTAATGATGAGTGAAGGTTTCCTGTATGCCTTCGTCTGGTAGGAAGTGTCACGCTCTGATACGTAGCACCAGGGGGGTGTCTTAGGTTTATGCTTTATTTTCTTAAAACTGCTAGACTTTGTTGGTGATGTATTGGTTTTAATTTTGAATTGATTATTATTCCGCTGCTGATGGTGATTGGATTTAGTTGATGCGAGCTAAGCCTTTTTCTTATGGTGTTATGTATCGTGATTTTTATGAAGTAAATGTAGCACTCGCTTGAATTGTTTTCAAAAAAAAAAAAAAAAGAGACTCTGATTTTATTAAAAGTAAAGTTATTAGAAAGGGGGTGTTACAACGGAGGATCCCATTTCATCTCAAAACATTTTGAAATGTTACTGCAAAAGTTTGGAGTAAGGCACAAAGTTGCAACGCCTTATCACCCTCAAACAAGCGGTCAGGTTGAGGTATCGAACAGAGAAATTAAAAGTATTTTAGAAAAAACTGTTTCGACTTCAAGGAAAGACTGGTCGGTAAAGCTTGATGATGCTCTTTGGGCTTATCGGACTGCGTACAAGACTCCCATAGGAATGACTCCTTTCAAATTAATTTATGGGAAGTCTTGCCACCTTCCGGTAGAGCTAGAGCACAAAGCTTACTGGGCAATTAAACGCCTTAACCTGAACATGGAATTAGCCGGAGAAAAAAGAAAACTCCAACTAAACGAATTGGAAGAACTGCGAATGGATGCTTATGAGAATGCCAAACTTTACAAAGAAAGAACAAAAAATTGGCATGATAAGCGTATTATTCGTAGAGAATTCAAGGAGGGTGACCTGGTGTTATTATTCAATTCCAGGCTAAAAATTTTTCCGGGAAAATTAAAGTCAAGATGGACCGGTCCTTTTGAAATCCGTAAGGTTTACCCTTTCGGATCTGTAGAGATCTGGAGCGAGAAAACCGGATCGTTTAAAGTCAATGGTCAAAGGTTGAAAAATTATTTAATTGGTGACCCAATTGAGAAAGGAACTAGCTTAGTTCTACATGATCCCAATTGAAAAATTCTTTTTGACCGTCAAGCTAGTGACGTTAAAAGAGCGCTGCGTGGGAGGCAACCCACGGCTTAATGTATTTTTTTCGATTTGTTGAAAAATAAAATACCCCAGGGCCGAGTATCCTGAACCAGACAGCCAGTTGAGCTCTCCTATCCCCTTTTGTTTTATTTGAAAAAAACATTGAGGACAATGCCTAGTCCAAGCATGGGGGGGTATTTTATTACTTTTATTAGGAATTTCTTTATTGTTTTGCCAAGTTTTTATCTTTGAGATTGTATCTGCTCCCTCCATCGCGACACTTTGTGAACCTTAAGCATGTTTTAAAATAAGCCTTTTCTGGACAAAAATAAATTTTCGATTCTTTTCATTAGCAATCATCTAGGTGGACTGGTTGGGAACAACAAAAATTGTATCATGGTTCGATTTCTACTTCTAGGGCTTTTTCACACACACTATTGAGACTATTTTCAGTTATTAATACAAATAGAGGGACTGAAAAGAAACTAGTAACCTGGTTCTCTTGGTGACATTTACTAGATGCGCGGTTACTGGAGAAAAACGTCTGAGTTGGGGTATTCAAAAAAAAAAAAAAAAAAAATTATGTATATATGCAAAACCAATTCAAAAATGCAGAAGTTAGTGCATTTTAAATGTCAAAATAAATGGTTAGCGTATAAGATCAAAAAGAAAAGAAAAATGCTTGAATACCCAACGTATAAAGACCCTCCTTTGAGACCCGGTCTTAGTAAATGGAAGTCCCAAGCTTAAGAATGTTGGGGAACCGGTTCTATGATGACATTGATATCCCCTCTACAGTACTGATACTTTAAAGTTGTCTCTCAATTCCACAAGAAGCCCAAAATAGTAGCTCTCATACCAAAGTGTTAGAATTGCCCCACAGTTCACTTAAGGTTTCAATATGAAAATAATTTTCCTTCAGAATTGGCCTAAAAATTTACACTGTTTTTGCTTGAGGACAAGCAAAGGTTCAAGCATAGGGGAGTTTGATAAGTCTATTTTTAGAGTCTTTTTAATAGTTATTTTATTAAATCTTTTTAGTATTTTAATTATATTTTTGATCTATTTTACTGCAAATGTTTACTTTTTATCTTCAGGTTTTATTTTGAAGCAATTTGGGCTGCTTAAGTCTCAGCAGGTCAGAATTCGACTGGATCTCTCAGAATTCGACCAAGATCTCTCAGAATTCGACTGGATCTCCCAGAATTCGACTGCATCTTCCAGATTTCGACTGGATCTGCCAGAATTCGACAGCATCTGTCTCAGCAGGCCAGAATTCGACTGCTTCTATCTCAGCAAGTCAGAATTCGACTGGATCTCCCAAAATTCGACTGCATCTTCCAGATTTCGACTGGATCTCCCAGAATTCGACTGTGCCTGCTTCTGCTGGCAAGATTTCGACTGTATCAAGCTTCTGCCACCAGATTTCGACTGTGCCTCAACTCTGCTATCCAGAATTCGACTGAAACAGTCAGAATTCGAATTTCCCACTTGCTGATGGATATTTTGCCCACTTGCTGATGGATATTTTGCCCACTTGTTGATGGATATTTTTGATGACTACCTTGGCCAACTTGATTTGCCACTTTTTCCTCTTTAGGACCATTTTGCCCCTCATATTTTCCTATAAATAGAGGCTTGATCCTCACTTGTACCTAAGCTTGAATTTTGTTAGAAAATCAATGACAAAGGCTCTCTAATTATTCATGACTTCAATTTACTCTTCATGCTTTTTATGATTCTTGTTTATTTACTTTCTTGCCCTTTAAATTCTTGCTATTTATTTTCCAAGTCATTTACTTTCATTGCCCTTTAATTTCTCGCTCTTTACTTTCTCGCTCTTTACTTTTCGCTCTTTACTTTTCCGCTCTTTTATTTTCCCTGCTATTTACTTTTTCGCCCTTTTACTTTCCAAGTCATTTACTTTCATTACTATTTAAATTTCTCGCTCTTTACTTTTCGCTCTTTACTTTTTCGCTCTTTTATTTTCCTTGTTATTTACTTTTTTGCCCTTTAAATTTCCAAGTCAAGTAAACTACTGGCAAGTCAAGTAAACTACTGGCAAGTCAAGTAAATTACTGGCAAGTCAAGTAAATTACTGGCAATTTACTTTTTCAAGCAATTTACTTTCTTGTCATTTACAATTCCGCTATTTATGATTTTTGCACTTTACCGCTTTCTTTTATTTCTCGCTATTTAAACTTCATGTCTTCTTCTTTTATTTTCTTTTCTCCTCTTTTGTCTACAATGATCATGAGTGGGTAGACTTTGTTAAAATATTCCTTCTTTCTAAAAAACACTTTCTTTTCAGTTAATCAAACCTTGAAAAAATTAAATTGGTATTTACTTAGGCTCTCCCTGTGGACCGATACTCTTTTATTACGCGATACGACCCGTGCACTTGCGGGGCTATCAGTGGTGAAGGGTATTAGAGTAGAGAGAGAAGATAGAGTGAGAGAAGAGTGTGAGGAGGTGGTGGTGTCGGTGTGGTGGTGGAAGACTGAAGAGAGAAGAAGAGTGTGAGAGGAGGTGGTGGTGTGGTGGTGGAAGAGTGAAGAGAGAAGAAGAGTGTGAGGAGAGAAGAAGAGAGAAAAGTGTGAGGAGAGTAGGAGAGAAGAGTGGCGTGTGAGAGGATAAATAAGCTAAAAAGTCACAAATTAAGCGAGGGAATTAGCGAGGGACTGACAATTCTGTCGCTAAACACCTGCACGAAGTCCTATCATCAGAAAGCTGTCAAAAATTAGCGAGGGAATTAGCGAGGGACTGACAATTCCGTCGCTAAACACCTGCACGAAGTCCTATCATCTGAAAGCTGTCAGAAATTAGCGAGGGAATTAGCGATGGACTGACAATTCCGTCGCTAAACACCTGCACGAAGTCCTATCATCTAAAAGCTGTTAGAAATTAGCGAGAGAATTAGCGGGGGACTGAAAAATCCGTCGCTAATTAGCGAGGGACCTAAAAATTCGTCGCTAATTCCCTCGCTAATAAGCTTTTTTTTTGTAGTGAAACCAACCACAGGCCTCAACAAAGGGGCTGAGAGTTTTGAACAGAGTGTGCTCCCTCTCAACAGAAGGCTCACTAAGATGCATCAAGTAGCAATCTTTCTGTGAAGCATCCATTGTAGCTTCTGAGGATGCCAGAGTGACATTCTCAATATCAACTTGAACACTGCTTTCCACATTTCCTTCTGGAACAGCATAATAAATTTCTTTTTCTGGTTGAGATTCACCTTCATCTCCTAACTCTTGATGAGAGAGTTCTTCTGTGTTCTGCATATCATTTTCAACAACAACAACAATAACAGTAGGGGAGATATGAAGTTCTTCTGTCTTTTCTGGTGTGGGTTCGTCATTTGTAACCTTTTTAGGAGATTTTCTATGGGTCATGTCTTTTGTTAGAGATTTGATGATGGATTTCAGGGGGTGTCTATTGTGTGGATGGTGGTTCAGAAGCTGCTTCAGCAGTTACCAACCTTGGTGACTTTTTGAGTGGGGATCATGATGTTCTTTTCTTCCTCGGGATTTCTTTTTCTTTGCCTTTTGATTGCACACTCTCTTTTCCCTTGAGTTTCAATTTCTATTTATCTATTTCAGAAATCCTTTTGTGCTCTTCCTTTTGTTTCTTCTTCTTAGCTTCACTGGATTGATTTTCCTTGGCTTCCTCAGAAGCTTCTGAACATTAAAATGTAGTGCCCTCACTACATGAAGCTTCTGATCTCTTCCTCTTTTTACCATTCTTATCAGCCACAGGATTACTTGTGGGCTCTTCTTCATATTTGGGTCTCAAAGTGAAAGATCTTAGTTAGGACCATACCATATGGAATGGTGGAGGTTACCCTTATTCCAGCAATAGCTCCAATCGTGTGCCTTAGAATGATGTAGAGAAGGTTCTGACATTTTCTCTTGGCTTGGTGATATAGGATGATAAGGTCAGTTTGTGGTTACTTTTCATAAGTTCCTCCTTTAGGAGCTAGATTGTGAACACAAATCTTGTGAAGGAACCTTAGATGGTCTTGCAGGTTCCTTGCCTCAATGTTCTGGGTTCCTTCCTTCAGTACTCTTTTCATTTATGTGAATCATCAAAATAAGCATTTTCATAGAATTTTTTGACTAAATTAGCATAGACCAGTTCCTTTATCTGAATGAAGTTTTCCCATTTATGTGTTTTCAGATATGGAAGAAGGTTCTAACCATTTTCCTTAAGGTATTTTTGATGCAATACTTTTCCTTATTCAATTGGTCTCCTTGTGGAGTCTCGCTTGGAGGAAGCTATTGATGCTCTGATTTGAGTTGAGATTTCTTCCTCGTTTCCTATGATGATTGGTGTTTATAGAGTATTAGAAATAAATGGCTTGGTATTTTTGGTTACTAAGCGTGAAGATCTTCGTTTGAGATTTGTCATTTTGACGGTTTGGTTATTTGAAGGAGAGAGCGTGAGAGAGAGAGAGAGACGATTTTCATGCAAGGATCTTAGTCATAATGGTCTTATATAAAGATATAAATAGGAACGGTTACAATTTTGCAACCGTTAGAAGGCATGAGTGGGAGAGCGGGTGAGAATGATGTTACGTGACTTCTCACGTGGTTGAGTGAAAGGGACATCGTTGGTGGAAAAACGTAGGCGTACGGGGTTCGAACCCTGCTCCCCCTCCCCTCTAACAACTAATACACTAATTACTAACCACTTTGTCTATCTAAAAAAAATAGCTGCTACTAATAGTTTCACTTGAAACAACTATCTATTTTTATCAAGCAATTTTTTAATAAATAAATATTATAAGGCAAATTAACACAAAAAAAAAGTAAAACCATTTTTTTGTCATGAACATGTGTGCCTTTGGAGCACTTCAGAAGACATGAAGTATGACTTCTGAGCCTTGAGAAGACACTACTAAGTGTTTTCTAGACTAGGTGGAGCCTTGGTGATGTGTAACCAGCATTTGATGAAATTAAAACTTTCTTCTAAAAGTAGTTTTGTAAAAATATCAGTCAATTGATGGTTTGTGTCAACAAAAACCAGTTCAATGTCTTTCTTTTGAACCTGAACCCTTATAAAATGATGTTTATATCAATATGATTAGATCTTGAATGTCGAATAGGACTTTTTGACAGATTTATAGCACTTGTATTATCACAAAAGATAGAAATACCTGAGTAGTTTAAAGAGAAGTCCTCAAGTTGATTTCTGATCCACAAAATTTGAGAACAGCAACTTGCTGATGCAACATATTCAACTTTTGTTGTGGATAAGGCTATTGTGATTTGCTTTCTACATCTCCAAGATATTAAAGATTCTCCAAGGATTTGACATGATCCACCACGTGCACTTTCTTTCAAGCTTGTCAGCAGCATAGTCAGCATCACAGTATCCAACTAGGTCAAAATGAGTGCTCTTTCTATACCACAGACCAATGTTAGGAATACCAACAAGATATCTAAATATTCTCTTGACAAGTGTAAAATGGGATACCTTAGGAGCAGATTGAAATCTAGCACACAAACCTACTGAGAAGGCTATATCTGGTCTACTTGCTGTGAGATGTAATAGTGAACCCATCATACCTCTATATTCCTTCTCGGATACTGGTGTGCCTTCTTCATCTTTTTCAAGACTAGAAGAAGCGTGCATAGGTGTAGCCATAACTTTGGCTTCACTCATATTGTATTTCCTAAGAAGATCCTTGACATACTTTTCAAGGGAAATTGTTAACACCCAAAATAAAGTAAGTTGTTGGCCAAGGGAAAAGAGGGGTTTAGAACCAAAACAGGCGGTGAGGCAACCACAAGAACAATAGGGCAGAAAAAATAATTGCCATGATATTCGGGTTGGGTATGAAAAGAAGATATTTGGAGGCCCCGAAGGAATGATGACAAGGCACCGAGGTACCATGAGACTCGGTGGGAGGGAGCCTCGACCATAGGAGGGATCGACTGCGGAGCCAACGGCCGAAGGCTGAAGCGACGCACGACCAAGAAGGACTGTGGCCGAGGCGAGGAATACTTTCTTGGAATGTAAGAATCAATGCACGTGGACATACTACGTTGGAGCGGTTATGGTCAACGAGTGAAGGACCCCACAGAAATCAGAATGACTAGAGTTTTACCCCACTAACCGTGTGTAACATCCTGGGCCCTTTTCTTACTTAGTAGGCTACCCAGCGATGCACTCATGACCTTCTCCACCCCCCCTGTGGAGTTTTTGCCTTCCGTGGGAATCGAACCATGTACCCTGGGGCTCAAGTACATGCTCAATGCATTCCCACTACCAATTGAACTAGTAGTTCAATTGGTAGTGGGAATGCATTGAGCATGTACTTGAGCCCCAGGGTACATGGTTCGATTCCCACGGAAGGCAAAAACTCCACAGGGGGGGTGGAGAAGGTCATGAGTGCATCGCTGGGTAGCCTACTAAGTAAGAAAAGGGCCCGGGATGTTACAAAAAAGGCGCCTTTTTTTGTAACATCCTGGGCCCTTTTCTTACTTAGTAGGCTACCCAGCGATGCACTCATGATCTTCTCTATCCCCCATGTAGAGTTTTTGCCTTCCGTGGGAATTGAACCATGTACCCTGAGGCTTAGGTACATGCTCAATGCATTCCCACTACCAATTACATGGGGGGTAGAGAAGATCATGAGTGCATCGCTGGTTAGCCTACTAAGTAAGAAAAGGGCCCAGGATGTTACACCGTGCAAATGAGGTCGTCGAAGAGTAGACGCCGAGTTTCTAGGGATTAGGCTTAAGTAGAACCGTTGATCAGGATTAATCCAACGGTGGGAAGATGTAGGCTCGAGCAGTGGCCAACGAAGGCTCGTGTAAATATATAGTAACACTTGTACATTCAACAACACATATCAATCAATACTCAAGTCTTTACTTAATTTTTTTTTATCTTTCTCGCTTTTTCTTTATGCTTTCTTAGTTCAATAGATAATCCAAGCCGCAACTCCCTAACACACTTAACCTAACGATTCTTTGGAGTAGTTAGGGAACCCATAGTCGAGGAACAAAGTTCCTTCCTCGACGCAATCGCTTGAAGAAAGAGGAATCACTAATTGTCCAAACATCTAGCCGACTCCACGGCTAGGACTCAAGTGTTTGACGACAACAGATATAGAGGTTCCTTTCTCTAATTGTTTAATTTGAATACCAATAAATTATCTTAATTCCCCCCATTAAACTCATATCAAATTCACTCTTCATAAGGTTTCCAAAATCTTTGCAAAATTTTTCATTAGTTGCCCCAAAGATGATATCATCAACATAAATTTGAACATCAATAAAACCATATAGAGCCTTAGTTAGTTTAAAAACATGGTTAGGTTTCTCTTGATCAATAAAACCAGGAGGTTGGTGTACATACACTTTCTCATTTGGAAAACCATTCAAGAAGGTAGTCTAGATATCCATTTGAAAAAGTTTAAAGTTTTTTGTGAGCAACATAAGCATGAATAATTCTAATAGCTTCTAATCTATCAGCAGGTGCAAAAGTTTCATCATAATCAATGCCTTCTTGTTGTATCCTTGAGCCACAAGTCTTGCCTTGTTTCTTATTACCTTTCCACTTTAATTGATTTTGTTTCTGAATACCCATCTTGTGCCAATCATAGATTGATGTTTTAAAGAGGGAACCAGATTCCATACTTCATTTTTCTCAAATTGAGCAAGTTCTTCTTGCATAGTTTCAACCCATGATTCATCAACTATTGCTTCATTTAAGCTTTTTGGTTCGATTTCTCAGATGAAACCACTTTGAGAAGATTCTTTTCTGAATGAACTTCTGGTTCTAACTGGTTTTGAGGTTTCACCAATGATTTCATCTTGTGGGTGATCTACCACCATTCCCCCGCTTCTAGGTAGTTCAGAAGCTTGTGTAGATTTGATTTGTGGATACTTCAGATACATAGAGCTCTTGACAACCTTAAATAAAAAATGGAATGCACAATACAACCAATAATTTGATTATAGTATGCGATGCATTTCATGCCACCTAACAAACCTTATCGTGTCACCTCGTGTTATTCATGTTCCTTTTTGTTCTGGAGTGGGCTCGAAGGCCAATTCGTCCAACAGGCCCATCGCGGCCCAATACCTCGCTTGCTCCGCAAGATGCGGCCGGCCCCGCAAAATGCGCAACGGCTAGAACGCGCAGCAGTATATATACCACACTAGCATGTGGCTTCAGGTACGTTTTACTCACCTTGTGACCCTGCCCGTTGTAGCACCTCTGACTTGAGCGTTGGAGTGCCTTTGCAGGTACCACCCGCGTGCGGCCTACCACTCGGTCCTTCATCCCAACGACCAAGCAACATCATCAAACAACAACAACCCATCGTATTGATCAGGTACGATCAATTGGCGACCACAGTGGGAGGCCCGAGCGCTATTCCACATCAAACCATGCCGCCACGCCAGAAACGCACTTCTTCCAGGCTCAACACCTCTGGGCAGAACCGACCTCAACGGACCCCAGAGGGCATGCCTGTGACCGTTCATGAATCACAAGATGAGCCTCGCCAAGAACCCTCGGTGCAGGGCGGCCGCGGGCCAGTTACCCAGCCAGCCCCACAACTACCGGCCGAGCTGGCCGAAGCCGGAATCCCAGAAGCATTGCCAGAGCATGTGACCCAGGCGCTCATAAAATTCTAGAGCAAAAGAATCAGGTGATTGCTGATCAAGACGAACTGATCGAACGCTATGAGAGAGGCTCGATCTCGATCCGCCCGTGTGCGGACAGCGGTCACCGATGCCAACCATCCCGGCCCCATCGTTCACCACCACGAAGAGAAGCTCCTCCTCGTCGAGGCGTATCCCGACGCAATCCTTCAAGAAGGGCGATCGTTCGCAGGTCGCCCCCTCATCGAAGAAGTCGCCACCGTCGTTCCTATGAGGAAGATTACGACTATGCTGACTCAAGCTACCGACCAGAGTCAGAAGGGTCGCCAACAAGATACTCGTCCAACGAGTCCTCAGGATCCCGCCGATCAAGAAGCAGGTCGTGGGACTCGTATGAGGAGTTTGACGACTACCGTAACGGGGAGATTAGAGATGTCTCCCGTGCCATCAGCCGACCGAGAAGGAACCATTCAGAGCGGCCTAGAAGACGGTCGTCGCCACATGATCCACAATACCATGGACCCCCTCCAATTGCTGACAGACTCCTTGGTCAGTCGGTCGACCTTTACGGTTTTCCCGTCGACCAAACTTATGCCGCCATGCAGCCTTACGGGCAGAACCCCATCCCGACCGGACAAGGGCCTTTCACCAGCGAAATTAGGCGTTATCGCATCCCAAGGGACCTGAGGAAGCCCCCAAACCTGAACAAGTTTAACGGTCGTGGGGATCCAGATAAACACCTCATGTACTTCAACAACTACTGTAGCTATAGGGAGCTAGGACGGACGATGAAGTGCAGACTTTTTCCTCAGTCGCTCGAAGGCCGGGCGCTAGAATGGTGGGAATCCCTACGTCCCAACTCCGTCTCTTCTTGGGAAGGTCTTGTGGCAATGTTCTTGGCCAATTACACAGCCAACCGTTGTCAGTATCATTATGAAGAGCACTTGGATTCGGTCGTCCAAGGAGAAAATGAACCATTGAGGGAGTTTATCGATCGGTTCATGACAGAGGCTGACACAGTCCGCAACCTATCAGACACGGACAAGCTGAAGTATCTCAAACGTGGTATAAGAAAGAACCACAGATTTGCTGAAGAGTTCTCTTTGAACCGCTACTACGACCTCGGCCTGTTCCTTAGAAGGGCCAACGACCATATGGGCTATGAGGAGCAATTGGCGGCCGACAAGGGCGCCCGCGCGCGTCCCAAGGAAGAAAATGGCAGGTCAGTCAAGGGGCAAGACCGTGACAGTAAGCCCGAGTACCAGCCTAAGAGGTACGAGCATCGTACAAAATTGAACACTCCGATCGCGCAGATCTTCACGGAGTGCCAGAACAATGAGTTCACTGGTGTGAGGCGACCTGATCCTTTAGTATTGAAGAAAGGAGGTCGGCCTACCAAGAAATACTGCAGATACCACAAGAGTAAGGGGCATGACACCAATGACTGCATGGCCCTGAAAGATGACATAGAAGATCTCATACAGAAGGGCAAGTTGAGGCAATATGTCAAAGATGAAGGTAACGATCGCCCTGAACAAATAGTTGTTGGCCAACCCGCCAATGACAAAGGTAAAGCGATCGTTAACTCAACGATCCAGCAAACGCGTAACAGTTCAGAGGAAGAACGCGACCCCAGACAGTCGAAGGGCCGCAATGTAGCCATGGTCATCCATGGAGGTAATCCGTTGGATATCAGAGAGTCCAACAAGGCGATGAAGAGGAAGTGGAACGAACTCATGATGGTCGGCTCAACTTCAACCCCACGGCCGACCTCGAATAGGCCGCCCATTTCCTTTGGGGACGAAGACTTGCTCGATGGTAAAGCCAATAATTATGTCCCTTTGGTTGTATCGGCTGTAATGGCCAACACGGAGGTCAGAAGAATACTGGTCGACCAAGGGAGCTCGGCCGACATCATGTTCGAGGAATTGATTGACAAGTTAAATGTGGATAGGAGCGAGATTATTCCCCAAGCAGTACCAACCCCATTGACCGGGTTCAATGGGGCCACCACCTACCCACTGGGGACGATAGAATTACTTGTTACCTTTGGAGATGATACGAGCGGCAGCACGTCGTACAGGACGGTCAGAACGACGTTCTTAGTTCTGCCAATCAAATCGTGTTACCACTGCATCATTGGCCGCCCAACTCTGGGAAAATTGGAGGCCGTAGCCTCAACTGTACATCTGAAGATGAAGTTTTACAGTAAAAACGACCAAGTTGTGACAGTGATGGCCGACATGGAGGCGGCCATGAGGAGCCATTTCCTCTATCAAGAAATTTGTGACATGGAGGTGACGAATGCTAAACCTCAGAATCTTGCAGAGGGGCATCAGGTCAATATGGCCGACCTGGATGCTCGATACGACCCTGATAGCGACCCTGAGGACGACGACGACGATTTAGCCCGCGAGCTAAAGAATAAACTCAAGAGGCCCGAACCCCACGGGGAATTGATCAATGTTCAGTTAATGGACGACCCAACTAAGACAGTTAAGTTGGGGAGCGACCTACCTGAACAAGACAAGCAAGAGCTCATCACCTGCCTCAGGGATTATGCAGACCTTTTTGCATGGCAGGCATCAGACATGCCCGGGATCCCAATAGAAATTGCTTGCCACCAACTGTCCGTTGATGAGACAGCCAGGCCGGTCGCACAAAAGAGGCGCACTCAGAGCGAAGAGAAAGCATTGGCGGCCGCCCAGGCAGTTGACGACCTCATCAAGGCCAATTTCATTGAGGAAATTAAGTATACAACTTGGCTTTCCAGCGTCGTGTTGGTAAAGAAGAAAAACGGTAAGTGGCGCATGTGCGTCGACTATACCGACCTGAATAAGGCATGCCCGAAGGACGCCTTTCCCCTGCCAAACATTGACAAATTGGTCGACGGGGCTGCGGGCTACAAACTTCTGTCTTTCCTAGACGCCTATTCAGGTTACAATCAAATCACCATGTACCCACCCGATCGGCATAAGACCGCGTTCATGACCGATCGTGGAAATTTTCAGTACAAGGTAATGCCCTTTGGTCTGAAGAACGCCGGAGCGACCTATCAAAGAATGATGAGCAAGGTCTTCAGGCGGCAGATCGGTCGCATATCAGAGGTCTACTTGGATGACATGATCATTAAAAGCAAGACCGACCAAGACCACATCAACGACCTAAGGGAAATTTTTGAGGAAGCAAGGAAGAATTCTTTGAGGTTGAATCCAGAGAAGTGCACCTTCGGAGTAAGGGCGGGAAAGTTCCTGGGCTTCCACTTAACAGAGCGAGGGATCGAAGCGAACCCTGATAAGTGTAGGGCGGTCGCCGACATGAGGCCGCCCACAACGAAAAAAGAGATTCAGCAATTGAATGGCATGGTCGCTGCCCTGTCACGATTTATACCCAAATCAGCGTGCAAATCACTTCCACTGTTCAAACTCTTGAAGAAGGAAGTCGAGTTTGAATGGACTGACCAATGCTAGCGAGCATTGGACGAGCTGAAGGCGGCACTGACCAACCCGCCCATCATGACCAAGCCGCAACCGGGGGAGACACTTTACCTATACTTGGCCATAACAGACGAAGCCATGAGCGCCGTTCTAGTAAGGGAAAGCGAACTAAAGCAAAACCCGGTCTATTTCATCAGCAAGGTATTTCAAGGCCCAGAGATCAGATATCAGAAGATCGAAAAGCTAGCCTTAGCGTTACTTGTGGCCACCCGTAGATTGCACCCTTATTTCGTGGCCCATCAGGTCGTGGTAAGGACTGACCAGCCTATTAGGCAAATCCTTCACCGACCTGACCTTGCAGGGCGTATGATCAAGTGGGCTGTGGAACTCAGTGAGTTTGGGATCAAGTTCGAGGCTAGATCGGCCGCTAAGGCCCAAGTGTTGGCCGACTTCATCGCTGAAATGACTCCAATACCCGATGATCAGGCCATCACCACCTGGACTTTGCACGTGGACGGGACCTCCAACAGTAAAGGAAGTGGGGCCGGTTTGATTCTGGAAAACTCAGAAGGACTCACTATTGAAGTGTCATTGACTTTTGCATTCCACACTTCAAACAACCAGGCCGAGTATGAAGCGTGCATTGCCGGGCTGCAGCTAGCCAAAGAGTTCAATGTCGACCGTGTCGAACTTCACTCTGACTCTCTATTGGTAGTATCCCAAATCCAAGATCTATACTGTAACACCCCATTCTACCCGGCTATAGAGATCAGAGTTTCAAAATTTCTTTTTGAATGGAATGCTACACATAAGCTTAATCTAACAACGGTCAAATCGGTGTAAGCCTTCGTTACACATTTATAATACGCAACACCATTAAATAATTTAGGGTACACGTGACTTCACCAATAAAATCCACACATTGTAATTTAGATGTCTCGCAGCGGAAAATAACACAATCTCCAAAATACGCCGAACAACAGGCTCATCAAAAATCATTAACTCAAAGCATATAAAATTCAACGACAAATGAATAACATTAAAATTCCTAATCCAACCCCCTAGGTGTCACGTATCAGAGCAGACCGACTCGGGAGTGAAAGGAGTAAGCCTTCACTCAGGACTACCTGTGGTAAACAACAACAGAAGGGTGAGTCTCAACTACATAATAAAGATTATAATAAGAAGTATATTCCATCATAGCATCACGCTCACACAGTCACACAGTAGCATAGTCCATACAATCACCAACTAGCATGCTTATCATGAGGATGTATGCAATACAGTTATGCATGTGGTACCATTTTCCCAGACCGCAGCCTTATCATCATAATATCAACTCAGACCGCAGCCTTATCATTTCAATTTAGAACTCAGACCGCAGCCTTATTATCATAATTAACAACTCAGACCGCAGCCTTATGTATGCATGAGACTCCATGACAAAACCACAATCATAATTATTAACAACACGGTCCATGTATCCTATATCACATCGTTAATTAATCTTAGTTTTAGCCCCCATGGCCTCATCATCAACCAACTCATTATTTTCTCCTCACAATCACGTCCCTAGGACTAGGATAACACTTAGGGACCAATCTATCACCATTAGATCCGAAACCCAAACACAAGGCCTGGGCGCCCCACTTGGCGCCCCACACAACACCCAAACGCACAAACATAGTAGGCCACCTTAAAAATTGAAACCGCTCTAGCCAAAATGTTCAAAATGGGATTTGGTCACGTGAATACAGAATTTGGCTAGGGAAAATATGTTCAGAACTCACAGCTCACCCCTAGGCATCACAAACATAGTCAAAACAACGCTCTCTAGGACAATTTCAAAACCATAAGTGCAAAACTGGAAATTCTTTAGCCAAAGTGTTTTAAATACAATTTGGTCAGGTGAATACAAAATTTGGCTCGGTAAATTATGCTCAGAAAATGAGATGCACACAAGGCACCCCTAAAACAAGCCAAAACGATGCCCAATAGGACCATTTCAAAACCACAAGTGCAAATCTGGAAATTCTTTAGCCAAAGTACTTAAAATATGATTTGGTCAGGTGAATACAAAATTTGGCTCGGTAAATTATGCTCAGAAAATGAGATGCACACAAGGCACCCCTAAAACAAGCCAAAACGATGCCCAATAGGACCATTTCAAAACCACAAGTGCAAATCTGGAAATTCTTTAGCCAAAGTACTTAAAATATGATTTGGTCAGGTGAATACAAAATTTGGCTCGGTAAATTATGCTCAGAAAATGAGATGCACACAAGGCACCCCTAAAACAAGCCAAAACGATGCCCAATAGGACCATTTCAAAACCACAAGTGCAAATCTGGAAATTCTTTAGCCAAAGTACTTAAAATATTATTTGGTCAGGTGAATACAAAATTTGGCTCGGTAAATTATGCTCAGAAAATGAGATGCACACAAGGCACCCCTAGAACAAGCCAAAACGATGCCCAATAGGACCATTTCAAAACCACAAGTGCAAATCTGGAAATTCTTTAGCCAAAGTACTTAAAATATGATTTGGTCAGGTGAATACAAAATTTGGCTCGGTAAATTATGCTCAGAAAATGAGTTTACCCAAAAACATGATTTATGCGCCTTGCCTAAGCATAGGCAGCAACCTGGCGCCTCCCCAGGCGCCACAGGGCAGCAACATAGGCGCCCTGCCCAGAACACACACACGCCCAGCAACAGAAAACAGCGCCCAGTGCGCCAATTCCCCCCCCCAGCAGCTTGGCGCCCAGGCGCCCCAACACAACCAAAACACCAATTCTCAATTATTTTTCCAAAACCAAATCACTACAACAATCACAAAATGCATTGCACTCATACCAACAACATTCAATCTCATATATATATATATTAAGAACACATCAAAGCACAAACTTAACACATGAAATCCAAACCTTAGCATAGGGAATCGAATTAATCACACCAATTATCAATTTCAACTAACCTAAACAAATCTAACAATTAACAAGGTATGTCAAGTGGGATCCTATGGTTTACATACAACCTATTATATTCTCTATTATAGAGTGAGACTCCCCTAACCTTGATTATGGCGAGCTAGAGCCTTTCCCACCGAAGCACCGACAAATCACCGCAACAAGGAAGCTCCTCCTTTTCTCACGATCACGCCCTTTCTCTCTTTCCCTTGGACCATTGCGAATTGATCAAAATAGAAAGGGTTAGGGAAATTCGAAACCTAAGCACTTGATAGAGAAAGGAAATCGAATCATAGAAGATTAGGAACCCTTACCTAGGATCAAGACGCACAAACCCTAACTCCAAGCTTGAAGTCGCTCCTTCCTTCTCTTCTCCTCTCCTTCGACTTTCTTTCTTTTCTTCTCTCTTTCGACTTTCTTTCTTTCTTTTGGCACTAGTGAGGCGCGACCTAGACCCCTAGTGCCTAAGGAGCGCCTAAGCCAACGGGCTTGGGCTTCTTGGGCCGTCATTTGCAATTCCGGTATTACCAACGCCACCCCCTTCAATTAAATAAAAATACTACATTATCATATAATAAAATAAAATAGTGCAACACTTTAAATAATTTAATCAATTACTTAATTAAATTATTTTAGGGTGTTACAACTCTCCCCCACTTAGGAAATTTCGTCCTCGAAATTCATACCTGAGTCAAAAAGCTCTGGATAGGACTCCCGCATCCTACTCTCCAGCTCCCAAGTCATGCTCTCGCCAGTAGCGCCTAACCACACCACCTTTACTAAAGCAATGTTTTTCCCTCTCAGCACCTTCACTTCTCTATCATCAATCCTCACTGGCATAGTCTCCACAGTGAGATTATCTCGCACCTCAATATCATCCATATGGATCACATGAGACGGGTCCGGAATGTACTTCCGAAGTTGCGACACGTGAAATACGTCGTGCAAGTTCGAAAGGTTAGGTGGTAAGGCCACCCTATAAGCAACCTTTCCGACCCTCTCAGTGATCTGGTACGGTCCAATAAATCTAGGAGTCAACTTCTTTGCTTTAAGTGCACGCCCAACACCAGCCATAGGCGTGACCCTTAAGAAAACATGCTCACCAGCCTGAAATTCCAAATCTTTTCTCCTTCTATCATGGTAACTCTTTTGCCGACTTTGAGACTCTTTCATTTTCTCCCTGATCATTTTTATCTTCTCTGTAGTCTCTCTCACCAATTCAGGTCCAAGAACAACACTTTCGCCAGATTCATGCCAACACAAAGGAGTTCTACACCTCCGCCCATACAGTGCCTCATAAGGAGCCATCCCTATACTCGAATGGTAGCTGTTGTTGTAAGTGAACTCAATCAACGAAAGGTGTGTATCCCACGCACCTCCCTGCTCTAAAACACACGATCTCAATAAGTCCTCCAATGACTGAATGGTTCTCTCTGTCTGCCCATCAGTCTGAGGATGGTAGGCTGAACTCAACCTCAATCTGGACCCCAATGCCTCCTGCAAGCTCCCCCAAAACTCCGAAGTAAACCTCGGATCTCTGTCAGATACAATACTCTTCGGGACACCATGCAACTTCACAATCACCTGAATATATATCTCGGCCAATCTCGCTACCGGATACGTGATGTTGATAGGAAGGAAGTGAGCAGACTTCGTCAACCTATCCACGATCACCCAAATAGAATCAAATCCCCGAACGGTTCTCGGTAACCCAGTCACAAAATCCATGGAAATGCTATCCCATTTCCATTCCGGAACATCTAAAGGTTGCATCAACCCCGCAGGCTTCTGGTGCTCAACCTTTGACTTCTGGCAAGTCAAACAGGCATACACAAACTGTGCTACATCTTTCTTCATACCAGGCCACCAGAATAATTTCTTCAAGTCATGATACATCTTTGTAGCCCCTGGATGAATACTCAGCTTGCTCCTATGACTCTCCTCAAGGATCATCTTTTTCATCTCAGCATCATCGGGAACGCAGATCCTGTCTCTAAATCTCAACACACCCTGGGAATCCAACCTGAAATCCCCATCCACATTCTGATCACCCGCAACTAACAAGTCAACCAGCTTCACATCTAACTTCTGGGCGTCTCTGATACTAACCAAGAAGTCATTATCAATCCTCAGCATACCCAGCTTAACACTTCGCGGTGTCACTTCACAAACCAGACTCATATCACGAAATTGCTCAATCAACTCCAACTCTTTTACCATCATTGCTGACATATGCAAAGTCTTTCGACTTAAAGCATCAGCCACGACATTAGCTTTGCCGGGGTGATAGTTTAAGCCAAAATCATAGTCTTTCAGCAGCTCTAACCAACGCCTCTGCCTCATATTCAGCTCCTTCTGATCAAACAAGTATTTCAAACTCTTGTGGTCGCTGAATACCTCGAATCTAGTGCCATACAAATAGTGCCTCCAAATTTTTAGCGCAAACACAATAGCAGCCAAGTCCAAATCATGAGTAGGATAGTTCTTCTCATGAGTCCGCAACTGTCTGGACGCATAAGCGACTACCTTCCCATCCTGCATCAATACGCCTCCTAAGCCCATTCTGGAAGCATCACAATATACCACAAACGGTTGATCCGGCACGGGCAATGTAACACCCCTTTCTACCCGTTACTTTGTTTATAAAAATCAGAGTTTAAAAAAAAAATCTCGTTCATAGGAAATGTTACACATGCTCAAATCAAACGTCGCTTATCAAACTTTAAAAACAGTTTAACTCAAATTCATACGTCCACGTAGCACATCACAATATCAAAAACTCAGGCCTCATGGTTAACGTCACTTATAACACTCCTCATAACACAATCAACTACGCAGCGGAAATTAGTAAAACATAACCAAATAGTCCACATGGACATAATAATCAAAAATCATTAATAAAGGCCGAGTTCGTTTTCCCCCCTGAGTGCTACGTATCAGAGCATGACGACTCGACTCAAAAAGTGAAGCTAATACCTTCACTGGGAATCACCTGCACGTTACCAACACGAGGGCAACATTCAAACAGGAAAGGGTGAGCATCATTTCAGTCTATATAATAGAAAATATGATAAGCACTAATCATAGGCTACGCACTAGAATAATCAGCATTCAATACACAAAACATCCACATCACAGTCATCAGTCACATCATGTACAAAAACTCATCTCATGTCATATAGATTTATGAAATGCAACCCACTCGCGGGTATATGCATGAAGGTACCTTTTCACAAAACGTCGCTTAGCCACTCAGGCCTCATCATCACTTAGCCACTCAGGCCTCAAAACATCACTGGGTTTTATGCATATGGGCATGAGACTCTATGACATGCACCACTCACTTCACAAAATCACACAATTACTCAGATCACAGTCAACAATGTGACCCATCACTTACCTGTTTGCTCGCACGGAGCACAGCACCTGCCAAATTCATAATCATCACACAACATCACTAGGCCACTTAGACCTTAACCTCACTTAGCCACTCAGGCCCCAATTGACACTTACACATAAACATCATTTAACTCAAACATTAGCCACTGAGGGCAAAAACGTCATTTGACTAGCCACCAAGGGCATCCTCGTCATTTACACATCATTATCATTAACTTTGGCCACTAGGGGCAAAACAGTCATTTGACTAGCCACCAAGGGCATCCTCGTCATTTACACATCATTATCATTAACTTTGGCCACTAGGGGCAAAACAGTCATTTTGACACTACCGTGTTTAAAACTGTTGTTTATACACCAAAAGGGATTTTTAAAGAGTTCCACGTCATTTTTCAATGTCACTGGGACGACCACCGGGGACAGCCACTTGGGCGCCCACAAACAGTCAGAAAATAACAATTTTTCATTTTAAAAATTGAACCCACAAATAGACAACGTAAAAAGCTTCATGACACTTTTCGAATCGTTCAAAACGGACGTCTAAGTCAAAAGTTATGATAAAAACAGTTTTGGAAAAATTAGGCAACATCCAGGGAACAGGCGCCTTAGGCGCCCAGGCAACCAGGCAACAAGTGCACAGGCGCCCAGCGCCCAGGAGCAACAGCGCGCCACACAGCGCAACAAGCAACACATGACACGGGCGCCTAGCGCCCAGGGGCAACAACGCACGCACAACACAGCGCCATAGGCGCTCAGCGCCCAGGCGCGCACACGCACACACAGACACAACACGGGCGCCAGCGCCCAGGCGCGCCCCCACGCGCAACAACAACACAGAACAGGCGCCCAGCGCCCAGCATAGGCGCCCAGCGCCCAGAAACCAGCAACAACATCCAGAATTTGTCCAACACTTTTTAACAACTAAAAATTCGTTTTCTTCACAATTTTAAAACATAAAACTCCTATTTTTCCCAGCAACTAAAACGCACTTATCTCATTCCAAATTACCAAAACTCAATTTATCAAAATTCAATCAAAACAAACATCAACACTAACACCTTCATGGCGCCCTAGGCGCCCAACAACCACACCCTTATGCGACTTCACTTCCAACAATTCAAACACATAGATCACACCATATTTCTCATTACATACACATAGCATCATCAATAATACAAATTCGTAGATCAAGCACCAAGCAACAATCAAATCGCATGAACTCATGATTAACATATATATATATATATGCGAAAATTGGCATCAAGAACATCAAGAACGCAAAGAACATCAAAAACATCATGAAATCTAGGAGAAACCTTAGATCTAGGGCCTATCATAGAATGTATTAGATAGAGTGATAGAGCTCCCCTAACCTTTTCAAGAAGAAATCGATGCCTAGGATGCAGTCACCTACAGATCCACAGCAACAACGGAGATCCCCTCTTCTTTGCTCTTCGAATTCCTCTCCTCCTTCTTCTCTTGGCCGCCTCCTTCCTCTCTCTCTATCTCACGCTCTTTCTTTCTTTCTTTCTTTTGATTTCGCAAAATGCCACAAACCCTAGCCCCCACCATCTAACCCCTTCGCCTATATTGTGGATCATGGGCTTGGGCTTTCCACTTAAGCCCAAGTCATGCAAGTGGCGCCTCCACTCCCTCCTAATACCACCAAAATAAATAAAATTCTAATTAATCGAATTACATCAAATAATTTAATTTAAATCCCCAATTATTTAATTAAATAAATTAATTAAATAATTTTAGGGTGTTACAACTCTCCCCCACTTAGAATATTTCGTCCTCGAAATTTACCTGATCAAACAACTCTGGGTAGGACTCTCGCATCTTGCTCTCTAGCTCCCAAGTCATACTCTCGCCGGCAACTCCTAGCCAGACCACTTTCACTAATGCAATCTCTTTGCCTCTAAGCGCCTTCACTTCACGATCCTCAATCCTTACGGGCATCGTCTCCACGGTGAGATTATCCCGCACCTCTACATCGTCCACTTGGATCACATGAGATGGATCCGAAACATACTTCCGAAGTTGCGACACGTGAAACACGTCGTGCAAGTTCGAAAGATTTGGCGGTAAAGCCACTCTATAAGCCACATTTCCAATTCTCTCGGATATCTGATAAGGACCAACAAATCGAGGAGTGAGCTTCTTCGATTTCAACGCCCGACCAACACCGGTAATAGGAGAAACCCTCAAGAACACATGTTCACCCTCCTGAAACTCTAAATCCTTCACCATCATAGCCGACATATGCAAGGACTTTCTGCTTAAAGCATCAGCCACGACGTTAGCCTTGCCGGGATGATAATTCAAACCGAAGTCATAATCCTTCAAGAGTTCCAACCACCGACGCTGTCTCATATTCAACTCTTTTTGATCGAACAGATACTTTAGACTCTTATGATCACTGAACACTTCGAACCTTGAACCATAAAGGTAGTGCCTCCAAATCTTGAGCACAAAAACCACAGCAGCCAATTCCAAATCATGCGTAGGGTAATTTTTCTCATGAATCCGCAATTGCCTCGACGCATACGCAACGACCTTCCCATCCTGCATCAACACACCACCGAGACCCATCTTCGAAGCGTCACAATACACAACGAACGGTTCCTCTGGATTAGGCAACGTCAAAACAGGCGACGTCGTCAATCTCTTTTTCAGTTCCATAAAACTTCCCTCGCATCGAGCATCCCAAACAAAAACTTTACCCTTGCAAGTCAACTGAGTCAATGGGAGGGCCAACTTGGAAAAACCCTCGATGAACCTCCTGTAGTACCCAGCCAAACCCAAAAAGCTTCTAATCTCTGTTACGGACTTCGGAGACTCCCACTCCAACACTGCTTCTACTTTTGCCGGATCAACCGCAATACCATTACCAGAAATCACGTGCCCAAGGAAACTCACCTCTTTCAGCCAGAACTCACACTTCGATAACTTGGCGTACAACTTTTTCTCTTTTAAAACTTCCAACACTGACTTCAGATGCTCAGCATGCTCTTCATCTGACTTAGAATAAACTAGAATATCATCTATGAAGATTACCACAAACCGATCTAGGTAATCATGGAAAATACGGTTCATATATTCCATAAATACACCAGGAGCATTGGTCACACCGAACGGCATCACTGAATACTCATAATGCCCATACCTCGTTCTGAACGCCGCTTTCTGAACATCCTCATCCTTTACTTTAATCTGATGATCTCCGGACCTCAAATCAATTTTGCTGAAAACACGAGCACCTACTAATTGATCCATCAGATCGTCGATCCTCGGAAGCGGATACTTATTCTTGATAGTTACCTTATTCAACTGACGATAGTCCACACATAACCTCATGCTCCCATCTTTCTTCTTCACTAACAATACCGGAGCTCCCCACGGCGATACACTTGGTCTCACAAACTTTTTCTCAAGCAATTCTTCAAGTTGCGTTTTCAACTCAGACAATTCCGACGCCGACATTCTGTACGGTGCCATAGACACAGGCCTCGTACCGGGTACAAGATCAATCGAAAACTCAACTTCTCTTTCCGGTGGCACACCTGGAATCTCATCAGGAAAGACTTCAGGAAACTCGCGTACCACTTTCAGCTCTTCAATAACAGCCTGACTCTCAGCAGACAACGAAGCCATCAACGCAAATAACTGAACTCCTTCTTTCTTCAATTTCTTTAACTGATCAGCAGACACCAAAACCGAACTTTCTTCACCGAAACTAACCGACTTGCTACGACAGTTGATATGAACGTGATTATTCTCTAACCAGTCCATGCCTAGGATTACATCCAGACCTCTCAACGGCAAACAGACAAAATTCACAATAAAGTCCCTGCCGAAGATCGACACGGGACACTGAGAACACACCTGGGACGTAATTACCGACCCCTTCGCAGGAGTATCGACAACCATATCCCCACACATAGCAGACAAAACAAGACCCAATCTTTTACAGCAATCAACAGAAATAAAACAGTGGGTAGCACCAGTATCAATAAGAGATTTCAGAGAAGTACCATTAATAAAACACGTACCTCTAATCAGACCATCATCATCCTCAGGCTCCTCTCCTGCCAATGCAAATACCTTCCCAGTAGACCTTTCCTTTTTCGGCTTTGTACACTTCGTACTGATATGCCCAGACTCACCACAGTTGAAACACACCACATCCTTGACCTTACAATCGGCTGCCATATGACCCTTTTTACCGCAACGGTAGCAATTCCTATCATCCGACCTGCATGTAGTACTCTTGTGGCCAGGCTTGCCACACTTATAACAGACAATGCTAGCAGGGGCATCTCCCCCACTAGGACCCTTACCTCCAGCAGCCTTCTGATAACTCTTACCCGCAGGAACCTCATACGGCTTGCTTCGACTCTGAAACTTGCCCTTTCTCTCAGAAGTAGCTTTGTAGCGAGCAGTACTGTCTTCCTCGAAAATTCTGCAACTGTCAACCAGATCTGCGAACACACGAATCTTCTGATAACCAATGGCCTGTTTAATATCAGGCCTTAACCCATTCTCAAATTTGATGCATTTAGAAAATTCAGCTGTAGCCTCACTGTAATGTGGATAAAATTTGGCTAGCTCCACAAATTTTGCCGCATAGGCAGTCACAGACATACCACCCTGCTTCAGCTCCAAAAACTCTATCTCTTTCTTCCCGCGGACGTCTTCAGGAAAATACTTTCTCAGAAATTCCCTGCTGAAAACCTCCCAAGTAATCTCTTCCTGCACAGCCTCTAACCTCTGCCTAGTAGCCAACCACCAGTCGTCGGCCTCCTCGGCTAACATGTGGGTACCAAAGCGGACCTTCTGCTCAACAGTACAGTCCATCACCCTGAAAATCCTCTCGATCTCCTTCAGCCAAGCCATAGCACCATCTGGATCATATTTGCCCTTAAAGGTGGGCGGATTCTCCCTCTGGAAGGTAGTCAGACTCCTAAAACCAGCATTATCTCCCACATTCTGCTGACCCTGCACAGCCTGAGCCATAGCTTGCAGTGCAGCAGCAAGAGCAGCGTCGTTCCTTCCAGCCATTATGAACTATCACTGCAGCACAAACCAAAGATTTAGAACTAATCTATTGTCATAAGACACTATGACAGGACAACATTGCCCGGACAGACCGAACTGCTCTGATACCACTAATGTAACACCCCTTTCTACCCGTTACTTTGTTTATAAAAATCAGAGTTTAAAAAAAAAATCTCGTTCATAGGAAATGTTACACATGCTCAAATCAAACGTCGCTTATCAAACTTTAAAAACAGTTTAACTCAAATTCATACGTCCACGTAGCACATCACAATATCAAAAACTCAGGCCTCATGGTTAACGTCACTTATAACACTCCTCATAACACAATCAACTACGCAGCGGAAATTAGTAAAACATAACCAAATAGTCCACATGGACATAATAATCAAAAATCATTAATAAAGGCCGAGTTCGTTTTCCCCCCTGAGTGCTACGTATCAGAGCATGACGACTCGACTCAAAAAGTGAAGCTAATACCTTCACTGGGAATCACCTGCACGTTACCAACACGAGGGCAACATTCAAACAGGAAAGGGTGAGCATCATTTCAGTCTATATAATAGAAAATATGATAAGCACTAATCATAGGCTACGCACTAGAATAATCAGCATTCAATACACAAAACATCCACATCACAGTCATCAGTCACATCATGTACAAAAACTCATCTCATGTCATATAGATTTATGAAATGCAACCCACTCGCGGGTATATGCATGAAGGTACCTTTTCACAAAACGTCGCTTAGCCACTCAGGCCTCATCATCACTTAGCCACTCAGGCCTCAAAACATCACTGGGTTTTATGCATATGGGCATGAGACTCTATGACATGCACCACTCACTTCACAAAATCACACAATTACTCAGATCACAGTCAACAATGTGACCCATCACTTACCTGTTTGCTCGCACGGAGCACAGCACCTGCCAAATTCATAATCATCACACAACATCACTAGGCCACTTAGACCTTAACCTCACTTAGCCACTCAGGCCCCAATTGACACTTACACATAAACATCATTTAACTCAAACATTAGCCACTGAGGGCAAAAACGTCATTTGACTAGCCACCAAGGGCATCCTCGTCATTTACACATCATTATCATTAACTTTGGCCACTAGGGGCAAAACAGTCATTTGACTAGCCACCAAGGGCATCCTCGTCATTTACACATCATTATCATTAACTTTGGCCACTAGGGGCAAAACAGTCATTTTGACACTACCGTGTTTAAAACTGTTGTTTATACACCAAAAGGGATTTTTAAAGAGTTCCACGTCATTTTTCAATGTCACTGGGACGACCACCGGGGACAGCCACTTGGGCGCCCACAAACAGTCAGAAAATAACAATTTTTCATTTTAAAAATTGAACCCACAAATAGACAACGTAAAAAGCTTCATGACACTTTTCGAATCGTTCAAAACGGACGTCTAAGTCAAAAGTTATGATAAAAACAGTTTTGGAAAAATTAGGCAACATCCAGGGAACAGGCGCCTTAGGCGCCCAGGCAACCAGGCAACAAGTGCACAGGCGCCCAGCGCCCAGGAGCAACAGCGCGCCACACAGCGCAACAAGCAACACATGACACGGGCGCCTAGCGCCCAGGGGCAACAACGCACGCACAACACAGCGCCATAGGCGCTCAGCGCCCAGGCGCGCACACGCACACACAGACACAACACGGGCGCCAGCGCCCAGGCGCGCCCCCACGCGCAACAACAACACAGAACAGGCGCCCAGCGCCCAGCATAGGCGCCCAGCGCCCAGAAACCAGCAACAACATCCAGAATTTGTCCAACACTTTTTAACAACTAAAAATTCGTTTTCTTCACAATTTTAAAACATAAAACTCCTATTTTTCCCAGCAACTAAAACGCACTTATCTCATTCCAAATTACCAAAACTCAATTTATCAAAATTCAATCAAAACAAACATCAACACTAACACCTTCATGGCGCCCTAGGCGCCCAACAACCACACCCTTATGCGACTTCACTTCCAACAATTCAAACACATAGATCACACCATATTTCTCATTACATACGCATAGCATCATCAATAATACAAATTCGTAGATCAAGCACCAAGCAACAATCAAATCGCATGAACTCATGATTAACATATATATATATATATATGCGAAAATTGGCATCAAGAACATCAAGAACGCAAAGAACATCAAAAACATCATGAAATCTAGGAGAAACCTTAGATCTAGGGCCTATCATAGAATGTATTAGATAGAGTGATAGAGCTCCCCTAACCTTTTCAAGAAGAAATCGATGCCTAGGATGCAGTCACCTACAGATCCACAGCAACAACGGAGATCCCCTCTTCTTTGCTCTTCGAATTCCTCTCCTCCTTCTTCTCTTGGCCGCCTCCTTCCTCTCTCTCTATCTCACGCTCTTTCTTTCTTTCTTTCTTTTGATTTCGCAAAATGCCACAAACCCTAGCCCCCACCATCTAACCCCTTCGCCTATATTGTGGATCATGGGCTTGGGCTTTCCACTTAAGCCCAAGTCATGCAAGTGGCGCCTCCACTCCCTCCTAATACCACCAAAATAAATAAAATTCTAATTAATCGAATTACATCAAATAATTTAATTTAAATCCCCAATTATTTAATTAAATAAATTAATTAAATAATTTTAGGGTGTTACAGGCAACACTAACACCGGAGATGTTGTCAATCTTTTCTTCAACTCTTGGAAACTCTCTTCACACTTAGCATCCCAAACAAAAACTCTCCCTTTACACGTCAATTGAGTCAACGGAAGGGCTAGCTTTGAGAAACCCTCAATGAACCTCCTGTAGTAACCGGCCAACCCCAAGAAACTCCTGATCTCAGTCGCAGACTTCGGGCTCTCCCATTGTAACACTGCATCAACCTTAGCTGGGTCTACAGCTATGCCATCACTAGAAATAATGTGACCCAAAAAGCTTACCTCACGCAGCCAGAACTCGCATTTGGACAACTTAGCATAAAGCTTCTTCTCTTTCAATACCTCGAGCACCAATCTTAAGTGCTCTGCATGCTCCTCTTCAGACTTGGAGTATACCAGAATATCATCTATAAAAACTACCACAAACCGATCCAAGTAACTATGGAAGATACGGTTCATGTACTCCATAAACACCCCTGGTGCATTGGTGACACCAAACGGCATCACAGAGTATTCATAATTTCCATATCTCGTTCGAAACGCTGTCTTCTGGACGTCTTCATCTTTTACTTTAATCTGGTGATACCCTGATCTCAAATCAATTTTACTAAAAACTTTAGCACCCACCAGCTGGTCCATCAGATCATCAATTCTCGGAAGAGGGTACTTATTTTTGATAGTCACTTTGTTCAACTGTCTATAATCCACACACAGGCGCATACTCCCATCTTTCATCTTTACTAATAAAACCGGAGCTCCCCATGGTGACACACTAGGCCTCACAAATTTCTTTTCAAGTAACTCTTCCAACTGCTTCTTCAATTCAGATAACTCAGAAGCTGACATTCGGTACGGAGCCATGGACACAGGCCTAGTACCAGGCACAAGGTCAATCCCAAACTCTACTTCCCTCTCGGGTGGCACACTAGGAATCTCATCAGGGAACACTTCAGGGAATTCACACACCACCTGCAATCCTTCAACCATAGCTTGGTTTTCAGCAGACATCGACGCCATCAAAGCAAATAGTTGACCACCATCCTTCATTACCTTATGCAGCTGATCCCCAGACAACAAAACAGACTCTCCCTCCTCAGGAGGAAGGAAACTCACAGACTTGCTGAAACAGTTGATGTGCACATGGTTATCCACTAACCAGTCCATCCCAAGAATAACATCCAACCCTCCCAAAGGCAAACATATAAGGTCAACCAGAAAATCTCTGCCGAATACTGACAGAGGACACTTAGCACACAATAGAGAAGTAGTCACCGAACCCTTAGCCGGAGTGTCGATAACCATTTCCCTTTTCATATCAGACAATACTAGGTTTAACTTTTCAGCACAAACAGCAGCAATAAAAGAATGCGTAGCACCAGTATCAACTATAGCAACTAAAGGGGAACCATAAATAAAACAAGTACCTCGAATCTCATTGGGCCCCTCTGAGCCTGCTAGCGCGAAAACTCTTCCATTGGATTTCTCTTTCTTCGGTTTGGTGCATTTAGAACTGAAGTGACCAGCTTCACCACAATTGAAACACACTGATTCCTTACGATCACAGTTAGACGCCATATGACCTTTCTTCCCACAACGGTAACACATTACCTCAGTCTTGCAGTCGAAACTTTTGTGACCCGGCTTGCCACAGGTGTAACACACTATATCAGCGGGAGCACCTCCCCCACTAGGCTTCTTACCCTCAGAAAATTTCTTACCAGCACCTGCCTTCCACTTATTTTTACCTCCAGACACATCATATGGTTTGCCCCTAAACTGAGTATTCCTCTTTTCTTTCCCAATCTTGTAGGCAGCAGAACTGTCCTCTTCATAAATTCTACTCTTGTCAACTAATCTAGCAAAATCTCGTATCTCATGATACCCAATTGCCTTCTTAATGTCAGGTCGCAGGCCACTTTCAAATTTCACACATTTAGAGAACTCTGAATCAGCATCATTGGCGTAGTAAGGACAAAATTGGGCCAGCTCTTCAAACTTGGCTGCATACTCAGCCACAGTCTTATTTCCCTGTTTCAGTTCTAAGAATTCTACCTCTTTCTTGGCCCGAACGTCTTCAGGGTAATACTTTCTTTTAAACTCTCTTGTGAAGACCTCCCAAGTAACCTCTTCACCAGCAGTGTTCAACCTATGCAGCATCCCTAACCACCACTTGTCAGCCTCTTCCGCCAGCATGTGCGTCCCAAACTTCACTTGCTGGGCAGCAGTGCAATCCATAACACGGAATATCCGCTCTATCTCATTCAGCCACGACAAGGCTCCATCGGGATCATACCGACCCTTGAAGGTGGGTGGGTTTTCCCTCTGAAACGTTGCAAGGTTACGGGCATTCATATCAGCAGCATTGTGTTGATTTCCAACAGCTTGGGCTATGGCCTGCAGAGCAGCAGCCAAAGCAGCATCATCCCTTCTAGCCATATCAACCTAGCACTGCAGCATAAACGACAATTTAGAACTAAAACAAAACACCTAATTGTCATACACAATATGACAGACAGACACACTTGGTCGGACAGACCGAACTTTTGCTCTGATACCACTAATGTAACACCCCATTCTACCCGGCTATAGAGATCAGAGTTGCAAAATTTCTTTTTGAATGGAATGCTACACATAAGCTTAATCTAACAACGGTCAAATCGGTGTAAGCCTTCGTTACACATTTATAATACGCAACACCATTAAATAATTTAGGGTACACGTGACTTCACCAATAAAATCCACACATTGTAATTTAGATGTCTCGCAGCGGAAAATAACACAATCTCCAAAATACGCCGAACAACAGGCTCATCAAAAATCATTAACTCAAAGCATATAAAATTCAACGACAAATGAATAACATTAAAATTCCTAATCCAACCCCCTAGGTGTCACGTATCAGAGCAGACCGACTCGGGAGTGAAAGGAGTAAGCCTTCACTCAGGACTACCTGTGGTAAACAACAACAGAAGGGTGAGTCTCAACTACATAATAAAGATTATAATAAGAAGTATATTCCATCATAGCATCACGCTCACACAGTCACACAGTAGCATAGTCCATACAATCACCAACTAGCATGCTTATCATGAGGATGTATGCAATACAGTTATGCATGTGGTACCATTTTCCCAGACCGCAGCCTTATCATCATAATATCAACTCAGACCGCAGCCTTATCATTTCAATTTAGAACTCAGACCGCAGCCTTATTATCATAATTAACAACTCAGACCGCAGCCTTATGTATGCATGAGACTCCATGACAAAACCACAATCATAATTATTAACAACACGGTCCATGTATCCTATATCACATCGTTAATTAATCTTAGTTTTAGCCCCCATGGCCTCATCATCAACCAACTCATTATTTTCTCCTCACAATCACGTTCCTAGGACTAGGATAACACTTAGGGACCAATCTATCACCATTAGATCCGAAACCCAAACACAAGGCCTGGGCGCCCCACTTGGCGCCCTGGGCGGCCACACTTGGCGCCCCACACAACACCCAAACGCACAAACATAGTAGGCCACCTTAAAAATTGAAACCGCTCTAGCCAAAATGTTCAAAATGGGATTTGGTCACGTGAATACAGAATTTGGCTAGGGAAAATATGTTCAGAACTCACAGCTCACCCCTAGGCATCACAAACATAGTCAAAACAACGCTCTCTAGGACAATTTCAAAACCATAAGTGCAAAACTGGAAATTCTTTAGCCAAAGTTTTTTAAATACAATTTGGTCAGGTGAATACAAAATTTGGCTCGGTAAATTATGCTCAGAAAATGAGATGCACACAAGGCACCCCTAAAACAAGCCAAAACGATGCCCAATAGGACCATTTCAAAACCAGAAGTGCAAATCTGGAAATTCTTTAGCCAAAGTACTTAAAATATGATTTGGTCAGGTGAATACAAAATTTGGCTCGGTAAATTATGCTCAGAAAATGAGATGCACACAAGGCACCCCTAAAACAAGCCAAAACGATGCCCAATAGGACCATTTCAAAACCACAAGTGCAAATCTGGAAATTCTTTAGCCAAAGTACTTAAAATATGATTTGGTTAGGTGAATACAAAATTTGGCTCGGTAAATTATGCTCAGAAAATGAGATGCACACAAGGCACCCCTAAAACAAGCCAAAACGATGCCCAATCGGACCATTTCAAAACCACAAGTGCAAATCTGGAAATTCTTTAGCCAAAGTACTTAAAATATGATTTGGTCAGGTGAATACAAAATTTGGCTCGGTAAATTATGCTCAGAAAATGAGATGCACACAAGGCACCCCTAAAACAAGCCAAAACGATGCCCAATAGGACCATTTCAAAACCACAAGTGCAAATCTGGAAATTCTTTAGCCAAAGTACTTAAAATATGATTTGGTCAGGTGAATACAAAATTTGGCTCGGTAAATTATGCTCAGAAAATGAGTTTACCCAAAAACATGATTTATGCGCCTTGCCTAAGCATAGGCAGCAACCTGGCGCCTCCCCAGGCGCCACAGGGCAGCAACATAGGCGCCCTGCCCAGAACACACACACGCCCAGCAACAGAAAACAGCGCCCAGTGCGCCAATTCCCCCCTAGCAGCTTGGCGCCCAGGCGCCCCAACACAACCAAAACACCAATTCTCAATTATTTTTCCAAAACCAAATCACTACAACAATCACAAAATGCATTGCACTCATACCAACAACATTCAATCTCATATATATATATATATATATATTAAGAACACATCAAAGCACAAACTTAACACCAGAAATCCAAACCTTAGCATAGGGAATCGAATTAATCACACCAATTATCAATTTCAACTAACCTAAACAAATCTAACAATTAACAAGGTATGTCAAGTGGGATCCTATGGTTTACATACAACCTATTATATTCTCTATTATAGAGTGAGACTCCCCTAACCTTGATTATGACGAGCTAGAGCCTTTCCCACCGAAGCACCGACAAATCACCGCAACAAGGAAGCTCCTCCTTTTCTCACGATCACGCCCTTTCTCTCTTTCCCTTGGACCATTGGGAATTGATCAAAATAGAAAGGGTTAGGGAAATTCGAAACCTAAGCACTTGATAGAGAAAGGAAATCGAATCATAGAAGATTAGGAACCCTTACCTAGGATCAAGACGCACAAACCCTAACTCCAAGCTTGAAGTCGCTCCTTCCTTCTCTTCTCCTCTCCTTCGACTTTCTTTCTTTTCTTCTCTCTTTCGACTTTCTTTCTTTCTTTTGGCACTAGTGAGGCGCGACCTAGACCCCTAGTGCCTAAGGAGCGCCTAAGCCAACGGGCTTGGGCTTCTTGGGCCGTCATTTGCAATTCCGGTATTACCAACGCCATCCCCTTCAATTAAATAAAAATACTACATTATCATATAATAAAATAAAATAGTGCAACACTTTAAATAATTTAATCAATTACTTAATTAAATTATTTTAGGGTGTTACATATACGACGAAAAGGATGACATCCTGAAGAATTATTTGGCCAAGGTAAGGGACCTGCTCAGGCAATTCGACCGAGCAGAAGTTAAGCACGTCCCCAGGACAGAGAACGTAAGGGCTGACATCCTATCAAAGTTAGCCAGTACAAAGGCTCCTGGGAACCATAGAAGCCTAATCCAAGAGACATTAACGCGACCGAGCGTATCTACAAAGCCCACCCAACCATTAGCCATTCTAACGGTCGACTTGGATAAAGACTGGATCACTCCGATCTTACAGTATATTCTCAATGGAGTAGAACCTTGCGACCAGAAGGCAGCAAAACTCCTGAGATTACGGGCGACCAAGTACTCAGTGATCGAAGGAAGACTGTATAGAAGGGGCTTTTCATCCCCATTGCTGAGATGCCTTACATCAGTTGAGGCCGACCATGTACTTAGAGACATACATGAAGGAGATTGTGGTAGCCACCAAGGTGGTCGGTCAATTGCTAAGAAGGCGCTCAGGGTCGGATACTATTGGCCGACCATGGATGAGGATGCTAAGTTACTTGTTCAGAAGTGCAAGAAATGCCAGATCCATGCCGACGTACATATAGCGCCCTCATCAGAACTACACAGCTTAACCCCCACCATGGCCGTTCGCTTGGTGGGGGATGGACCTGCTCGGCCCTTTTCCACCTGCACCAGGTCAGCTCAAATTCCTGATCGTTGCGATCGGCTACTTCACTAAGTGGATAGAAGCAGAGCCACTTGCCACCATTACCTCAGCGAAGGTATCTAAGTTTTTTGGGAGAAACGTGCTCGCCCGTTTTGGAGTGCCCCAGCAACTGGTGACAGACAATGGAACTCAGTTCGCAGACAAAAAGTTCAGAGAAATGCTGGCCGGCCTAGGGGTAAAACAGCGTTTCACCTCGGTCGAGCACCCACAAACCAATGGCCAGGCAGAAGCGGCCAACAGGGTAGTGTTACGCGGACTGAAAAGAAGGTTGGATGAAGCCAAGGGCAATTGGGCAGAAGAACTACAGTCGGTCCTTTGGGCCTACAGAACGACCCCCCACTCATCGACCGGGGAGTCACCGTTTAGACTTGTCTATGGTACTGACGTTGTCATTCCGATTGAGATAGGAGAGCTAAGTTGGAGGACGACCAACCCACCAACTCCGGCCGCAAATGAGCGAGCAACAAGAGAAGAGCTCGACCTGGTTGATGAGCTGCGAACCAAAGCGTCACTTAGGGAGCAACTCATCAAACAGAAGGTCGCTGCCAGGTATAACGCCCGCGTCCAGAAGAGGGAGTTCTCCATTGGACAGCTAGTCCTGAGGAGGGCCGACGCGGGGAATAAGAACGCTCGCCAGGGGAAGCTCGCCCCTAACTGGGAAGGACCATACCGTGTCATCAGCAGGACTGGAAAGGGAGCTTACGAGCTGGAAACCATGGAAGGGGCGACCATCCCCAGAACATGGAACGCCGACAAGTTAAGAAAGTTTTATGTTTAAAGTTGTAAACATTGATTAATCAATAAAGAACAGGCGGTCGCTCTTTTTCCCCACTGGGGTTTTTTACCGAGGACCGACCTTAAAATTTTGACTTGTGTATTTTATTTCCTGCAAATGGTATGCACGGTCGCTCACCATGCGAGTAGCAGTCGAGCGACCAGTAGAACGCCATCGAATGGCTCAAACGAGAGCCGCCGAGCGGCCTAAAAAGAGTGCCATCGAATAGCCCAAACGAGAGCCGCCGAGCGGCCTAAAAAGAGTGCCATCGAATGGCCCAAACGAGAGCCGCCGAGCGGCCTAAAAAGAGTGCCATCGAATGGCCCAAACGAGAGCCGCCGAGCGGCCTAAAAAGAGCGCCATCGAATGGCCCAAACGACATTTTATGGTCGCGACCGACCGTAGCAAAAAAAGAATCAAGTCCAATTATAAAGCAATTAAACGGGCTGAAATTCATGGAAAATTGTCATTAATTACAAAAAAAAAGACGCCTTGGTCGAAACCAGGGCGCCCATTCATGCACCGCTCGCAGGCGGGCCAATATTACATTTCAAAAAAATGACAAGTTAAGAGTCGCTGGGGGCCTGATAGATAACTGCCTCTTCTTGAAGGACTTTCCCCTTCGACATCTTCACGGGACGGATGATCTGCTGCTCGGTCACACGATGTATGCTTTGAACGATCTCGCGATCGACCTCCAAATCAGGGTAGAGGATCTTGATCTGGCTGACCGCATTTTCAAATTGACCCTTCGCAGCTCCCTTAGCCCGGTCAAGAACGTCTTTATAGCGACCCCTAAACTTGTCCTTTTCCTTCTCCACCGCCTCCAGCTCGGTTTTCAGCCCAACGACCTGGCTCGACAGCTCTCTATTCTTGGAAGAGAGGCGTTCGACCTCTTTCTCAGCTGCTTCCTTGTCAGCGACCGCCTTGTCCAGAGAAAACCCGGCCAGTGTTTGAGCAGAAACAGCAGCCACAAGCTGGCGTTCTGCTTCGACAAGCTTCCTCTCATTGTCAGCGGCCGCTTCGATTCTTGGTTCGAGCTCCTTCATTTTCTTGAGCAGGTCGTCTCGCTCGCCCCTCATTTCTGCGAGCAATGACAAGGCAGAATTCAATTTAAAATTTTTATCGACTAGGTCGTCTTCAAGCAATGACAAGGCGCCTACCTTCCAGGCGATCTGATTCTTCATCTTGGTATTTCTTGAACAGAATACCAGCGGACTTCATTGCCTCGGCCATCACCTCGAAAGGTTCCTCCTTGAAACGAGCACAGTCTTCATCACCCAACCCAAGCAGGTCGATGTTGGGCGACCGGTTGTGCCCGTGGCTTTTTCCACTCTTATGCTTCTTTTTCTCGCCCCCATCATCGACCGACCTGTTCCTCTTGGATTTTCCTTGATTTTTGGGTGGGCTGCTCAGGTCAATGGCTTGTGCTGGTGTGCCCGCCCGAGGAGCCTGACGATCAGGTTGAGATCCAGTTACAGCAGTTTGAGGCGTACCCCCAGATTGAGCCACAGGTATGACGCAGGCGGGCGAAGCATCACCGTCCTCGGCCGCCCATTGCTCCAACAGGTCAAAGTCATTCATGTTGGCCATGTCAACTGCAAAGGCAAAAGCAGATGGTTAGAAACAGTTAACAAAACAAAGTGACAGAAAATAAAATGTTTGAGCGACCACCGACCAAGAGCGGCCTTGACTTTCTTCTTGGAACGAGCATCCACAATGTTCTTAACTTTAATGCGACCCTCAGGGACCAAGGACGCAATCTTTCTCAGCCTTTGGATCGTCCCCATGTCCAGGTCGTCAAGGTCTGTTTCTTTGAAGGCATACTGGCCCGGTTTCTTTGAGAAATGGTTGAAACTCCACACTGTGGGAAACACGGGCGTTCCTTCTTGATCATCCTTGGACATTTGGGCGATCCCTCGTTGGGCCTCAACCGAGTTAGGAACGACCCAAAAGAACTCTCTCTTCCATCCGGTCGTCAATGACTCCATGTAAGGTTTGAAAAAGTTGTACGTTGACCGGTTCTTGAATGAGACCGCTTCTTTGCGGGCGCCCTTTGAGCCTTTCTCGTAGACATAGCTCATTTCAAACAAAGAGAAGAACAGCCTTACAGAGACCGGCCGCCTCAGAGCAACAAGAACGTCTTCATATGCTTGCAAGAACACCCAAGCGTTCGGGTTCAGCTGAGAAGGAGCGACCTGAAGGTAACGTAGAACTTGGCGTTGGAACCTGGTGAACGGCGGAATGATACCCATGCGTTCGAACACGATGCGGTACATCGTGAATTTCAGCACATCAGTCCAGGCCGCAACATTTTCCCCCTTGGCCATACCTTCTACCCTCTGTTGCGCCCCGAAAAATCCGGTTAAGGATTCCTCAGTTTGACAACGTGAAAAATTTTGAAGCCGCCACCAATATTTATTTTTAAAGACTAAAACATTGGAAAAAGTCTTTTGAAAAAGGCGGATGGTCTTTCGAAAACACAGAGATGTAGGTTCGGGGGTCGGTTAGGTACGGGGAAGGTATTAGCACCCCGCACCTCCTTTCTACCGAAAGGGAACCATTAACTTTGATGTGTGGCTTAGAAAAAGTTGACTTGAAATGATTTTTGTTCTACTTCCTTTCTTTTTATTTCGTTTGAGAAACGATTTTATTGAGAAGAAAAATATTTTTAGTATCTTTGAAAAGCGGAACAAAACAAAGATTTTTAAAAGGGGTGCTTGACGGGTTACGACCCGCTCCTACGTACCCTCTCTGGAAGAGGGATAAAAGCTACGTAGTTCTAGGCTTTTATTTTTTAAAACAAAGATTTTTAAAAGTGTGCTTGACGGGTTACGACCCGCTCCTACGTACCCTCTCTGGAAGAGGGATCAAAGCTACGTAGTTCTAGGCTTTTTTTGAAAAGTGTGCTTGACGGGTTACGACCCGCTCCTACGTACCCTCTCTGGAAGAGGGATCAAAGCTACGTAGTTCTAGGGGTTTTTTTTTAAAAGTGTGCTTGACGGGTTACGACCCGCTCCTACGTACCCTCTCTGGAAGAGGGATCAAAGCTACGTAGTTCTAGTGTATAAAACAAAGTTTTTTTTTTTAAAAGGGTGCTTGACGGGTTATGACCCGCTCCTACGTACCCTCTCTGGAAGAGGGATCAAAGTACGTAGTTCTAGGCTTTTGGTTTTGAAAATGTTTTTGTGTTTTATCTTATTTAATTTTTTTGAGTTTTTGAAATAGGACTCAAGTGTTCACGAATATCAAGCAAGCAACGGCTTCGAGTGGCATTCATTACTAACTCGAAAGAAAAGGGTCGAAACCGGTAATCAAACAAGCAAAGGCTTCGAGTGACTACAAGTAACAACGTTTTATTATCTTTTTTTGAAATCACTTTTGAAAAGGGTGAGCCTTGGTGATAATTACGTTGTTTTTGAAATTGGAATTTATTTATTTTTTGGTTAAGTTGTGGGAGCTTTCATGATAGCCAAACAAGCAAAGGCTTCGAGTGACTACCACTAATAACTCCTCATTAGCGATCAAACAAGCAAAGGCTTCGAGTGATGACTAATGATTTATTTAAGAAAATGCCCTAGGTTTTTTGGAAAAAACATTTGATTTTTATTTGAAAAATGGTTTAAGAAAGAGTTTGATTTGGGAAAAGATTTTGGAAAATAGGTAGAACATTTCAACCAAATTCTCAAGCCAAAACCGAAATATAATGCTCATTAATTTGCAAGCACAGTAATCAACAATTAATACACAAACATACTCATTACCATTTACAAAAACTTTACACAAGAATGATATTGAACCACAAATAATTGATGACATGAGTACGTGAGATCGAGAGCAAACAAGGAAGTTGCAAGGGAAGGCCAACAAAGAAAGATTTGCAAAATTTAGTTCAAGCCTTAGGTCTTAGGACCGAATCGGATATAAGTGAAACAATTGGTAATCTTTGACATTTATTAACAATGCACAAGGCATAAACGTCTAGTCACTTTACCAAATCAACATGAAAGCATAGGCATAGGTTGAATCACTTTAAAGCAATCATCAACATCTAAAATGGAACTCGAAAGTTCATGTTGACTCATTTCACTAAATCATCAACAATTAAACAATTTGCAACTCAAAGTAGGTTGAATCATATTAGACAAATCCTCCACACTATCAAGCATGTGCACTAGGCACAAGTGGGATTCACCTTGCCAATCATCAACCAAACAACATATTGCAAGCTAAACATAGTAAACAACTTGAGAAAATCATTTATGAATCATCTACCATTTCGGTTTCACATAAAAATAACACGACCTAACACAAGTCAAAGCAACCTTGAAACAACTTTTATTTTTACAAGACTTGACAACAAATATTTTTTGTGATTCAAACACATTAAACATGCATAAAAGGGCCACAAGGCCGAAGCATACTACAACTCAAATCCACATTTATTTCATGCAAAAATCAAAGGGGAGAAAAAAACAACAAAACCCTAAAAATTGGCTTGAACCCGAGGCCTTACTTGCCCCAAAATCATTCAATTCTTTCATCACAATTGACCCAATCACATAGATGAGCATGAATACATGATAAACAACAAGAAACAAGCAAGAACCCTAACATTGGAGCCCCAAACCGAAGCCACATTCCCCAAAATTCAAGTCCAAAACATCAAGATTCAACAACAAGCATAGTTCATCATTACTTCACAAAATTAGCACAATTAGTCATGCATTATTCGACTTCAAATCATCCAATGAACAATAACAACACAAGGATCATGAATTAGGCTCGAGGCTGAAGCAAAAAGAAAAGGAAAACATGTTTTTATTTGGTGAAAATCACATGAACAAAGAGCAAATCACAAGAACAACACATAATCAACACATAGTCACAAGAACAATTTATTTAGTGGGTGAGATGCCAACTCTCACCCACAACAGCCCCTAATCTACATTTAAATGATGTTATGAGATACAAATATAAGTTGAAAAAGGATTTTGATGCAAGAAAGTGGATGAAAATGCAAAGGGTTTTAAGTTATACCTTAGTTCCAAGCTAAACAAGAGTAAAAATGAAGATCAAGAGTAACCAATCACCAACAATCTTCAAAAATCACCAACAACAACCACGTGACCTTGAAGGATCAGCCCCTTTGATGATGTAAATGTGGAATCAAAGATGAAAGGAAGAGGATATATGAATATGGAGTGAGTTTTAGGTGAGTTAGTGGATGGAAGTTGAAAAGAAAATGGAGGAGGAGGGGTGAGGGGCTACGGCCAAGGGAGAAGGGAGAAGGGGAGTTGGTGTGCTAGGGTTTTTGAATGGAGAGTGAGGCTAAGAGGATGTGTGGGCTGATCATATGAAGGTATATATAGTGTTCACTTATCATTAAGGGCTTCTAGGTCATTTTGACTTCCATTGTGCTCTAGGATTGCATCTAAATTTTGAACCAAGGGTCAAGATCAAATGTCACATGGATTAGGGGCAATTAGAAAGCACAAAGTGAGGAGAGAGAGGGCTGAGGGGCGCAGCTTAAGGATGGTGGTGAAGGATAAGTTCAATTACAAAATTGTATTTTTCTATGAAGCTTATTACAAGAGTGCCATTTTAATTCAAATGAAGGGTGAGGATTGCATTTAACACTTGAATGGAAAGCCATGATTTAAACACAATTTGCAATCAATAAAATAAACCAAAAATGGGGGAAAAAGGGCTGGAATTCTCAGCCAAAGGAAAGAGAGTGAGTGGAATTGTAACTTGTACTATTGTACTACACTTGACCTTTCAAAATTCAAAAAGATATTCCTTATTCTCTTCTAGATAATTCTTCTAAATTCTTGCCATTTTGGGCTATGTCCCATGATTCAATGATTGGGCTCTGAATTTTATGATCTCACCAATCCCAAAATTGATTTGTTGACCCTACTTCAAAGGAAATGACCATTTTGCCCTTTTGTTCAAAAAACCGAATTTCATGCCAAAAATACTCCTATGATGCATAAAAAATGCACAACTCCACTCACTTGGACTCACATAAATTCCTCAAGAGATGCATAGTGGTTTTTACTGAGAAAATATTTATTTTAGTGAAATGACCAAAATGCCCTTTTGGTCCCAAAAACCCTAATTTTACTCCAAACTTCATTTCCACTCTAACAATGATCCTGAGACCCTTTGGATGACTCTAAAACTCTAGAAATGCATGCATGATGAGAAAATAAGTCTTTTTGGCGAAATTACCAAAATACCCTTTGAACTAGGAAAAACCCTAGAAACCCTAGAAATGCTCTAAAGTGCTCTAAAATGCCACGCAATGCTTTTCTAACCCTAAAATGCATTCTGAAACTTCTAAGATGCAAGCATGATGCTCTTCCTAACCTCTAGGATGAATGCTAAGACTTGATTTATTTTTGATTGAAAATTAGGGTTTTGACCTAAGCCGGACAAAATTGGGGTATGACAGCTTCCCCTCTTTATTTGGATTTTGATAAGGAATATGAATTGGCCGAAGCATATTCCGAGGCAAAATAGAAATAAAGAATTCAGAAATTATACGGATTTTGTCTGCTTTGGGAAACCCGAATTTTCCTCTTTTCTTTTTCTATTTTTTTTGAATAGATGGGCTTGAGAACAAACGGGGAACGGTTAACACTTGGCGTATTAACCGAGAGAAAGAAAATGACGGACCACTCGGGATCTGAAGGAGCACTAAGGCTCTGAAGGACCACTTAGGGTCTGAAGGAGCACTAAGGCTCTGAAGGACCGCTCAGGGTCTGAAGGAGCACTAAGGCTCTGAAGGACCACTCAGGGTCTGAAGGAGCACTAAGGCTCTGAAGGACCACTCGGGGTCTAGAAGGCTGCCTAGGCCTTAATTGAAGGACCATCGTGGTCTGAAGGAGCGCTACTAGCTATGGTACTAGTAAAACGGTCTGAGGGGGGTCTTCGAGCGGCCATGATGGGTCAAGATCAGCTCCGGAACTGATATGTTGACCATGAAGGACGTCCGCTGTGTCTTAGCCTGACACAACTAGTCTGAAGGACCACTTGGGGTCTGAAGGACTTACCCGCAGCTCGAATACGAGGTGAAGTCTGCTTTTGAAGGGACACTTGGGTCCTGAAGGGATTCACGAATCCTGTTGGTTGGTTGAGATGGCCAATGCTGCCGCACTGGATTGAGGTACCTGCATACGTCAGTTGATGCAAGGAATGATGCAAGGAGTGTGGATGCATGTTATGCGAAAGCATGTTATGCAGATGCATGCTATGCGATGAGTTTATTGAGATGATGAACGTTCATGAAATGCCCTTTATTCTTTTACTTTGGTTTTCATCATGTGATGAATGCACAAGATGCGGTTATGCAAATGTAATGCAGATGTATGCTATGTGGATGCATGTGACGCTGATGCCTACAATGCTGGATTTATGGGCCGACAAGCCTGGTTTATGGAGCAATATGTGTCTGCATATTGGTCTGATTTACGGACCCCAAAGGTCTGGTTTAAGGACACAAAGGTCTGGTTTATGGATCGCAATGATCTGGTTTAAGGACACAAAGGTCTGGTCTATGGATCGCAATGATCTGGTTTAAGGGCCGACATGCCTGAGTTATGGAGCAATATGTGTCTGCATATTGGTCTGGTTTATGGACCCCAAAGGTCTGGTTTAAGGACACAAAGGTCTGGTTTGACCTAATGGTTTGTGAAATTTCGGTGCAAGTGTATGCAAGGGAAGACTTCACGCTTTTTTTTTTCTTTCTATGAGATGCACGATGCAAATGCAATGCTTTGATGCAAGATTTTTTGTTGTTCTTTTCCTTTTATGAAATGCAAACATTAAGATGATGCAAATGAAATGTTTGAGTCCAACTGCTAAGGTACATGTAGCAATAATATGAAATGGTTGATTGGGAAACATTAGGATTTTGGATGGCACGCGATGAATGCATGAAATGTGAATGCAAATGAGATATTTGGATGCAAATGTTATGACTGTTATTTTCTTTTTCTTTCTCCTATGATGAATGCAAATGCAAATGTCTGAATTTCTCTTTTCTTATTATTATTATCATTATTTTCCTGCCTGATAAATGCATGATTTTATGCATGATGAATGTAATGCATGACTGTGTTTGTTTATTGCCCTTTTTTTGCTTATTTTTTTTTATTTTTGCTGGTTCAGCCAACCCGCGACACTCATGACACGAGACTGAGGAACCTGTTGGACTTGCGGGGCTCATGGGCCGAGTGCATGTTGGTCTTGACTTTGCTGGTTTGAAGCAATCGTGGATGTAGTTGCTCTTTCTTGCATGATTGACTGATTTTGAGGATGTGCTTTCTCTCATGACTCTTAAGAACTTCGTAATCATTGTAATGCTCCATGATTTATGCACATGTTTTACAGTTCAAGACCATCATCATCATAAAACGTTTATTTTGAGCAGAAAAAGCAGAAAATAAAAGAGTGAACAGATACGAGAAATTTGAACTTTATTAATGCGGAAACCGGTCGCACAGGAAGTTACGCCGATTGTTTATTGCATTTGAAAGTTTAAACTATAAAAAGACACGAAAAAAGAGAGAAACTGAATTCTGACTGTCCGTCTCTGTGGAACAGTGCCAAACATCTATGTCCTTGACCTTGATCACTCCCTCATCCAAGCTTGCAGGAGAGTTGTATGCCTTTCTTTACTTTTCATGCCTAAGTTTTTTAGACCCTAATTTTTGCCTGGATCGCCCTTTGCGGGTTTTCAATCCACCGGGTCGCTCTGATTTTGCCTAGGCCGCCCTTTGTGGGTTTTCAACCTAGCGAGCTAATTCTTACTTGGCTTGTCTTTCTCTTTTTTCTCTATTTCTTTCAGGCATAATACTTCTTCACTTGATCTGAATTGACTGGATTCCTGAGATCTTCGCCGTCTATGTTGATGAGTATCGGCGCTCCTCTGAAAAAAGCTTTCTTGACTTCATATGGACCGTCATGAATGGGTATCAACTTCTCACGGAGTCAGTCTGGATAGGTAGGATCCTTTTGAGTACAAGGTCTCCTTCGCCGAATTCTCGAAGACGGACTTTCCTGCCGAAAGCTGCCTTCATCTTTTGTTGGTACAACTGGCCATGGCGCAGGGCAGCAATTCTTTTCTCTCTAATGAGATTCAGGTGATCTAGACGAGCTTGGATCCATTTTGCTTCTTCTAACCTGGCCTCCATGACTACTCGTAGAGAGGGTATTTCAACCTTGATGAGAAGAACTGCTTCTGACCCATACACTAGAGAAGAAAGGGGGTTGCCCCTGTATGATTTCATGAATGTGAGTGTGACAAGGGATGAGATAGGTGTAGGGTCAATTTCCCCAGTTGTAGGAGGGGTGAAGAGCGACAGAATTGCCCCACTTGGCATATTGTAAACAAATGAATTTACTTGTCCTTGAGCTAAAACCTTGAGAAAACAACAGCAATCAATCATTGATCGGGATGGACCTTTCGGGATTGTGGTGTTTTGTGGAGAAGGGATGACTGAGCTTGTCGGAGTGTTTGGGGTTGATGGGAAGATGGGTCTTATTCAGCGTTGGCTGATGATCGATGGTTTATGATGGTTAACTGGCTTGATGAGGTATTAGGAGGTTTTATTCCTGGCTAAGGGTCTGTGGAGGGCGGGCTGTCGAGGTCAAAGGAGAATGTTTGCGGTTTATGAGAGGAGGGGTGCATAGAAATGAGAAAGTGTTTGAAAGTTAATTGAGACGAGGATCCCTTGGGTTTTGTGGTAACATGTATCAACTCACTACTTTCATTTCTGTTGTATTTTTCTTTTGATTTTGGGATTTTCCCTTTTTGAATTTTTTTTTTTTTGAGCTTGGGTGAACTGATAAAGAACGATGCACTGTTTTTTTTTGGTGATCCTTGTCTAAGGTGACTTTTGGATTTTTGGCTCTTTTTTTTTTGGCTTACGGTGGGTAGGAAATGGATTTTCTGGGATTTTAGGTTTTTGAGGGTATGGAGGGATGGTCCAACTTCATTTCAAATCATGATTGCTCGTTTTCTCAAAAATTAACTCAAAGCCAATAACTTATTTTTATTTCTTTCTGTGCTCTAATTTTCCTTTATTGAAGTACCCATCTTGATCTCTTTTCTTGCTGTCCTCTGCTGTACCTAAATTGATCAATTCAGTGGATTCCCCGTGATGCTGAATAACCCTTTTTCCTTGCTTCATTAACTTTCTAGAGGATTTTCCGGTCTTTCTCAACGTCCCACTCTGCTTGATTGATAAGGTGATCAAAGTCAAAATATGGACCATTGGCACTGTTATTTTGAGAGACAATTGCTGTGGATTTGCTTTTTGCCGAGGCGAAAAAGCAGAATGAAAGGCGAGACAAACAAACAAGCAATAATAATGCAAGGAAAAGACACACGAAATGAAAAGGAATTGATTTTTACTGATTGAGATTCAAAAACAACGTTTTTATTAATGATGATGATTCTGAAAATAAAAACATGATGGCCCCTAACAACTTGTCCTGTGGCCTTGGGCAGAGCCACAGGGTTGCATTACAAATGACTACTTTAAATCAAAGGTCTCAGGTGGATCAACAATCTTTCAATTCTTTAATTCTTTCACCAGCACTGCAGCGACAAACCAGGTTTGCACCACCCTCTTCTGACTTAGGACCATTATTGATGACAGCAATTTGGTCGTATTGTTCCTCTTCCTCATCCCATCCTGTAGGCTGGATGTCTTCCATTCGGATTTGAGCACTCTCGGGAACGTCATACCTGACCAAGTAATCAAACTTTCCACTGGGCTCCCCTAGGGTATCCCAACATCCCTCTTCTGACTTAGGACCATTATTGATGACAGCAATTTGGTCGTATTGTTCCTCTTCCTCATCCCATCCTGTAGGCTGGATGTCTTCCATTCGGATTTGAGCACTCTCGGGAACGTCATACCTGACCAAGTAATCAAACTTTCCACTGGGCTCCCGTAGGGTATCCCAACATCCCTCTTTCACAGGCACCGCTGTTACTTCCTCATTGATTTCTTCTTCACCATCAATATCAGGGGTTCCTATCTGAACCACACACCGATCTATCAGGTCTTGCACTGCATGCTTGAAGGCTCTGCACTCCTCCACAGTGTGACCAACCCCGTTTTCGTGGAAACTGCAGGTAGCACTTGCATTGTGACTTCGGGAGAATGGCGGCTGAAGGGCCTTCATTGGCCGAGTGTTGATCAGGTTCTTGGAAGTCAGGTGATTAAACAATTCAGTGCATGTCATCGGTATTGGATCAAAACTGGTTCGTCTCTTGTACTGATAACCCTGGGCCTTGTGACTGTCACCGCCTTGCTGGGATGGCACAGGAGCAGCGAATGGAACAGTTTGTGGTGGAGGAGGAATGAAAGAAGTGACACCAACTGGACCCACGACGGCGACACCTTCAGCAGCTGCCCCACTCTTTAAGCTCTGCAATATGACCATCATCTCATGTATCTGGGCCTCCATTGCCTTCAATCGTTCTTCTAGCAAGTGATATCTGTCTCTACGCTGAGTGCTCTCAAACAAATGACCTTGTTGATAGTTCCCCGAACTGTGATAATAACCCCCATACTGAGCGGGGTTTCCCATATGATGGACAGCATTCTGAGGGTTCACGACAACTCCCGGAGTAGGAGTAAGTGAACTTCTTGGCAGCACAATACCAGGACTAGGAGTATGAATTTGTGGTCCCATAGCAGATCCATTAGGCATAGTCATGACAGGTTGACCCGACCCCAAAGGAATAGCTTCAGCAACGGACGGCATATGACCCATTGGCATTCCCCAAGGATATACCTGTGCATTCAGATGATCCTGTCCGCTCGCCCCTGGAGAATGGGCGAAGTGACTGACCCATTGTCCATGAGTAGTTGCAACTTCAGTGGACACCGGAGGAGAAACGGAAGTAACAACCCCTTCAGGATTTACAACAGCGGCGGCCCCAGCAGCGGTCCCACTTCTCAGATTTTGCAGCATATTCATTATCTCGGCCCTCTGAGCTTCCATGGCCTCCACCTTAGCTTTCAGAGCCTGGTTCTCCTGAGCCAGCTGCTCAGGATTAAGGATCTCTATCACCATTTCATCTTGACCCAGACTGTCTTCATTGGACGCCATCAGTTTCGCTTGCAAACGGGTGAAGTAACGATGTGGACGAACCAGCTTGCCTTTTCTGTTTGTTTAGATTTTATTACATAAGAATCAAGATGAATGTATGAATGGATGTATGAATGTATGTACAATGTTTGCTCGGTGCCGGGAACCACGGGATGTCTTATCTTGTCATAAGCGCATAAACTTTTTTTTTTTTGATTTAAGAAGTGAAGTAAACGAGGAATCGAAATAGCAAATCAACCTTCTTCAAAACTGGGAAGCGAGAAGCAAGTGAAGCCTTGCTATTTGATTCCATTCTGACGCACCTATGACAAGACGGTACATTGTTCGGTGATCCCCGGCAAGCAAATGCAAATGAGATGTAATATGAATGCAAGTAAATGAATGCGGTATGATGCAATTATGATATGAATGATGCGTGTGGAAAAAAAAATAAAGGCGATGCATATGGACGGTGTCATACCCCAATTTTGTCCGGCTTAGGTCCAAACCCTAATTTTCCACACAAAAATAAAATTATGCATTGCATTTTGGGTCCTAGAAACCATTCCAAAGTTTTTGAAATCATTTTTAGGGTTAGAATGCACTTTTTGGGAAATTAGGGTTTTTAGGGTCAAAAAGGGCATTTTGGTCATTTATCACTGAAGGTCTATGACTTTAGTAGCTGAGAGATGATTTTTTCAAAACATGTATGATGCATCAAAATAAGCTTTGAAAAATATTTTACAAAATTGCATGCATGCATAAGGTGGCACTTAAACCCAAAAAAAATAATTTTGTTGAAAGCTTGAAATCTATTTTCACAAGGCATAATCGATTATGCTAATAGATTATGTGCCTGAATGTTTCAGAGCACATAATCGATTAGCATCCTGTTATAACTAAAAGAAATAATCGATTAGCAAGCTATCCTTACCTTCCTTTTTTATATACCATAATCGATTATATGCTTCAAACAACTAAAGCACATAATCGATTACCACCTTTTAAGGAAGGTTGATAATCGATTATGCACCTGTTTTGCCTTACAACAATAATCGATTATCATCTCACCAAAATTTCCATTCTCATCAACATAATCGATTATATGCTTCAAACAACTAAAGCACATAATCGATTACCACCTTTTAAGGAAGGTTGATAATCGATTATGCACCTATTTTGCCTTACAACAATAATCGATTATCATCTCACCCAAGTTTCCATTTTCATCAACATAATCGATTAGCATATGTTTCAATTGAGAGACATAATCGATTATGTCATGCATTAATGGTTAAAAATCAAACGGTTGTTTTTGAAACTCTATAAATAGGAAGCTAAGCTTCACCATTTCTTTGGACGGACACTTCACACAAGATCAGAGAGAAGAATTGCTACACACATTTTTCACGAGATCTGACACACATTTTTTCACGAGATCTGAGAGACATTTTCACGAGATCTGAGAGACATTTCACGAGATCTGGGAAGACAACTCTCGCAAATCTCATTTTCCAGTTCTCCGCTTCATTTTCGCTCTATCCGCGCCGTTGGTCCGTCTGAGCTGATCTCTTGCAAGGGTTAGTCGGGGTTTGCGTTCTTCAGATCTGTAATATCTGTCTTCATCAGAGGTATTTCAGTCTTTTCATTTGTTAATGTTTAGTTATTGTGATCCATGTGATTTAACTTAACTATAGCATTCATTTACTCATTCTTGTATGTTATCGTCCATTGCTGATGACAAACCATATGATTCCCACTTATGCCTAGTGCATCATGTTCTAAGTGGTGAAGATGGTCTCGGGTGATTCAGCTTGCCCCTTTTAAACCCTTTCAAAAACATTATTAGAACTACGTCACTTTGATTCCCGTTGGGGATACGTAGGAGCGAGCCACGTTCTCGTCAAGCGCAACAAATAAAATTCTTTTCATTCCCCTAAACCAATCATTTTCATAAAACAAACAAAAATCATTTTCAAACCCATTGTTGCTAGTAGCTCATCAGAGCCTCTGTTCGTTTAGCTATTAGTGACAATGCCCTTTTCTCCTAAAAAATAAACGATGATCCATCATAACCTTTGTTAGTTTGATCATCGTACAAATCAATCTCTTTCGAAAATCACTTTCAAAAAAGATAATAAAAAACGAGTTGTTATCAATAGTCCATCAGAACCTTCGTTCGTTTGACTAGCGGTACAACTCTCTCTTTTTTGAGTATTTAGTAGTGATTCATCATAGCCTCTGCTAGTTTAATCATTTGCTAATACTCGTCCTATTTCAAAAAACTCACTAAAAAAGATAAAAAAACAAAAAAACTTTTCAAAAAGAACCAAGAACTACGTAGCTTTGAATTCTCCATCGCACCGGGAGATACGTAGGAGCGGGCCATGTCCCGTCAAGCACTTTTTCCTAAAAACCCTT